>CM051691.1:25914442-26514442 GCA_028022725.1 Lycodopsis pacificus
GAAACTTCCCAGCATGCCTTTTAACCTGTCGTTTTTCACTCTCTCCGCAGCAGGATGTCCAGAGGAAATGCTTTATTAAGATCCTGCCGACGTGAAGAGCTGCTGTGACTTACTGGTGCATTACTGTCTAAAAGGCAAAGTTATTTAGACCAATAAAAGGCTAATATATTGTTGGAGTGGAATCACACACAAGTTATCTCGGCCTTAATAACATCACCGCAACCCTTGATGTTGTTGAGATCAATAAAGGCCATTAAAGTACAGACCTCCAGCGCAGATAAGGCTGCAAAACGCCGCTCGCCGGCATCTGAGAGAGCAGAGGTCTTTGTCTTCGCAAACAAAAAGCGGGCAAAATGAGAAAAACACTTTGAACTTGATACCATGAAAACTTGAAATCGGGTGAAGTCGTCCGCATTATGGTGCCTTCCGATCTAAACAAGAGCAAAGATGCTACGCTAGATATCGGTGGGATAATAGACTCGTGATGTCAGAGCAGAGGTGAACTACGGCCGTCGGCTCCGTCTCTGCGCTCAGCTTCCTGTTAGGAAGAGGAGGGCTTTAGACTCCTTCTTCTTTCAAAGCTTAACACAGAAACCCTCTGGACGTCCGTCTTTGTCCACCATGACATTACAGTTGTTCCCCGTTATTTCTAATTTGCGCCGCTAATCGCAACGTGGTGGGATGGTGTCGTCGTAAACGGTTGCTGATTCTGAGACTATTGACATGAAGAAAAAAAGGAGCACGAATGAGTGAAGCAAACCACAAGACCAGAGAGAAAACGCCAGAAGACACATACAGCGGTGAGGTCATCACACGATATATACTGGATATCACTTAGATTTGTTTTTCCCAGCATGCTGTGCTCATTCTTAGCAGTGTCCACCAGGTGATGCACTAATTCATCTGTGCAGCGACTGTCCATCAGCCCCGTGAGGTGTGATGACCACCAGTATGGCCACTCCCTCCAGGCTCCACCCAGAGTTATGACGACGACACAGAGAGGAGAAGAGGAGTGTGAGTGTGCATCTTGTGTGTGGTGTGTGTGTGTGTACGTCTTCGCTTTTCAGAGTGCAGGCAGCGTTCACGTGCACTTTTAAAATTGCAGCACACCACAGTTCTCCACAGGAAACCACAGGAAGCTGAGTTTTCGTCGCTATCTCTAGAAGCACACAAAATGACAAGCGAGATTTCTTTTGTTGTTGGTTTTTTTTCCCCTCTTCTAGTACGGCGTGTCCCTTATGGCTTCTATAGCGTCAATAGGAAGTTTACACACATCAAGCTACTCGGGTGGCGGGGAACTCAGAAAGAACAGCTTCTTGAGCTTCTCACCCCGGGGTGCATTTCAGAGACGGCTCTGTAGATCTGCAGAAGATAGGCAGCGCCGTTCTTCTCTTTCTAGAGAAATGACATTTGAGGAGATGCGGCTTCTCTCCGCTTCAGGCTCGAACATTGATGGAGCCTGACTGCACTCCTGTCCATTTCAAAACACGAGCAGAATATCAGTGTGACTGCTGGATACAATTCAGATGTATTATTTTTGTGAAAGCTGTTTAATGTCAAAGTAAAAAACAAGCTGGCGGGCCATCAGACAAATGCAACGGAGAGATCTTTAAGAGGTCTGAGAAAGGTATTTGTCCAAACACAACATCTGAGTAAAAGATACTTAAAAAGGACAGAAAACAGAGACGCCACACACACACACACACACACACACACACACACAAGCCGTGGTAATGATTGTGAATAATATCCTTGCAAAAATGATCAACTCTGACAATGTAATATTACCCAACAATAAATACATCATAGAGCAGGAAAAAAAAGGGAGAGAAGAGAAAGAAGAGGGGGAAAGAAAAGGCCCAGCAGCTCCAAGTGACAGCATAAATAAAGTGTGGCACATCTTTTACCTTCTTCAATTATCTGCCTTTTGACATGCAAGCCGAGCACAGTGTAATTAACATCTCAGCAGATAATGGGGTCGCTACTCACTGATCAATCTCGCACATATATTATTTGCCTTTCTACCAATCCGACCTCCTGTTCCCCGAGAAAGGAAATATTCCACGACAGATTTTTTTCTTTTTCGGTTCGGGGGCTTTTAATAAACTCTGGTAATAGCACTAATGACTCATCCAATTGAGCTCATCTTCCAAACATCAATTAGGGCCACGACCCCGCTCGCACGGTAAATAACAAAACCTTTTCCGATTCGCTGCAAGACGGTGACCGTGTTGTCATATTCAATTACGGGGCAGCACCATTAGACAGAGACGCATTAAAACGTTCTCCAAGTGAAGGAGCCGGTGCTGTTGGTGGATCTCTTAACCAACAATACAATCAGGAGTTGATATTAATTTGGCTCATTTACTCCAACAAATACCAGCATTAACAGATTCACTCAAACCTCTCAGTATAATGACGGTACAGAGCACATTATGTCTGGCTGAAAACTATTTTTGATCAAAACCATCTGTGTATTGTACACAAAGTGCAGAATATGGTGTTACAAGAGGCTGCGCTACACTTCAATGTGCTTTTATATGAAAGGAGAAGAACATACAGTCAGCCCATATGGAACAATTCATTAAACGGGTAATCTCTGGTTGGTACTATTGGCAGCTGCAGCACTTAAAACTCACCTTTTCAACCTGTGAAGTTATTCATGTATGTTTTTGTGCGGTTTCTTACCGTTATGTCATCTATTTTGTTCATACTGTAATTGCTTCTGTTTTTTACCACGTAAAGTGTCTTTGAGTACCGTTTAAAGCGCCATACAAATAAAACGTATTATTATTATAAAATCACTGCTGAACCGAGCGGCATTGCGCTCTTGTAACAAAAAGTGACGATCCTCAACACCCTCTGGTGATGAGCAGCCCTGACGCAAGATCCATTCTCAGCAAAGCACTTTGTCTCTGCAACACAAAGAAATAAAATATAACCGACTGCAACAGGTTGACCCACCAACAATGTCTGCATGCCGTGGCTATGCCCAACAGGAATAGTGATTGCCTGCACCCCCCCCCCCTCCTTATACTCCTACGTGTCGGAGGGTTCGAGGCAGCGTCCATTCCATCGAGAGCAACGACTGAACACCTTAAGGGGCGAAGCCTCACTTCCTCTTTAAGAGGCTGAACTGAAATAACCGTATCCCTGTGATGACAACTGCTGCTTCAGTTGCATCACGCACAGGTCTGTTTGTAGTGTGTTGGTCGCGGTGTCAGACCTCAACACTGAGCATTATACGTGCCGTTATTTGGTAATTCTACGCCTGACTTTTTTTAGCGCCACGGAAATCCTCTCTTGAAAAAGGAGTGGAAGACCTTTACTGTAGAACAACCTCTGGAACAAGCGAGGTTAGACAGCGTTGCTAAAAGATCACAATGACAAGTGTCTGAAACATTGGAAGGGTTATTATATGTTATTATCTATTTAAGATAGATTTTACGCAGTTTGTCAAATGTGCATTTCAGCTAACCTGCCGAGAGTCTGCTTCACCATAACTGTACAAATTAAATAGATGGAAAAAATGAATTCTAGCAAAGACCTTGCTAGCTTTCTCGTGTTTTTTTGACGGAAACATACTCTGGGCAAATAAAAGATACAAGAGCTGATCAAAAAAAGTGAATGTTAAGACAATCACAGTTGGTTTTTGCGGTTAAAAGCTTTACCATGAGTGTATTATTAACTCAACGCTGCCTGGACACGCGGGGGCAGTTTTTATTTTTTACAATTTAGGCTTAAAACAGATGTGCGTTTTATGTGGCAGGTTCTCCAGAGTTTAGACGCGGCTGTCCACATAGATGAGGCAGTAAATCAGGTCGTAAAAAGCTGCCTTTGAAACTTTCGGGGGGGGGGGGGGGGTTAATGCCGACATGACCGCTAGTGGGCAGGGATCCTCCGTGCGGCTCTCCTTTCAGGACACGCTCGCAAAAAAAAAAAAAACCTGAAACATCTTCACCTCTATCCGAACTCTATCAAGTCCAGTTTCCTGCACACATGTGCTCTTGGGTGGTATGACATCACACGTTGCTCACACTTTACCGTAACGTGGATACTGTATGACGAGGTAATTGTACTGCGATGTAGTGTACAGTGTAATTACTGGGAGTTACACACCTTCAGACCCCCCCACCCCCCACCCACCTATTACCCAACCCCGGCTTTACAAGGTGGAATTCCTGGCAGGGTACACACACACACACACACACACACACACACACACACACTCTTTTGGACTGCCTTAAAGCACACCGTCTCTTTTCCACTTACACTTTTTCTCGCGTGCTCAGTTTTGTTCATTTTCTCGACTTCAAAAACGCGGTTTCGCTTGTTTTCCTTTTGCCAAAAGACAATGTTTGTCACACAATGCAATCTTAGTGCTTCACACTCCCTTTTGCCGGTGACCTGTGTTGACTCCGGTACCACCCCCTGGGCCGGGCAGGAAGGCCTGCTGAGTGAGCTCTCTGCTGGCTGCATCCAGACCCAGCCTCTTACACAATGCAGCAGGCCCGGCCCCCTCCTCCCCAATAACCCACTTCCCATTCTTCATCAAACCTGGGGATTGTCGTGTGAGAGGGTGGAGATGAGAAAGATGGGAGGAGGTGTGTGTGTGTGCGTGTGTGTGTGCGTGTGTGTGTGTCGGGGGAGGCACATCCTGCGTGAAACCGCATCCTGAACAAGCATCGCTGCGTCTCACTGTAAATAAATACTCTCTCCTCCGCGTAGCTTCCGTCAACTGTCACCGCCTTGGCTCCCAATCACCTTCAAGTCCAAACAGGAAAGTGCAGGGAGGCGAGGGAGATGGAAGATATGAGCTTTAATTTGCTTCTCGCTGCACTTTAGCCCGGGTGCGCGGCGCTTCCTATCCTCCCGCTCCGACCAGCTGCCCCGGCTTCGTTGCAGACCCCGAGTCCTTCCTGTCACCTCTCATTACTACATCATCCAGGAGGAGGCTCCCCGTGCAGCCGGGAAATCACCGTTCGGTGGTACTCTCCCCCCCCGTCCGTTGATGTACTACTATACGAGACACGACTCGCAACCACGCTGGCATCCTCAGAGGAGCGCTGCTGCCTTGTTACCTGCTGATCCCCCCCCCCCCCCTTGTGCATTATCATGGGAGATGCAACTGAGCAACAGAGCATGACGACAGGCGACAACTGAGGTATGACGAGGTCTCAGTCTGTGAACTGCTCTGTGTTGCGAGACTCTCAACGCGCTCGGCTCGGTGTGTGAATATCTATCACGTGACGGAGCATCAAAGGCAACGCTTGTTGCGATGACAAACCAACGTGCGTGTAATAAGGCCGTGGTTACACGTGTCGTTTCAAAGCCACTTGTGTCACCCGATCACGGCAGAACGCATCGGCTGTCAAAGCCGATCGGCCAGACCACATGCCGAGGTGGCCGGGGTGCGTTGGGTTCGGATCCCAGTGAGGTGTGGGCCAGCATGTGGGCACAAACCGGACTATTTATTAAACGTAGGTCTCCATACATCTCCCCCCACCCCAAGAGAGGAGGAGAACCGGGCCACAGCCTGCTGTCTGAGTCGTGCAACTGTAAGAAACGTCATTTCCTGAGTTTGCTGCGACAAAATAAAATCTTTTGAATAACAGAATTATGGGGGACTTTTATTGTGAAGAATTTGTAGGAAAAATGTGTTCATCACCGAATTAGAGGAGCTTCGTTAGCGGCTTTTCTTCAATAAAACAAGTCTGCTAATACTGCAGGGAGGAAGAGTAAGCGGCAAAGAAAAAATAACGGGGAGGGCTTTTATTTTGAAGAATTTATAGGAAATGAAATGTGCTGTCCGCTGTTTTACAGCCGCTCCTTTGACGAAAGAAAGTACACGATCACCACCCGGTCAGGCAGGACGCATTGAAGTGTAACCAGCCTAAATGTTCTGGATTAAAGATCCAGGAACAGAAGAGGCCGCTCAATGAGGTGGATCGATACGGTAGCAGCTCAATACCGTCGTCTTGTGTCCTAGCTCAACTTTTCCTTCAAGAGTACAGACATCCGCGCAGAACGCCGACAGCAGTTCGGGCCTGAGCTCAGCTCTGCCCAGCCGGCTTGATAAAAGGGTGAGCCACATTTACATGCTCTCTGCATGTCAGATAAACAGTCACTGCTCACTGGACTCATGTATACAAATGTCCAAAAAGTATTCCTACAGGACACCAAATGTGCTGCGATACGCATCTTATAAATCAACATGTTCTTTCACTGATACACAGCAGAATATTAGTCAGCCCCCACAGTCCTTAACTGTTAATCCGTACACAAAGCCTTTGTGAAAACAGCGGCAACGTTGAATTCTAAGCAGTTTACCGCTTCAGCGGTGATGACACTCTCTGTGCAAAGGATGCAACACGAGACGACGGTATTCAAAACCATGAACACAATGATCCGAGGGAGCAGCATGAAGGAAGTAGGACTGAGCTAAATTAGCCTCACAGTTAAAACAGTTCTGTATACAACGCGCCGCTTCAGTGAAATAGCCCCGCGCTGTTTGAAACAGGAAGAGATGATAGCCGCTATTATATTCCAACCAAATTGGCAGTTAAGATAGGTACTTCATGCAAACTCATATTCATGGCAATGTTTTGCAGGAGAGGAAGAAAAAAAAAAAAAAAACACACAGTAGAGAACACAAGTGACGGACATGAAGCCAAAGATTTAGCTTTAGGTTTGTGGATGTGTTTATGTTTTATCCTCAGGACCCCCGATTGTTGTTCATTTCCTGTGCGAAGACAAAAATAAGCACCAAAAACGTGCTCGTCCCCGGCCTTCACCCGCATCGCGGCGCTTTTTCCGCACAAGTGGCTGCTGGATGACACAATTAAAACAATTTTTCCGCATCTATCCCGGCAGACCGATCTAACTCGCCCGTCGGAACGACACTAATGCAGCGCGCCTCTTTTCCCTCTCGCGACAGAAGAAGAGCAGAGCAGAGAGCCAAGAGGGGGAGCGTTGTGTTTGTTTAGCAGGATGTTGGTGAATAAAGTTCAGACCCGAGCGAGTTCTCAATGCAGCCCACAGTGCAGCAAGGAAACGGGGAGGTTCGTCGGATTGTTGGTTCAAATTAACCCTCGGGCGAGGAAAAAAGGAAGAAACGGAGTGACCCTCTTATTTTCTGAGGCGACACTCCCTTCAACCAACGCCGACGTTAATAATTCACCATGACAAAATAAATAGCCAGGGAAGCTGAGCGTGAAGAATAAAATATAAATCGAATGTGTTCCAAAAATTCATAAAAGTCTGATGTGAGGCTGTGCCTTTCAGGCGGACGCGACACGGGGAGGATTTATCCAAACCCTGACCTGGATATCCTGCGTCTCCGTCCACCCAGTGTGGACGAGAAGGAACACCGATAGGAACTCCTCCTACACAAGTTCAAGGGAAATGCTTTCAATGGCGCGGCTCTGCCCTTCCCAACCAGCCGAGAGTTTTATGTTTATGAGCTACCCTGATGGGGATGCACATATCCATTAGATATGAGTTTGCCTATGGAGGGAGGGTGAGGGTGAGGGGTGGGGGCTGGTATTAACCCACCAGTAAATGCCCCATCAGCAAAGAGGGAAAAGCTGCCTTTTATGGCCAACAGATCACAGACTACAAGCCATTGACCACGGAGCCCACAAATGAGGCGTTAAGTGTAGTGGCGGGGCAGCGGAGGAAGAGGAGCGGAGGAAGAGGAGCGCAGAGATACGACCCTCCGCTCAGCCATGCGTGGAGCTGCCCTCTGCCTCCTTCCTGTTCTCTGCGTCTCCTCCGCTCCTCACACCGCGAATAAATACACAAAAATAACAACCGGCACCGGCAGCCAAATTCACTGAAAGCCATCCGTGACGTCGCAGCCTTGTAATGTTACTTTTTTTAAGCAATATTCGGAGAGATTCCTAATGGACGTCTTTGGTAATGAATTGCCAGATAGATGCAGGGCTAGAGTTAAGCAACACAACCTGACGTGGAGATTGGGAAAGAGAGTGCGGCGAGGGAGGCCCTGCTGGGAAGGTTTCATCATTGTGCCTGCCCCCCCGCCCCCCCCTGCTGCTAGCATAGGCAGGAGACGGGGGAGGTTTGGGGGGGGGAGGAGATAGACTCCTCTTCACAGTCAGAGATTTAATTGCACGCAGATTCCATTACCTCTGCACAAATGTCACATTCTCTTCTGATCAGGGGGCACGGCGGCCACCGGCAGCGCTGGCTGGCAAGCAGCCAGACCGTAGTGCAGAAAGTGTTCAGCCAATCAGGGCTCCCGGGGCAGACAGAGGTGAGCGGAGGGACAGAAAAGACGACAGTACGCCAAAGATATTGGAGGGAGAAAAAAAAAAAAACACACACAGAAAAAAAATGCAGAGAAGCTGACGGTGCAACATTCAGGTAGAGGGCAATATGCCGCATTAACATATTTTATTGATTTCACTTGTGCAGTTAACTGCGTTTATCATTGCAATTACTATTATTATTACCATTATTCTCATAGATTGTTAATTGGTAAAGGTTGGCAAGTACATGTGCACTAATGTTCATATTCATATATTTACAACAAGTTAATACTGCAATGGTAAGTTCACACAAATAATACAACATGACCGAGCTGTTTTAACCTGAAAGAACCTTTACTTCACGTACTGCATTAATAGATGCAAAAATAAATCTCTTCATCGTGTGGTCTACAAAGTGTCAGCAAAAAGCAAAAGATGTCCGTCACAACCTCCCAGAGATGTTTTACAATATGTATTGTTGTCCAAACGACGACACTAACTCAACGATATTCAGTTCTCTCTCACAGGCGACGAAGAAAACTAGATGTATCGAAATGTGGGAAAAGCTGGAACAAGCGAATTTGTGTAACTCACAGAAATTTTTTAATTGATTGATTGTCAAAATAGGCGCCGATTTACAGTCGGCACTTACGGCTGAAACTGTTGAAAGACATAAAAAGAACAGAGTGGTGAGTGACAGGTAGTGCGCAGTGAATCAGGATCTCCTGGTTGCTCTTAAGAACACAGTGGCGTTGTTTTAAGCGTATTAATTCAATAGCTCTGGAGAATCGGAGCCTCCGGGATTAGGAGTCATGAAGTAGCGCTGATCGGCAAAAAACAGATATGTGGGCAGCAATTCAGAGGCTTGGAACCAGTCACCACAAGAACATTCCCGGAGTTCAATTTATACAAAAATAATTGCAATATCGGTCAGTAAAATTGGTAATTAGATACCATTTCCCCAAAATAATATCCAGCCCCTATTCTGTACTACTTGTGTCTTCATCATTCACATGCTGGCCTAAACAGCTGAGCAATAAAAGTGATGAAAAGCTCAGAATACGTCTGTTGGGATCTGCTTCCAGCTTATTATGGCCCGATACAAATAAGCCTTAATAGCCAGACCCAACGGCTGTTTTGGAAGCACTTCACAGACAAACACAGTAATGTACGAAATAAGAGACGGGTTAGCGGGAGGAGGGCCACATACCCTGATCACTGGTGCAGGACGGACTGGCGCTCCATTCCTCCAATCACAATTCAGCTCACAGTCTTGAGAGCAGGGCCACTGGGGAGGAGAGAGAGAGAGAGAGAGAGAGAGAGAGAGAGAGAGAGAGAGAGAGAGAGAGAGAGAGAGAGAGAGAGAGAGAAAGGGTGAGAAGGAAGGAAAGGGAAAGATACAACTATTACAAACAGGAAGTGAAAAGGTGGGGGGGGGGGAGCCCCTAATCTGGTCCGCTGAGCCCACATGTACAGAAATGACATAACAGGTAAAAGTAAAAGTGATCATCGTCGGCCGCAAGTGTTTGATAAGTTGTGACGCACCGATTCCTCCTGGCTCCTCCTGGCCTACATGCATACCAAGTCGTGTTTCACATGTGAACATGCAGATAGGCGGCGATGGCGGACACTAAAATAGCAGCAACGGTGTTTGCGTCACAGTTTCTGTGGTTCGCTTCTCATCTAAGAAACAGCAAACGAGTCACGTGGTTGACCTTTGTTAACGGAGTGCTTTTGATGAACCCACAGAAGACAGAAACTCGCTTCGCGGAGCCGAATGTGATCAAAACACAGACCGCAGGATCTGACAGTTGATTGTTATTTTCTGTTTAAAGCAAAAACAAAAAGAACATCTTTACCGACACATGAGATATTTACAATAAACCTGTGTAACACACTACAAAGCTACAAGCGTGATTGCTCAGGAGACGGTGTTCACAGTAGTGCAGTGACCTATAATCCCCGACGTGGTCGCTCCACCTTCTTGCTTTGTTGCTAACAGAAGCGATGTGTGACTCTGTGCCACTGGAAACACATCAGACACAACATTTTGCTTATTGTAAAAGCTGGTGTTGAGCTGAAAAAGCATTCGTCTGTAACCAGATAAACAAGTGGAAAGATGCTAATGACTTCCAGATAAGCTTCAGACCATTGCAGACGAGGCAGCGGAACGGGAGGCTTCATGGTTTGGTCCCCGTCACACGAAGTCGTGGCTGCATGTGTGGCTTGTTGGCCCCGTGATGTTTGTGTACGCGGCACCGCTTTGCCGTTAAATGTGGCCGGTGTCTTCCAGCAGCACAGCTCCCAGTTAATTGTCCGCGCGCTCGATGGGAAAGCGCGTCAGAAAAAGACCGACTCCATAACTCTGTGCCTCTCCGAACAAACCCGCCGCCCCGACGTCCCAACGCCTCATAACTCACCCGGGTGGAATTCGACTAACCCCATTAGCGCAGCCGCTCTTTCCACAGACCCAGTCCACATTCCTGGGGCCCGCCATCGGCCCCAGATAAGACTCGACTGATTACTCTGTTGCATCCCTGTCATTACTCCCCGAAAATATGTTTATCCCAACAGACAACCCCCCCCCCCCCCAACGCCCCCCCTCCACACCCTCATGGATTCACGGCGGGGCCCCTCACTTTGAGATCTTACTCCGGCTTTAGAAACCACTTGATGAGAAGATTGAAAAGAGGTGGGATTTATGGGCAGGGTGTTAAAATAGCACACACTTAAAGAGGTCGCTCTGATTTCAAGTCTTTATTGCAAATTAACAAGCGCTGGATGTTAAAACGCGGTTACGTTTTATTGCGTAATTTGTCCATAAAATGTTTTTAAAAAAAAAAAGACTAAAACAACCAAACACTTTGAGATATACTGCATGCGCAGACGCCAACATCAAGTCAAAACACTTTTACCTCAGACTATAAAGCGCTCTCGCTTCTTCACGTGCCGGCTGCTCGACACTCGACTCGCTCTGGAAACATGTGGTTGTGATTCCCCTCTTTTCACTCAAATTACAAACGATGTCAGTTTGTGAGGAGAACCTCCGGTTCGCAGCGCGCGCGTTAATTGCCACTCGTTCGTGGGTTCGCAGGCGAACCGGGCCGGCCGTTTGAAGCCGTCCGTCCTCGTTGAGGGAGCGTGACGAGGGCCAGGAGTTAGCCGGCGTCAGGTGAACCCAGCGATGGTTTCTTTTGCTCCGCGAAATCAGTTACAGGTCGCCTGCTGCTCGACATGTGAGAATACGGTAGTTACAAAGGGAAACTTGTTTAACCCATTTGAATTGTTAAAAAACGACGGCATGCACGGTGTTGGGTCTACGATGAAGCCAGTGATCAGGTTTTGCACTGGTTGGTGTGGGCGGGGGGGGGGGGGGGGTAAACTGGTGCTGTATCGGATCAATGGCCTGACCCATTAAGTCACACCACTCCTCATCTAATAAGAGCCGGTGTTCGGGAACACCCGCGGCTGACCCGCGCTGCTGGGGACAATTACCAGAGAGTGGTCTTTCGGGGGGCCGACGCCCACTTGACCCGGTAGCGTGAAGACGCGCAGGAGATCCACATGATTTAAACTCCTCCCCAAGACGCGCTGACAAGGTTAGCGGGTCAGCGCAGACATTAACAGGTCAGTGTGTGGCCCACTTGGGAACAATTACTCCCAGTCACAGCTAAGTGGACACTTGATTGAACACGACGGAGGCAGGACACACTTCCCACAGATAACAATCCCCAGAGCCATTTAGGATAAAAAGCCCTTGTGATACGGCCTTTATGGGCAGAATTCATCTTCCTTCTCCCTTTTAAAAGAATGCGAGAGTGTGATAGAGAGCCATTCTCTCGGAGAGACGAGTCCCTCAAAAGCATTACCATTTTCTAGCAATGCTAATAGCTGCTTCTGACACAGAAACAATTACAAGGTGACTGGGGGAACGAGCTAAACAACGGGACGGGGCTGTTGAGGTTTCATTTTTCTTTCGTGGAGGAAAATTGACGCGTCTTCCGGCGGACTTTTGACAGAACAATCGGGCTTAAAACAGCAACGCTGGAAGTTAACAGAGCAACATAAATACACGATAAATATCTCATCTCTAATTAACGGTTTGGGGTTGTTTTTTTTTACGCTGCCGGACCTTTAACCTACTGACAGTTTGACCCCTCTCTCCCACCACAATGACTAAAAACTTTCCCTCGAACATCTGGTGTCCTGCAGCAGCCCGGCCTGCTCTGGGCCGCTTCATGTCACAACTCAACAACAACTAGTTTGTGTTTCATCGTAATGCGTGGGTTTAACATGAACTGTAGAAGATAAACAGATGTTTGAGGGGGGGGGCTGCTGCAGATAAAATAGCAAACTTATGAATGTGTATCTGTGTATAAAAACTGTCTCCTCGTACACAAACGGGGCTTATCGATTCGCGAACACATTTTCCCAGCATTTGCATAAGCCGCGGGTTGTTTGTGGGGTTTTTTTTTTTTCCAGAGGCTTTGTTTATTTATTTGTCTGCGCTATAAAAAAAAAAAAAAAATCAGTTTCACATTGTCCTCTCGATCTGCAGCGGTGGCTGCTGCAGATGGTAGTTGTTAGTGGCTGGAGATGACACAGTTCACCACTTCTCCAGGAGACAGCCGGCCCAGAGACCAGCACAGCTGCAGAGGAGGAGGAGGAGGAGGAGGAGGAGGAGGAGGAGGAGGAGGGACTTTTTGCCTTTTTTTTGAAGATAGGAAGGCTAACAAATCCCGTCGTTGACAGATTTATATTACTCCAGAGCTCATCATTTGCCTCCCGCGCTCTTTTCTGAGGAATCAAGAATCCAATGCCCGACATTAGCAGAGAGAGAGAGAAACCCTCCTGCAGAGAATCTCTCTCCGCTACCTCTCCGTCCCGCCCTCCTCATTAACGGGGCTCTTTTACAATTCCCTGAGATACAACGTTCCCAAAGAATCCGGCACAGTGACACAACATTAACCCATTTGTACACACGCGGAAAAAGTGCAAAAAAAAAAAAAAAAAAGCAACAGGCTCACCGGCTGACCCGCCGCTTGTTGTGGCAGCCGGCTTTATTCCCCCGGACCGTTTTGTAACCAAGTGGGCATCGTGTGAAAGCCATCTGGGTGCCACTTATTTAAAGCTGGCACAGGTCCCGTGGCAGCCAGCCTGGCAATGAGGAGAAGGGAATAAATTGCATAATTTACTTAACATTTACCGTTGCGCCCGTTTTAAAAAAAAAAAGCCCACGACTAAACAATTCGTGGGGGGGGGGGGGTTCGAGAGTGCCAGTTTCTGCCGACAGCCAAATTGTGTTGCATGCGCACAGCAACCGTCAAAGGGCTGATGAAGGAGGTATCGAGATGTTTACCACATGAAATCACGTTTACCACCAAGTACGTCAACAGCCCTCGATCCAGTCACACCAAAAGAAAATCTCCCGGTGCGTTATGCACGGCACACAACGCACAAACAGACAATAAACACATTGTAATTATAATGCAAACTCTTTAATTACGTGTGCCATTTGGGGACGGTCGAGCTCGCTAATTGTCAGAGTGATGTGAAAGGATTTTTTTTTGGGGGGGGGGGGGGGGGGGGGGGATCAAGCCTCGGGCCCCGATGAGAACCATATTCCCCGCTCTCCGAGCGCGTTAGAAGGCAGAACATTCAATTGGCACGGTTCCAAAGAGGAACAGTCCAAACAGCCGTAATCAGCGGGGACAAACTCCATGCAAATCATTTACATTAGCGCAAGTGGAGGGAAGTGTGTAAGGCCATAAAGCGAGGAACGTCTCTGCCTGCTTGCAACCTCGCTGCTGTAGGTGCCTTTATGATCAGTTCCACACATCGTGCACTATCTGAAGAGGCAAGGAAGGAAACAAGACACCGACGACTGGGACATCTCACTCGAGTGCGTCTCTATTATTCTATGACAATTCTCTTCTATTTTCCATGGTGGAAACCAATTAAATTACGGGACAGAAACAATGTGGACGACAGGCTGTAATCCCATTACTGCATGTTGCCAGTAAACAGCAGACGTATTGCAGAATGCTAAACAAACGAAACGCCCCCGTAGCCGTTGTGTCTTCACAGACGGTTGACCCGACATCACTGTTTGGTGAGGATGCGGAGTATTTTTCGCCCTGTTGACTCCCGTTGGACCATTAGATTAGATTTATTATGTTACATTATGTGGTTCCGCCATAACAGAGCTGACCGCTTTCACTCTGTGACTTGGAATCACCTTAGAAAAGAGAAATCAAACAGCCCTACTGCCAACGAAGTGTTGGTAAGCCATATCATTTGAATATGACTGCATATTCCATGCAACTCCGGTTTATATATACATTTTTATCTCTAGTTGGATCCGTGCATTGCATATTTTGCCATCAAGGAACAAAAGGCAAGGCATTGTATAAGAACAGACGCTTTGAGCGCATTGAGGAGAAAAACTAAGATAAGATAAGATAAGATAATCCTTTATTAGTCCCTCAGTGGGGAAATTACAGGAGCATTGCTCACAAGTAATAGAATGAAGATAAAAAATTGTAGTATAAATACAGTAAACAGTAAACAGTAATAAAAATATGACAGTAAAGAAGAATACAAAATATATACCAGTATATACAGGCGGGGTAAAAATGTAAAATGTAAAGCAGCACAATGTTTCATCTATCACCCTTTAGCAATGCACAGTTATTTTGGACATGAACACTCCCAATGTTCAGACTGAATGAGTTCCACGGTCTGCTTGCAATGCAAACCAACTCTGAACGGACGCGGAGCGCCTCAGCGTACATCACGCACAAATGTCCGCTACGATTTAACGCGATGACATCCGTCCATATTCACTTCCACACCGGTAGCTGCTGTTCACGATACCAAGTCTGGTCACGTGATCAATTTGCTTATTTACTTATCGAGTGGCCTCGACTGGCCTACGACGTTAGCATGTACAGCACATGAGCAGTGGGTGAAGATCACAGGGTGGACTGTTGAGTGCACCCTGAGAACAGTCTCTTCAGATGAATCATCAGCCGTGAGCAGTATCAGGTAGTGAGTAACTGTTTACATGTTGACTGGCCTGTATGTGGTCGGACATGTCTCGTGGTGGAAAAAGAGGCATCCCCGTGAATCTGGTGGGAGGCCGCGGCGCTGCAATCAATGAGACTCAAACAAAGAGGCAAAAAAACAACATCTACTCATCGGCTCCACGGCGTGAAATCATGCGTTGGCTAACGCTCGAAATCCTGCAATTCGACCGAACACTTCGCCGCGGCCTGCGAGGTCTTTCACGCGGGACCCGCTACTGATGAACGACAGCGGAGTGACTCAGTGAAAGACAACGTGTGCATGAAGGATGCAGAATTGTTCAGCCGCCATCCGTCTCGTGCTCTAATGTGGCCATTATGCTCTAAAAAGAGACTGCTCGTCTATTCATCCCATGCAAAAGAGAAGGGAGATGACACAGCGAGAGGGTCGGTCGCAGTGATTAAAACTCTTTGAATTAGCTCTTCAATCGCAGCGTACGATTGTGTAGGAAGCACACAGACATGCACTCCAAATACCCAAATCCCCTCCGTAGTTATGGATATGAATGGATTGATTTACTCATTTCTGGGGCGAGTTGTGTTGAGTTTTCTTTTCCGGCGCGAGGAATTGATTGGCCGACACATTAAAAGCTTGTGCATCCCCGCGCTCCATACACACGACATGAAAAGGCTTTTAGAAAAACATCCAATAACTCGGAGCAGCTGATTGTTTATCCCGCACCACATTGGCAGCATTTACAACAGGTGCAGTAAATCTCCAACAAAAAGGCTGTAAACAGTCAATAGTAAATGGTTAACGGCGGCGGCGCAGCAACTCTGGGACACACGTGTTGTGTGTGTGTGTGTGTGTGTGTGTGTGTGTGTGTGTGTGTGTGTGTGTGTGTGTGTGTGTGTGTGTGTGTGTGTGTGTGTGTGTGTGTGTGTGTCTGTGTGTGTGTCTGACGCAGAAGGCGCTTTGTCAGTGCCACTCACTGAGAACTGATACTGAAGACGAATAGGACAACTAGAATGTGAAACGTGCGATACGTGAGCCACCGCTGTCACAGGTACGACATCACCGCTTTCACAGGAGACTCAGACCTGCAACTGACGATTCACATGACTGCTAACGTACACTTTCCGATGCTCTTTACTATAGTTCCTGGAACAAAATAAGTAAGTTTCGGTTGCAGTTGAGATTCTCTCTCTCTCTCTCACCCACTCTTTCTCCTGTTCTCTCTCTCGCTCCATCTTTATCTCTGTCTTTTTTTAGACCCGGTCGGGCAGTCGCTTAGATAAATGTCTCGTAAGCCACAATAACACAAAACAATATTTCCATCCCTAATATAAACGTGCGTTCACCCATTCACGAGCGAGCCGGGCGGCGTTGGGGTCAATGAAGCCCCTCGACTAGCCGAGTCGGCATTAACCCTTTCTGTCCGTTGGTAAACTCACTGCTGTGAACACTCATTTTTTGTTTTTCTCAGATCATTCTTTTTTTTTTTTTCACTGTGAGCCTGTTGTTGCCGCCTGCTGTTATGTCACCTGACTGCTGGTGTGCGTGCTGACTGTGCAGAGAGGTAAAGCACATCGCTCTCAGGATGGAAACAGGGGAACACTACCAGCTATCACACACACTGCAGCTGAGGCGCCTGCTTTTATCATTCAAATTTGCAATTAATAATGAATTGACATTTAATTTCATTAAAGTTCGGAGTCGGTGTGTTTTGTTTTCCTTATAAAATATATTGCTCCACTCACACAGTTATGTAAAGGATTGCTGTACTAGTCAGTGAGTCTTGTATTGTACAGAGAGAAATGATCCCTGTGTACATCACAGACCGGATATAAAGATGGACGACATGACGGCTACCAAGAAGTGAAGACGAGACTTATCGATCGCCCCCTAGTGGCTGGCTGCAGTATAGACCATAGAGCCCGCCCCCTCCGTGTCAGCAGATGGTCAAACGAAAACAAAGTCGGGCCAGCTAGCTTAGCGTCATGTTGAAGTGAAAGCTAACGCCGTCGTGTTCACAAGAGACGCGAGAAACAACCACGAGTCTGTGTACGAGAACAAGCGTCAATTTGATCGTAAACGTATTTATAGTTGCGTCTTCTTAGCCAAACAGCTACCTTGCGCTAACGTAGCAGCTAGGTGGCATATTAGGTGACGATAACGATGCGTTTCCCACTCACTAACGACAGATTTTCCCACATTTTCTTTTTAAAACCTGCCGCTCGCTGCGCGTCACGCGGCCACCTGCTGTGTTTGCTGCTGTGTTATTCTGGCGAGATGTGAAAAAGGGACTTTACACACATCCGCAGCCTCTTGACGAAAGAAAAGCCACAGAAGCATCACACCTGACGTGGATCGCTGTGTGAATCTCATCTTCGATAAACAGGAGCCTCAAAATACTGTACACTTCTATTTAAACCCACATATCGGCCTCATTTTGGCGTTTTTGTACCGTGATGCAGCTCGTGTGCGTGTTCATGGAATCCCCAGCCGGAGTGGTTCCTAGCCAGAGGTGCGTTCAGTCGATAAACAAACATGTTGTTGTGGTAACTTGGGTTGGGACTTGAATGCTCTGTGACCTGGCCTTGAACTGAAACCTTAATTAAGGCCCGAGCAACCGACAACGTCGGGCCAGCGAAGGCCCTATTGAAATATTGAAATTGCATCCGATAAAAAAAAGACACCTCGTACATTTCCTCTGGCAAAGAGCCTTCTGGATAAAGTCAGAAAACGATGTGATGACGCGAGTGAAGACTTTACTGAAAGTACCAGATGTTATCTGCGATGGTTAAGAGTTATACATGGGACGAACAGCAGCGGGGACCGAGTATCTGACCGGCAATATCAACATTAAGACTGTGGAGAACTTCACTAAAACATCCTGTCACTGAAAAAAAAGTATCTTCACAAGACTCCACGCTGACACATTACATCTCATACTTTAGAATAAATGAAAGGATATAAATGATTCTAATAAATTATCACACAGCCCTAAAAAAGTTAAGAGTTATCAAGAAAAGTGTTTCTTTAAATCGCAAAGACGACAGTGACAAAGCGGTTCTCCCGTGCAGCAACTGGACGGCCACGCTATCTGCCCCCAACACGTAACTCCGTCCCAGGCTAATCTATTGGCCGAGATGATGAACAACAAAAATATATCACTCGGGTGAAAATAACCATCTCCAACTGAGTGGTTTGGGAACGGCGCCTCGCCCTATTTACAACACCGAGAACAAAAACAACTCCCTCCAAGGAGCCCGGGCGAATGCAAGTCACTCACACACACACACACACACACACACACACACACACACACACACTCTCCAACCAATACAGGCAAACAACAACAAAGTCTGCAGATCTACTGGGAGAGCAGGCTATTACACAACAGCACAAACAAGGTGTGTGTTTGAGGGAATTGGAGAGCGAGAGAGAGAGAGAGGAGACAGAGAACTGAGAGAGAGAGAGAGAGAGAGAGAGAGAGAGAGAGAGAGAGAGAGAGAGAGAGGAGAGAGAGAGAGAGAGAGAGAGAGAGAGAGAGAGAGAGAGAGAGAGAGAGAGATGGGTTGGTGTGAAAGTGGAATTGAGTAGCAAACAAGTCAAACACCACCCCCGCCACCCCTCTCAGTCTCAGGTCAACTGAATCATCGGGAGTCGGGGAAGATACCGTCACCGCCTTCCACGAATAGCTGGCGAAGAAGGAAAAAAAAAAAAACGAAGAAGCCACATCAGTATGACTTCACCGTGGCAGAGCCGGTAGCTTGAGAACACTCTCCCTCAATATCCAGAGGGGACTCTGAATGAAGAGGTAATGAATCTCAGTTAACAAGGCCATTATCAGTGAAGGAACTACATCATCCAGGAGGGACTCCAAATCCACCAGGCCCTAACACACACACACACACACACACACACACACTGGCCTTTTTACTGTTGCTATTAACTGCTTAGGTACATTGCCAACAACTGGGCCTACCCAAAAAAGAAGAAGAAGAAGAAGAAGAAGAAGAAGAAGAAGAAGAAGAAGAAGAAGAAGAAGAAGAAGAAGAAGAAGAAATTGCACAAAGATAAAAGTGCGGCGCTTTTGATCTTGCCCCGTGCATCATCACAGTAAACAATGAGACTGCAGAAGGGACGCGGGGCCCAATTAGCCATCCCTGCTCTCTCCCCGCCGTCGCGTATTTAAACAGTCCGCGAGGATGATAACAGTAACCTGCATACTTTCATCTGTGCTCCAGACTCATCAGCGTGGCAGCACCTCTGCCGAAGCGCCGCACTGCATCTCGGGTAATTACCGCTCCCCAATTACCACCCAGCTGGTAAATATATATCAAATAAACAAGCAACCAACCCGTCAATTAGGAGCACCCTTTGGTAATGGGGGGTCCAGAGGTAAAAAAAAAAAAACACAACGATGGTTTATGTACAGACGGGAGGAGAGCGGCGTCACAGTTTGTAAAAGGATGAAATCGTGTGCTTTTGAGACGATTAGCACGTGCGTCTAATTAAAAGGGGTTTTTAATTGCCGAGAGGGCAGAGTACACAACACGGGAACAGGACCGACAACAGAGGACTGGCAACTTGGCCTTCTCCCGCACAGACGAGCGAAGACGGACGGCAACATTGTTGAATTCAAAAGGCGGAGGAGAACAGCTGCAGCAACAGTCTGTCAACAAAATTTGCATTGCCGCTCTCTCCTCGTCTCCCATTACTCTCTCTCTCTCTCTCTCTCTCTCTCTCTCTCTCTCTCTCTCTCTCTCTCTCTCTCTCTCTCTCTCTCTCTCTCTCTCTCTCTCTCTCTCTCTCTCTCTCTCTCTCTCTCTCTCTCTCTCTCTCTCTCCCGTCTCTCCTCGAAGCCCACGGAGCTGCCGGCTTAGATCTGAGCGCTCTGATGGGTTATCACGTAGCGCGCGGCGGGCTAAGCCGGAGTGATGCGCCGAAAAGACATGATCAAAGCAACACCAACTTCCCGCGCGGCGATGATGACGGAGGAGCGGGCCCTGCCATGTTGTGTTTCTTATTAGGCCGGGACTGAAAAAAAAAAAAACACACACAGCGGAGAAGTCGAGGATGAGGCCCTTAAAGATGTGCTCCTGTGAGCGCCGCCAACGACGGTTAACGGGGTTTAAGTGACGGGCCTGTGACATTTCTTCACGGTTCAGTTTTTTTGCTATTTTCTCGTTCACGTTAACATAATGATTCAACCTACGGTCCGATTAGTTCTGAACACTTTCACACTTCCAGCAGCAGCTTTTTTGCAAAATAAACGAGAGGAACCTGCGAGACAGAATGAGCACCGCACCACGAGCTGAGCAGAGAACCAACAGGGTGCCACCAATAGAACTTAAAACGTCACATCACAGATCTAAACCTGCAGTGTTTGACTGAGAGGTGGTTTCTGCAGCATGGCAGCACAAAAAAAAAAAAAATGAAATCCACACAGCTTATCATCAAAACGTTCAAAATATGAGTTTACAAATTACAACTTGAGAGCAATAACTCCACCACATCGGTGTCAACATGCACTGATGCATATTCGATAGAAAATCGGCGAAAAGAAACTGAAGTCCACCGGGCCGCCGAAGCCGCGGCGTAAACACGACGCGCAGACCGGACAGCTGATACAAACAGGTGCTGCGGTTCGGCCGGCAGCTGAGCGCAGCTCGTAGCATATGGCTGAGCCCCCTCATGTCTGGATGGAAGTGTTTGTAGCTTACCTGCATCATTCCCAAAACAGACAAGAGCCGTGCTATTGGAGGAACTCTGGAGTTATTACGTGCACTCGCTCAAAAATGAGAAGAGGGAATAGTGTGTGTGTGTGCCTGACAGAAACAACCATTTGGCGTAAAGTGTTACTTAAATCAAATTTCTAAGGTTTTGTTCATTTAAATATTGAACGACTACGTCTGAATATGACACAGGTAAAGAACTATTTGCATACATCTGAACAGGTTTCAGAGTTTCACTACCCTACTGCGGGTGTCAAATGTCAACGCAAACCACAACACACTGCACAACCAGCTCGCTTCACTTTTTCATCTTATTTGTTCAAAGTTTGTCTTCATCTCGTTTCAGCGTTTCCTGCAACGATTAATCGATTAGTTGTCATATTAATAAAACAATTTCTCTAACCGATTATATTTGGTCCGAGAATTTTT
The DNA here is from genome assembly GCA_028022725.1 of Lycodopsis pacificus. Taxonomy (NCBI): domain Eukaryota; kingdom Metazoa; phylum Chordata; class Actinopteri; order Perciformes; family Zoarcidae; genus Lycodopsis; species Lycodopsis pacificus. Next base: position 25,935,912 of record CM051691.1, read on the forward strand.
TAATAAGGGAAAAATAAGTTTAAATTCTCTGATTCCAGCTTCTTAAATGTGATCATTTTCTGTTGTTTTTTTGTTTTTGTTACTCTGTGACAGTAAACCGAGTATCTTTGAGGACGTCATCTTGGGCTTCAGGAGACACCGATCGACATTGTTCACCATTTCATCGACCAAACAACTGATCGATTAATCGAGAAAATGATCGGCAGATTAATCGACAGCGAAAATACTTGTTAGTTGCAGCGCTAGCCTCAAATATCACGCAAGTATTTTCACACAAAACAAAACAAAACATCACACTAGATTTAAATCCAGGGTCAAACACGTTGACGTTAGTCTGAGAATAAGTGAAAACTTATCATACAGGGAAGGAGACAGAGCTGAATATTTGTTACAGCATGACTTATTGATCAAGACAACAAACTGCACCGCATGTACAACAAGCCAATTATGTATTAAATGAACAACACTGCTTTTATCTGAGAGCAACGCACCAACAGCTGCTTCAAGGCTGAAAGACAACACCAGCAGTGAAGAGATGTCGCATCGTCGGTGCATGCACACGGATGACATTATTTTTCAGCCCCCCCCCCCCCGCCCCTTTTTTATTAAGGACAGATGACAGTAGAAGACAGTAATTAATGGCCGTTCTGAGCAGCTCCTCAGTCTCCATAGAGACAGAGGAGCTGCTCAGAGCACACCTGAAGCTGCTCCGCTCTCTGACCAATAAGCCTTCACCTGGTCGGACGAGCGGCTGCCCGAGCGCGCCACAGGGGCCGGGACACACTAACCTTTACCCTGGAAAAAAATACCGCTCTGCTTTCTCCTTTGTTATCGCTTCCATCCGTGTAATAACGCCACTAATGAGCCCGTGCTCCTTGCTGCCTTTTGTGTCGCGTGCATCAAACATCACATGACGAATTCATCTACCAGAAAAAAAATTCCCTTTATTCATCCGTCACTTGTCTCGCTTTGTGAGCAAAAAAAATAAATTAAAAAAAAAAAAGTGTCTCAAGCAAGTGGTTTCGAGGGCGTCTCGCGTCTGAAACCAAAACGAGGGGTGAAGAGAGGCAAATAAATGAGAAAAGAAACAGCGGAGCGAACGCTGAACCTTATTTCCCACACTGCACGGGGAAAATAACTCTTCCTCATCATTCGGCTGCGAGCGAGAGGGCGCACAGTCGGGTTTACAGCCCCTCCGTACCCAGCACCGGGTATTTCGGTGTGTGTTCACAAATACTGACGCCGTCAGATGAAAGAGAGAGGGCCGCTCCACTCGGGGGACGGGAGTCCTCACGCTGAATGCGTGAGTGACTGATTACTTTCTTACCGGTTGAACCTCGGCTCGCTCCAAAAAGGAGAGAGCCTGAAGAGGCCAGACTAGAAACAAGGGGTTTCCACATAACACAAAACAAATCACAGGCCGGTGCGTTAAGGATCTTGCATCATTACAATGCATACAGCTGCTCTTCCTCAAATTTCAAGCTTTTTTTTTTCCTTCTGTCCCCCCCCCTCCCCCCTCCTCCTCCCCCCCCCTCCTCCTCCTCCTCCTCCCTCCTCGCCAACTCAATTTATTCAGTTGTAGTGTGAAGCAGAGCAAGTACAGACGCGGGGGACGGCGTTGAGGTTGTTCCCGTCAGACACAGCACAACGTCTGATGTACGCAGCAGCCGGTTCAAACTGCAGGCCCAGGAAAGTTGCAAAGAAAGTTCACCATAAAAACCTAGGGTCAGCATTTGCGAAGGGTCCATTTATGCATAAGTGGGCACACAAAACCCCAGTGCCTGTTCAAATAGCCTCTCTCTCTCTCTCTCGCTCTCTCTCTCTCTCATGACAACAGCCCAGCAGCAGCACTGTTTGATCTCCAATGTTTTCCTTAATCTGGGTTGTCAAGGTTCGCTTGTTGGAGGCTGTTTACTTTACTTCTCCTACAAAAAAAAAAAGTGTTTTTTTTTTTTTTTTTGTTCTCCCCTCTCAGACAATGACTAATCCAAAGACCAAGAAGGAGGGAGCACTGCCAGCAATCGCTGTTAAAGCTGCAGTTTCCCTTTTGTATAAATGTTCAGATGGTTTTAGTCCTGCTGCTGCCAGCTGCAGACTTACTGTAAAAAAAAAATATATATATATATATATAGATATATATGAAGGGTAATATTTCACTCGGTTCACTCTCAATAGAGATACATCATCTGTATCTTTTGTGTGTAAAACTATCATTTTCAGGTGACGATACTAATTGTGTCTGACTTTACAAACTACTAATACGTAATGGATTAACAACGCAGGATATTTGTTGATAATATGTACACAGACACATTAAAGAACCTGCCCAGTAAAATTCACTATCGCACTAGTAACCGGTGCCCACTTGTCTGCAATACACCTGTTATAGAATATTAAATTAAGCAGAAAACAGAGCTAAAATATTTGAAATATAAATGTATTTGATTGCTTTGAATTTATTTTCACAGGACAAAATAGATTTGCTCAAGTGACATTACATTCCTTTGGACAGTAACACTATTATAATTATTATGAATTATTATTTTTATGAAGTCAATTTACACTTGCACACAATAGCAATAACAGGTTATTGTTAATTTAACAAAATATGAACCATATTTTTCAGAAGTGATGAAAAAGTGCAACTTTACAGTCCAAGTTTAACCCACAGCACGTCTGACCACAATAAACCCACTTTAGTTCACACTTTGAGCAGCACAGTTAAATAAAAGTAGCTTTTAAAACTTCTCTAAATGCTTTGTGTTAATAACAAGTTGAATATCCGCTTTAAAGTCGTGTCGGGCTACAAGCCACACACACCGAAGACGCAACAGCCTGCAACGACGCAAAAGACGCACAGCCAAATAAAAGCAGTGGACGTTCCTGTTATAGCTGAAGCTTTATTACACTTATAATAACTACAGCTCTGGGTGCGAACTGTTGACGTCTTCCTTCTTTTGGGGAGCTTGGAGGACAGCTAACACGTGGGGGGGGAGAGGGAGAAAAAGAGCTGCCTCTCTGGTCTCACTCCAAAGAAATCACGGCACTCAAAACTTCCCCTTTCACCGTGAAAACTTTACTTTCTACGGCTGCGTAACAGGTAGCGTTGTGACTTAACTATCACCAAACAGCACTTTATAACAATACGAAGGTGCATTGCACGAGGGGAGTCTCGTGAGCAGCCCTCAACTAAGTTAGAAACCCAACTTTCCAAATAATAGAAGATACATACAGAAACACACTCCTGTTACGGAGACATTAGCGCTAGCGTCACACTAGCAGCCCACGTGCTAATAACACAGGTGAATTTTATTAGTGTTTGATGAGTTCGCTAATTGTATCCATTAGCAAAAACAACAACAAGAAAAGGCGAAGACACACACACGAGCTCCGCGTGTGTCTCGTGCTGCGTGCAGCATCAGCAGGTCTCTAGATACGACACGAGCTAATGTTAACATTAAGATAATAGTGAAACTTACCCAGCGTGGTGAACGCGCTTTACGGCAGCTAAACAGGCGCACGCGGAGGGGGGATACCGATTTTTAGTGCGAGATAACGAACCCGTGCACATGTAAGCGTGCGACAACAAATCACACCGTAAACACCAACAATACACCGCCCGCCTCTCGGTGTTTGGTGGTGCAGGAGGAGGAGGAGGAAGAGGAGGAGGAGGAGGGGGGGGACTAACTAACTAACTTAACTACAAGGAGAAAAGAGATCATCTTACCGAGAGGAGGGCGTCGAGACAAAAAAAAAAGAAGCAAAATGTGGACTTTCGCACTCGCTGCCTCCCAGTCTGCCTCGCTGGAGAGAAAAAACGCACGAGCTCCCCTTCTCTTTAAATGTTATTAGATTGTAATTATTTTTTAAACACGCCGAAGAGAAGACTGTGGGGGAGGAAAGAGAGAGCAAAAAAAAGAAAAGGAAGAATCGCGGATTTGGATGTTGTTGTTTTTGATGTTCCCAAGCCCGTGACGTCATATCCACCTGCTGGGTAAACAACGTTCATCGCATCGCGGATCGTTCTTCGCGCATCATCGTAGTCGCACACACAAGTAGAACACTTTAGTGGGTCCTTTCTGTGGGGAAATGTAATGATATGCATTAGTTTTTTTAGCTGAAAGTGTGACAGGAGAGAGGGGGGGGTGGGGGGGGGGCTGTCAGAAAAGCTAAAATGTCTAAGCTGACTAATTACAACCGAGGCAGAATGAACTTCTTATTATTTCAGAAGATTCTCCTGTCTTTTTTTTTTTTGATCTGAGGTTCATCATAACTGTTCCAAAAGCCTCACTGCAGAAAAAAAAAGAGAAATGAAATGCTTTGACATAATCATCAAAGATGTTTTAATCTCAACTGTGAGGAGTTTAAACTATTTAAAGGGGGTGGTGGTGTGTGTTTTTTTTTAAAGAGGACAGGTTGTCTGGTTATATTTTCTAGCATGTGGGACAATTCTTCATAATATTTTGAAGGAGACGTCTACATTTCAAACAAGAGTTATTAAGAATCTCTGCTTGGCATTTTGGTTAAATAGTTCTGTGCACTCCTAAACAGTTTCACCTCAATATGACAGTCACAAGAAGTGCAAAAGAAAAACATTATGACAGTAATTAAAATCTCTGTCACTTGTGCCCCTGAAGAGGAGAATCACCACGGGCCGGTCCAACGGTCCAGTTAACACTCATTGTAAAGCCACATTAATTTAACCCCAAGAGAACATATTTGAAGTCGTTTTTTTTGCCCTTGATCAAGGTCTGAGAGGCTCGTTCCTCTCTGAACGTTACTTTTATCATCAGGGAGCAATGCTGCTGCTCAACTCTGTTTGTTAGCAGAGAGCGCCACCCTCTGACCGTGCACTCATATTTCATATTTCTACTTCATCTGTGGTGTGTGAGAGTTTATGAGGACTTTACTTCATATTCTCAATCCTCTGTCGGGTCATTATACTATTTTTTTACAGATGTTTTTTTATCTGTAATCCTAAAACCTTCAATGCATTGGGTGTTTACATTCCTCGGGTCAGACCTGTTACTTAAATATTACGGATTGAGCTTCAAATAATCTTAAAACTTTTCATAGCATATTAACAATTATAAATAATTAAAAACAATTCAGCATTTTCTTTTGCCACTTTTTAAATATATTTTGTTGCCTCTAAAAAAAAATGTAATATTCAAATGTCTCAACGCAGCCAATTCTATTTGATGTTTTATGTATTGTTTGTTGTATTTTATGCATTTTACTGTGTTACACATGAGTGATTGTAACTGCTGGGTTACCGGCAAACACGACACGAACAAACCTTAATTCATAGTAACAGTGACACAAAATGAGGCCAAACAGGAAAACACGGAAACCTAAAGTTCCTGTTACCTTCACACTTTCACATTCCTTCGGTCCTTAACGGCCCCATCAACATTTTAGAGGTAAAAGAATTTGACAACAATTTTGACACAAGAGAATTGATGAAAAACAAAGAGGGCGTCACATAATAAAAATGAATGAATAAGACGGGGTGTGACATGTTCCCAATATTAACACATTAGTTACATTATGTGCATAAAACAGTCATATCGTTTGTCTGTTTAAAACATTTTTTAAATATATTCTTTTTACAAAAGCATGTGCTCAAACCCGCAGCTGGAAAACATTCCAACTGTAAAGATTTATATGTGTACATGTTGTAGCAGTCACACGCACGTCAGTCACTGCACGGCCTACAAACCGTGTTGTGTTCAATGACAGTGTTGTGTTCAATGACCTCAGGGCCCGCGGAGCCACAGCAACGCACAGCAGCACAAAGAGTTCAACTCAAACATCTGAATCAAGGCAGATATTAAGCACATCCACATACAGGCAGAATAAATCACATGAAGCTCGCATCTTCAAAGGGAAGAGTTGACCTTTTGACTCCACCTCTGAGAGAGAACTGCTGAAATTGAATGTGTTTGTTACGCCCTCCCACTTCTGACCACTTTATCTCTCATAATACAACACGACTCCCATTGTATCCCTAACAGGATTTGCAGTTTTGCTACGATTTGTGTACTGAGCCAAGCTTTCATGGGATTACTGCAGGGTTTTTGTTTTGTTTCTTCAAAAGGTTGTAAACACGATTGTCTGGTGTAATTAATGAGGAAACATTCTAATGTGTGTGTGTGTGTGTGTGTGTGTGTGGGGGGGGGGGGGGGGGGGGCAGTTTTTGTGAAGACAATCTAACAAGCAATCTTCCTCATTCTTCTGTGGCTTGATCTGCATGTCAATACCGGATCTATGAGCTCGGCGGAGCCCAGCAGCCTCGTGTCTGGCTTCTGAATGTATTCGAGCGTTTTTTTGTTTGGAGTCGCGCCGGTGATGCGTCGTGTGGATTAAAGGGCCCCGACTGGATGGAGTGTAGTTACAAATTAATTGAGGATCACTATCAGTTACGTAACAGCCTCTCCACACACACACACACACAACAAAGTAATTAGCTTTCTGTTAATTAGGTAATTAAGCAAATGAATAGGAGCTCCTCTTGATTTCCAAAGAGGGGGAAGGATGGCTTTCATACGGTGTTTCTCACCCTTGTTGCTGGGGGGCAGCAGCATTCAGCATGTAATGAAAGGGGGGGGGGGGCTGTGCAGATAATGATCAGTAAATGACTATCAAGTGACTGAAGGAAGGAGATGACACCTTGTTGTGCTCCATTCTGCAGTTGTGGGGGTCGATGTGGCATTTTTTTAATTTACAGTCATCAAACAAGATTAAATAACATTTAAGTTGTGATACACTTTAACCCTTTTAAGGCACATATCATTTCATATCATTAAATCATCAATAAATACTATGTTGGAAGTGTATTACTTCACAACAGATCATCTCTAAATGTTTATTTCACAGACTTACACATCTGTCCGTAGAGATGGACAACGTGGACATATTTAAAAACAGCTCAGTAAGTGTAAAGCCATTAATATATTCTGGTAATGCAAATATACATCAGTACGTAGGGGTGAGCTACAAAACAGGCTCAGTTGCTTTAATGCAGCCACATTAGAAATAAAAATCACAAAATCAAGATTTATTCTTATTTCATTTTAAAATACATTCAATCAATTTGCTTTTCCTGATGCATTGGGTTTCTCATAGGAACAAATATCAAAATATCAAATAATGCATAGATTTCTGTTTCTATACATTCAGGTTGTACTTTATTAATCCATTATCTCAGCACACAATGAGACAATAAACAAAGAAAGAGCGATGTAATAGAATAGACTATAAGACAAAATGAATGAAAGTTCATCCCGTGTCAGTGTTCACTCCATGGCTCCTGCCTTGTGTGACACAACTACACATCGCAGTGCCACTGCATGTGAACACATCATAGTATATGAGCAGTCTTACATAGTAATAGTTCATGGTATTAATACATTGATATTGTGCATAATAATGTGTTTTTAATTTGCACAAGTACGTGCTTTATCATTATAATTTGTAGAGAGAAGAAGAAAGGAGGTAAGCGTCACTGAAAAGTATGTTTCTCGTAACTTGAAGTATCATTTCACGCAGTGATGTGATGCGTCACAGTTACCACAATAAGAGCTGAACATCAAGCTTCAGCTCGCTCGTTTTAAGTATCTGAGGTGTGTAGTTTAAAACCACAACACTTACCTGATTGCATAACAATGCAGGTAACAAACCTCCTCTCTTTGGGGCGTTATTAGAAACATTCTTCACGTTTTCACGCGAGCACAAAAACAAACCGAGGAGCTGCTTTTTGAAACAATGTGTGTGAATTACAGAAGAACAGGATCAGTTTGCCCCAAAGACCAAAGAGGCTTTTCTCTGTAGCTGCATGCTGGCCGGGTCAGCTGTGCTCGTTTGTGAACCACACAAACCAGCGGCCTGTGAAGCCTCGCCGTGTTTGGAGTGTGGACACGGTCCCGTTTGTGGGGCGGTAAAGTGCGCTGGTCCCGTTTCAATTGGCTGTGGAAGTGCAGCTCAGCGTGGGCATGGTCAGCACAGAGTGGAGGTAGATGCACTCTGCGCTGCTTTTTCTAAATGACTGACCAGCCTCCTGAATGCATTTCATACCCACAGGGGACACACACGCACTCTAAAGCCTGAGCAGGCTGTCCGTGTAATGGACTCCCGCTCTGCTCCATCAAGAGGAGACGTTCACATCAAATCTCGTGTATTTCTGACATGTCGAGAGATCAAAAGAAATAATTCTCTGTGCTTTGGATCCGGCTTACAGAGTTCACGGTGCACAATAACAGAACGGTTTAAATTGACGGAAGCTGCACACTTTTTGAAATCAAATTGAATCCTTTCTGAGAGCTCCACAAATACGTGAGTCATTGATGAATCATGATTATATATTCTATTATTACATACATAGGATATTGTTAAATATTCTGTAGTTGATTGTGATCACTTACAGCTATTCACTGGTTTGTTGTTGATGCTATTAGTACTTTTCCTACTGTGAAGAGTCAAAACATCAAAAGAGGCTTATTGACAGAGGGGCAAATTGATAAAAAAGTGGCTTCTTAAATGAAAGCACAAATATCAATCTAGTATAAAAAGGTCCAATATATATGTGTAAGATCTGGTGGCATCTAGTGGTGAATTTGCAAATTACAACTGGCAGAAACTTCTCCCGAGTGCCAAAACACGACCGGCCCGACGTAGAGCCGGTGTTTGGTTTGTCCCTTCTGGGCTACTGTAGCAGCAGAAGCTCCGCGAAGACGTCCTGCTCTGTATGGAGGTATACATGACTCATTCTAAAGGGTAACAAAAACACAACCACTCACATTCTCAGGCGATTATAAACTAAAGAAAACACACCGGTCCTTTAACGGTAAAATTCTAAAACACGCCCAAACAATGCTCACTCACTGCTTCTCCTGACCTTTACGTTACTTCTTTCAGAAATATATTTACCAGAGACATACCAGTAGTGTGTATTGCACTGTGAAAAACAAACAAACACGCGTGGCAATAATTGTATTTTAATTTCCATTTTATTCACTTTGTCTGTGTCACTGCAAAAAATCATGTTTACAATGGAAATACCGTCTCTTATAACGAATCAACCAGTCCAAAGCTGAACAATTAAAGTGGCGTGACATGATAATACCTGGAGCCTACACTACAATAGTATGACTGTTAGTGAAGGAAACCCGGTCGGGGTGATTTGCTGTCATGAAGGGAGCCGATAGAAAAATATTCTCGATTAATAATGATGCAATTTATCATTATGGACATTCTCAACGAGGTGAAGTCAGTGTAACTTCTGGTTTAAAGTGTCTTGTTGTCCTTGAAGCAGCAGATGAAATCGACTCAATGACTGCTGGAACTTTTTCTTAACAATAAAATTCAACATATTCTATCCACACATCATGCTGGTGATGAGGCCTCACGCAGCTTCCTTTAAAGGAAACAACGCTGCCTTTTCCTCTCTCTGAAAGAAACAGTCCAGTTACATATCGGGAGGGTGAAACATGTACGGACAAGTACTGCAGAGCATAAAAAATGTGCAGTATCTCTTCAGAGTAATACACTAAACAACCCGTGACCCCGGCTCAGGGGAGCAGAGGGTCTACTTCTCAACACGAAAGGAAACGTCAAATGCAGAGAACATTCAAAGAGGCACCTTTCAGGACGGCTCTCCCTCTCTCACGGCAGCTGAGGGCCACGTCTGCGCTGGCGCGTGTTCTGATGCCCTACGACGGCTTTACAACGCAGGGACACTGTGATTGGAATCGGTAGTCATGTGCAATAGTTCCAAGTGTTACCCCCTGGTACCAATTTGATGGTACGGCTGATGTAAGTCTCAAGAAACGGGACATCAGCACCGTCCTCAGAAGAGGACAAACTCCAGCTGAGTTAAAAAAAAACGTCAGGATACAAACTTCCTTAAACGGCAGAAAACTAAAACCCGATATGAGTCGAGATATCTTACAAACAGTTAAAACACACTAATGTACCTCCATACCAGGAATAAAGTGTGGACGGTGCAGTTCGGATGGGATTTGTTTTTGCTGGATACACATACGCTCTCTGTAGTTCGGAGCTTCAGGAGCCGCGTCAAAATGAAACAAGGCATCGGTCATTAAAAGTTATAAAAATATATTGAGAACAGTTTCCGTGTTCAATGCAAAACCATATCCATGATTAGGTTGTGGACAGCGCCTTCACGTCAAGGCGGGCACAGAGTTCAGGTTAAAATAATAAAAGAAATTGAAAGTGCTTTACGGTGATTTAATGCCTTGAGCGTCCTCCTTCAAAGGCATGATGGTCCATGTGAGCTGAAAACAGCAAAGTGATTCATGGTGAGTACAAACCCTTATGTTCGGCAAACAAACGCTTATTTTATATGAATTTAAAAAGCGTATGAACCCATTCCCGAGATAGTTTAAAAACTGGTACGTGTACACAAAAACCTGCTTATATGTACCTGTTTCAACTCATTACTTTACGTTGTAACTCATAATTTTGTACCTGTATTGACAAGTCTAGTCTCTGTGAAGGTGCTGTGTGGAGCAGCTATGAAGGCATTTCTCTGCCACGTCACTAAAGCCCCAATTAGCCGACAGCCTTAAATCATCCTCTGACACGCTCTGAGTGACATGTGCTTTTCTTATTACTTATATATCAACCGACATATGCCGAATGTTGTTCATATCATGCCATTGCCAAGCTATAATTTTAAGCCGACGGCTAATGTACACTTCAAAGATTATTTTCTCACATGTCAAACAAACGTCAAACATTTATGTGATCATTCGTACAGCTGGATGTCATTTTTATGGTTCTACACGTTCTGTGTTTTACTGACATTATATTTTTATCCTTCAGGGGTAATAAAAAAACATTATGTCCTCTCTAAAGGCAGAAGTTCTATACTCTTCTAGCAGCTCGGATGACATCTTCAGTGTTGACTTTATCTCCAAATTCAATCTCCCTGTACAGAGTTAAGGTGTGGTTGGTATTCTGCATGACAGTGCAAAGAACCAGTGGTGACATACATGTGTAAAGTAACCTTCATTTTAAAGCCATTACAGTTGCAAAGTACAAGTATGTATGTTTTTTAAACATATGTTAGCCCCTTTATGCTGCTCTCAGTTTAACAATATTGATGCAGATGGTGAGTTTACAGCATCCTGTTTAGATTTTAATGCCGGCCGCCTACCTAGCAACATCACTGATTTCCATTTATAAACCCAAAACGTACAACACAATGTAAGTGGAGAGAAAGGGAATACTTACACTTATAAAAAACAGCTTTAAAAGTTATGTGCGGGAGGAGCTCGTAGACTTTGCCCAAGATACTTGCTTCGCCGGCAAGCGATGCGTCGTTGTTCCAGACTTGTACGACGTCTTCTCGATCCCGAACGCTAACGCTGACACCAACGACCTCGTCGTCTGGGAAATAAAAAGAATAACACAGCGAATAAATACTCAACTGCAAAAGCACATTTCTTCTCATTCTGAAAACAAAGCCATAAAATATCAAGAATGGACTTCTAGTCGCTCACCTGAGGCACAGTAATCTGCAAACTGCTCCCCAATAGTAGCAAGTAACAACTCTTTCCAAACTGCAGACTGAAGCAAGAAGAACACAGAGGAGCTAATTAATAATTCACCCAATTCATCTATTATTATGTGAAAAGCAGCTAAACGGAGCACAACACCTACAGTGCTTTCCTTTGGTATTTTCATCTTCCATACTCCTCCTTTTGCGTTGCTTTCTTCTTCCCTGTTGGTAGAAAATACATCTTTAATTGATATCTACTATTCTGTTCCAAGCAAGTCACAAGTTTTCCATTAAACATATATGTGACTTTAAATTAGTCGGAGAGACGTCAAGATAAATGTTGGATAATGTGAAAAGTTATCAGAATGCAAAATTGTCAAATCAGAACCTGTTAATGTGACAAACAGGGAACATTTTATCATTATATATACTACCAATTATCATGTAACCTGTCCAACTGATGGCCTAATAATAATAATAATAATAACGATTCCAAAATATAACAGTATAATAATTCAAGCTTTTATGGCACACTTAAATATATTTTACATTAAAGTTGAATGCTTGTTCTGTTATGATCATTACATTATGCCATGTGTTCATGCTGGTGTAAAGGAACATAATCATGATATGTACTATTATAATAATAATAATAATAATAATAATAATAATAATAATAATAATGGTAGACTCACCACAGTGGCCTCCGTTCTCCGCGCATTAAGTGATAGCTACATCTCAGAGGCAGGGCTGTGGCTGGAGGGATGTTGTTGTAAACACTCCAGAACATCTGGAAACAGAAAAACAAAAACACGTTGAAGAGAGTTTCTTTCCTTTCGTAACGCTCCCGAGACAAAAGTTGCTGTTCTGTGACACGACGGATCAGATTGCAGAGAAGAAATCGATTCCAATTGTTGAATAAAATGCAGCACGTTTCCTCCTATAAGCCAGACATTGAAGCACCTCAGGAGCAAATTCAATTATTTATTATATACTTCATAGAAAACGCTGCTTCAGATGCCTTTCCACCCATTTGGAGTTGCTGTTATTTACAGGTTATTATGCATTGATTATTGTGGTCCAGCTAAATACTATAAGACTGATAAAACCAATGAAGTCCAAAAAGAGCCACCTCGATGAGTGAAGCTGATGTAACATGGTGTCAATAAACCCTGCACTACCTGTTCATGTTTCAGGATATTATGGTTTCATAACACCACACACACACACACACTTGTGCCTACTGGCGCTTTAAGTGCACGTCAACAGCTCATTCCTTTCGCATCAAGGAAGCCCATTTGACTCCTAGCCAAGTCGTGCACTTGATCTCTTTTCCTCTCAAGATGACGAAGCTCTTCCTCGAGTCTCACCTGAACACTTTGCACGGTGTAGATCTTCTTCAGACTGGATTCACATTCTGCAGCGGTCGTGCCTGGTAACGACCTGGAGGAACAAGAGGGGACAGTTTCAGCCCACAGTAACGAGGCAGCGATGGAATGAAGGGAAAGAAACAAGCCGACAGGGCTGCTCTCAGCGGTTATTAAACCAGCGACAGCTTTTACAGAGTCTTAACTCCTATTCCAAAATAGTTTTGGGTTTAATAGCCACAACAGCAGCGCCAAATGCACCTAAACTCTACAGACACCAGGCTGTCTTAATAAGGGCTGCAACTGACATATCAGTTACTTTATTGATTATAATGTGTCGACATTTTGGACCCTTTTAACGGTTTAATTGTTAAAAATGGGGAAGAGCCCATCGTGACATGTTCAAATTACATCTTTTTATCAGACCAACAGCCCAAAAATCTTAAAAAACACAGAATAGCAACAAGTTGTCTCACTTGAGAAGCTGGAAACTGACAATACTTCATATTTACTTTATAAAACAACTGTAATAGTTTTCAATAATGTCAAAATTGTTGTTGTAAAAGTGCTTTGACTGTAATGGTTTCCAGTCTCAATGGGGTCTGGAACCTTTGAAAGGAGTTTATTCATTAATATTTCCTCCTTTCACGTCAATACGCTGAGTCAACAAAAGAGGCGCAAACGAGACCTGTGACCTCATACAAGAGAAGGTAACAGGAGACAAGTGAGTTATAGAGACACTCTGCACCAAGGACTCTTATTTTGGTAGGACACGTCCGTAGCACCGATACAACAGTTGGTCCAAACCGGCCTAATTTATTTGGCTTATTAAAAAAAGATGACGCCTGTATTCTTTTCCCTAATGGGAAACAAAGCTAAAGTAACTTGGATACCAAATAAATAACACGGTGAACGTGTCCACCGTGCTACATTTGCTCCTGGAGGCCTAAAGAAAGCTGTGTGGCCTCGACTTCTATTTTCTTTTCCTCCATCATTCCTGCTCGTCCCAAAGTGGGGGCGGGGCTACAAACTAACGGACAACGCGCGAGACAGGAACATAAATAGTATTAATACCTGTCCAGCCAAAACGTCCACGGTGAATGCAGAGGCAGCGTCGTCGCCTCGTCTTCTCGGTCCTTCTTTGTGATGTTTTCCAACTCTTTCTCGTCGATGTCAATGTCGTCCGCAACCGTCGGTCCGCTCAGGAGATCCGCGTGACCCCCGGAAACCGCCATTACAGGCAGACAGAGAGTCTTATACCTGCTGTATGAATCTACTTAATAAAAAAAAATAAAGGCACCCGGTCTGGCTGGTTTTTCCTCCTCCAGATACCGAGACACACATAAACTGCCGCTTTTCCGCCTACCGACTGGTGACGTCTCTGCGTCACTGGGCAGAAACGTCGCAGTTGGTCCAACCCAGAGAGCAGGAGAAAAGAAAAGAGTGAGGCCTCACTCTGTCTGGTTTTTCGGGTATCTGACCTGAATCACAAATGTCACCACTATATCTCTCCGTCGTGAAACTAAACAGGGATAAGAGGTCCTATACAAATCTGGCTAAATATTTTTAAACTGAGAGCAGAATAAGGGGGCTAACATATTTTTAAAAAATATATATACTTGTACTTTGCAACTGTAATGGCTTTAAAATGAAGGTTACTTTACACATGTATGTCACCACTGGTTATTTGCACTGTCATGCACCTGGATAGCAAAAATACCAACCACACCTTAACTCTGTACAGGGAGATTGAATTTGGAGATAAAGTCAACACTGAAGATGTCATCCGAGCTGCTAGAAGAGTATAGAACTTCTGCCTTTAGAGAGGAAATAATGTTTTTTATTACCCCCTGAAGGATAAAAATATAATGTCAGTAAAACACAGAACGTGTAGAACCATAAAAATGACATCCAGCTGTACGAATGATCACATAAATGTTTGACGTTTGTTTGACATGTGAGAAAATAATCTTTGAAGTGTACATTAGCTGTCGGTTTAAAATTATAGCTTGGCAATGGCATGATATGAACAACATTCGGCATATGTCGGTTGATATATAAGTAATAAGAAAAGCACATGTCACGGGCATAATCATGTTTCACGTGTAAAGTGTCATCATATAATATGAATACTGGCGTCGGCTTCAAAAATCCACGATCAGTCGGGTTACACTATGTTACTGTTATACTTGTCGTTCTACTCGTGATTCTGAGTTAAATTATCATTGTTTTCACCATTTTTCTTGATGTTATTTCAAGATTGAACTGCAACCACAACGTCTCTTTCTGCTCCTGAAAGAATGAAGAGAGAGTGGACCAGAAAGTGGATATAGTCTGAGTACTAAGAAAGCTTATTTTGTCTGAAAAACAGGAAAGAGTGATCTCCTCTTGTGCAGAGAAGGAAGAGTGCACGTTTTTTGTCTTTATTTATTTACTGAGTGAGGCCTTGTCCTATTACACTATCTTCGGTCTCCAACCCCTTGTTGCCTCTTTCAGGGGCACTTTGGTGGAAGTAGGCTGCTTTGCAAGCTCCAACAAGACTTTGGATCTTTGGGCATTTTAGCACTCGAACAAGCGAAATGTGAGGTTTCAAAGCTCCAGCGATCTAAATTAAACATCTGGCTAGATCCACACTGTGAACGTATACCTGCCCCAAACCCACTATAAGACTTTAGACCACCTCTAATCTAATACCCCAAACAAAACCATTTCTGACAAAGTAGAAAATTCACTTATCATTGCCACTTTTAACCATCAACACTGCAACACCATAAGACCCTCATAAAGTCACTCGCTCGCCTCCAACTAGTTCAGAACACAGCAGCTCGGCCACTCACTGGTTTCAACAGACAACACCACCCCAGTCCTGGCTTCTCCTCATTGGCTCCCTGTTTTGTTTTAGAATTGATTTACATAAGAGGAAACGTTGACCCCTTATGACCCATGCTCGCAGCCTTGGATCCTCATGTTGGGCCCTTCTGGCTGTTCCAAAGTCGAGGCTGAAAGCTAAAGGTGACCGTGCTTTTGCCATCAGGGCCCCTCGGCTTTGGAACGACCTGCCTGAGAAGATAAGACTCAATTTTTACAGACTGGCTTTTATGTGATGTCGTCGCTTTATTTATTTAAATTTTTGTTATTGCATTGATTGTCTTTTTCCCGTGTCATCTATTGTACTGTTTTATCCGGGTTTAACTCTTACTTCACTGAGCTTTCTGTTGTTATTATTGCCTCGCTTTTGCTGCTTTGTCTGTCACAGCACTTTGTAAACTCTGTTTTTAAAAGGTGCTATATAAATAAAGTTATTATTATTATAACATATGTGTCTGACCTTGATGCTCCACCTAACCAGCCTGAACCGTGAGCTGTGGTGTTACTGGGATTCTTTCATTCTTCCTCTGATCACAGGGTCCTTATATGAAGCCATGCTTGGAATATAAAGTGTTACAAAACATCAGACTGTGGGCTGCGCGTGGCGTGACCAGTGTGGGCTGTGGGTCAGTCGTGAACAAGGCCGACGACAGCGTTGAGGTGCCAACATGCCTGATTCCTCACGTGCTCGTGACGCTCCTCAGAGCCGGCAGCAGGGGGCGCTGGTGAACCACTGCAGCAGCAGATGAAGCCTCATCACGTGAGCTGTGGTTCAAAGTACACACGTTCTGCTGAGAGACAGATTTTACTGTTGACACATCAACATATTCTCGATTATCTAAACACTATGTCTTAACCTTATACATGAACCCCCACTGTAAGCATTATAAACCTCTTTACGCCTCTAACATCAGCTACAGATGTGTGATATTTGTTCTTCTGTGGACTTTGGGAGAGTCCATAAGTGGCGAAACAGTCAGTAAAACGTTGAATGATGCCATTATTCATGACTTCTAGCAAAACATAATCACATGACTTCAGGGCAGACATGATCATTGTTATAAATGGCTGATGCACCTTTTAATTTTAACTATTGATTGTCAAACGTTCGGTGTACCTTATATGTACATTTCAAACAACAAGGAGAGAGTATAGCTCTGAATAGTATTGGCTATATGAATTGATGAATATTGTTTTGGTTGGTTAATTTCAGAGTGTGCAATCTTATTCTTCTCCTCATACAAAAAAAAGCCAGAAGACAATGACATGGGTTACAGTTACACTATGACCCATATCATGAAATAAAGTAAAAATAAAATAATGTCAAATAAATAAATATAATAAAGTACATTAAAGTAAAGTAAAATAAAGTGAAATCAAATAAAATGTATGATCAGTTATTTTACACAACCTGCCCATCAAGCATTGTGCCATGTCGGTCTGTGAACATCTGTATCTGTGCACCGTGTAGATTGTAATAGACACGCACCGTCAGATGGGACTGACTGACTGACTGATCCCAGGCCTGCTCACTCACACTACATGCAAGCGGACGTGCGTCGCATAGACGCTGCTGCGTGAGATCCACCGATGGACCCACACCGGAGCTCCCTCCTCCGCGAGCCTCCGACCTCCGCTCGGCTTTTCCCAACATGTTCGCCTTCTTTAAGGCTCTGTATTGACATTTAGCGGCCGCTGGTGAGGCGGTGGATGCGTAATTGCGCACAGCACTGTTTTTTTGATTCCTCAAGACGAACGGGAGACCTCCGCCATCGGTTGTAAATTGAGATGTGTTTTATGAGCCGCTTGTCTGCCGAACGGCTGCCTAACGAGATGGTGTACAAAGCTCAACCAGACCGCCTCTTCAGCAGGAGCTGGAATAGCAGACAGGGACGCGTTTTGTGCCGGACACTTGTGAGATGAAGGACAAGAAGAGAAAAAAAGAAACAGATGCTTTTATTTAGTTTGTTGTCGGCGGGGATCGCAGCGCACACCGGGATGGATGCGAGCCGATGTTGAACGGATGCTTCTGAGTGGAATTTATTCCTGAGGGTGGTTGTTTTGTTTTGTTTTCTGTTAAAGAGGGTTTTGCGGATCGTGTTGATTTCGGTTTTTTTTTGGGCTTTCTACCGCTCGTCGATGAATTGATGTGGGGATACGCGCCGCCTCGGCTGCACAGATGGCAAACACAAGCGCGTTCGGGGAGAGCAGCCCGTCCGCGCACAACTACGCGTCCGCGGCCTCTGCGGTCAAGCTCGCCTCCCTGGGTCTGATCACGGGCGTCAGCCTGCTGGGCAACGCGTCTCTATCGCTGCTGCTGCTGAAGGACAGCTCGCTGCGCAAGGCTCCCTACTACTTCCTCCTGGACCTGTGCCTGGCGGACGTGGTGCGCTCCGCGGTCTGCTTCCCCTTCGTGATGGCGGCGATCGGCGGCGGCGGCGGCGGCTCCGCCTGGCCGTACAGCGCGCTCTGCTGCAAGATCGTCGCCTTCCTGTCGGTGCTCTTCTGCTTCCACGTCGCCTTCCTGCTCTTCTGCGTCAGCGTCACCCGGTACATGGCGATCGCCCACCACCGGTTCTACTACAAGCGGATGAACCTGTGCACGTGCGCGGCGGTGATCTGCATGGTGTGGACCCTCTCCGTGGCCATGGCTTTCCCGCCGGTGTTCGACGTGGGCACCTACAAGTTCATCCGCGAGGAGGAGCAGTGCACCTTCGAGCACCGCTACGTGAAGGCGAACGACACGCTGGGCTTCATGCTGATGCTGGCGGTGATCGTGGGGACGACCCACGTGGTGTACGTCAAGATGCTGTGCTTCGTCTACGACCACCGCAAGATGAAGCCGACTCAGCTGGTCCCGGCCATCAGCCAGAACTGGACTTTCCACGGGCCCGGAGCCACCGGGCAGGCTGCCGCCAACTGGATCGCCGGCTTCGGCCGCGGGCCCACCCCGCCCACGCTGGTGGGCATCAGGCAGGCGTCGCACCTCGGCAACAGGAGGCTGCTGGTGCTGGACGAGTTCAAGATGGAGAAGCGCATCGGGAAGATGTACTACATGATCACGCTGACATTCCTCGTCCTGTGGGCTCCGTACATAAGCGCGTGCTACCTGAGAATATTTGTGCGGGGAGCTCCGGTGCCGCAGCTCTACCTGAGCGCTGCGGTCTGGATGAGCTTCGCCCAGGCGGGGGCGAACCCCATCATCAGCTTCCTGTTCAACAAGGAGCTCCGGATGCGCCTCAGAGCCTGTTTCCCCAGCTGCCTGGGGACACAGACTCCCATGGAGCCATACTGTGTCATCTGACCCCCCCCAAAAAAAAACAACAACAACATGCCAAAGACACATTACATCTTGTTTCAGAATGTACAGACTGGTCCCCAAAATGTGTTTGCACACACGTGCACAGGGATGTTGTGGAGGGTGAACCCAGTTTAATTTATCCACTTTTTTTTTTGTGGCTAAGATTTGACCCACTATTTTGTGCTGACATGAACTTGAATATTATGTAAATGAATGCTTTATTTGATCATCCTAATCAGAACAACTAAAGCTATTTTAGAAAACAATCCCCTTTGCCACCTTTTAATTTACGATCCTGTACTGTATTAATTCAAATAATAGGCTATAGCCCGTATGCTAAGATATTTCTACACCTTATTACCTTTTTTTTTGTTGGCTACAATATTGTACATGAATGTCACTTTGGCTATCTGTGCACCCATTGGAGGTTGTATGACTGAAACATTGAAACTATTTTATCAGCTGATCATCAGAGTCAGTTTCTCAACCGCTGTCTGTGACGCCTCGAGTCGTTTGGATACCACAAATGAGATGCAGATCTCAGTATATTTTTAATGAGGACAGCGTGACATTTGGAAATACTGTAAAGCCTCTCTCTTTCCTCTCCTTCCTCTTTTTTCATTTTTTTAACCACATAAGTTGTATATTTCATAATGCGGCGGGAGTCTTTGTGTTGAAACGCTGTCCAAACTCACTTCAAAAGGTATTTTGCAAATTCATAATCTTCTTCATGGGTCAGTTGTGTTGAGAAACGGGTTCTTTTTCTAAAGATATGGACACGATAATGTTTAACAATCTGGTGCTTTAGAAAGGATGTTTGCATTGTTTGTATTCCTTAGCAAATAAATGAGAAATAAGTTGTTTGGATTCTATAATCTGTTTTTAACAAGATGTCTGTACCTGATCTGGTTCTGCCCCCTGATAGCGTGCTCACCATGCAGCACTCATCCTGCCTTATGTTTCCTGTTTCCTGGCAGCTCATGTCTTTAGTATTTACTCTGGGACTTAAGGGGTTTTTAAAGGGCGCTCCAGCAATTAAAAGTTGCACTTCCATAAAGTTTCTGGACTCACAAGAGACAGATTAAAAGAAGAATGATCAGAATTGAAGCAGCGGAAGCAGAAATATCTTGATTTTTTGTCTTGAGAATGGGTCAAGCTCCAAATCCTACATTTCCCACAAAGCAACTGGACAGCGTCCAAACGCCCACGTCTTTCAAATCCCCAACTTCCAGCTGGTAATTCTCACTTGTACACTTTTTACGCCTTGATGGTTTATCATGAGACATTAAACATCTGTTTTCAAAGACTGACCTGCTTGTGACACGTAAACTCAACTTCACGTGTAAAATGTAGACGGCCTCTTTAAAAACCAGCACGCCGTTATAGATTCAATGATTCAAAATGTGCATGTGGTTGGTATATTTTAGGCTAATTCCAGTATTTTTAGACTCAATATATTTAAATTCTTGGCAGCGTGGAGAAGGCTTTCAGCATTTAATCCATCATGTTGGGAAATAAAATATAAACAAACAGTTAACTGCGTATCAAATATGAATACCTGCCATTAGTATAGCTGGTTATCTTTGATGTGTGGCTACCGAACAGTCTGTGAAAAGAAATACAATACAAACTGCGTGTAGAGGCTTAGTTAAAAGGTTGGAGGTTGGATTTTTCCTTCTCATTACAGCACTTATTAAACAGTTCATTCGATTTGTTTCAATAGGCCGTTTGCATGGCACCTGCTTTTTAATCAAACTTCCCTCAACACCCCCAATCCCCTCCTCCCTCCTTAAGCCATGCAGCCGGCAATGTGATTCAGCTAATTGCTGTTGCATTCATCGACGCCGGCCTCGATTACACCAAACCGAGCGCTCCGATCTGCCGTCCAACGCCGAAGCTCCTCAACACGCCGCCTGCCCTCAGCGCATCCATAACCATTAGCGTCACAACACGCCCGCTTCTTCCTGACAGATGGCTGTGCTCTGCCACCAGCGTGCTGACTGCTGAGGTCTCGTGGTGTAATTGCTGTGGCTCCTCAGCTGCAGGAAGCTCCTCACCTGCACGTGCTCTCGTGCAACGCAAATGCAGGTCGGGTATTTTCGGCACCCTCGGGGCATGCATGGGGAAATGTGACTCTGTTCGCTGGTGACCTTTTCAGGTGTTCTAAACGCCGAGCAACTACGCTGACCTCGGCACTCCTCGCTCGGTTGTCCTTACACACAATTTGGACCGTTGGAAATGTAGCTCTTTAAAAGCAGCTTGTTGTTGGAAGTTGGCGCCTACATTAACCACAGTGCAACTCCAACTGCCAACAATGCAGTTGAAGATGTGTTTGTGTTATGCTAGTAGCAGCTAATGGAGCCTCGAGTCCAACCCCTTCTCCTGAAAATTACGTCCAGACGCAAACTAACTAAAGTGCATCCTCAATCACGGTTTAATAAAATGCATCTTCTCCCGAATTAGGGTCGCAGTTCTTGACTTAGAATAAGTATGTTTGTTACGTATTTAAGTTACGTATATCTAATTTAAAATAAGTCATCGAGGACACAAACAGCGGTGTCCTGGATGAAAGGCTCATGTTTGTTTGACCCGCACATGCACGCAGACTTTTGATCAGAAACGTATTTGCACAAAACGTATGTAATCCGGAAGGAAAATACGTTTCCCGCCAAACATAATTGACGATGCAGTCCGGTTGTACGGGAAGGAAACTGCTTCGACCCAAAACTCGTTCGAAGTTTATGCGGGGAAAAAAATGACGTTATCGATTATCAAAACAGCCGAATCATGTCTATCAGTTAGCTGATTGATTAATTGACTAAGTGTTTCAGTTCTTTATGGGTGGAATGATCGTGAAATCATAAACATTTTCTCGGTCGAAGACAGTCGATGGTCATTTCAACAGTCATTTGACGTTACCAGTATTCCTTTATGTGCCACAGAAGACCAACATCCACTTCAGATGGAACAAGATTGATGCGAGTCACTGCGTTACACGTTGGACAAATCTAAGTATAGCTTTGAGCTTTGAACAAATGCTCCGAATCACAGCCTGACAGCGATTCATAGCTGTCCTACCGTTTCCTGCCGTTATGAAGACCTGCTGCCGAGGTGAACGGGAGAAAAGACTCTCGTCCCCCCTCGTCTTTCGACCAAAAGTTTTCCCTTATCTACTTTGTTGTGAGTGAAAGCATGAAAAAGTACTGCGGAAAGTTGCGCTTATGAAACTGTAACTTGCCCGTCACTCAGCATGTCACGTTGTAACCATCAAAGTTAAGTGTGTTTCTCTTCATGTTTCCCTCGAGGGCAGCTGCTGCAGAGCACTGTGAGACAGCATGCGCCATTTATTCTTCTTACCAAATACAAATGAAGAAGACGGCTCGTTTCCATGGGTATTTTGGCTGCAAAAATCTAATAATATATAAATTATAATATATTGAATGCAATCTCATCAATATATTATTTGTGCTCTTTGGATTTTCAGTCACTGTGAGGAGTGTGTAACTGAAATAACTGAAACTGAAAAAGGAGACTTATACACAGGGAGAAGTCATCAATCCCCAACACACCCAAAGGGGAATTTCCCTTTAATTAAATAGTTTAATTTAACCTGCCACCAAAAAAAAAAAATATATATATATATATATATGTATAAATATAAATAAAACAAACAACTTTTAAAGGCAGATAGGCAAGTGTTGGTCCTCAGAGGTAGTAGTTTGGATACTTGTATGGCGAGAGACATTTGGACCTTCCCTTCTCGATGGTGATACACGACAGGTTGGGCAGGCAGGGGCAAGTATGGTGGAGTCTTTTCCCACTGAAAGGAATCTGGAAGCAGAAAAGGAGACACCTTTGGTATGAGATTCATTTCATCTTCATCAGGCGTAATGAACGCAGTGGAAGGTGCAGACATGTCAGAGACTTGAAATAATTCCCATTAACTGATTCTAAGACGCGTTTCTTTTCTTGACTCTTGATGAGAGTTGGTGAGGTGCTTCGAAAGCATCACTGCCATGACACCACTGCATGGGGATAAACCATTGGTGTCACTTCACTGCACATCTGTCTGTCGATGAGCTCACCTTGTGGCTCATAGGGTGACAGTCGTCTCCTTCCTGTCCCGCGGGCGTGCAAATGCGCAGGCTGCGGATCCACAAACTCACCGCACAACACATCCTTCCTCCACACTGGGAGTCCTTCTCACAGGCCTACACACAGACAGACAGACAGTTTAGATGCTGTGATTCAGTTAAGCATATCAATGACTTATGCAGATCAAAAAAACGGATTGGTTTAATGGACATAAAGTTACTTGCCACCATCATTTAAAGGAACATTGTGTAGCATTTAGGGCGATGTATTGAATATTAATATGTCGGCAAATCTTACACACCGCACCTTTGAATCTGTAATAACAATGTCCTGCTATTAATTAATGCTGGACACTAGATAATAGCGAATGCGTTATTAAGGTTATTAATGTTTTTTCACCGTTAAAGGAGCAGTGTGCAGGATTTAGTGGCATCAAGCCGTGAGGTTGCAGAATGCAACCAGCTGAATACCCCTCGGCTCACCCCTCCCTTCTCAAGGGTGTTGGAGAACCTTGTGCAGGTGATGTAAAAGCACGAAAGGCCCACAGACTGCACATAAGAAGTGGTTTGTGGACCACCGTTTTAAAGCCTCGAGTTCAGCATTTTGAATGTCGGCCATCTTGGTTTTTGGCTGTTGCCATCTTGGCTTTTTGCAACCAGAAGAGACAATGAGACTGAAAACCAAACACTGGAAAATACATTTTGAAGTTGCAAAATGGTTGCAATGAACTTCCATTCACTGAAAACACACTGTAAAAGTGTTAAAGTTATAAAATGAAAACACGGACAACTCCCCGATCGGACAACGCCGTGGTAGCACCTGTCCGTCACAAGGCAGCCCCGCCCTAAAGCATACCCTGCCTATTATCCATTTCACTCTAAATTGGACCACAATTGACTAAAAGAACATCATGCTGTATTGAAGAAGACTTGAAACTAGCGAGTGAGACCATAAACTCATTACAATGTTTATTGAGGTAATAAATCAAGTGAGAAGTAGAGTCATTGTCTCATAACTTCTATACAATCAGACTTCTTTTTGCAACCAGAGGAGTCGGCCCCTGATGGCTTCTGAAAAAAATGCAAGTTTACACGCTTCCATGTTGGGCCCTCTCTAGAGCCAGTGTTTGGTTTGTCCGTTCTGGGCTACTGTAGAAACTTGACGGTGCAACATCTCCGTGAAGGAAACAAAAACACTTCTTCATTCTTAGTTTCAGGTGATTATACGCCAATGAAAACCAAGTTATGAATATTATACTCCATTTCGGCCAATATGTTCCCTTAAATCCTACACATTGGTCCTTTAACTTAACGACTTGAAGTTTTTTTCCCCTTTAGGTTTGAAAATGGTCCAAAATTCAGTGAATTGGTTTAAACGTTGCTAATCGCAGGATAAATGTACGGTAATTGGTGATTATGTATGTAATGATATAATGCATACATGTAGTGTATGTAATGTTATATAATTAAACACAATAACATGCTAATTATTACACTAACAGGAAAAAGCCGGTAGTGTGGTTTGGAGCTTTTAGATGGGTGAGAAATTCAGAAGAGCAACACACACACAATGCAAACTGGTGTCACTCAAACAGAACATTATGCTAATGGTGTGGAGTTATAACACCATTAGTCATAATACCTCAACAAAGCACCTCAGGATCCGTGGTGGTTTATTGTCTCGAGTGTCTGGATGAGACGCTGAATGACAGTTCTCGCTCTGGATGAGATGAAGGGAACACAATGAAGAGGAACAGAAGTGATTTCATGTGACAGACGTGGATGAAAATCACTTTCTGTTTCATGGCTGCGTGTTCCTCTCTCAGCGCACATCAGCGACCAGAGGGATGTTGTGACAGGATGGGCTGTTTTACGAGCGAGTCATGGCCACGAGTTACGCTCATAGGAACATGGAAAAGGCAATCTTTCAAAGAACTGGGTAAATGGAGTATGTATTTTTATGTTTTGGGGGTAGGGGTGGGGGGATAAACTGATCGATAGACTGCACTTATTTACATAGTAGCCATTCATGCTTTTAGAAAACCAAACATGCAAAGATGTGGGGTATTTCTGAAATTCATTTAGTTTGACATTTTTTTTTTTATATTTTTTTCTTTTCCAAAATAAATATATTTCTACATTATATTGTGTAATGATTAATTTTCAATACAATGTATTTTCAATTTTGTCCTAAGCTAAACCTTAAAAGAACAGTAGAATTAAAATACTTCAATCAATATTTTCATCAGAGGATGGATGTTACAATGGAGGCTTTGGTCTAAGCATAAATAAGACAGTGGGACTGAATATACACCCCCCCCCCCCCCCGCCGGGGCACCTACCTCCCACTTACCCCTGTGATGACTGCCGAAGATCCGTGGGACACCAGCAGCAGGGTGAAGAACAGTAGGACGAAGGACCTCATGATGAAGAGCTGTCTCTGCGCTGCCCTCTAGGGTGGAAAGTGAGGATGCTGAGGCTGTCGGACTTTGCTGCATGCGCATACGTGACAGACCGCCGAGACAAGTGGCCTTCAAACTCCTGCGTTGAGGGCTGGCGGAGGTTTATAAACCCAGCCCGCCATTCAGAATCTCTGTGACTCACTCACGCCAGCAGCACCTCATAAGTGGGAACAAAGAAAACCACCCGAACAAAGACCGAGGTGAACGTTAACGTTTTACTTTGCGATGAATTGTTTCCGTACCAGAAACAAATGCGACAATTTACGCCCGCACATGCCAAAGGTGGTCAAGATTAGTGCAGACATATTCAGTGTGACATCCTGTTATATTCCCAGCATCTTTATTCCCCCCCCCCCCTTTTAGATTCAAGGCTACAGTTTTGAATGCATCCTTTCAAGCCCAGTGTTCTCAACAAGGAGAGCATTTGTGAGTCCACTGCACTCCTGAGAACAAATATACTTCAGTGGTGCAGGCCACTTTTCATCTCACACTGGCGTCTCAGTTTGTTCCGAGTTACAACAATGGTCATTTACTTTATGAATTATATCCAACACTATGCATGAAGAAGACCTATCAGAGTCTCAATGTCATTATACAAGAACTACATCCACCCGATGTGCTTATGCGTTACCCTGAAAATTGACAGAAGATTCTACGTCAACAAATTTGATAATCAATTACTCTTTTCAGTAATTTACAGAGGGGACGTTGAAACATCACGAATGTTATTTGCTAATGTTATCTGTTTTATATCATTGTGATTCTAAATCTTTGCAGATTACAGCGTCTGCTTTTTAATCGCCGTTTTATAGTCGTCACTCTTTGGAACACACAGATCCACTGTATCATTTTTCAAACAACCACATTTGTATGTTTTTCTTACAAATCAGATTTAAAGAGTAACTTTGGTATTTTTCAATCTCCAGTATAGAAGGAGAAGGCTGCAGCAAGCAGCCGCTAAAACGAACTGCAATGTAATCATTGGGGCAAGTCCTCAGCGTCAAACTACGGCCACTAAAAGTACTTGTGTTTGCCACTGACCGGCTCAAGTGTTTATGAACAGTGCCTGACAGCATTCTGGAAAGAGTCTCGCTCAAGGAGAAGTCTCATTCTCAAATCCCTCGAGGTGATGCGTTGCCGGTAGACAACAGTGGAAAGGCGAGTGCTGGTGTTTCCCCATCAATGTGCATCCCCCCCCCCCCCCCCCCTCCTACCTAAACCTGAACCAACCCTTCCACTGCTGGACAGTTTGTTGTGTTGGACCACAGAAAGCATAACCTTAGTGTTATCTAAAAGATTGCCAATGTCACGGCTGAATATTTGGATGATCGTTACGTTGACGCTGCACAACATTGAAACAATAGACGCTGATGACGACGGCGTGTGAAGACCTCAGATATCTGTCATGAAGTGACGGAGCAGTGCTGTCGCCTCAGTCAAAGTCACTGTGTTTCAGGGCAGTGGCACCTCTTAAGACTGACACGGCCAATCAACACTTCTGAGCCAAATCCGTCTTCATCACAGCTCGGCAGAGTGACGCCGACGACTCATGTCACACAGGACGACAACAACAAAGCATCCAACGGTGACCCTCAAGCGCTCTATTTCATCTCAACTGTTGTATTGAACAATGGAAACCATGCCAGGCAGTTCATTTGTAGAGCACTGTTCGAACACAGTCGATTCCGAGGGGGAAACAAGTTATACTAGAATAAAATGAGTAAAATAAAACACAAATACATATTGAACCAGTATACTGTTTTTTTCTAGTAACAGTTTAGTAATATGCTGCTTCTAATTCAACATGGGGAATAAAAGTGCAGTATTCAATCTATCAAAGGAACAAGGGAGCAGTTTTCTTCATTTAGAGTGGTGCATTTAAGATCATCAGAAAATTGCTTTCCTCCGTGTGTAGCATTAGCTTATAGCAGCTCCACATTGTTCACTTTAGCCTCCAGGATCCAGATGTAAAGGACCTACAGGAAGTAGGTGTACTTGTTCATGTTCTCTGGCAGCAGTGAAAACCTCTGACAGTCTACTCAAGGAGACCGGACAAGACACCGTTGTTCACTGGTTGCAAAAAGTCAAGATGGCGACGGTCAAAACAGCTAACTCAAGGCTTCAAAACAGCAGTCTACCACCACATGTTGGATTACACAGACTGCAGTACAGTACGGAGCTCATCCTCTCATTCTCTCGCTCCTCTTCAATCTCATTTGCGCCCCCGTCCATAAACATGCGAGTGTAACACATGCCGCTAGATTACAGGGTCGTGGCAAACATGGCGCTCTTTCTGCCAGAGCAGGTCATCAGAGGATCAGCCCGCCTCGGATGACATAATGTTGCTGCTGTCGCCGTGTCGCGCTCCCAGCGGACCTCCTCCCTTATTCTGTGCCGCATTAACATGCCAGCATCCCTCGCACATAATCTGCTGTTTTTCTCCCTCTTTGTCACATGAACCTCTTGTAGGTTTCATGTCGGCTGACTCGAGGTAACGCCGGGGCCCCAGCTGCTGGAACAATCCCAGAGAAGAGATTCGGGAGGAGTATGGGTAAGCATGTTGTCCGTGCTCATTTTTAGTATATAAACTGTTACTGTATGGTAAAATACATAAAGGAAAATGAAAAGAGGAAAGAAAAACACGGCCTCAAGGACTCTGAATTATAGATTCATTCTCTTTCAGAAGAAGCATCGCCACTTCCCAATTGTCAAAAATAGTTTCTGTCAAAGCAGTTTAGAGGCTGCCTCGCTCCCCACTTATCAGCCTTTCATACAGTAGCATTCTGGCAGAGCACGGATTTTCGTCCTTGGCATGTCGTAATCGCAGCTCAGGACCGGATGTAACACAAAAACCGAAGTACTCGTGGACAGCTGCCGATCCTGTGTGGGAAAAATGTCTTTTTACGCACTCACTCCGGGTGGCGAAGTTCAATGTCGACGCCATTTTTCGCGAGACATGTTTTGCGCATGGGAGTTACGCCAAAGTGTCCTTTTGGAAAAGATAAGTCACTGCCAATCCATTCTGTGGGATGTCCTCGCTTTCATGCCATCCTTCCACTAAGGCACCCTCTCATGGCCGCCATCTATCCTCGCCTCACAGCTACAATACCCGACAGTACAACAGCAATTTGCATTCTTTCCATCAGGATAGCCCAAACATTTCGCATCTTCTGCAAATCCCACCACACCTTGACATGCGCTCCGAGACCATTTAAGGCGGTAATGGATGAGTTGGAGTTCTCACAGAGCTGCTTATTCACTTCGCTTATTTACTGCTTGGAGTCATTCACCTGTTCAGTTGTTTGAGTAACGAGGGCGACGCATCGCGCGTGAACTTAAAGCGCTGTGGATGTGTGACGCATGCACACGCTGCGGATGTATCTGTATATGAATGTGATGTAGTGAACGAGACATAGAGGATGGTATTTTAGAAATATTGTACAAGGATTTTAAGCTATAAACAAGAGCGCACAAAAGCTTTTGACAAGGTACGCATTTAACTTGGTAAATACATGACATACCTCTGCTCACATTCATATCCACCTGTATCGAGTCACACGTTTGCGTGAACAGAGGAGGGCTGCTGTTCAGAGCACAAAGCAGGACTTGCAGCTATTCATGCGTAAAGCATCTCTGCCAAAGGAGCCGCTATTCAAAATTCAATGGGAGTACCATCTGCAATTACCTTCTCCGTCTGTCTGATTCATGTTTTTTTGTTGCAGAGTAGTGGAATGAAAGGTGCTTCCGCGTTCCACTGAGGTTTATAGCCGTCTGGGTGAGTCAGTTGATTTGGGTCTTCAGCAAAAGCAGAAAGCAAACACGCCTTGGTGCCAGTTTGATATTGATGTTTTAATTAAAGAACTCCTGAACTGCAGGGAATTTGGTCCCCTCGTCCGTTACGTGACACATGTCTTGCATGTAAACACTTTAAGTTCGTGTTGGGTTTTATTTTACAGCCTGAAAACTAAATATATAACGGAATTCACTGAAGACATCGTTAGCGCTGTAGCCGCGTAAACAAGCCTGGCAGCTTTAGATGTCTCATTAAGACTGCCAGTTAAAGATATATGCTACATATGCTCATTATCTCGCAACAGCTACTTGACATGCTGTATTTTAAAAGCCTCGCAAGCCTCCGGAGACACGGAGGTGATTTCGGTGCCACTGCTGCTGTGCGAGGGGACCACTGGGCCAAGCTCTCGCGGAGTTCAAGCTAGTTTTAATAGAGACTTCAAAAAAGGTTTAGAAAGCAGAAAAATAACACATGATGGCATCTCGCATTCTTGTTTTTATCTCAACTTTACATCAATCACCGAAGTTTCTTACATTTCCTCCATATTGATATCGGTGAAGAGTTCAGCCTGTGTACAAGTGTATGAGCCGATTTCAACCATGACAATGACAAGAGGATGGGGAATACGATACACCTCTCAGCTGAGGCATGAAGGTCAGGGTCAGGTCCAACGTGTGAGGAACCCCGGCCTGGATATGGCACACAGGAGTCACTGAGAGCGGTGGATACGTGTAGTGGTTCTGACAGCGACATGGGAAGCTCCGATGGCTCCTGGGCCTGACACTCCGTCACATGGGTTCGGTCATTTGAAGTCTGGAGGGAGCAAGTGGACTGTCATGGCGGATCGGTCCGGACCACATTCAAAGATTATATCCACATTTATTATCATCAGAGCTGCCATTTGATTGATAAAGGATCCTACAGAGCTACATGTGGGTTGATTGATATTGTATGGAAGGCTTTGTTTGTGTAAATAACAAATGCTGCATTATGCAGAGTTCATTGAAGGCAACACACAAGCACAATTTATTAAAGTTTTGCTTCAGAAACTTTCCCAGAGTTTGCAAAAACGTACAATGCCAACACCCTTTTTCTGGCGACTGGGTTGAAATAACCACATACATATAGTGCAATTAGAGAGTTGGTTCGTAGGCCATTAAAAAGGCAAAAAAAAAAAGACCACGATATATTATACAGTATATTCCCTCCACAGCCTCAGTATGTAGTCAGACTAGGTTGCAAGCTGTTGCATTGTCTCACATCCTAAATGTAAATGAGAGTGTGCACTCCATGAAAACGTCACTTCACCAGTACAAAGCCCCACCGGGGAACTCTACAACGTGGGAGGAGGGTCACGTGGCCAACGAGGCTCGCAGAGCTAGCGCTGTTGCTGGAGATCTAATCTGCTAGCATAACAAACATGCTTGCACGTGCAAGATGTTTGTTGTGGCATTGAAATGTGTCTCCTCAAGGCGGCTATCAGCGTTGGTCACGCCATGTATCAGCGGGGTCATATTTAGGAGGCAGTCACTTTATACTAATGTCCATTCATTAACACAGCGGGGGCATTTTCTATTGCGTTACACTTAGAGATCCCCTAGTGCCATGCATTATTCATTAACTATCATTATACAGATGCAGGTCTCTGATCTTAATTATGTTAAGGACACACGGGTGGCTGTGCTCTGTATCCGGGAAGATCTGTACGGCGCCACAGCTGACCCGTGCATTACTAATGAAGACTCATCGTGCCCAGGGGTTTCATGAGTTTGTGACTGGCGAGCACATACAGTAAATATGGTGTTCTCTATTGCAGTACAAATAGGACTGCAAATTCTACGTGCTGTAGCTCCGCAAGCTTGGACCAGTGACCCCAACTCCAACTGAATGATTTTCCTAGAAGCCTTAGAGAAATGACTTTCCATGTCATGCATCTTTTCCCAAGAAAAAACACGGCTTGTGTGTCATCGGAGGAGCCTAAATTTGGAGGACGAGTGCATTGGAGAGTATTTGATAATGCAGACCACACACTATGTGTCCCCAGCAGCAGAAAGCAGAGCAGGCATGGGCTAGTAGTCAATTACCAGGTTTCCCCGGAGCTGCTAAAATACCCCCCTTTCAGTTATCATCATCGTCTCAAAGATTAAGCCGTGCAAGTCTTCGTGCACACGGCTTACCCTCTGCCGCTTTTTGCCACCTCCCGTCCTCATCCAGCGTACACAAGACGAACAGCGGGAGGAGTCCTGGATAACAAGGCGCTCCCCTCATTACTGGCAAACCCTGCCCTCCTCCCTCTCTGCCCTCCAGAGGGTCAGAGTCTCCGAAGGAGAGCATGAAAGCTGTGACTGGGTGATATTTTAGTGACTGTGAGTTTTCTTCTTCTGTGTCTGGATAAAGCCTAATATATATATATAAATATATATATAAATAAATATATATATATATATATATATATATATTGTACTGTAGATATTGTACATTCCACACGTTATATTTTACTCTGTAAATTGCTGCTGCTACAAACGAGTTTCCCCCTGGGGATAAATAAAGTTTACTAATAAAGTTTACTATCTATCTATCTAGATAGATAGATAGATAGATAGATAGATAGATAGATAGATAGATAGATAGATAGATAGATAGATAGATATCTTGCTGTTGCATCTTGTGAATGTTCTATTTAGACGATTCACAACAAAAAAAGTGTTTTTTCATCCCTCTTCAAACACATTTGTTTGAGGAGGAATAACACGATGCACGACTACATCCTGGGGAGGTTCATGCGGCATGTCAGACGAGCTCAATGAGAAAGCACGCGGCGTCTGTGGGGAGACGTGGAGCAGCAGTTACCGCGCATAAATATGCAGACTGGTCCACAGATAGCTTCACTGGGAGTTAATGAGCGCTGTGATTCATGTATGCAGCAGCTCCGTCTGGCTTCTCAGTCACATAGAAAGCACGACACGTGACAGCTTTGAGTGGGGGAACAAAACAACACTGCAGGACGGATGCCTGGATCCCGACTCTACTGAGAACAGCTACCACACAAAATAGAAGAATTAGAATTCATCGTTTGATTCAGGGGTTATTTCTGCTGTTAATGTTAAAACATGTCAGGAGAGCTGCTCATGAAGCCTAATCTCAAATTATGAGAAGTCAACAGAGGTCTGATGGACGGTTCGGTTGGTTCATTTATTTGTTTTACATAGAAACTGACCACATGCATCATGAAAGGGGCTGTGTGTTGAATCTACAAAGACTATAAGCTAACTGCATCTCTATAGAGCTTTTTAGGCTTTTTGTGTCGTCGTTTTAGTTTTATTGTCCACAATTCTACTGCATGCTTCACTATCACCACCCTCGAATATTGGGCTTGCTTTCAACAAGTTGACAGCGACAGGACTCCGAATGTATGCTAATGCTACGTGAAACCAGAATACAGATATCGTTGCAGATATTGTTGTGACAGAACCTGGCACAGCTACAGACTCCAAGCTCGGACAAAGCCGCATCACATCATTTTACCCACCGCTTTATCCGTGAAATCACTTTCTACGCTTCTTTGTGTCTCTGTGACTGACCGAATGAATGAGTGTGAACTCACAGTGAGCGGTGCGAGTGTGTGTGACGGCTCTGTTTCAGACACAGCGGGACTTCTGCAGCCCGGCATGGCACCCAAATGTTGCCATCACTTGTAAGATGGTGAAAATGCATTCTTTATCTCGGAAATAAATAATAAACAACACATAATACAATACAGCAGCAACAATAAATAATAACTAGCACTACATTGTAAATGGTTTTTACCAATCCTACAGAAAATATATGGTTTTATTCAATCTTTCACAAAAAGTTCAGCTTATACTGTGGTTAATAGGGTCATGCAATTATTCCCCAGCTTCCCATTTGAACACATTTACCTTTATTCCCCTAATATTTTTAGAAAGACAATTTCCGCCCTGCGCAAGAGCATCACATATATTATGCAAGATGCCGCAGAATAGTTCATTGCTTTTCACCCTTTTCATCTTTGCAGCCAATTTGGTTATCCTTTCATTTTATTCTATTTCCAGGAAACCAGATTCTTATGTAAAACGTGTAAAACGTCTTTCACAAGAAGAACATTCTCATAAATAGACCGTTACTCTCTGCCAACCAGCAAAACGCCAGAATCCTGTTTGACATCAGAATATCCTCTTCTTCAGCCGACTGCGACAAAATGGACCCGTTGGCGTCACTTAGGTTCGAGCAACAAAAGCTACTTGGTTTAAAGTAATGTAACTTTAAGTGACGTCTTGAAAGAAGTCAACGTTAAGTTTGACTCGGGACCGCCTGCCTTTGCGGACGGAGGAAATGGACGAGCGTCTAATATTGGCGTCTAATACCCAATATATGGGTTTAAATTGGAGTTAGTTGAAAGCCCGGTTCATCTCATACAGATGCCAAAAGGACCTGGTGTGTCATGTCTCCACCACTCTGCCTTCTATTCTAGTCACTTTGTCTGGATGAGGTCAGAAGGTCCCGTCTGTCCAGACAAATGTTAGAGAGAGAGAGAGTACACGCCACATGTCCTAAAGATATATAGATTTTTAGATCCGTAAGATCAGGATAGGTGAGTCAGGATCGATATCGGCTATCTGTCCAGGATTACAAAGCCATTTGACAGGTTTGTTTCCTCTTCCTTCATCCCTGAAATGAGCGGGACTTGTTTTTAAAATATTGAAATGTCCAGAATCCACTTCACACAGGTCGGACTGTGACAGCAGCACAAAGAGGGCTCAAAGACGCCCTGAAGGCAAACACTACCCCCGTGTCTCGCAGTCACAATGACGTGTACGGCTTTGTGCGTTACTCCGATATATAAGAACTCAAAGCGTGTAGATGCCTACGGGGGGGGAACAGATGACAGAAGCTGCCGTCTGGCAGATGTGCCGGTCTGACAGCGAGGAATATGAACACAGACAGAGGAAGGGGTTTTTTTTCGAGAGGGAAGTTGTGACAGTTATTTATATTTCTGTGTCTGCGCTTGGAGGTTGAATTACATTTCATGCATTTGGGCTTAAACTGGGATGAATCAGAGTAGCGCTGTATCTTTTCTGACAGACGTCCCTGGATCTGACGTGGCAGGACATCGCACACGCACACGCACACACACGCACACACACACACACACACACGCTCCTCTCTTTGCTGCTAAGGTGATGCGACATTTGGGAACATTTCAAACCAAAGCCTTCAGTCTGTCACTCTGCTTGTTACATGAACAAAACAAAGTGTTTCGGACTTTCTTTCTTTTTTGTCAACTCTGAATATAAACAGCTGCTCCTGTGTTAAAACCATCTACCTCCGTGTCATTTATGGTGATTAGTGGTAAATGAGTAGGATTTTAAAACACTTTTCACATGTTTTCAAGTCACCTGAGGTCATGTTAGCGTCGTTGCAAACCTCCCTGTTTGTATGACGGTTATGATGTAATAATCATCTAAACCGAGACAATACAAGAGCCAGCCAAATGTTTATTACATTAATTCAGGATCAATTCAATCAAATCAATGCATTTTACTGCCAATAGGAAGTTGCATTAAAGGAGAAGGCTGGTGTTGTTCTGTCAACAAAACTAACCAAATGCCCTTTGTCTGAAGTTGATTAAAAAATATATCAAAAAATGTAAAAAAAACGATTTAATGCATATATTTTACTCCTATGTACACATGTAATGTCTTATTTATTATATATTATCGTTGGTTCATCAATTGGTTCATCAATTGGTTCATCAATATTAAATATTAAATATTTATTTAATATTTGATACTTTTGGGCTTCAAACATTTGTTCGATGCTGAAGATGTGAAAACGCTCATAATTTATAAGGGTATAAAGTTAAAGTAGTTTACTAAAACGGCTGGACGCTGTAAATTTCAGCAAAACTTGCTCAAACGGGAGAACGTTGTTCGGGGCTTTTCTAAGCTGCACATACGTGTTTGGGTGCATTTCAAACCCTGTTGTTCAGGATGAGAGCCAGCAGTTCTTCGAGGTTTAGAGAACCAAAATGAGTCCAGGAACTTGGTCCAGAGCTCCACTTTTTACTGTTTCGTGGCATCAATATAAAGAGAAGAAAATGGCAATAACATGAGAACTAATGGAGCTCACTGACATAAGGAGGGGTCAACCTTACCTCGCACTAAGGCTGAAATCTCGCAATGTCACACGAAAATGGCTCCTGAAGAGGTCAGCGTAGCTGCAATAGCATCAGTTCCATCATAACTGGAGAGTGTTTCTTCATTGAAGGCACAGCAAAGAACGACACTGAAGGCTTTGCTTGTTGGAAAATCTTGTTGGAAAATATATTTCGCTCTTCTCGTGACTGGCTTCATCCAATCACCTGCTACGTATTTGGAGCAAAACATCTGGCAGGTCGGGTTAGGAGTCCCCATTCCACAGACAAAAAGCCGAATGAATCATTCAGTACCTTTAAATACTTCCTGGTCACAACTACAGTGCTAATAGCAAGGGTACAATATAGCGGAGAATTAAAGCTGTTAAGAATGTTGGTAACATCTGTCGTTTCCACTGAGGCGTTAAGACGTACAATAACTCTACATCTTATTTATGCTGGCATTATTTATGCATTATTTATGCTATTATGCTTAAACCCACTGCTCCCCCCCCCCCCCCCCCCCCTCCCCCCCCTCCCATCCCAAGGTCCCACTTGGTACAGTCCACCTTGCCAACACCTGGAGGAGCAAGGGGCATTCAGGTGCACGTGTTCATGGGAGCACCACCTCAGAGAGAACAATGATTAGAAATCAAAGCAAACAAAGAAAAGAAATACTTGAATGAAAACACACTTAATGACGTAAATGTTTTAATTAACACACAACTCAAAAATATTCAACAAAACCGATGAATAACCTGACTGGTGAGCGAGTGGAGCTCCCTCACAGTTCGGTGCTCTGGTTTTCTTGACTTCAGCAGGACAGTGTGTGTGCTACTGAGTCAAAATAAATAGATGGTGTGGCTCATCAATGTCTTTTTAATAGAGAACATATCAGGCTTTGAAAACACACTGTACATGCTAGTAGGTAACATTGTTGGTTTTGCACTTTGTATTTGTTGAAAAAAATAAAAAACATCAGCAGATTTATCTTTTAAAATTAAAAAGTATGTGTGTGCGCAAATGCGGACGTACTTCGTAGGGATACTGCGTGCATGCAGCGATGGGAGGGTCCATTGGCTCACACAGATGATTAAAGACCAAGCCTGCCGTTCACTCCTCCCAGATCTCTCCATCTCACCTGACGCAGGCCAAGGCTATCGCCTCTAACACGCTGCTTTCTCTCCGGATGGTAATCTGACTTCCTGTATTTTTTTAATTAATGGCTCCTGTGCCATTCATCGGACTCCCTTCCTCCCACGTGTGTGTGAGCACACAGCGTCCACCTACAGCCTCTCTCGCTCCCTGACGTCATCTCCTGAAGGAAAGGACCCCGTTGCGTTCGTGCTCTGCGGGAGGAAAGTGCTCTTTTGTATTCATCTCTTCGAAGCAGGATGTGAAAGATAGCCGAGCACACTGACCTAAAGACAATTAGTTCAGGAGGAAAAAAACTAAACACAATTGGCTGAGACGAGCAAGAACAACGTACTTGTTGATTATATTCTGATGAATGCGTTTCCTCCTTTCTTTTTCAGAGGGTATCGATCAATGACTCGGATAAGACACGAGGTGAATTCACATGTTTCGTGCGAGCGCCGCTTCTAATTAGGCGGTTAATTGAGCTTGCGTCCGTTGAATTATAGGACACGACAGGACTTCTAATTAATTAACTTGGCTGTTCATGTGGTAATGCAGTTCAATATTGATGAACCTTGGAAGGAACACTAGCGGATCTGTTTGTGCTCCTATTCGAGGCTTATTCTGTCTTGAATTCTGCACAGTAGTGTGTGGAAAAAAACACATTTCTCTTACGTGAGATGGAAATTCACAATTCTGTGATGCTTTTCAGAATGAGGCTACAGATCCTGTATTTCTCTATAAAAGAAAAAGATGTGACCATATGTATCAATAAGAAAGGCTTTTAGGTCAGACAATATAGGCTGCACACACACACACACACACACACACACACACACACACACACACATACACACACATACACATACACATACACAATGCAAATGTGATGCCTACCCGGCGGATCACATGGCAGCAAAGATGACGACTCCAGCACATTGTTCAGCTAAATTGCCCGAGCGCTCCTCTAAAAATAGGGCGCACAGCTGAGCGCTCTGGGGGGATGTGGTAGGAAAAGAAGAAGAAAGAAAAAAGGTCTTTCGCTGAGAAGCAGGAGAAAGGAGAGCTCCTTCTGCAGCTGCAGCAGCGGGATGATGCAAACGGTGGGCTACGCAGAGAAACTTCTTTGCCCAGAAATGTGAGGGTAAAAAAAAATAAAATAAAACTGTCAACAAAGCTGTTCTAAAAACCCTTACTTGCCCTTCGTATGAATTTCAAACGACGGCGGCGTCCCGCTGAGCGGCCTGCGGGTTTTCTAGGTCCAATGCAATTTGAGGTTTCAATTTCCTGCCAGAAGTGAGATGCTACAAAGCCGCGGGAGAGCACCAATCAGGGAGCGGGGGGGGGGGGGGGGGGGGGGGGGGGGGGGGGTGATCTTTCTCTCCCTCTCTGTCAGTGAGAATCAAAGGAATGCTTAATGGCAGCTTCCAAGAGCAGCGCGAGGCCCCCTCACTGCAGCTAATTTGATAATCACTGTTGATTTCCAACTCTTTCAGAGTGGTGTAAAGCGTCCCGGGAGGCGTCCCATAAACCGTGAATGGCAATAGCTTTTCTAATGCGAAACAAGCTGAAGCCAAAGCGATATTGGATCAGCAAAATAAAGATGAAGGCAGGGATTATGTGTCCACAGATCACAGCTACAAAGTGGGACAGCGTACTCTCTTTTGCATCCTGCGTACCTGTTCACTCCCAACACCTCGACTGCTTCTTTGTTCTGCCATCGCTGTCTTCCCTGCTACTGCGTTAGCGCTCCGCATACTGTTCTCCCTTTGTTGTTTGGACAATCGTACTTGTTTTTTTTTGGTGATTTATTCATAGACGGAGCACAGCAGTCTCAGAGGAATCGCTTCAACAAAAACATCTCCGTGATGCAACGACGTGACACGACACGGCAGAACTTCTTCTCTTCGTTAAGACGCCGATAGTGAAATGTAGGTAATGAAAGCTGAGCAGAAAAGAAAGAAACTGTCAGCTCGAGTAGAGAGAGAGGATGTGAGCCCATTTTCCCACCCTCATCACTAATTCATTCATCGCCAACTGCCACCATATCTTCTCCAACGCCGTGGGAATTGTTTTCCCATATTCTTGGCGCGTGAATTCGTCTTTATTTGGACAACCTCCCGCTCTTGCCTTCGAGTGTGTGCGATTACACGGTTCTTGGCTCGTTCCCATCTCCCGGACTGTAAAGTGGTGTAGATACAGAGCAGTGACCGGGAGGCGGGACCACATCCCCCCCTTAGCGCAGCACTTCTCCGCCTGGCGCTGAGCCAACAACTGGCCCCCTCTGTGGTATTCAGCATCCTGGCTGCACAGAATGAGATGATGAGCGGAGATTCCCTTCCATCCTCGGGGGAGCTTTGTGTGGCGAGCGCAGCACAAGATGAAAGAAACGCTCAGATGTGCATCTGAGGACAGTTTATTTCTGTTTTTGTTTGGTGGTTCCCTTCAGTCCAGCCACGCTCACTGTCTTTATCCAAACAGTTTGTTGTTGCCTCACATCTGCTCCCCTTCATGTCATTTACTGCAGAGCTTTTCTGTCACTGATGCTATTCAGCATATCATTGTCCCCATCCTGCACACTTTAATGGCAGCTCGCGTCTCACCTGTCTGCATCAGTATTGCCGTGTTTTCCTTTGTGCCTCGGTACTTTTTTTTTTTAAGCCACGCTAGTATACTGTATACTGTACTTAGCGCTAATTAGCAAAGGATAGCATGGTAACCCGCTCAACTAAGGTGTTGAATGTCGTTATTTTTATTCCTGCTACACACCAACATGTTTTTTTTCCTCTCAATTCTCTGCATTTATGTCATGTTTACGAGGATTTTATTGCAATTTCAGTGGAGAACTATAGAAACTATAGAAAGTATATTTCTTTTGCAAGCACTCTGCTGTGTGAGCAATTCTGACTGCTGTCATTTTAATGTTGATGAACAAGAGCATAGGGATTTGGGGTTAGTGGTGTATCTTTGTGCAGGAAAGCTCAGACAACAATGTGTTTTCTAGCGATAGTTTATGGGACTCCCTCTCTTTCCCGGGAGAGCAGTCGCACAAGTGGGGCATCGCTTCACCTTCTCCCACCACACCTCGATGACACCTCCGTGTGGGCAACGAGCCAAAGCCGTGAGTCACTCCGAATGGGCCACCGACTTTCCCCGAGATGCTGCGCTGCTTCATCTCGTCTGCCTCCGAGGTATATCTTCGGGGGGGGGGAGGCTTCGGCTAATTGAGCGGAGGATGTAAGTAGACGCCGTTTCATTCACTAGGATGAAAGTGGACGCCGATGGCGAAACCTCCATGTATCACAGGCACAAAACGAACCCCGTTCAAGCCTCCGGGGGCCGAGGGAACGGGAGAGCTCCGGGTGTCACAGAACAACAGAAAACTACTCAAGTGAATACTGTAAAGGGGTTTGAGAAAGTATAACTATTTAGATGTGTGGGGTGCCGCTATGAGTAAAAAAGGGTGACAGACCTTTAACTAGAGCCCAAACAGGACCAGGGGGCATCAAGTGTGTGTGCTTCCTGAGAGTGTGAAGAGCCGGGGTTCAAATACCGGAGAGGTGATGAGCTGATTGCTGGCAGGTGCTCAGGGGAACCGGGACCCAGGTTGACAGCAGGACAGGAACAACGCGCACACACACACACACACACACACACACACACACACACACACACACACACACACACACACACACACACACACACACACACAGAGAGACCAACAGGGGACCGTGCTACAGCTACTACATCGATACACTGGCACAGGGAGTAAAACAAAACGCTGATGGAGCTTTGCCAAATCATCCACTTATGACCAATGTCTTGTTTGGTAATGGGGTTGACTTTAAAGCTTTGACATCATCAGAACCACTAAATACCTTATTATTGATATATTTTTTACATATTTAAATGTAACATATCTGTAGATGTGGAAGTTTACTGCAGTGGTCTTAAGGCCAGGGGCTGCCTCAAGATCGATATGTCAAAAGTGATATATGATGACAAATCTTCTCTACCTAATGAAGGCAGGAGCTGAAGGTGTGTTTGAACGCTCTCAGCCTGTCCCTGTGCGGTTCACGGGGAGGAGATGAATGAAGAAGCTCCGCGTACACATGGCTCCCACCCTCCCAACCCGGGACGTGATGGGAGCCTTTTCAAACACTTTTATCACAAAGTGACACTCGAGCGCTCACTTTCTCTGTTAAATATCATCCGACATCCCCCCCTCGAACACTGAACGCTCAAACAGCCTCTACCACAGACAGCTGCACTGCCTGCCAGGATTAAATGTTTGATTCGCTGCCACGCCGAGGATTCGAGCTCTCGCAGAACCGGGAAGCACTTTGAGTAAAAGCAACCCCCCCTCCTCCTCCCCCCCCTTTATCAAAAAAATGGCTATTTACGCCGTGAAAATTTCACGTCTCCTTAATTGATTTGGTTTTCACAGCTTGCCTCACAGCTCCAGCTGACGCCTTCCACCACTCACGACCACCTCCGTATGTGGCATCCTGCCGATCGCACGAGTTATCATGCATGAGATGAGCGCATGAGTGTGGCTGCCGCTTCTGTGTGTGTGTGTGTGTGTGTGTGTGTGTGGGCACATTTTGAATGCTGGTGCATGAATTTGACTCCAGGCAACAGATGCCCAATTAACATATCCCCATAATTAGGATGATGTGGAAGGAGGAGGATGAAGATGTAAGAGGAAGAGCTTTTGTCCGTCCCATCTGAATATTCATGCGATATATTTGTGACTTTTTTAATTTCTCGCCGCGCACGACGTTGCCGCTATGTCACGTGACCTTGCCGCTCGTGTTCATTAAAGCTGAAGGGGACGCTAATGGTGCTAAATGAAAGAGGCCTCCGGTGGTTCGAGTTGCTGTAAAAAGGGGAGGGTTGTATTGTGCACTGATACAACACAAGACAAAGGCAGGTCAACCGAATTAGTTTTTGGCCTGTCGCGGGTTTGCATTTTTCTGCATGAGTAAATGTTGGGACAAGTGGCGAATCCACCGCCCCCCCCCCTCCCACATTAAATATGTACAAATGTATGTTCCCGAGTTCAAACATCTATTTATAATGTGGTTGAATGAAACGGCGACAGTGAGCACGCGTGGGTTGAGACCAGTGAAGAACGAAGGAATTCAGCCACTGAGCTCCGAGTCGCTGTCAGCTCAGAGTGCTGCACTCGCGTCTTTGTCAGGAACTTCTGCTCCAGTAACTCCACTCGGCACTGCTATCAGGCGGTTCTTTGTGCCCTGGTGACGCGGCGGCCGGCTACTTGGACTTCCAGATCAATTATTCACACGGCTCTCTCTATAAATACCAGGCCGTTAAAATGGAGGCGATACCATCCGAGGGCTGCCTGCGCGCGCTAAACTTGGACCCATTAGCGAATGCCAGAGGACAAATTACGGTATTTAATATCGTGCATGACGTATGCCTTTTTCACAGCCCACATTTAAAATCCGGTATATTTAAGTTATGACATCCAAGGCCTAAAACAGTAGAGATGTTCAGCAGTTATTGTAACGGCAACGCGGTGTGTTAATGGTGCGCTCTCACCGTGAATTTAAAAACACAGTTAAAGTTAACAGGCTTACAGCGAGACAAAGTTATTCATACAGGCCAATTCCACAAGTCACAAATTTTGAAAATTACGACGGCAAAGTCGTACAGTAAAAGCATGCGGCATCGAAACAAGCCAAAGAGTCCACAGCTATGCAGCTCTGTGAGACTGTTCAGGTTCAGCATGCTGACACTTAGTTAAGCTAGTATTTGCTTATTAGCACTCAGGCTGATGGGAATGTCATAAGTTTTACACATATTTGATCAAATACTCAAAGGATCAAAGGCTACTTAGAGCGTCGTAGTTTGAAGCTTCGGGCCACTGAACCGAACGTCAGCTACTCCACGAGCTGGGAGTGAGACTGAGTCGGAAAAGCACAGGTGTTGCTAATAACACCAACGATGGCTCTGTTATTTTCCCGCGTTCCAATGAGAGAGATCTAATGATTCATTCGGAGACAGAATATGAATGCAGAAACTTTGCTTTCCGGTTTCGGTCTGTTGTCCGTACTCGTCTGGACCAGTCACGTTTCAGAGGCTTTGTTTGCATGCAGGTAAACCAACGTGATGTCACGGAAATATATGAAATAACCGCAACAGCGCATTACATGGTGGTGGCACGGAAACAATGGAAACTATTTAACGTGATAGGTTTTGTAAACAAAGACACTTAATTGAGTTTAGGAAATCGTTAAATGGACTTGCATTTGCAGAGCGCCTTTCTGATTGATCCGTCCACCATAAATAGTTTTTATTCCCACTACGTCGCTAGCTCTGAGTGTTGCATATTCACATGGGAGCCTTTAATTTGGGTCCATCACAACAAAGGATCCTAATTATACCTTCCCAGGGGCATTGTTTCCATGGCGGAGATACAAAATTTGAATACATTACGTCCCACAAACAGGAGGACTGATCTCACGTATTTCTGTGAGATCAGTCTGAGGTCCGCCGCATGGAGGGCAAAGGTGGCGGAATACATTGGCCCCTAAGCTTTTTTAAATTAAATGTATCCTGATTTAAACAGATGTAGACGTCTCAACTCCAACTC
The DNA here is from genome assembly GCA_028022725.1 of Lycodopsis pacificus. NCBI lineage: Eukaryota > Metazoa > Chordata > Actinopteri > Perciformes > Zoarcidae > Lycodopsis > Lycodopsis pacificus. The sequence continues at coordinate 25,979,231 of CM051691.1, forward strand.
TGTTCTCCGTGAGAAATATCTCCAGAATTAGATATTGAAGTCATGTAATTATGTATAATGCAAGCCTATTTTCACCACTCTGCTCTGTTGATATGAGGCCAGCTGCAACAGGAGACAGACAGAAGGTGAGATGGCATTTCCTCCACTGGTGAAGGAAAGGGAAGGACAGGATGACGGGGCTATGAGGAGCCTCCTGCAGACAGAAGCCTGCAGTGTCTGAGACTCAACCCCCCCCAGCTGAAGACTAAACCCCGTCTCTGCACAGCGGTCTGCCTGTCAGGTCCAGCTGGTGCTGAAACGAAAAAGAGAGATGACTCCTAATAACTAGCTCTGTCTTATACCGAGGCAGACTCGAGGAATCTTTTTTTTTATAACCAGTGGCACTCTAACAGTGTTGTTATTTTTCTCTCTCTGGGATTGCTCAAATATTCACAGCCTGTTCGACATCATGGTTTGATGATGAGGCATGGATCTAATCAGAGGGGTTTGGGGAGCCGCAAAAATGGCGCTGGAAAAACAATCTGCGCCATCTGACAGCAGCTCCGGGTTTTTGTGCCAGAGCGCTGTCGACCGACTCACGAGTGGCGCGTAATGATAATTAACACGCCAATTAGACACGTGCTGCGTTCCCAAGACTGTCTTGAGAATAATGTGTTTACAATTAAGCAGGAGAGCTCGACTGAGCGAAGAGGCCACACATCATCCTCCTTAGCGGCCGACGCTCGCCAACGGGACGGCGGACTCGGGTGCGACGGGTCGGCCAGACGCCCGTGATTGTTCCTCGTAAGCGGAGGCCCGGGGAGCTTGTCATATCTGATTAGGCGGAGGGGGATCCAGGGGCCAAATGAGCTGGATGGAGCAGCGAGCACCAGGAGCGACACATTACCACTGGGTGTCACCACTGATCACATCATATCATCACTCCCCGTCCGTCCCCCGACAACTCAATCAATGATCTAATTGACTGGGAGCCGGGCCGCGGTCACAACAGGTTCCAGTGCTCAGGGAACAGCCAGGCTGCAGCACTGATTCATTCTGCGATTCAAAAAAAATCTAATAAAAGTTTCACAGCTCAGAAGCAAGGCTGGGGTTCAGGAGAAACGCTTCTTGTTTTACTGCTGGTTTGACCACAAGATGGCAGAGTTGGACTATAAAAAAAAGCAAAAAGGCCGCTCTGTCTTTTCCCGCTGGCTGTTTTTCTGCCTTTTGTTTCGTCGCCCGTCATAAAGTTTTTATGTTTCTTCATCAATCTGTGTCGGGTGGTGATGGTATTCCAAAGCCTGTAGACTTGAATCAATAGTCCTGTATGTCGACAACACGCGCCCGAAGAAAAGCAGCAGGCGATTCCTTTTTCTTCTTCTCTCTTTGTGGAGAAGCATCTCTCACCATAGCGCGCTCGTTAAAATTCACGGAGATTAGATTACTGCGGGTCGGCCGAGACAACAGCGGTGACGTTATGTCCCTTTAGTTCTCATGGAATCTAACGTGCTCCGTATGAAATGTAGTCTTCGTCATTAGAGCAAAGACTCCATGTGAAATCCTTCATTATACATGTTGACCCTTGACCTTGGAGACATATATATGCATGGATTTCTATTTCAAATTCTAAGCAAACATGGACGAGAAGTCCTCAAAGGCCTCAGCAGTTTTTTTTAATTCGACCCTTTACATACCCATGATAGGTAGATTGCGCGAAAATGATCAAAAGCTCCAGAACCTCCATCATTCTGACAATTCACACACTTAAGGATGAGCTGCAATCCTGCGTGTTTTTCCGTTGACGAACACACTTTTCTAGCCCCCGATGCGAATCGAACCCTTTTCAAAATATGTTTTTTTTTTTGACATCCAAACTGTTGCGTCGCCCAGAACCGCACATGGATCCTGATGAGCGGACATCTTGGAGATGCAAGGTTTTTCACCAGACACCAGCGCTAGGGTTCAACAGACTTACTGGCTGACGAAACGAGAGAGATGGGAATACTGGAATCTCCAATAAAAAAAAAATACCTTCTAAGGTTTCATACTCCAGTCCAGGCCGCTGGAGACCGGCCAATTGCAAACACACCCACCACACACACACACATATGTGCACATCTTCACCAGTAAGGGGTTTATCTGGCAGGTTTCCACTTTAAATCATCATGTTTACTGTGGCTTGCTCGTTGCTGGTAGCGCATGGAGAGTCTGGTTCTGGTTGCAGACTAAAGCCCGAGTGAATGCGTTTCCAGCTCTCCTGCTGTGCAGCGAGAAGGAGCCTGGAGTTCCACTGGTTGGCGGTGAAACAGATACGTGACTGATTGAGCCGTCCCCGTGTCTGTCTCTGCATCCTCCCCGGGAAGCTAGACGGGCAGGGTATAGTGCCAACAAAGTCACATTTGAGGAAAACTCCCCATCTGTCAGGTATTCCGTCGGGGCTATGCATATGCTCATCTCTTTAATACCGGCCAAAACCAAAACGCAGACACAAAGGCATATGCAGGCAACTAAACAAATCTAGAACTGACTCTCTGTTCATCCTCTACTGATGTTTAGACATCACTCATTTAGAGGGGAAAATTTGACCTCAGGGGATGAGTAGTAAGTCCTGTGTTTGCGTGACCATTCCCCCGCATCTTCGTCGATATTCGACGTATCCGTAATTTGCAGAAACAAACGATAGCAACATTTTTTTTGTGGCAAAAAGGGATGATTAGGATTTTTAGGAACGTCGACTCTCTTCCTTTGCTATTTACTTCTAGCCTCACACTTACATGGAGATACTAGAGGACCCAGGTGTCAAGCTGTTGCTCCTCCGTACGGAGAGGCGACATGCTTTCTGCAGCTGGTAAGGGTTCCCATCAAGTGTTTCTGTTTAAAGGTGCTCCAGGGAAAGGAGGAGGAGGAGACCCCCAGAGCAGACCCAGAATTACTGAAGGGACTACATCCCCCAGCAGGCCTACGAATAAGTTGCCCTTCTAACCCGACCCTATTGTAATTAAAACTATGCATGAATAATCCCTGTGAGTAAATCTGAGTGATGTGTCAAAGAAGGAGGATATTCCTTAGAAAATATTATCATTATTATTAAACTAAAATTGTATAATTAAATGTGTAGTTTGACAGTTTGGGGAACAGCCTCACTTGTTTTTTTGCCGAGAGTTAGATAAGATGATCGATATCAATCCGTTGCATATGACGCTGGAGCAGGGGGCGATTAGCTTAGCTTAGCATAAAGACTTATAACCAGCAACCTTATAAACATACGTTTTGATAGGCGACAATCTCAGCAGACGGGCTATAAACGTCTATTGAATAATTACAGATACCCTGTCATCCAACCAGAGCAGCTGTGAATGTAAAAACAATATGAAGCGTCACAAACTCTGGACTCACTAAACCGACGAAGATGATTGGAGAATGTTAATGATTTTTCTTTTTTTGGTGAAGGGTTTATCTTGCTGGAGCCGGCTGCCTCCCTGTTTCCACGGCAGCACGGAGCAGCCGGGGCGCAGAACAGCACAGCAGCCTGCTTTCACATTCATAGAAATCCTCGCCATTAATTCCCAATAATGGAGGTGAGTTCCAATGCTGATGAAATATAGGAGAGGAGCAGAGGCAATTTCTATCTTTAAGCCAGCAGACACCACCTCAACTCCGTTCTGTCTTGGCTGGTTGGGGCTGAGGTGGTGTAGAGAGAGTGGGACGATTGTATATTTATTTTTACATTTTTTTTTGGGGGAGGGGGGTGTATTTCTCTTCCATCTTAATCAGACTGTGAAAACAGCAGTCTGGTGAAGTAAAAGAAAAAATGAATGACTGCTGCAAACAAAGCTGAGCGGAGGCATTCCCGTTCTGCAGGTATATTTGTCACCCCCCCCCCCCCCCCCTAAATCTCCTCAACAGCACATCGCAAAAAAAAGAAGTGTCATACAAGCGTTGGCATGTTGGCGCGAGAGCATAACTGATTCACGGGGGGGGGGGGAGGGGCCAACGCTCTGTGGGCGCTGCAGGGGAGCCGCTCAATATGCAGCGCCGGTTGTAACATCCCGTACGCACCCCCCCCCCCCAAGATCTTCCTCCTGACTCCATCCCCACCGGAGCCTGAAATAAGACTGGGGCTCATACATGCCGCACTCGATCTCCTCTCAACATCTCATTACGCTCCCTGCTGCAGAGAGCATGGCTTCTTCACTGCTGCACGCGCGCTAAGGGGGGGGGGGGGGGGGAAATCTTCTTCTTCTTCTTCTTCAGCATGTGACAGATGAAATCCCTGTAAACTCCAGATTATGTTCTCCGTGAGGCGATGAGTTTGTGTTGAGTTTGGTTTTTTTAATGAAATACTCTCCTCATTGTGTCAGACGGTGACTGCAGCACCTTCAAAGTATTCCTTTCTCCTCCACGGTGAATATTTGGAATCCATGGGACAAATGTTTCCCAAAGCCCGCGGTTCGTCCAAGTGAACGGGTTCACGTTAGCCTGTATACCTCCAGCCTCCCCGGATCGCTCATTAGGAGCTTGGCTGAGCACTCGGAGGTTTTGTTTGGACGGCTTCCCAAAATGGAAACGCACACTTGGAGCCGTGCCAAGCTGTCAGCCTCGCGCATGATTTGCAGGGTGAAAGATTGCCGGCATACCCGGATGGAGCGGTCCCAGGGCCCGTCAGTGGACCAGACCTTTGCGTCCAAATGAGGAAAGCGCTAATCACTCAGAGCCTCGTTCAAAGTTGACACAAGACAACAGCTGAGCACGAGGGTTTCCGTCTTCCTGCTTTCAACAGTCTATGGACAGGTTTTCCTGTTTCAAACTTATAAAAACACAATAACAGTTTAGCTTATAATGGACATTTTAAGTATTTAGAAATCTAGGGACTTGTAGAAACCAGTACAATTACTTCGTTTTTTTATTATCTACTTGAATAAACATCTGTTTGCAATTTAATTGTATCCAAAAAATCACAAGCTTAATGACGAGATGCAATTTCCATCTAAAGCCCATCAGTCTAACGAGCTGTCCCACACTGCCACTCTTAATGCGCATCAAACTGTTCACCAAAAGCTTCAATCAGATACCTGCATGAGCGTCTGCAATGTCCCTGTAAACAGACATAAATAAACCGTATCAGCTGTTTCTCCTGCACCAAACTATCCAACACCTTGTTAGAGTCCGGCGCTCTGAACACATCATTACATGCTAATTGCTAGCAGTCTACATTTGACCCTTACCCTTACGTGTTTCAGCAAATATCATCCGTTAAAACCACACTTGTATTAACATTCTGAGGTTTGCATTGTGTTTGCCGTGTCCTTTGCATTTTCTACTTGTGTGGTTCTCATTCCTTCATCCTGGCTCCTCTTCTCCCCCCCCCCCCCCCCCTGCCTGTGCCACCGCCGTTATTAGGAGCACCGATTAAATGGATGGCGCATCCCACGCAGTTTGGGCCCATTAATAATTAAGCAAGGAGAATATTATACAGTTAATATACTTAAAACATGGAGTTCAGTGAGTAGGTCAATAATGATTACACACTGCAGGCTGCCAGGCGGCGAGAATCCATTTGTTCGGTGGTAATTAGCCTAAATGATAAAGTAATGCAACCCCCCGTTAAGGGAGAGAAGACGGAGCATTCAGGAGGAGACTAGATTCGCCACAACAACACAGGCAGCAGCTCAGGGGATGACATCATCTCCTCGGGTCTGCGTTTACTCTTGAGGCTGGAAAACAACGCCGGGCCATGTCTTCCAGATAGAGGAACGACACTCAAAACCATACTGAGAACCTGCGCAAGTCATGTTTAATGCATACATCATGGCAGCGTGATGTCTAAATGGTGTCAGAGAGCAGCGAGAAGGCCCCGAGGGCGAGCTGCGACAGATAACAGAGGCTGAGTTCGTGACCTGCAGGTGAAGCTGCTTTACAAGGCTCTCGGGGCTCCGGGGTTCATCAATAATTTACTGCACCGCCAGTCATGTTAACGCTATCCTTAAGCACCGTCATTATGATCCTCTGAAGCGCACCCACACACATCCAACATGCATGCACAAACTCAGACATGTGTTCGTTGACTCCCGCCTTCACACAGATACACAGAAACACACACATATACATTATGGGGACCTGTAAGACGAGTCCCCACGATTTGTTTGTGTCAGAAGATTTTTGTCCCCACAACATGAGTGATATAGACGCAGTCGCAACACACACACACATTCGTGTTTCCATGACTTTAGGGGATATTATATTGATATTTCCCAGACTTACCCGAACCATAACCGCTAGTAGCCTAATCTTAACCCTAACCTAAACCTAACCTTAAACCAAGTCTTCACCCTAAAAGGTTATTATTCACATCATGGGGCCGTGCAATTGTTCCCAACTTGTCCCCACAATTTGACTGTCAAAATCACATTTATGTCCCCACAAAACGGGTAAAACACACACACACACCCACACACACTTACCTCACGTAATGGGGGCCATGCATTTTGCCCCCAAAAGGAAGGCGGGTCCCAACAACGTGACTGTGTAAAGAGATATATGTATTACATGAGTGATACACACACACACACACATAGATAGTGGATTAAACGTTATCCTCATTATCTTGTGTCATCTTGATGAGCCGCAGATAATCACAAGAAGGAAATAGCTCTCGCACTGTGGCCCATTCACAGTGAATGGGATGTAATGTCAAATATTCCAAGATGCATCGGATTGTCTGAAATGGGTTCATCTTTCTTTCTGGATATCTCGTGGCACAGAATATAGGAAGAAAATATGCAGCTGCTGCGAGGTAAAGTTCTTCAACAGAGATTTACTGTTCCACTTTACGAGCACCGAGGCTGCTGCTCAATAAATCCTTTATCATTGTGCTTTTATTGGGAGATTAGATCTCAGCAGACAAATTTGGGGGGGGGAGGGGGAGGGTGTGCAGCGTTAAAAATCCGCCTGACTTCCCCGCAGAAACCAACATGTTCGCTGCGATGGCGCTCACTCGTGTGGTGAGTAATCGTGGAGCTTCCCCGTAGACTTTCTGTGAGCTCCCACAGCTCGCGCCTGAGCTCCCGCAGTGGGCTGCGGCTGTGACACGGAGTGTCTGATTGAGACATCTTCATCGGCTTTATCATCATCACGTCAATAGGAATACGGCGCGGAGCTCTTTTAGTCTGATGTCTGGCCATAAACACGCGACTCCGGAACGAGCGATCATCCAACGCTCAGCCGCAATTACACAGCACTGTTGGCAAAGACAAATTCATTCCCTCCGAGTGGAGGTCGATGTCATATTGATTGATAGGCGCCGAATAAGCGGTTCTCTCCGTTGTTTACGGCTGCAAAGGTTAAATAAGGACTGCTGGGGTTTATGTTTCACAGTTTGCTTTTGATATGAACTGTTTCCTGCTCTCATGAGTGTTCAGAACATCGAGTTCGATCTGAAAAAAAACTGGGAGGCAGTCTCGCTACTACGGCACTTGCTGGAAGACGGATCTATCATATTGATCAAAATGCAAGAGGAATTCATCTTTGTGACACACAGGCTTATTAGATCACTGCTGGTCCGCATTGACTGTCGTGTGAATTAAGCGAGTTCTTTTGATATCTTCTGTGGGAGGTCTGAACCAAAACACAGGTCTGATTTCCAAGGTGGAAACACAGGATGTGACCACGATGTACGGTACAAAGCTTTATCAGTCACTCCCCAAAACACTGGCAAAGGCAGCCTTAGACACGCATGCCACCATTGGTGGCTTAACCAATAGCATTCTAGCAATAAGTGTGCAAGAGAGGTGTTTTGGAAACGTTGAAGGCGCCTCTCATCCGGATGCCAAATGGCACTGTCACAGCCATTGGCACTTGAGCAACCTGTTATTTACAGTAGTTTGTTTGAAAAAGCCCCACACAGTGTGCCTCTGATTGGCTCGCTGCCTTCATCGCAGAATTTGTTACGTTTAAAATCGAATTTGTCGCAGCCTACAAACAACATATTTTCTGTTCCTTGACACGTGTTGTTGAAACAGTCCGTTGCTCGAGCTAGTGAGGAGAAGAGAACCGGGTTAACTGGTGCTGCCTGCTCAAAGAAATCAATTCCAACAACAGCAGGAAGAGTTCTCCAAGGAGGAGGTGGACACGTGTAAGATGCCTCTTCAGCTTTGGGAAGATGACCCAGCCATCCAGGCAGTCTGGTTTTGGAAGATGGTGACAACTGCGGTGCCACCCACGACTGGTTCGGAGGTCTAACAACAAGCCAAAGGTTTTACAGAGTACACATGCTTCACACAAACTGAGCCGCTTGTTCCGGCTGCACATTATCATAAACATTAAGTTACATCCAAAAAAGAGCAACCTGATAAATGGCCACAACAGCAACAGCTCAGGGAGTCAGGCCCTCTGTCTGTTTACCTCTGGCATTAGAATGCGTCTCCACATGTCAACGGATTCCACTTCCCAGCTCTTTATGCAAATGAGCGCCTACGTCATCTCCTTTTGCAAAGACCAAATGTGATTCTGCCTGAAATCAAAAGAAGAAGAAGAAATCAAAACACGTTTCTTTCTTGCCCACAGATCATTTGAATTGTGTCTATTTATGCAAATAACTACTAGAGATGACTACAACAAAGTAAAAGGATAACATTTACAATTTCTAACGGACTTTGGGGCGGTTGAAATTAGTTTTCTGATCGGTGGTGAAAGAAATAGTCTGCGTCCATAACAAAAAAAATCTCTAAAAGTTATATTTACATTTTTTTTGTCGACTGATCCGACGCGTAACTCAAAACTGTGGTACGATCCGAACTGTGAGTGCTGTGATGTGTTGCACCCCTACTCTCCACTTGTGATCCAATTGCCCAAGATGCCTTTTGAAACCGGCTGAACAGGGTATCAGTGGAACTTTGTCATTCGAACCTCATATGACATATATGGCATATGTGCTGAGTGGGCTATTTTTATATTCTTGTGTAGAATAGAAAAACAGTAAGAAAATCGACTTGGCACCAGCCTGCACAGTAAAAAAAAAAAAAGCATCAACCCAAGCTACTCATGTATAATTCAAAGCGTGTGATTCCCCCTCACTTAAGCACAAAGGAAAACTTGCATAACATGTTTTTTTTTTGCCATTTTCTACCAGATCAACTTGATCCTGTACAGACGGAGGAGTGCAGTGAAGGAGAACTGGATTTAATGACTCACTTGAATCTGCCGCTTGATGACTACGGCTCAATGGTAAAACACAACACACGCAGCTCTTCAGACCCGCCTATCTTCCGAAGCGCTCAGCCGCGGCCTCCAACATCCCGGAATCTGTGGTTTGAAAGGAAACATGGCTCGCTTCACACATTGCCAGCGCTCCGCGTCGAGCCTCTTGATTTCCTCTTCTCATAAAAAGTGGCGGTTTCTTATCTGCAGATGTTCTAAGCCTTTCCTCGAACATGTGGATCTGGTCACAGTGTGGCGTTCGGGCCGGCGGAGAGCTCGAGTCTTAACGGGAGACAGCCGCGTGGTTGGATCTGGACCTGAAATGGAAACGATCCCAGAGGAGCTTTTTGTGTGCTTCTCTCGTTTAATTGAGGGCGGAGACAGAAAGGAAGTGGGTTTCACGTTTGCTGTTTGATGGCACGAGAGCCACCCAGATGAAGGTCTTGCGTTTCTGCCTCCTCATAATTCGTTCATACATTATTGATAACTGAGATCCTGCGGTTTGGATGCATATGGACTTTGAGAAACCTTATGAACAAACACCATAATGGCACCATCAAAGCAAATGCCAACTTGTTCCGTCTTCTACTCCAGTGGTTCTCAACTGGTCTGGCTGCGGGACCCACCATCACCCCTTAATGACAAGCCGGGACCCACGACCCAAATTATATATATATATATATATATATATATATATATATATATATATAATTATATTATATATATATATATATATATATATATATATATATATATATATATAATTTGGGTCCATAGTCAAGACGTCTAGTAGTAAACAACTGTCAAATCAAATAAAGAAAGCACACATCAATTATATTTTAACAAATATTATTCTCATTTTTCAAATTTAACTGGATGGATTCGAAATACATGAATACATGTTCTTCTCATTTCAAGTAAAATAACAGCTGGATACAAAAATAAATTACGTAACGAAATTCAATTTAGAAAAAATATTTTCACTGAATTACGCTGCAGCTTTAAATTCAGTCCATTCAGGGTGAAGTGAAAAATCCACAATATTATATTTTTCTCATCTTCCAAAATGAGAAATGAGTGTTTGAAGAATTCACCTCTATGAGTCTGTCCAGTCAGAGTCTAATGACTCTGTTCTCTCTGGACATTTCTCTCTTTTGGAGATCGTTCTATGATTTGACTTTCACATCTCACACTTCAACAGTCCTGCTCTTCTGTCTGTATCCTCGTCTCTCCCCGTGTGTCACGGTGTGTGTACATCTCACTCAAGTCAGGAAACTTGTCAGAATACTCATATTTGATTGGCTGAGCTTCATCACGTGATGTGATTCACAACGCATTGGTCTGTGTTTTTCCTGCACCACTGAACAAGTGCCGTAAATACTGGAATAATTACGCTGCATTAAAAAAATGCCCTTCAAAATAAAATCACAACCTTTTTTTTTTGTCAGGCAAAGGCCCGCGACCCACCAGTTGAGAATCACTGTTCTACTCCATCACATCAAACGGCTGTTTCATTTTATGTCTTGAAAGCCACCTTCTGTGTTGGGCTTTTTGCCCTTGCTATACTTGGGTAGTGACCTGAAAGCAATTTTCTTTTTACGATATACTTCATTCATCCCTCCAGGGGGAGATTCTCTGTGCTCCCTCCCTGGAGCAGGCACAGGTTAAGTATCGAGGATACCTGGGGACGTGGAGCCCGGAGGTGCACGGAATACCAAAATATCCTTGATGGTATTTTACTCAAGTGCATGTACTGTTACGAGTTGAGTAGAAGCAATAAGTAGCTCACTCAGAATGTAGTTAAAAAAAGAAATACATTTCTACTCATGAGCTTTATCTTGCAATGTATAAAGAGGATGACTGTCCATAACAAAGTGCATAAACAGTACAACTAGTACATTATTCTCTGCTTGTTCAATGTTTAACGATGCCAGAATTATGGAATGTGCTCTTCCCCAGTCGAGTGTTAGCTCACAGGGCATAATTAGCATCCAGTGATTCGGTCATAACTCTGGATTTGAATAAGGTCTGAATGGTTTCACACGGAAAACCGGTGAGAAAGAATCAGATTAGATAAGGAGCAGACAGTTCAGACGAAGGGAGGAGGGGATGAAGGGATGAAGGGATGAGGGAATGAAGGGTGAGGCATGAAGGGAAGAGGGTAGAGGGATGAGCTGATGAAAGGAAGAGGGGAAGACGGGAGAAAAATTAAGGAACAAGGGGACGAAAGGATGAATAGTGACAAATTAAGTGAGGAAGGGAAGAGGAGATTAATGGTGAGGGATGAAAGGATGAGATTAAGGGTGAGGGATGAAGGGATGATGAGATTAAGGGTGAGGGATGAAGGGATGAGGGGGGGGAATCAGGGTTGTGGACAGATGGAGCAGAGAATGGGAAAATGGGAGAGAATGAGGAGAGGTGTCAAGGAGTCAAGGAGTCAAGTTAAAAAGGTTTTCAAAAGGCAACAAGGAACACCATACACAAATCCAACTCTTAAAGTAATTCAACTGGCTTTCAACACATAGATAGAAGTACTGACAACTAATACTTGTATTTATTTTTGTATTATGATTTATTACTTATTCTAAGAAAAGTCCTGTCATTCATCAAAATCCCTTATTTTGAAATATCCCAAAACAATTCCAAACTCCAAAACTATAACACCAAAAAAAAGTCTCTTAACAGATGAAGCTGAGATGAACGGATCACTTCCCATCGCAGACGTGGAGCCGGAGGAACGCAGCCATTGGTGGGAGCGTTAGGGGGGATGGGGGGGGCTGCTGACAGGCCTCTGGAGGGACACACGATTGAAAGCTGTTTGTCAATACGAGAGCCCCCTCGTGTCATGTGTCACTGAGCTGCGGAGGCTTCCTCTCCCCGGGACATCTCGATCAATAGTCTGCCGCCTCAGATCCATAACACTTCCTGTTATCTGACGGCTCATGAAAGCAGCCGAAGATCCGAAGTTAAACGCTTCCGTAAATACACGTGGTCGAGTAGCGTCAATAAAGAAAAGACACAAAGCAGCCAGGAGATAAGATAACTTTAACAATTTTATTTGTGAAAAACTACAAGCAAAATTCATAAATAGACATTTCTATTTGAAAGCGAAGGGGGGGGGGGGGGGGGGAATGATCAGGTTAGCCTATAAGCGCAAAGTCGTGCACATGCCAGAAACATGTATTATTTTTAACATTATAAGCTAGACAAGGAGCCGTGATCTGCTGAAAATGCTGCGTACATTTCCACAGCAGGAACATAATGTGACCATTTCACAAGGGGAAACAATGACACATCAGCTATAAGTTTAAAAACAAACAAAAAAAAAACTGCATTAAACAAAGAATGGATTATTGTACTGTCCCTAAAACTTACTTTTCTCTTTTTTTTTGTCCGTTTCTTGTCTGTTTTTAAACCGAGCAATAACTTTAAAAGCATTGTACAAGACATGGTTATAGCAAGAAAGGAGTTTGTATAATACACTTAATTGGAAATTCACGGTTAAGGTTATACAGTCAGTAAACAAGCCTTCTATATTTGGGTCTCTGACAAACAAAGCTAAAAAAAATGTAACCATCTTTACACAGTAAAATAAGGTTACTGGTCGCACAAGAACAGAACTGCTTGCGCGGAAAAAGAAAAACAGTAAAACAAAAAAAAAAAAGACGACTTCAGCTCCGATGCCGTCATTCATAGTGTTTTTAAAATCCTATTTACAAGCAATAAGTCATATACTCAGCAAATGGCCATGTGTCAATAATTTAACAATGAATCCTTCTCTGTCGGAGCACTCAGTCAAGTGGACGTGGTGGCAGATAAGGCAGGTGAAAAGATGTCTAACAGATTGCATTACAGAGCAGGTTTGTTCCGGTTTCAGTTTCCTCAGTAAAAATTGGACAAAACATTTTCCCCCTCTGACCCCCGACATTCCCAGTTTTGTTTTGTTTTGTTCTATTCACATTTTCCTCACTTTGAACACTGATTCCATATTTGTATGCAATAAAGTACATAATTACATATTAACCATATAGCTTTTCGAAGAGCAGGAAAAACAAAAAACAACTCATGAACACATCTCTTAGACCTACACACATGATTATCACTTTTGGTCGACACGGATCAAATCTCGCCCCTCAGATCCTGGTAGGATGGATTGTTTTTTTAGGGGGGTGGGGGGGGGGGGACGACTTGTTAACCTCCCTAACACTGGTTTTAGTTGCTCTGGGACTTGATTGGCAGGTTGGGGCCTATGTTCGTGGAGCTACATGCACCGTGTTGGTCCAGCAGAGTGGAGACTGGGCTTACTGGGGCCAACGACTTGGACCCAGCAGACCCAGACCTCTTCTCCGCTACCGACCACCGCCCCCCCCCCCCCCCCAACACAGCCGCTAAGTTGTCCTCCGACTCACGGCCCCTGATTTCGCCGCGCACAGAGACAAGTGGACAATAAGAACACCATTTATATGGATTATATTAGTCTTTATTTAAACTGTTATTCATCTCACACATTAGATAATTGCAATTCAAATTGTTATTTATCCGTCTATGTATCATGTCATTATGAAATTCCTTTGGTCCTTCAATAAATAAAACTAAGATATCATATACACATTTATTCTTTGTACAATTTCATACAGTTAAAAGGAAATGAAGTTGGTCTAGTGTCAGCTAAGGTGGAAGTGAATTCAAACCTTTAAATAAGCCGTTGTAGAAATTGAAAGAGCAACTGTGTTGTATTCACGACTGCAATAGTCTTTTTTTTTTTTTTTTGCCTTCAAAGACAGGAGTCTTAAATTAACTTGAACAAATAAAATGAAAAGTCAACTGAATTGTCAATCTTTGCACATCGTGTTCACGTCTTCGCACTCTTTCTGGGACGTCAGGTCGAGAGCACGAAGACTCGAAGTGGTCTTCGAACGAAACGATGAAACCGATTCACAACGGCTCGACACAGCGGGTCTGTTTCACAGTTCCATATGGTTTTACCAAAGAGGAACTGCGCGTGACCACAGGAACAAAACTCAGAGAGGAACAGCTCTGCCTTTAGCCAGAAAATACGGAAAAGTACGGAATGCAGAAAATATCAACAGCTTTTAGTGTTTTACACAACAGCCTACACTGTACAGTTAAGGAGATAAGATACTGTATAAGAGATCTGCTATAGCATACGAAATCATAGACAGTCTAGTTGAAAAAGTCAGGCGTCTGAAGCTTGACCTGCGCAGACCGAGACGGACCCGATGGAGTGTTCAGAGTGAGACAGTGTAATCGAGAAAAGTGAATGAGAATTTGATTCATCAGCACTCTGTCACATCGAGTGAAAGGGCAATCCCAGATCTGCAAAAAAAAAAAAAAACGCTTCACAGTGTATCTAGCACCAGTGTGTGTGTGTGTGTGTGTGTGTGTGTGTGTGTGTGTGTGTGTGTGTGTGTGTGTGTGTGGGGGACTCGAGTCTTGTCCCGTCATCTTCGTACTGTAATAAAAACACTGAAGGAATGATCGGTAGGCGGGGCTACACAGCGAAGCTTCAGCATAAAAAGAAAAGAGGAGAATATCAAAGTATACAGGTGCAACAGGTAATAAATAAGGGTAATAATAGTTTAAAGTTACTGAAATGATGGTGGTTATTGTGCCCAGCGGAGAACTCTTCTTTACAAAAACAAAAACAAAGGTCGACTTGGCCTCACATCCACATAGAGATATAAAACAATACATACAAGTGTCTGGATGCTACCGCGGGGAGGGGGGGGGGGGGTGTATGGGGGAGTTATTCCTCTCCTGCACCACGGGTTGTAACCACGAGGGGGAGTTTCCCGGCAGACCCACTGCACTGTTGCTCTCAGACATCCGGCTCCTCGTTCATGGAATGGAGGCGGGGCACCGATGGGAAAGGAGACATCTCTCCCCATACTGGATCCATAGTGTCCAGAAACGTACGCGTGTGTGTGTGTTGGGGGGAGGAAGGGGGGAGGCGGTGGAGCGGTGGGTCGAGGACGGGAGGGGAAAAAAAGGGGGGGGACGGGACCTCAAAACGACTCGTCGTGCCCCACAGAGAGATCCCCTTTGGGCGTGGATGCCCGCGACGAGCCCTTGTCCATGCTCTCGGAGCCGGAGCTCTGGTGCTGCTGTTCGGAGCCTGCGCTGGACGTGATGGTGGACGAGGACGTGGAGGAGGAGCGGGTCTTCTCCTTAAAGTCTGTTATGATCACCGTCACGTTCCCTACGGTGATCGCCAGCTGCTGGGCGGTGCTCCGGTCGATGTTCTTCAGCTTGGGCCTGCGGGGGCAACAGACACAGACGTTAACCAAACAGAACATGGCAAACCGCGATGTGTGATGTCTCGGCAACAGCGAGGGGGAGGCTGCCAGCGCCGCGGGGGCGGTTACACTAAATTGCTCGATTCGCCGGGTGACACATGAACCGTCAGAACGAGTGTGTATAAAGTGAGTGTGGGTGTTTAGTGTAAAAGATCAGTTGTGAATCATTTGAGGTTTTCCCACCAGCCGAGTGCTGCGTGACTGAAAAGAGAAGTGCTGTGTAGTCATCGATGTGAAACCATGTGTTCTGACAAACGCAGTACAGAGAGAGTGCTACACACCTGGAAATGTGAGAGTTCTTGTTGGTCTTGGTTGCTGATTTGCCAGACTGTATGCTGTGTTTGTCGCTGGGCGGGCTCTGGTGGTTGTCTGATTTGGGTCTGGGGGGGAGGGAGACAGATACGACAGCGGTGAGGATAATACCAGCACAGAGGACATCCAGAGACACAAGTGAGGACTCGACGTGTACACTGACCTGGTCTTTTTGATGCTGGGCTTCCTCGTGACAGCTGGGACGATGTCCTTCTCTCTGTTGGGCTTGTCTGTGATTGGCTGTTGTTCGGTGTCGCTCTTCTCCTTCTCAGGAGGGTCTCCCTCTGGCCTCACCAGCTCCGGACGCTCGACCTCCGGGCGCTCGAGCTCCGGCCGCTCGAGCTCCGGGCGTCCCTCTCCGTTGGCGCGCTCGCCCTCTCCGTCCGGGCGCTCCTTGTCCGTGCGCTCGCTCCTCTCCCGCCGCTCCTTCTTGGGCGGCGGAGGCATCGGGTACTGCTGAGCCACCTGCTGGGCGACCAGCTGGGAGTTGATCCTGGGTTTCCTGTGGAGGGGATCCAAAGATGGATTAGCCTCGTCGTAGCAGACTCGCTGGCTACGCACCAACGCAGCCACACTCTGGCTGACAGAGAGAAGCGACTGAACCTAAGGGACACGGGCTGCTGCAGAGGTGGGTTGGAGCGGCTCTGTTTTTGAGGGCTAATCTCATTAGCTCGCGGCTGTAATAAAACGAATGCGCAGGATCACAAGGTGGCACATTTGCAGCACGTCACTTCGGTCCTCTAATCTGATTACCGCAGGGTTGGCCCCATTTGTCACAGACTGAGATTCAGTTCGACACGGTGGAGCTGCTCCGCTCACTGAGCTCACCAGCAGCCACAGCACTACTGACCCCTTTTAGTCTTCTACTCAAACATTCCATCGGATTCCTCGAAAGAGGCGCTACACTTGAAACCATCCTTTTTCCGAAAGCACTGCTGTAACAAACGTGCATGCAGCAGCACCTTGCTCCATCAGCTGTGCAGACGAGCAGGCGAGCAGGGCCTACAATGTGTGAGGCAAAGCGCTAAGCCCAAGTCAGACTGCCTGAGCCAACACGCACACCTGCAGCATAATGGACACCAGCTGGCAGCATCTGGGGGGGAATGAGACTTCGACTCGGCTGAGACCAAACTGCAGCCAGCAGCATGGATAATCACAGGCCAGGACTGGGCAAGCATGGTGAGGAGTAAACCACAAGTATACGCTCGCACACACACACACACACACACACAAACACGCAGTTGAAAAGCTTAGCGTGCAAACAGAACAGCCTGGCGCAGCTCGCCGGCCGCTCTGGAGGCCTTTTCAAAGCGGAACACGACAAGTTGTGCTAGCTAGCCGTGTATACCCGACCCTTCCAAATTCTAGTCCTGGCAGGAGTTTTTGTTCTATCCCTGCAGAGGAGACACGGGGTCCCTTGATCCTCGGGACTGCTTTGGGAGACCCGCGGTCTAGCAGGGAATCTGTAGAAACTCTTGTCAGCATCAGACCAGATAAACAACAGCTACCGCTGACAAAAACAACACAAGCTCTCGCAGGGAAAACAAATGTTCTTGGCTTTGCTTTTGGTGAAACAGCAAACGCATGTGGCAAAAACACAAGAAGCTCAATAATGTGTCAGGCGCTGACGGCCTCTGATTTCAGTGGCTTGATGTGGAGAGTGGTTTTCAGACAGCTGCTGAAGTGGTTAGCCTCAGTGGTTCAATTTGGCAACATCATATATTGCCAGTCCAGTTGCTCTGGTCCTTCACCACCGACACTACACTCAGTTTCAGTGTCTTGGTTGCCAAATCGGACAATCCAATTCTTTTGCAACTTCCCCCCCCCCCCCCCCCCCCCTCCATCTACTGCTCCATCAAGCTCATCAAGTCTCCACCTGCAGCGGCCTGCTACACACAGAGAGGGCTTTTCCTTGAGGAGGGCGTGCAGCCGATCAATCGGGGCATAATAGAGCACCGTGTCATGATGCTCGCGCTGCACTCCATCAATACGCCAGCTGTGATGAGTGCCGAGGAGGCCCCGGGGCCGCTGATCCAGTATCCATTAGGTGCCTCGGTTCTCTGAAGCCCGGGGCTCTTTCTACCTGCCGGCATGTTGTTAGGCACCCTCTGGGGTCCTCCAGTGGGTGAGAATTAAAGCGTGATACGGGAGCAATTACTTCCAGGGTTTTTCCCCGCCTATCTTACTCAAAGGCCTTTGTAATATTGTCTGCCACCTTGGTTGAAAATTCGGACAAAAAAAAAACCTGTTTCTTTTTTTTTACGTCAAAACTATTGTGCATTTTCTCAGCAACTGCTTTGATGCGCTTACACCACGTGCACGCATGTAATGCTCGGCACTCAAGCGTGGCGGCAACGGGCGGAGTGACACATTTAATTGCTGTAATTTGTGAGGCAAACAAATGCGTGTTCGTCACGATACTACAGATCATTTTGGAATGCAGAAATTCCAGTTTCATCTGTTGAACCAACGTGTCGAGTACTGGAGCTCCTATTCATAGTACTAAATAAGTAACGACGACTTTGAATGCTTAGGTGATTAAGTTGATAACCAGTTAATTAGGAAGTGATAATTAGGAGTTTACGGCATTGCACCTCCTCGCCAATTTTCAATTACAAATACACTTCTGAGCCTTGGATTTCTCTGTACAAAATACACCTCACCCCATCGGCAACCTTGTGGGTCCTTCAAGTACCTCTGGATTAGTGATCTGGGGTCAACATGTAGTGGGAAATAAACCAACACGCCACTGATAAAGTGTGACAAAGAATTCAGGTTTTGGGGAGGCATTCTAGTGCGCAAATCTACAATAACAAAATGTGCTCACAGATGTCTCTCTAAGCCTCGTCCGCGAGTAAACAGATTGTGAACGCACACAGCATCCAGCACGATGAGAAATTATTTTATTTGGCAGCGAGGGCTGTTAGCCAAGGAGGCGGTGAAGGGGCGATTGATTGACCGATAAGCTCCACGCCTCTTTTGCCTGTTGCGGAGATGAAGCCCCGGTCAGAGTCCGAGATTTGTGTCAGCGGCGGCAGCGGCGGCAGAAGCAGCCCCGGTAGTTAAGCAGTGATTCAGTGCCAGCTGTAAGTCAGCCATGAGCTGCTGCTGGCATGATAGAGCCGCCGCTCTCTTTGCCCCATTATTTATTCACCGACCACACATCGCCACGCTCCACGGCTCATTAACATGGCTGCAGATTCTGCTTGACACCAGGTGTGTGTGTGTGTGTGTGGCCCTGAACAGCTGGAAAAAAACCTCCATATTCAAAAATAATGATGACGTTTAATTATAATCCGTCGAGCATAGACTGCACTAATTTAACGACAACACTGCAGAAATTTACTCCACAGCTGAACCGTATTATTTCGCAAACATCCAAATCAAATGCGAAACATTTATGTTTCACAAGAGGCCCTGGAAAGGATCCCGGGAGCAGGACCAGCAGTGAACTCCAGGGGCCAAATTGCAGAGATCGCTCCAACCTCCCACTGCTGCCAATATATTCCTGGGGATTCAGCGTGTGAGTGTGTGAGCGAGAGTGTCAAGTGTGCAAAGCCTGCTGTCGAATCATTTCCCACTGTGAGGGCTTACAGCTTATTACCCCCCCCCCTCGCACAACAATAGGCCATGATTGACAGCTCCTCCCATGCTTGGCCCTAAATTCCACCGTCTGGGGGAGGGAGGAGTAGGGGGGGGGGGGGCCCTCCACGGGATGCCTTGAAGTAACCATCATCACGCGTAAAAGCTCCTAATTCAGTCAGACTGACACCCGTAGTTAGACCGCTCCGCTCAGCCAGAACCAGCCCAGAGACGGACACACCTCTGCTCAGCCGGTGCTCCTCGTTGGCCGGCAGCAGGCACAGCGAGCCAAGGGCAAAAACAAACAAACTGTGGCTGCAGAGGAAACTCTTTAGGGAGAAACCCAAAAAAAACAAGGCGTCCGAGCACTTCAGACAGAGAGCAATGAAGAGAGTGAGCGAGCGATGGCGAGTGTGATATATAGACACAGAGAGAAAGAGAGAGAGAGAGAGAGAGCGAGAAAGAGAGAGAGAGACAGAGAGAGGGAGGCGCAGGAAAGCCCTCATTAACACAGCTCTTTTATTTGAAGTGCTGTGTGGAGGACAAGCAATTATTTCCTGCCAGGCCGAGTGAATGCGATGGCAGACAGCTGAGCGAAGAGGGAGAGAGAGAGAGAGCGAGAGAGAGAACGGTATTCTTCGACCACAGACAGCCCACTGAAGAGCTCAGACTATTCAACGCCACCCACTCTCTCATTCAGACTTTGAGAATAGCCGCATCCACGCAGCACCAGCGTGGGCTCCATGTCCTCAATGATGTGCAAAGTTGTTCACAAACATGAGTCCTCCATTCATATGTGGCATTTGGCGGTGACCTGGTTTACCCCCCCCCTACACACACACACACACACACACACACACACACACACACACACACACACACACACACACACACACACACACACACAGGACCGAGGGAACGTCGCAGCCTCGGCCTGGAGCTCATCTCACAGATCCAGCATGCGACACGTCCACGGGGCTTTGGTTTGATCGCCTCCCTATGAGAACCATGCAACAGATCATCTACACGCACTCGTCTGTGTCAACACTTGCTGCACGCCTTGATCATTTTGTAGAGACACGTGACGCAACCCCCCCCGCCACCACCACCAGTATGGAGGGTGATGGAGCAGAGCGCACAGCTGCCTGCGTGCCTGCTCTGCTTCTAATTTGTTAAAACCAGTCAGCAGGTCCATATATCTGCATGCTCTATTGTTCTATTGTTGGACAATCTTCTCCTGAGAGACTAGAGGTATGTCTGGAAAAGAGCGCTGCATCTGTCAACACTTCTCCCTGAAACGGTGCTAAAGAAGCGGCGTGTGCATGTGTTCGATGACTTAAGACCGAGTCATCGGTATGGATGGTTATCCACGTATCATTTTACAGTCATTAATGTAGTATTAATGCGGTATAGAGCTGAAGCAATGATTCATTGAGCAAAGCAGCTATTCTGATCATTTATTTATCATTTAAGTCATTGTTTCAACTAAACTTTAATGCTTCGGGTTTCACAAATTTAGCTTTCTTGGTCTCCAATAATAATAATAATAATAATAATAATAATAATGAGGCTCTGAACAGTTGGTGAGACAAAGCTATTTAAATATGTCCGATTGTGATTGGCGGTATCAATTAATCTGTCAATCATGTTCTCGGTTAGCCGATTAGTCAAAAACACAGAAACATCGTCAGAAACATTGTGAAAAACGTCAAATTTGTTCCCAGAGTCTAAAAGACGAGATATTCAAATTACTGTTGGAAATAAAACGGTTGGAAGCAGAAAATACATTTTTTTCCTTGATTAATGATGATTAATTGTCTGCTAGTCAACTAATTAATTATTTGTTCCAGGATTAATAGCAGTAAATACCTGGATCTGACTAAGCGCGTTCATCAATGGGAGGGAAAAGGATCACAAAGCTCTAAATCATAGCGCAACTCTATGCAACCTCCGTACTGTAGCCGTTGCTCTAATGCTGCCAAGAAAGCATTAATGTCAATCTCCATATCTCTCATGTTTCAACTGAAAATTGGCAAATAACGATCAGCAGTAAACATTTATTACACACTTTGCTGTGTAATTAATCGGCAGTTAACGTGGGGAGAATCCATACGGGCCAACTACAGCACCATCTTGAGATGAGACAACTATCTTACACTAAATCTTTTTTTTTTAGAAATGCGCCCTCGTCAGTGGACGGGAACAAACCTATTCCTGTATTTATGGGGACGATAAATGGACAAAACGACAAATAGGAATGCCGCTGGACGGCGGGACTTGTGTTCCCCTGTGAGGACGTTCTTGATCAGTCTGAGCACGGAGGTGACTGGAGCAGTGTTGTCACCTCCAGCCATCCGTGAGTGATCTGTGTGAGTAAGTGTGTGTGTTGTGGAGGTTGAACGAGGACGGCACCTGAAGAGCAGCCCGAGGCTGCAGCGCTTCCCGGTTCATCCCCACTGCCCACCAGAGGCATTAACCATTCATCCCTCCACGAGTCCCTTCCAGTCAGGACTTTGAGGGCTTAATGTTACCGTCACCCCCTCTGCTCCGTGCATGTGTGTGTGGGGGGGGTTATGTGGATTCAAACCATCATATTTCAATCAGGTGCTGTGTGCACACAGCAGGCTCTCAGAAGGCAGCTGCAACCCCACAGCTTTTCTTAAAAAAACAGAAAAAGAGCTCAACACTCAGGCGTGACATTTAGTTTCTCCAGACATTATTGGACAGCAAAGGGAGACATTCAAAGACATCTCTCAGAGATTTCTCTACTTTTCTGGAACAAATGTAAGCCTTGTGCACCGTGCCGACTGGTGGGAGTCTGGTTTTCTGCTGCTCCTGACGGGCTACAGGAGTCTGAGTTTGGGTGCACTTGAAAGAGATAAGACACGTGCAAGAAGAAAAGGAGATCTATGAGTTAAAGGAAGAAAACGTCCGAGTCTAAATGTCAATCATAACCGACACGATGGTTGCCTCACAAGCGGCCCAGCTGCAACGATAAGCGATGCACAAACAGGGTGAATCCATCAACAGCCAGCTGCAGCGTTTGCGCCAAACAGGCAACTGTCCCCGGTTCACCCCTACCGGAGAATAACAAACCACGATGTTGCGTGCCTCGGAGTGGACGCATTGCGGCCACTTTCCCCAGCAGATCTCCGCAGAATAAATTAACCGCTAGCTTAGCAGCGAGGTTGTCAGCTGTGTGCCCGTCTGGCCACACTCACCACTGTCAGGGTGTCTGCCAGTGGATTGCAGTGCGAGGCAGAGAGAGAGAAAGTACTTGAAACTCCGGTTCAGGTTCACTTAAGGTGGGCTGACCTTTAAGGTGGACCAGCTATTCTCCCGGCAAGCTGCTTCTCTGAAGTTTGCACAACTCTACCAACAACAACAACCTAAGTCTGCTCATGTTTAAAAGACAATTCATCTTCACACTGACTCTATGGGGCTATGAACTGCCTGGCGTTGGGCAGGCTGACACTAAGCACGTCTGAGCTCCTTCCATCAGCAGCACTGTGTCACATTGCTCCGTATCATATCATTTGTTTTCCACTCCATCACTCTCTTTTGTCTCCTTCACTTTCTCTCCCTGTGCATTATTAGCCTCCCGTCGCACCGCCCCGGCCTAAAATCCGGCTGGCTTCTTAAGTAGGTCGTCTTCACCTCTCTTCACCCTCTCTCCCGCCGTTTGCCTCTGGTGTGCGTGAAATATCTGTCAAGTAGAACCCGGTCGTCCCAGTCATCCTCTTGCCCATTTGCTTTAGTGTAAACAGCTCCTGCTTTGCAATATGCAGAAACCGCCAAAGGGGACGTCGCACCTTCACAGCCGAAATGTCTTGATGTCTTCTACACGACATCAAGCGAGCAAATGCAAATATCAAGTGAGGAAACCAGACACCAGGAAGTCAAACACAAAGCAACTCAAAGCCACTCAAACTGCTGTAGCCACGATTCAGATCTACCGAAATATTTTGGATTTCTGGTGCGCGGCTTCTCCGTAACGCTCAGGCAGCCGGGATCAAACCATCCGGCTCTGAACCAATCTGCACCACTAAATGTCCGTAATGTCCACACATGTCGGAGAGGTGCTGCATGGACGGTGGTGTTGCTGGTAGAAACAGACGAGGCTGCCCAGACTATCGCTCTCCCTCCCTGGGTAATGATGTGCTTTAGCCCCTGGAGACTCTTGGCTGACTGAGCACATCCCCCTTGCAGCGATCCATACACCCCCCCCCCCTTCAACACACACACACACACACATATATATAAATGTCCAGACTCTCTGTCCCTCCACCGCTCTGTTTCTCCCCGTGTCCTCCCTTGCCCTCTCTTTGTCTTCCCTCCTCAGCTAGCTCCACACTTACTCCCTCACTCCTTGTCCTCATATGCCTCTTTCTGTATTTTTACGCAGAGACTCCTCACTCCCTGGCCGTCGCACTCATTTGCCTCGTCTCTCTTCTTCTTCTTTTTTTTTTGTGCGTGGAGGAGGAGCGCGCGATTCAGCAGCTCTCTCAACATTTCCCAGTTTTTTGTCAAATTGCCAAATTGGCTACTGTATTTAATCACTCACACACTGCCAAATCCCATGAAGTAATTAAGAACTTTTAAATCCGGCAATTAACATGTAAAGATTAGGGCTACCCGCTCACGCTCAGGGCTTTAGTGCAGATGCTGATAATGCCGGATAAGCAAAAAGCAGTTTCCTCTGAGCGGGGGCTGCTGTGTGTGTGGGGGGGGGGGGGGGGGCAGATATAAATTGAGCGCCGGCATGTCCCTCTTATGTAATTCCATTATCCTAGACAATTTGCCTTAATGTGACAGTGGTAGAATCCACGGATTATAATGGCTCTATTCCATCATTGTAAAAGACAAAAAAGGAGCGTGTGCACACACACACACACACTGCAATCATTTCCCAATAATTGTGCAGCCTCAACGCTTACACAAAAGAAAGAGAAGCATTTTTACTTTTTTTTTGCCACACTAGTAACTCGTGGCTTCAGGGTCGGGTATCCGTTCTGATTCTGTTCATCAATCCTGGTTTCTGCCTTTCATAATCTGTGGATTTATGAGTTTCCCATATGGCCGTATCATAAAGCCACAGACTTAATGCAAAACACATTAACATCTACAGACACTGCTTATGGTTGAGTCATGGAAGCTTACAGTCACCTTAAAATTCTTCATACTTGTGACAATATTTGTACATTTACTCACAGGTCAGTCTACACAAGCTACAGGTGAATGAAAAAAAGAGACTTTTAATCACTTACAGTGAGGCCTGCCTTGCTATCTGAGTACAAATAAAAGCTGGCTAGTGTAAACCCACAGAGACAGCCTGGTGACACAGAGTAGAAATGAATAAGTGCCAAAATAAAATGTCATGCGTCATTTGATTTAGCTCAGGCTTCGTTTTGCTGAGTCGTCTGGACTCACCTGAGATCACCTGACAAAAATTCAGATTAGATCCTTAAACCACATTTGCTGCGTGGTAACTATAACATTACAACACTGTACGAAGGATCAAGTGGCTTAAAGAGAATTTATTGGCCTTATATGCAACACCTATATGAATGAACTCCTGTACCTCCCACTGCTGTATATATATGGATAGTTATGGTTCAGGTCCACCTTATGGTTAAGGTCCACCTCTGCAGTCTGAGCTTCAGATGAATTGTGGACCGTTCAAACTGGTTTTATTGAATCTAGTCAGAGCGACGACTATTGCAAACCAGTGAGAGAAACCCATTTGTTCTGTTTTACATGAAGCACAGACAGAAGCTACTTGAAATGGTTGACAACAGAGAACCAGCGCACAGATAACAGCACGGCAGTCAAAGACTGAGGTACCTCAAGACTTCCTGTGATCCCCGCCATCAATCAACTTTAGAGGGCTCCTAATGGTTTCCTCCCCGGGCCCCGGGGGCTGATGGGGAGGGGGGGGGGGTGGTGCATACCAAACACCGCCACAAAAGCAAACCGATGCACGGCAACACGGGGTGTCACGTTCACGCAGCGGTCGGCTTCAGATGCCAGAAACATTTAAATATGATAGCATGGGGATGCTAATGCGAGCCCTATCTCCAATTACCAAAAGAAAGCGGCGCTGAATGCAGACGCTGAAACACTTGGGCTACTCGGACTTGTAGATTAGCAGCGAGGTCGGGTGCGAAAAGCAGAGCGCTTTCTTGTTTAAGAGTCAAGAGTGGCGGGGACTAGATTTAACCTATTTGGGTATAATGTTACATCACCGAGCTGGACTGGGTCAAAGGGTTCGTTAAATGGGGCCTCTCTCTGCATGCTGATGCCGCAGCCAGAGTTTTGCCCCTCGTTAACATACATTCTTGCCTCCATTGACCTACAGTTACCTAGTTTGCAGTGGAGGGGGGGACAAGTTCAAGCTTCTGTGGAGTGTAAGTCACTCACTCACTGTCGCTCACTGCGGATCACGTTAATTGTGTATCCTCCATCGGCACCTGTAGAAAACAGCTGGTGTCGCAATGACTCATTGCACACGGTGAGGGACGGCGTGTCAAGCTCAAGGGAGTGGGAACTATTCATCTGATCTGGAATTTCTCGTAGGACGGGCAGCGAGACGCCCCACGACTCGCCCTGCAGCCATCAAGCGCGTCACCGCACTAATGTCTCAGGAACGGGCGGAGGCGCGTGCAAAAACGTCCGCTGACGTACATCCTCTCCTCGCTACGTTTAAATACCGTCAACACAGACTGACCTTTGTCCCGGGAAGCGGGGAAAAGAGAGCTATATTTGGGGGACTGTGGAAGGAGTGTGTGGAAAGAGGTCACTTCCAGTCATTCACAACAAGCCCTTTCAAAAAAAGACGCTTAAACACAATTATGCCACGCTGACTGCACCGATCAATACCTATCTAAGTCCACCCTATCTTGTAGTAAACACAAATCAAACTTCAACTTTGATAGAAGGGGTGTTTCGACTCCTACCAGCATGCGAGGGCCTCTGTAATTAGTGAACACTGTTGCGTGAAAGTACATCCAAAGTACAGCGTCAGATAAAAGCAGCAAGGCAAGCATCCACACCTAGCCGTAAGTGTGATCATTGAGCTGAGAGCACGCCGCTGCGTCCCATGCTATACATCAAACGGCAAAGAAAAGACGGCGAATTAGTACTCATTAAAATAAGAGGCAAGCCCCATAACTACACAATGCATTCATCAAAAGGTTAGCCACTCACATCAAACAGCAATGTGTGACATCCACTCCTGCGACGTCATTTACCAAATCGAGGCAAACTGGGCTGTTGCCAAAGCACAGTGGCAGGATGGCTACGACATGCTCGTCCCTAGCTTCCTGCTCAGCCTGCACCCAGTCAGCTGTGGTCTTAAGCTACGCGCAGCTCGGGAAAAGAGCTGCGCGTAGGGGGAGGGGAGCCAGACAATTAAGAGCCAGCTCAATCTTTTTTTTTGGGGGGGGGGGGGGGGATTTTCAGTAAACCAAGCGTCAGTGTGTTCTACCCCGGTTTTGCGGTTCGCCGGCAGTGTCAGTCGAGCACTCATTGTAAAACCACAGCTGGAAAGGTTAGAGTGCAGGGGACTTGTCATCAAACCCACAAATGACTCATCTATCTCTTCATGTCATCGTGCAAGCGATACACAAGTAAACAACCCGAGATACTTCTCATCAAAAAACATTTCCCCGATCAGGGGGAAGGAAGTGTACACAAAACCGAAAAAAAGGGAATCCCGTCATGACATAAAGTCATACAGCGATTTCATCTCAGTTTCCCATAAGATGCAGCCTTCAGCTGACATCACAACATGTACGAATCATCCGGGGACATACGAGCCTGTTACGAGCCTGTTGCTACAAAACGCCGATATGATTAATCTGGAGACATTTTTCAGAGTCAAAGAAATCTAAAAAGGCACATCTGGGGTTTATCTCTAATCCCGCTTACAAACATAAAACTTGGAAACATTACTGTACGTCCACCACATGCACAATAACGCTGCTTTATGTCAAGAGCACTAACAGAACCTCTGCATTCCTACAGGTAGGTGAAATGCATTCACCTTGTTTCACTCCAAAAAATAAATAAGCAGCTCTTTCACTGTTGATGCAGTGTAGCTGTACAGCCATCATGAAGTATGGTCCCTCTCCTCCTCCTCCTCCCCCCCCCCGGCTAGTGAGGCAACCAGCCTACCTACACGAATACATATAAAAGAAAATGCAATGATGGTCGCATAAAACGAGAGAAACTACGGATAATCCAGAGGTGTTTTTGCAGAGATTGTCCATCAACAAGTCGCAGACAAATGAGGCTGTCGATCAAAGTGGTCATCCAGCTTAAATTGCGATGCTGCAGCCAGCCGAGCAAGGAGAGAGAGGGAGAGAGAGAGAGAGAGAGAGAGAGAGAGAGAGAGAGAGAGAGAGAGAGAGAGAGAGAGAGAGAGAGAGAGAGAGAGAGAGAGAGAGAGAGAGAGAGAGAGAGAGAGAGAGAGAGAGAGAGAGGAGAGAGAGCAGAGAGAGAGAGAGAGAGAGAGAGAGAGAGAGAGAGAGAGAGAGAGAGAGAGAGAGAGAGAGAGACGTTACCTGGTGGATGTGCCCTTCCTCACATCGCAGATGCTGCATTTGAAAGCCTCGGCGGTGTTCTTGAAGGTGCAGACGCTACAGTCCAGTACCCGTCGTCGGCGGTCTGTTTGGCTTGTCTTTTTGGCCTGACAAAATGTTAAGGTCAAGTTAGTCTTTTTTTTTTTTTTTTTTTAACACATTTCAACGAATCAAAGGGAGAGATTGTGTGACAGACGTTGAACACGTTGTGTATTTAAATGCACGAGCTAGTGAGTGTGCAGCGCTAAATCATTTGGTGGTGGGGGGAGGGGGGGGGGAGTTGTCATTTTAATATTTTTGGGTTCGAGACCCGGTAAAGTAGAAGCTCTTCGGTTAATAAAGAAGCTCTCCGCCAACCGTCCGTTTTTATATCGCCAGCTAGGCTAGCAGGGCTAAATAAAAAAAAAATCCTTCCTCGGCATCGGGGCTTAGCATTGTCGGCTAACAAAAGCAATATCAAACAATGTCAATTTCGACATTGACCCTCCGAAAGGCTGCGTGGAGACGGAAGAGCGTTTCGGAGAATGCCAGGCGTCTCCTCCGAAAAAAATCCCTTTGTCTTGTTTAAGTGACTGTGTTGGTTGTAAAGGGGAGCGAGAAGCCGCCATAGTGACTGCACTATTCTAGCTAGCTGTGTGCATACCCGACTGAAAAAAAGAAGGGAGAAACGATCCCTCGTGTGTGTGTGTGTGTGAGAGTGTGTGTGTGGTGTTGAGAGGGAGACGCATCCGAATATCGAGCTCCACAAAATAACGCACGAAACAACATTAAAAACGCGGGCGGTCGCGTTACCTGGTAGGCTCTTCTTGTCGCCCATGGTGGGAAGAATAGTCCTCGGAAATAAGAAGAAAAACGGGGGCCTCCTTTTAATTGTCAGTTAGTGTAGTGGGTTCCAGATAGAGCCGCTGCTGAAGCTGTTGGCAGACAGGCTCCACTCAGCGCTGGCTCGAGGCACGGCACGGCGACTGACTGCACTGCGACACGTGACCGCCAGCCGGCCAATCAGAGAGCGAGTCGGTTTAAAAGTCTGGGTGGATGTTTTAGTAGCTATTTTTAATAAACTACTCGAGAACATTTTTGACAGAGCTCACCTCACCTCAACCCGCAGACATACATACATAGAGATTACATTGTTGAAATATGGACGTCTCTTTAATAAAAAACAAATGTATGGAGGACGTTTATAACACAGTCAAATTGCTTTACAAGACAGGAAGAGGAAAAAAAAGAGTAAAAGGAAACAATACACAAATAGCAAAAGCAATCAGGACAAAAAAGTATAAGAAACACACTATAGGTTTGTCAAAAACTAAATCATGTTTAAAGTGCAGCCAGCACAAGCTCTTTCAACAGGTGGAGTTCTTACCAACAGGCAGCAGTCATGCAAATGTATGGTTCATAACAATATTATTATAAGTAACAATAGTGTTACAGATGGATTGATGATGGATTAACTCTTCTAGACTGCAAGATTTGTACACCAGCATCCCAAGATGCACCACATACAAGGACTTTGTTGAGCTTCTCCCAGCATGCATTAGGTGACAGTTCTCCAGGTCTATTACAGAGTTTAACAAAAAGGTAAAAGACAAGGAAACACACTCTAGGTTATAGCCAAAATAAAATCCTGTTAAAAAAAAAAACTGCAGCCAGCAAAAACTCTTTCAACAGGTGGAGTTCTGATGAATCCTGTTTTTCATTCCAGTCTATAGAAAAACCATTATGGATCACAGGCAGCAGTCATGCTAATTTATAGTTCATGTTACTATAAGTAACAATAGTGTTTCAGATGTATTTATGATGCATCGACTCTTCTACACTACAAGAAGTATTTGTACACCAGCATCCCAAGATGCACCATATACAAGGACTTTGTTGAGCTTCTCCCAGCATGCATTAGGTGACAGTTCTCCAGTCTATTACAGAGTTTAAACATGGCTGAACATACACATTTGCAACACAATTTCACACGTATGGGCAATTTAAAGGACTGTGGGAGGAAACTGGACATGGAGACTCACACGCAACACATGAATGCTGTGATTTAGATACATCTTTATTGTGAGGCAATGTTGCACTTACTCTCACACTTATAGGCTCTATAAAACCTTTTTTTTTGTATAAATATCTGTTGTCTTGCATTGTGAATAGTCATATTCAGAAAAATGACCCATTGGACCTGAAGCATTTCAAGAGCTTTGGACACATTGTTGTCCACCGTCTCTTGATTGATTCAAGACCCTAATAACACACGGAAGACCCTCATTGCAGGAGAAACTTTTGAATGGCCCCTTTACCGTCCGGGCTTCGACAGGCTGCGTCATGGAATGTGTTGGAGGAGCCTCCGCTGTGCCCCGTGCAGGACAAGGCTCTCTCGGCGGGGGAGACCAAGAGGGAATCATGTCGGCTCATTAGCCGCCCTCCACGGCTCCGGGTCCCATTGTGAATCCCTGGCCTTCTCTGGTCGGTGTGAATATCCGCGCGTCCACATAAGTCTGCCCTCCGCCCGGTGATTACCTCATAGCACGCTGCTCTAATTGAGCTTCATCACGGTGGCCTGTACTGATAACTATTCAGTCAAAACAACATTAAGCCCATGCCTTGCAGGTTCTGTAATGAGTTCCTGGGAAAACTGTGCTTTTATTTTTTATTTTCTAACTTGCAAGTTACACAGTCACTCACTTGCATAGAGTGTAGCGAGTGGAGTTCATTTGTATTCATAGGTAGGATGAGTTCTGATGCAGCAGGTATGAAGTACTTATGAAAGGAGGCACGTTTACTGAGAACAGCTGGGCTAAAGGGAGAGAGAATTGCACTCGTGGAGTAGACTCTTCTCTCCCTGATCAACTACACCCTTGAGCAAGGCACTTACGTTACTCTCGGACGATTTCACAGGACAGATGACACGTCATGCTGAGCGTGTTTGTGCAGAACCGCAATATAAATATATATTTTATTCCAGAAAGACTCACAGAAAGTGGGAGTCGCTGTCAGATTGTTGGTTTTCCAACAACACAAAAGTGTTCAGACTGAATGTGACGGCATCCATTGTGTCAAACATCACTCTGTTTGAAGCACGCAGCAGCCTCGAATACCAATAACCCCAGAAGGCTGCTCGGTGTCTGGCAGTAGAAGACTGAGGTTGTACTGCTTCCGGGCACGAATGTGTTAAAACTGAGTAATGTCTGTTTGGAGAGATCACAGGTTTAATCTCGGCGGGCAGACAATCTGCCCATCAGGTATCACCATCGTGTCCATATTGGAACCTCCCATTTCAAGTCCAGTGCCAACGTCAAGAGTGCCAATGCAGGAAGCCGTGTGCCCTTTGCGTAGAGAGGCGGAATGTATGAGGCTTGGGTTACGCAGAGTTCCCAAAGGCAGAATTTCTTTTATTAAAAATCATCCGTAACGGAGCACATTTTCAGACCTTCTCTCCCAAAAGACGATCGATAGTGTTCACTTTGGTTGTTCGCAGGAAAAGTGAGAGAAGAGAAAGCTTGAGAGAAGAAGTTCAAACCCTGGGAGACCATTCAAACTATTGGGCACAGACGTCACTAATCTGACTTTGAATAATGTGCGACGAAGCCTACTGGCAGTTTAAGAGTGAGAAGGGCAGGGTGGTGATTAGACGAGTAGCGAGTCAGACTTTCATGCAGAAGACCAAAGTCATCTGCAGTTACCATTAACGGTCCATTAACGGAAACCACACACTTTCCCGAACCTCAAACCAAGTCTTCTTGATGCCGAAGACTAACCATACCTTGCCCAAAGTTTATTTGCGACTACACTTGTTCGACATTGTTGTCCCACCAGGTCTGAAGGAAACAGGGTTAAAGTTGTTCTGTCACAGTCTCACTCGATGGCGAGGTGGCAGCTGAAGCCCCCCTAAAATGTTCTTCAGCCCCCCCAAATAATTTGGCATTATTGGCTTTAACAAAAAAACTTTTTTTTTTTGGTGATGTCATTAAATTAAACTATTTTTTCTCACATGGACAAGTTATCTAACATGCTACATATGTGCGTGCGTTCTGGTTTGTATGTTTTCTCCCCCTTCAAAATGCAATCCAACAGCCTATCATCATACTGAACGATATAAAGCTGACACTGTCAGGTCCATTCTCCATCCATTGTGTGCGGTCCCTTTAAGAATTAGGATTTGGGAGTGACGCGGATATGAAAGCTAGTTTATCCGTCTTTCCTTTACAAGCAGGAAAATTATTTCTCTCTCTTTATTTGAGAAAAGTTCATATTTGTGTTGTCAAATTTCACTATGACCCTGACATTCTGTCTCTTGTGTTATCATATACTGAATGCAAGCAAAGCTACAGAGCAAAATCACACTCTTTCTGATTGAACCAATCTATGAACTGTCTGAAACAATGGATATCCACGGCCCCAAATGGGCCCCAAAAAGAATTGCCGCCCCCCTTTCTTTGAATCCTAGAAACGCCCCTGCATGTAGGGTTAGGTTCAAGGTAAATGTGGTCCACGATGTAATGGTTGCGAGGTGGGGCACTACATGCGGATCACAAATTTAGATTAAATTTAGATTAAAGAATCTACTGTCGTGCCAATGAAATAATTTAACAAAAAGACAGAAATGAACACCAGCCATGGTCTTTTCTTGACCTGGAAAACACACCAGAAATTAAGAGAACTTCATTAAATCCTAATACTCTCTCAGTGATGATGGTTCGCGAGGGATTGTTCACCAGCAGGATCCAATTGAAACGTGGAGTGCGTGGCAATTGAACTTGGTGAAGAATAAATCAGTTCAGCACCTTAAACGCGAGTCCCCTTGTCTCAAGTGCTTCAGTTTGTCTCGAGCATCCAGCGTTTGACCTGAATCTTAAAAACCCCTCTGCAACTTCTCCCGAGTAGAGCCCGCTGTGCAATATCAATACGCCGCTGAATCATTTATGCCCGTCGCACACACACACACCAACAAAAAGTCTGCCCAGTGAGCACAACCAACCATGAGGAAAAGGAGTGGGAAGATCAGGAAAAATCACTTCCTCAGGATCTCTGTCTCTCTGGCCACTTCGCTCTGTTTACTTGTTAGAGAAGATGGAGCGAGCCGGGGCAGAAGTGGGAGAAATGGCTGCTAAAAAGGCAGCGGGACAGTAGATTGAGGACACACTCTCTCTCTCTCTCTGGCACTGATCCATACACACAGGGGAGAGAAGTGACTTTTGATTAATCATCTCTCGCAGAATCCCCCCCTCCTCCCACAATAACATTCCCCAATCGATACGCCTCGCACGCCAGGAGAGAAAACGCGCCGCTTATGAAAAGGATTTTAAATGATTTAAAGCCTTCTTCTGCACGTCTGAATCCTCAATTCCTGTTTGACTGTTGTTCAGAATGAGTCCCATATGGTTTCTACGTCCCGTGCCTGCAAATTACGCAGTTTATTTTCTCCTCACAGTGACGCTTCCTTTGTCATCGAGGGGACCACGATGACACCCTCTCGACCTTTCACCTGCGGGTGATGCCCATGTGAGTCTCTGTGTTGTTCTGCCCGTCTGTATCTCGCCATTTATTTCATTTCACCCAGACCTGCCGTCTGGTTATAAAGAGCCCTCCTGCAATGTTAAACACATTTACTCTTCTGCAGGGCACATAACAGCCCTCCAGCCGCTCTCTCAGTATTCTTCACAACGATGTTTGCTTTTCAGCTGAAGCTTTTCATGGATCCCCCCCCCCCTACAAAAAAAAGTGTAAAGGAGAAGAAACTATCTCACAACTCGTGGACAAACGTGGTGAATAAGCACTCTGAAGAAAGTCAGACTGCTGCTGGAAAAGCTACATTTTGATGATAAATTGAACAATTTCTTTGTTTTGTGGGTGGACTGTCTCATACAGGTGGTAGAGCATCCCTCAATCAGAGGATCGACGGTTCGATCCCGGGCTAGTCCATGTCGATGTGTCCTCGGGCACCTTGCATGGCAGCCCCTGTCATCACCGTATGAATGGGTGAATGATGACATGTAATCTCAAAGTGCATCGAGTGATCGGAAGACTAAGCTATAGTGTGCAGTCCCTTTACCATTTGCACACCCACGCTCACTCTCTCCCCCGCCATCTCCCTCTTTCTCACAGCCGTCTCCATTTCCACGTCCGTGTGTGCTGACGCACGGCTGCAGTCTGTGCCCGCATCTTGTGTGCGTTTTATGTGAGTTTAATGTGTGCTGATTGTCCAGCGGTCAAGCCCCGGCGGAGCTGTGTGGGATGTGTGGAAGCGTCCACGGGGGGATTGGGAGAAGAGGGGAGGGGAGGGAGGGAGAGGGAGAGGGGGAGGGTGGTTGAGGACACTGTTTCCTTCAGCGGTGGAATGTCTTCATGCGTGTTCCTGTTTGGAGAGGCTGCTCACGGCTCCCAGAAGTTGGCAGGAAACCACATGCTGCTTACAGTGGGGCTGATAAGGAGGAAGAGGAGGAGGAGGAGGAAGAGGAGGAGGAGGCGAGAGGAGAGGAGAGGAGAAGAAGTGGGGTTGTGGTGGTGTAAAGGGAGGGAGGGTAAGGGGGGAGGGGGGGCTTTAGTAAACCTTCAGGAAGGTAGATTATCCCACGAAATGCTGGCAGAGCTTCAGCCTTTGTGCACGCCTGTGTGTGTACATGCATGTGTGTGTGTGTGTGTGTGTGTGTGTGTGTGTGTGTGTGTGTGTGTGTGTTGAGTAGAGAATGAAGAAAAAAACCAAAATGCAGCCCCTGAGTTTCAATGAATCCGGGGCAGGCTCCACAAAAGGGGCTGCAGAACAAAAGGCCTGCAAGCTGAGAATGTGCAGCGTGGAGGCACGGCCCGATCTCACGCTTTGTTAACTCTCAAACGTAACAGCGAATAAAGACTGAGACAATCACGCCTCGCTTGTCAATTACCTGCCTGTTGATTACAAAGCTGACCGCTCGACGCCTCCGACTGCTGGATTCAATCGCGAGTTAGTAGAGACATTTGTGGCGAGCAAAGAATGAATTATTCAGAGCAAACAAAAAAACGAATTAAAGGCTCAATACATTTACTATTATTTAGTCTCCAATCCAACAGAGCGCTGCAGGAACGAGTCATAAAACCATGATATGAGTGAGCATGTTTGCGCTTTCCTCGTCCAAAAGTCAATGGGTTTTTTTGAGTGGGTTTTTGGTTCGATGCCTTTAAATACAGTCGCGTGAGAGTCAAATATTCCACGAGTGAATCTTAATGCTTTCACGTGTTTTAAAAGAGGCGGTTGCTAACAAGTGGCTAAATGAGACGAAACGTCCTCAGGCCAAAACACAAGTCCACCTTCAACTTAGAGGCGGCATGAAGTCATGAGACCGCGGTGGACTTTGTTTGTAGCCTAATGCTAGCTTTTTACTTCTGCTGATCATATTCATGCTTCAACAGAGCTTATTTTCTGGAATAATCAAAAGTCCAATGGAAAAATCCCATTGGCTATTTTTGTGTTGGCCTACAAAAATATGTAGGAGGATTATCTACAGTGGGGACATATTTCTACTTATTCTGTGCCAGTTCGGGAGCAAGTTTGCTCAATTGTAACACTTCTATGCCTGATAATGATGCTTGGGATAAAAACAATATTCTCAAAATGTCCCATCCCGTGCTCAGATTTCAGACCCAAATATGATTAGCTTCTTGACTCACTATGACGTCATACTTCATCACACAGTTCATCATGGTGAATCAAAAGAGATAATGAACCTAGTCTTCACAACAGTCACGCATTAAAGAGACGTGACAAATGAGATTGGATAGAAAGGTCGCCGCGGGTCACCGATTTCTACTTTGGGACGCCGCTTCTCAGAGAGCGGATGAACCAAATAAAATGTCAAACATGCACAATTTAGTCCACTTTTGGATCATGCTTCTGCGAATGTATGAGCTTGTGTGTGCTTTTTTTTTACCCCCCCCATAATAAAATTGCATGTGCTGAGCCTCACATGTCCAACAACAGTCTACAGTAATTCCCTCAAGTGCACACACACACACACACACACAATCCGGGGATTATAAATCACAGGCACTTGGGGAAAGGTTTCAGCTGACTACGGCTGATGTTTATGGTTTTCTATGACTGGATCCAGCTGTTTGGAGCCGCACAATGCCCCGAGAGGCGTAGTCAATTTGGCAGATTCGCGTATTGACAGATGGGGTGCCATCCATCCAGCAATCAATATGCGTTATTTTAATCCCTTCAAATGTTTGCTCAAGAATGTGGAGGCAGAGACGCCTCTCTCCCCCCGGGCTCCGGTGGCTATTATACAGCATCACCCATCCTCCCCTATTACACACCCCCCTCCCCCCTCCCCCCTCCGGCTCTTCTCTCCCGCTGCAGGAATGACTTTTCTGGCCATCCGCGCAAAAGCAACACTCTCCCCTCACCCAGGAAGTGCAATGGGACACGCTCCCCTCTCCTCGAGCAGGGCGGCCAAAACGAGCAATCAGACAAGACATCCATCACCATCCTGTGGGGTGGAGTAAATGACCTTGATGTAGTCTTCACACTCAATTTCAGATACCCTTGGGCTCCATTATGAGGGGATTTAAGCAGCGAGAGCGCGGCCGGCCTTCACATTTGATTCCTGCGACACTCAATGTGATGAGTGTGCGATGCGGCGCAAAGGGGAAGGGAGTAATTCGGGAGGAGGAACGAGGAGGAGGAGGGTGAGTCAGCAGGTGATGAAAGCAACGACATGGAAATTAAGATGGAGTAAGAAGGCTCCGGGAGATGAGAGGAGGAGATGGTTGGAAGTAGCTGGAAGAGTGAGCACGCGGATGGAGTGGGATGGATCGTTCTTCAAGGACTTCCTGAAACAGAGCGCTGCCTCAGAAAAACAACAGTACGCCAGGTAGAGCACAATATAAGGGTCGTTTTCAGACAATATCTCAGGAGCGATCCATCCCGGCTGCAGCACATGATTGAATTTAAGCATCTGTGAATATGAAAGCCCTGGTACTCTGCCTCTTTTCTACTAGCTGCTGGAGAAGAAAGCAAGCCAGGTGGGAGGATAAAAAAAAAAAAAAAACACACACACACAGGAATGTTGTACAAGACATCACAGCTGCAGTGAGAAAAAAAAGAAGAGAAAGTGATTTTTTTTAATGTTTGTTTTTTGATGTAAAGTGATCCGGACAATGGTTTCCTTTTCATCTCCACTTTGACTGATCCCTTCAAGTCCTGTCAGGGAGGAACGAGACGCTCTCCCGCGGGACTCCGTTTGAGGAACGCCACCTGCAGCTTTGAGTGGCATCATTAACAAAGGTCAGCTGTGCTCACTGTGAAACTGTACACACATGAATTTCTCATTGACTTGTTAATACGCCTGACTTCCTCGCCCGGGGTGACAGCTTGCCCTTTGCCGTCTACCACGTGGTAGACGGGGGGGGGAGGGGGTTTGGCGAGAGTGCGCCACGTGGGCGCCGCGCATTTTTGATTTAATTAAGAGGCTGCTGATAGAAACGCTTCAGTCAAACAAGCATTTAAATAAGATTAACATCATCGACGAACCAAGCGGCAACACAAGCCCCCGGGATATTCGGAGAGTACGGAGGATGGTGGCACGTTGATTGGCTGTCTGAGGCTGCATGTCCTCAGCTGTGCTTTGGAGTTATCTTTCTGTCATAAACTTTACATTTAACATAACAATTCTATTGTTATTTTTGGTTCCAAGCGAACAGGTCATGGGATGCAAATACTTTTTCTTTATATATGTGGATAGCCATTAAAACAACCCATGCTACATGACATTGGCCAGCTTTTCCAGGTCTGTTGCTGTGACAACAGGTCCAGATAAACTAAAAACCCGGCCTCAGAGGACCGAACCCTAGAAAAGAGCTGGTTAGTGTGACGTGTCGTCGGTCCACGGCAGAAATCAAAAGCGGAGGTTTGAATAGCCAGCTGTCAAAGGGAGAGGGATACGGAAATCGCATAAATACAGAGATGATGGGTTTCTCCTGGAAGACGGTCACAGCGTTCAAAGAGCCAGACGTCGCTGTGTAAAGAAGCAGTGGGGTGCTGTGAAACATCCAACTTGGGGTTCAGTGTCTCGCTCATTTCGACATGCGCGGACAGTCGGGGATTGAACCGCCGACCCGAAGCTCTGAACGCAAACAACAGCTGTGGCTGATGGGAATGTCATTACATTCTGCAGCCATTTGGTCATAAATCAAAGTATTGGCCAGCTCTTTAATTCTGACCTGTTGATGGGGCCGGATGAAAGATTCATCCTAAGGGGGGAGGGCATATGTGTTTCTACCTAATTTTATGACAATCTACCCATTCCACTCAAAGGCACAGATGTCAACCTAATAGCGGCGCCAGAGGGAAGGTCATGCCACTTCAGATTCATCCTCTGAGCAACATGAATCCTTCCGACAACTTCACGGTGGCGCTAGAGGAAAAGTCAGGAGGTCGCCAAAGTCGTTAGGACTCATGTTCTAAGGGACCGTGAAGGTCTCTACAAAACATCATGGCAATCCAACCAAAAGCTACTGAGATGTAATCTTCTGAACCCAAGTGGTGGACTGACTGAGCTCCATCAAAAACATCAGATTTCTGTCGAATTATCCACAATCAAACCAACCTACCTCTGTTACCCACGTTAAAGGAACAGGATCCAGCATTCTGCCACGACCGGGTTTAATACACCAACAAGCTACCCACACATGTCTCCACATATCGGCCAACACCGCTTATCACCAGGGAGGTCAAAGCACTCCCAGATAAATCCTCCATGTGCATCTCGCTAATGATCCCACATAGCACGAGCAATTTGCGGTCATAACATTGTGAGAAGGGCTGTCATGTGAGGAGAAACACACCATTAAGAGTCAAGCAGCTGTGTCAGATCAGACTTTTACACAGCCCACTGCTTTGTCATGTCGGAGAAAGGTTGCAGCTTGTCCTTGTCCACTGGAGCGAGTGTTTGCACAGTGGAAAAACGGGCCCAGGGCAGGTTGCGGGTGCCGCGCTCATCCATGTAACTGTAACGTATAAAATACCACAGGGAGGCTTCTGCTTCTCTGCCCTGTGAGCAAAGTGTTGCACGGCGACGCGGCGGAACCGTCTCTCTCGACGACTGCGCTTGTTGTGAGCGCGTGAAATGTGACTCGTCCTGCAGACGACACGTTGTCACAAGGGAGAGGAAACGGCACGATTAGAAGACAATGCTAAATGAGGTCACGGTTCAAGACCTGCCCTTCCCCCCTACCCCATAATACAAATATCTATTTATCACTATCGAGTCTGAGTTACATTTCACTTATAGAATTACACCTGACACATAACTGATTGATTG
The DNA here is from genome assembly GCA_028022725.1 of Lycodopsis pacificus. Lineage (NCBI taxonomy): Eukaryota > Metazoa > Chordata > Actinopteri > Perciformes > Zoarcidae > Lycodopsis > Lycodopsis pacificus. The sequence continues at coordinate 26,018,492 of CM051691.1, forward strand.
ATTTGTTGATGGGGTATTATTTGAAAGCATTTGAAAGCACTTTTACTGATAGGGTTTAGCGGCGGCTCAGATGTCTTAAGTAATGCTTAAGGCATTTAGTTAAGGAGTTCATCGGGAGGGTCAGGTCAGGTTAGGGTTCATTGGGGTCAGGATTATGATCCGTCTACTCGGCTTTGCTCGAGGACAGGACAGCTGGACACTGATCCAGTTTAAGACCGACCGATAAGAAGGATCCATGTGTGGCACCCAAAAAAAGAGCGGTATGCATCCACTTTCCTAAAACTGAATGATCTGATCGGGATCAGAATTATATTCTGGGTTTCTGTGGCTCTCACCATGGAGCTTTACCTTAAACAGTTTAAAAAAAACTGTCCATAGCTCTCAACACAATGTTGCCTGTAAGTGGTCATGTGGTCATGCAACAATGTCAAGTGATTGCTTTTTTTAGCTACAGCGACATAGCTTTACAGACATTCCTGTCGCCGGGACAAAATAACAACCTATCCAACTGTTTCCCAAAGGATGAATCCTTCTGATTTTGGTGTTTCCTCTGACTGCAACTCCACAATAATCACATTTGTGACTCATCAGGTCATCAGTTCAGCCAATTTCTTTTGTCCAATACTTTGATTTATGACAATTGATTTTGACTCAACCTGTTGAGAATGAATGAAACGTGCATGTGTCACAACGTCGGGCGAGTAAAAACTTCTTCATTTTATGTCACAAAATACGTAGATGACAAACATGGAGATAATGTGTAAAAATGACAAAGCAATGCGACAGCAGCGCAGCATCCTTTCCCTATCAGGTTCTAAATAGACGTTATCTCACAGCTCGGAGGATGACAAGATGCTCGTTTTCTCTCGAAGCTGCTGTCCAGAATGAAGGTCTGTTCTCGATTAGAGCCCGTCACGATGCCTTCTGTCACGCGCTGGCATCCTCCAACGGGCTGGACGGTTTGTGAGACTGCCAAGATGTACATCTCCAAGAAGGAACCTGTTGGCACCAGACTCCCTGCTATATGTTGCACTCCATCTCTCCCACTCTCTCTCTCTCTCCCGCTGACGTGAACACTGAGCATCCTCTATTGTGATTCATTCACTGCTGCCGTTTCTGCTTTTGAGAGAGGAGTCCGTGCGAATGGTGAGCACTCGTTGAGCTCCTTGACATGTTACACAGTGCAAGAGTGAAATAAGCGAGGTCAGCTTTTCAAAAGATTTCGATCTAGACCGGTGTTGCACTTTGCACATATTAAACAGGAAAAACAGATATGTTTGTAATTGACTTTACTTCCTTTTGAAGAAACATGCTTTTAAAATGTATTTTGTCTTCCCTTGCTATGGTGCCATGTGGACACGACAACATACACCATAGCTACAGAATAGGTAACCTCATTAGATATTTCGAGCACCTTTTTCCTTCCTTTTTTACGTATGAACCAATCTTTTCTTGAAGTTGCTACTATTGCTTTAAAGACACAATATTCAACATTGTGAAATATGCTTTCTTGCAGAGGTTAAATGAGTCGATCGATACAACTCTTGTGTCTTTAAGCTTAACATATGAAGCTAGCGCCAGCAGGTGGGTTAGCTTAGCACAAAGAATGGAAGCAGAGAGTAACCGTTACCCCATGCTCTATTTGAAACTCAAAGGAAGATCTGCCTACCAACTCCGCACTCGTTAGCACGCTATATCTTGTTTGCTTAATTCGTACAAAAAGTCAAATTTACAAACGACAAGTTGGGAGTTGCATGCTGGAACCTTTTTCCGTCGCTTTCAGTCCTTTTGCCAAGCTTTAGCTTAGCCATCGATTACTTAGCTAGCGAACTGCCTATTTGTTCTTGCTTTAAATGTAGCGTACAAGCATGAGAGGGGTGTCAACTTTCTCATTTAAATCAAAAGAGAATGTGTATTTCCCTAAAGTTGGGGCATTCTTTTAATGCTCCTCACCATTTGAGGGCATGGAAATATGTGCCTGTCGATGCATTAATGACTCAATTTGCATGAGTGGTGATGTTGTGGCGATTAGGTGGGGCGGTTGGCAGCTCCCTGTGTTTCACTTCTTGTCAACAACAGAAACGATTATCCCATTGCACCACAGGCTTTAATACATTAGAGAAGTAGTTTGTTCTGAATAGTAAGCCTTTGTACAGCAAAATCCACTTGAACCCTTGAGGCAAAGTGACGCATTATGTCATGTTTTTCTACACTTGGAAAAGGTCGTAAAAGGGCACGTGCCTGTCCTGACGTTGCCCGCGGGCCGAGGGGAGGCGTGCACGGTGGGTCTACACGAGTGGGTCCACGAGTAACGCTGGCATCCCACAGATGCGTGAGGGCCGGCGTCTGCTGACTCAACCGCAGTGATGAATGTTGTGTGGGCGGGCGGGCGGGCGGGCGGGCGGGCGCCTCGTTGATTTTTGTGTTGGAGAGATTAGTGCATGTTAGGGTTACACACTCGGGGCTGGGACATATTAAAGAGGAGCATACACTTTTAGCCCCGACTGCAAATCCCGCTCCCCCTCCCTCCCCCTCCCCCCTCCCTCTCTGTTCAGAGAGATCAGAGGATTGGCCGGACCAGGCTGCAAACAGATGTATTACTAAAAATATCCATCTCAAGTCTTTTGATCTAATAATGAATGTCAATGTTATTCAACTGAGAAGATATTGGTTGGAATAAACCCACATGTCTCACTCAAGTTCATAAATGTCCACTTGCTACCTGTTGGAGCTTTCATCTGATGGTCTTCGTTCAGCAAATGCGGCGGCTTTCTTGGCTTTCTGGTGGTCGATGACTTTGACCAGTTCTTTGGTGTGTACTGACGGTCAAAGTTGTCCGCTTCATTCGTTCTGTTACCCAGGCTCCTCGGGTTACACTCGGTGTGCCCCACAGCTGTTGCCTGATGATTTATTGGATCAAGCCCCCTTTTCTTGGTTGAATGATCATCTATATTCTGTTTGGATTCAATATGTTGATACTTGATTCTGTTTCAAATTATTTAGAGAATTTCTTCCCACCACAGCATGAAACTCTTTCAGTAGATTTAAAGGAGCAGTGTGTAGGATTTAGTGGAATCTAGCAGTGAGGTTGCAGATTGCATCCAACTTAACAACCCTCCACTCACCCCTCCCTTCCCAAGGGTGTGGGAGAGCTACGTTGGCCTTCAGGTAACGTGGAAACAAGAAAGGCCCGAATTAGAGCCAGTGTTTGGTTTGTCCGTTCTGGGCTACTGTAGAAACATGGCGGTGCAACTTGGCGGACTGAGTGGAAGGGACCCGCTCCGTGTGTAGATATAACACAATGATTCTTAGTTTTAGGTTACAAGTTTTAGGTTACTCCATTTTCCTGGAGTCAACACGCGATGATCGGTTTCCAAGAAGGCTGCGAGCTGCGCTTTCGCGGGGCAAAGTAATCGGCCCTGCACTAGTCTGTTCCTAACGTCCAAAATCAACGGCACCACCATCTGCAAAACCACAGAAATGGGGGTATCGGCAGAAACTTGCAGACGGCCGCTACTCAGTAGTCAAGAGTAGGGAGCACATCTATCAATCCCTGAGTATGCACGCTAATCAGATTGTCACTTTGGCAAAATTACAAATCATGTCGGCCGCAGCTGCTCGATTCTTAGCAATTAGTTTGACTCATCCTGACACCTCTGCAGTGCAAAACAGTGATAAACGATCAGCAGCATAAGCTTCATTCACACACCGAGAAAATGTACGAGGACGTATTTCTCCTTATTTTAACTACCAAAACACCAATGTAAACAACCGGTCAAATAACATCGGGCTAAATCCTGTCGCACGCCTTCTGAGAGCTCAAAGTCTCCACCCACGCAGTCGTCCCGTGCCGTTTGGACTGACTCGAGGTCAGTTAAAGCCGCCACTCGGCCAGGGTTCACAGGTCAACCGCCCTCGTGTACGAGTAAATAGATCCTCCAACCTTACGAGCAGTTCTCCAAGTGCAAGCTGGTTATCCGATAGCTTCCTTTCTCTTTCAAACTGCAGAGCCGCTCAGCTCACAGCCAGCCCGCTGCAGATACTTGTATTCCACATTATCAGTTCTTATCTGATCTGACACCGTTCCCACGGCTTGACACAGCCTTAACATGAAACATGCGTATTCCACTGCTCTGATGTCAGGGAAATCCACTGAGCTGCCAGTCACAGACGTCGGCGGCAGAGCCGAGGCCTTACGTTCTGTACACCTAATGCCGCTTTAGTCACTTTCCCCTTTTCTTACTCCTTGTTAACACGCTCGCTGGAAGCTTTCATTAGACCCACGTCTGGTTCTTTGATGAGAATCAAGTCTTTCAAACTAGAAAGGCCGTGTGAGCAGGAAGTTTTTTTTTTTTGGTTTAAAGTATTCCTACACCGAGAGTGATTTTCCGCTCTCCTCCCCCCCTAAGCCCCCCATGCATTACCCTCTCCGTTGATGCCGCGTGTCAGCTGGAAGGCACGGCGCTGAACCGTGCAGATGTAATCTACACCTCTCCGTGCCAGAGAACAGAGATTGAAACGCGGCAGGCGGCCAGCAGACCCATGACATGCCGACAGGATCGGCATGGTGACACATGTGTGGGTATCTGCTTTCATGTAACGCACCCCAGGGGGGGGGGAGGGGGGGGAGAATTATGGTAGGAGGCCAACTCTTGTAATGTGTGTAGGGGTTGAAAAGGAGAGGTGCTGTAAAAAAAAAAAAAAATAGACGCTGCACGACCGGGTGGGAGGTACGCGGGTTGGCTGACACCACGTGTGAGAGATCTGTGAGAGAGGAGCTGGGTGGAGATAAGAAAGAAGGCCACAAGTGAGAGGGCGAGGGAGGGAGTGTGAGAGACAGAGCATGAAATAGAAAGAGCAGGTTAAAGAAAGCGCAGATGACTATGTGGGAAGAGAGCCGCGGTGGCAGGATGATCAAGGTCCACACGTTTGTTTGCTTTCGGGCATGTCAACAGAAACAACTGGAGCCGAGCGAATCCAGAAAAAAAAAGGAGGGGAGCGGCGTTTCTGTGTCGACTCGGGAGCGGGAGCTTTTGTCCGTGTCGGCGGTGTCGGGGGAGCTCGTGTGCAGGGCGCTCGGGGATAGCGAGCACGAGAAACCTTTGTTCACCGTCTGGTTGCAACACACCAACATCCGTGAGGCGTCGTTCGCCTGAGGCTCTGCTCCAGAAACTTGGGCTCAACACGGAGGCCGAAGGGCACCATCCCGTGGAGCCCAAGGCAGAGCAAACACCGGCACCGCCTCGGAGGTTCAGCTCAGAGGATTCCCCCTTCCCTTTCCGACGAAGCCCCGATCTGCTCTTCCTCTGCTGAAAAGGAAAACACCAAAGAGCCGTTCAAACATACCCCGGCTTGGAATGAAGTGATACGCCAACAGCTTGCTGACACCAAACCGGGAGAGCTTTCCCCCGCTGTTGTTTTGATTTCCACACCCTGCGTCACTTTTGTTTTCAGGAGTCACAAAAGAGACGCTCAGTTCCACGACAAGCGGAGCAGGATGCAGGCAAAATATGCAACGCGGCAGCCGAGGAGGTAGAGCGGCAACATTGTTTTTTTTAAAAAGCAACAGCGTCGTTATGTTTTTTGCCAACTCCCCGAGCACTTAGAGGTTCCCTCCAGCGCCATTCTCTCGCTGAAATATTAATCGTGTTTGACAGCTGTTTTAGCTGCGAAAACAAACACAAGACCGGCGCTTCTTTTTTTTTTTGGAAAGCGCAGAGACGTGCGCTCGAGCGTGGACTGGCTCAGATAAGGAACAACTGTCGTGGGGGAAAACAGGGAGAACGGGCTCGAGATGACAGCGCAGTCTGTGGAAGCAGCCTCATTAGCAATGGGCTGTTGTTTACCAGTGTGAAACGTTGCCGAGCTGTACCGCCACGTCCTGGGGGAAGGGAAGGTTGCTCTGTAATGAAGCCGACTGGGTGGAATATATGTAGTTCAAAACAGACATTCAGATATCAGCAGGTCAAAGCGTCGAAGAAGCCTCAGTGCGTGGGTCCTCGTCCAAGTGACTCTCCTCTACCTTAACACCTACCTACATCCCTGCGATCGACCCCAACGCACTTAACGAGGTGGTAGAACGATGACAGGATTTCTTCCTCGCGCACTCACTCTCACACCTACACGCACGCAGCTCTAGCACGGCAGAGGCAATTTGCAGCATTAAGCCGGCTGATAGCACATGTCCACCGAGAGTTAGGGAGTGATTTAACGGACATTGCTCACACCAATTAGAGTTAATCAGCCAGGCGAAGCTACCGACGGCAAGTGGATGCCGGCACTGTCAACACGCGCGCACACACAATCCGTCCACCGTCAGCGCTGTCGGCCTGAAGACACACTGAAACGTCCCATGCTCTCATTACCTCGTTCCCATACAGTCACTCACGAGAGGGCCCGCTACAAAAGCCGGAAGAATGACCGGCCACCTGCTTCCCTTTTTCTTTTTCTCTCCTCTCCGCGAGCGTCGGCGCCGCGCTCCTCGTCTCTTCGCCGGCCAAGCCTGCGAGCGACATGACACAGTGCGAAGGCCACAAAAGGGAGAGCCGAGCGGCACCGGGGCGACACGGCCACGTTGGGAGAGAGAGGGTAGCACAAAAGGATTTCTATTTGCACGCCCATTGGAGGAGATGATGGTGGGGGGGGGGGGCAGGCCCTGGAGAGCACCTGATTCATTTCTTCTTGAGGGCTATTAATCTTTTCAAGCACCAGAATCACTTTGGCTCTCAGGAACAGGCAGAGGAGATTGAGTTTTCTATTACAATCAACGGAGGGGGGGGGGGGGGGGGGGGGGGCAGCGGCCACGTCGTCCTTGATGCCGCCTCTTCCCCATTCACAACAAAAAAAAAAAGCCGAGGGAGGGACTAGCCAAACATTATCGCGTTAGCAAGATCACGTGGCGAGCAAGGTTAAAGGTTAATCTGCACGGACACGGAACCTTGAATGAGTTTGTGCGTTAGTTCACGCGGTCAAATCCTTCTCCTCCACACATACAACAGACGGTATTTGCATAAGCAAATATGTCTTAAGCCGCTCATGTATAAGCTGATTATAGCTATGCATTCCTGCGCAGAATGGCGACCCACATTGTCGTTTTTTTTTTGTTTTTTTCCGCAAGATGCAAAGATGCTTAACGTACGTCGGAGGCGAGGTTGAAAACCAGTAATTAGATCCTTGGGTTAAAGGCGTACTTTGCTTTCCTTCTTGCTAAGAGTTGGATGTTAAGATTAATACCGCTCTCATATCTGCCTGTTAAATATGAACAGTGTTGCCAACTCCTCAGTGAGGAAAGTAGCTATTGGCTGTCCTAAAAGTCGCTCGAAGTCGCTAAATAACGTAATCGCCTAATTTGCATAATTGTAATGAGCGCTGTCGGAGAGAGGCGGGAAGTTGGCAACACTGAATATAAAGTCAGGCGACGGTTAGCTTAGCATAAAGACTGGAAACGGAGAGAGCTAATCTAACTCTGTCAACCAGTAAAAAAACAACACAATGTGGTTTTACGGGAGGGTTTACGTGCAGTGACTTCCTGGAGTTTCACCTGAGTAGTGAGCTTTAGAGATATGAGCCTGGAGTTGATCTTCTCATCTAACCCTCAGCAAAGAAAGTGGGGGAAAAAAAGCTATTTCCAAGGTTGAGAGCGAGCTCCCGCATGCTATGGCTCCTTTGTATTCTCAAGAAAGCTTCAAGAACTCTCGAGAAAGATATTCTGGTGGCGCCCGGAGAGGATGGCCTTGCATCTTACTTTCATATTCTCCAGGTAGGCTACAGATGAAGTACGCAAGTATACGTATGAGGACAACGCAGCCGTTATGCGTTGGGTGAAAAGCAAATACATCACCAGCCTCCGTGGCCTTCCCTTATTTGACATGCGCTGTTGCTAATGGGCTAATTATCACCGTGGCCCACAGGAGTCCTGAACACATTACTCCACTTTCTTAAAGCCTTGCGGGTCAGAGGGCACTCTCACGACACGAATAAGGGGGCTGATTTATCAAATCCAAGTCAAAATAGAGCACAGACGTCACATTTATTACTGCCCTCGTATAATTTATCAGCTACATTCATTAAAGCCGCGGCCCTCGTCTCTTGAAAAATGTCCCGTCGGCGAGGAGCATTAATTGCAGAAGAACCGAGTGAAGTGCCGGGCTTGGCCGCGGATCCCCCGGTCAGACTGCGAGACGTCTGCGCTAATGGGGTGGGGTGGGGTGGGGGGGGGTGTAATATGGAGGCCACTTTAAAATGAAAAACGGCAAGAGAGCTCGGTGTCACTTAATCAATGTGAAACCCCAGCGGGGAGAGGAAAGCGCCGCCTGCGGGGGTGGGGGGGCGGTCCCCAGACTCATGTCCCTAGGATGGAGAGAGAGAGAGAGAGCGAGAGAGAGAGAGAGAGAGGGGGGGGGGGGAAGAGTTTTAAATGTGCCAGCTCTCACGTTGTAACTCATCTCAGTCACAGCAATGATGGCGCTCGCTCCCAAAGGGGGCAGCTGCAAGGAGGTCGTCTCTTCTTGGGAGGTGTTCTAACAACACCATCCATCTCGGTAACACAACACCGCGGACGTCGCCGGTGGCTCCTCCTGAGCGGCCTCCATTCATGCAGGAAGAAACATTTTTTAATAAAAAAAAAAAAAAAAAAGCCAGAGGCAACATACTTGGCTGCGCTTGACCAATCACTCCCTCAGCCAGTTATGACCCTTTAGGATTACAAAACCATTTCTGTAACTCTCCCTCAATTACAGTAATGAACCCCAAGCGCACTCTGGGGACACAAATCAAAATCTATTTCATCGCAGGGGGTAGGAGGATATCGCTGCAGCCGAAATGCACGAGGACATCTCCACGCATGAGCTGGCCCAGTGTCAGACAGTCCTCGCTGCCCTCGGGGGGGGGGGGGCCCGGGGGTGCTCTTATCTCTCAAAAACAAACGGGCTCCTGCGCTGGCGGCCCTCATCCATCTGCCCCGACACGTGCTTCCCTGTTTGTTTTTCTCCCACGCGGGGGATATTGAGCCGTGTTGACGGCGCTCCCGACGTTCGTGCCAGATTCATCGATCACCCCCCCCACGCGGCCCCCGTTTAGTGCCGACAAGAGTCTTTTCCACTTCCATCAGTGCAGTGGGAGGGCGGGTAGAGCTTTTTTTCCTTCCATTTATTGGGAAAAGAAAAGCTCCCTAAAAGTAGCTCTGAAACCACCTCGTCTGTGTTTGTCAACTCCCCGGAATGATATTCCCGTTTGGTTTATTCGAGGCCAACATGCATTTATAGACTGAATGTGTTACTACAGCTACACACACACGTAGGAGAGAAGTCCTGCACCAGCAGCTAGTTCACGAACTCTGTTGAATTACTTTCAATAATTAAAAAGGGAGACGAAATAATTCATATGAGATCAAACGATCAAACACGAGCATGTTCAGAGAGTGAAGATTTATTTGTAGAGCACGGAGCTTGCAGCAGCTATAAAACACATGAGGCAGAAGAAGAAGTCTGCCTCTCTTCTATCCTAAAAGTAAATGACAAGCGTACACTTGCTCATTAAAAAAACAATATCAATATCAAGCAAGGATTTTAATGAGGCTTAGCAAGTTCATAAAGTAAGAGAATACAATTCCTTACAGACAATTAAGGTCAATCAGAGGGTTGAAGCACTAAAAACCGGTTAGAAATGAAGTCGTTAAAATAGTCTCATGTTCTCACACAGAGGCAACAGTTCAAAATCCATCCGCGTGGTCTCTCAGGTTCCCACAACATCGTCTCTCAGCCGACGAAGTCGCTCTCATCTCGATCCTCCAGCGCTCCGACGATGAGCAGGGGGTTTCTGCGAGGGCTCGGCTCTAACAAAGTGCTGCCGGTGCTCCGGCTCCCCGACGTTGCGTCCGCCTTCGCCGCGCCGCCGTTCGCCGCGCCGCCGTTCGCCTCGGAGTCCTGAGAGATCCTCAGCTCCTCCGCCACCCGTTCCCCCAGCTCCTGGATCAGCAGGCGGGAGCCCTGTGAGGCTGAGGAGGGTGTGCTCGTGGGCTCCTGGGGGATGGGAGAGGCAGCCGAGACGGGCTGGGGCTGTGGAGGGTTGTCCTTAGACGCCCTCCCTCCTCCTCTTCCTCCTCCTCCTCCTCCTCCCTCGTTGGATTCGGTGCAGCTTTGCTCTTCAGCCTCAGATTCCTCGCTCTCGTCGGACGAGTCACTGCTGCTGCCGTCACTGGAAGCTCCGCCGCCGTCACTGTGGGATATCGGAGCGCAGTCGGAGGCTGCTCCCTCTTCTTCATCTTCCTCCTCCTCCTCCTCCTCGGCCACCATTGTCGCTGCCTCCTCTAGCTCCTCGAGTTCCAGCTCCAGGTCTTTTTTCCGCAGGGAGGCTTTCTGTAACGTCACGGCCAAGGCTGACATCTTCTTCGACCTGAGGGGATAAAAGAAAAGTTAGGAGAGGAAAACATAGTGTCACTTTGCTCAATAAATCTGGCGCAGGACGGCGCAAAGAGGGAAAAATAAAAGAGACATCAAACTACAACTTCATCAGTGGTACCCGAGAGAGAGGAGAGAGGAGAGAGAGGCTGACTGATCGACCGGCTCTGCGTACTAAAGACATAGCCACAGGATAACCATCCACGAATCTAATACCCATTAACCATATCCCATTCTCATCTGAATGCTAAGTAGACCGCGATTTGCCGAGGCGCGGGGGGCTCAATGAAATATGGAAATATGGATGTTTAATAATGTAGGGAGATGAGCTGCAGCGATACGCGGGGCTCGTGCTCTCCTCCTCCCCTCCCCTCCCCCACCACCGCTCCTCTCCCTGCGAGAGGTGATAAGAGAGGGATTACAGAGAGCGAGAGACAGAGAGCGAGAGACAGAGAGCGAGAGAGAGCGAGAGAGAGAGAGAGAGAGAGAGGCAGACTCCTCCACCCGGTCGTGCGCATGCAACCGCCCTCTCACTTTCACCTCCACATTCTGAGAGGCGAAGCCAACAGTTGGAGGCTGCAAACGGTGCGGGAGGGAGATTTTTTTTTAAACCGGATATTTTATCCAACAATCGGGCTGTAGACGGATCTAAAACCGTTTCCTGATCGTTTTTGTCCCGGAACTACTTCCAAAAAGGTTCCTTCAGCCCATCGGTGTCCACGTTTCCTTGGCGGTCTGACAGACCTGGAGCCTGAAGAGGGCTGCCGAAGGTGTCGCGGCCCGTTTGCATTTATGAATACATTATTTGCGATGACATTTACTGCCGTACAGGATTTACTGACGCGCGTTGTAATGAACGAAGGGCAGAGGAGGAAACATTCAACTAAGAGCGTCCGTCTCCAAAGTAAACCATCTGTTGCGTGTTTGATGGTTGTATTTTATTTGTGCTTTAGAACGTATTCCGCCATAAAACACTCGAGAGAATAACTCTTTCATTCTGAGTCAGTCACAGCAGCGCCGAGCTGTCTCTCTCTTCTATCGCACGACCGGCAGCAAAGGCCCGACATCACCTTTAGTGTTATCGCAGAAAGAGAAAGGCGCTCCCATCGTCCTAAAATGAACCCCAAGTCTTCCTGGCTTTATGAACCGTTATGAACCGGTACACGTGTTGAAGCAGCGGCTCTGTGTGTGTTTCACCGATCAGCCACGGTCATCCCCGCAAACCCCCACCCTGAAAGTTCAGAAAGTACTGCCCCACGACCAGGGCCTTTTTTTAGGGGGTCAAATATCCCCGGAACTTAATTTCGACCCTGGTCGAAGCGAGACGAGTTCCTCAAAAGGTTCCCGATCCTCCAGTCGAATGAACACGGGCACATTTTGAGAATAAATCCTGCAGAATGGAAGCAGGGTAACAGATTGCAGTCAATAAAAGTCTGGACAGAGAACGTCTCCGAGGTGCAGCCCCGCCGCTGAACGTCTCCGCAGGTTAAGATTGAGAGAATGCGCTCATAAAGCAGTGCATTAAACAACGCCCCCCCCATTCCCTCACTTCAGTTTTATAGCTGTGTGCCCACAGAAGACACAAGGGGCTGCTTGAAGGGAGCGAAGGTGTTTTATTGCTGTTGGATGTCCTCCTACACGGCCCCCCCCATTTGTGTGGAGCCATCAGATTGTTGGGAGGCCCCCGCTTGCACATTATTCACGCTGGGGATGCCCGCCACGCTGCCAAAAACTTAAGTGGTCGCCATTCGTCGGCCGGCGCGGTTAAGGCGTGTGTACCGCCCCCACTGCCATGGTGATTACAAGATGACCTCTTTGGGTCACTGCGATTCAGACGATGTCCATTCAGGGTGGGATAAAGTGTGTGTGTGTGTGTGGAGGGGCTACTCCTCCGCTTGCCATTCACATTTTCACACTGGGCTTCGCTGCCCTCTCTGGCCCAATTAACCCGCTGCCGAGCGCCAGGACGGCTCCTCATTAGCGTGCCGTCCTAATGAGCTCCCCATTCTGGTGGGTAGAGTGTTTATGGAAGCAGCGTGGAGGGGCTGTGTTTTCACCAAGCACCTCAGGAGGGACTATGTAAACAGATCTTACAGTGGAGCACCTTTCTCTTCTCTGTACACCGAGAAAGGAATAATCTTTTGGGGGGGGGATGTGGGAAAGGAGGGAGATGCCCTTTCTCACATGGCGCGCTTAATCCAAAAAGGTTTTGGCAGTTTTCTCGGTCACAACGTGGCAGATTTTTGAAAACAGTAGCCAAAGTCGATTTTTCCCTGCTAAGATGCTCGGGCAGCCTGCCAGCTCACAATGTAGAAAGACAAATCTTGAAAAAAATCCCCCCCCACCCCCCGTGGTTTCAGTTGTGGAGCTGCGATATTCTCAAGCCACCTGTAAATCCTATCAAATAAAACCCACAAGACACTAAAAAGAAAGAAAAGCATGCATGTACATTATGAAGAGGAATTTGATTGCCTCTGGCATTAAATATGGTAATATTCTGTATTACCATATTAATCCTTTAATGCATTCTATTGATCCTACTGACAAGTACTACGTGTGTAGCTAAGGCTTAAAATAGCTCCTCTGTGCCATAGGGCTCTTATTAAAATCAAATCAACGAGCCCCACTGGTGCACTGAGCGACGTGCTCCATCATCAGCAGTGCCCAGCTGTCGTACGACATCATTTTTGCCTTACTTAACAATGAAAGAAAAATACATATTTGACCTGTTTTTTAATGACTTACATCTTCAGTAGGAACCAGTGGGCCACGGACGGAGAACGGAAGCAATCGTTGAGATGAAAGACAAAATAAGCTCCGCCGTGATAACGTCAAAGAGTTCAGCTGTGTGATAGTGTTACAGTGCAAACATCTGGGAAAGTCTTCAGCGTCCCTGCTCTCAAACTGGACTCAGGTTGTGTGTCATGTTCACTGGTAATTCGGGCTGATTCGGGTCTGAGGCCGCAGCATTGCTTTGGGTTTAACACTACAGTCAGCAAGTCGGTAGAGCCGACCAGCTGTACTGTCATCTTTAGGGTGTTAGCATAGAAACATTAGCTAATTATTGCTAAACACAAAGAACCGCTGAGGCTGATGGGAATGTCGTTTTCCAGGTATTTGGTCATAAACCAAAGTATTGGACAAGCTGAAATGATTACGTAATCACCAACGTGTGGATATCTGTACTAAATTCCATGGCAATGCATCCAATAGTTGATGAGATGTGTCAGTCCAAACCACAGCGGTGGACCGACCGACCAACACTGCCATCCCTGGACCATGTTGTCTGCTTCACGTCTATGTAGGGGAAGCCGATTCTCCAATTCATACAGTAGCACATCAATGCACCACACTGGCAGACTTTCCAAACCAAATCTGTGCATCACAAATTAAAGACGAGTACAGCAGGGACAGCTAGTTAAGTTGTCTGAAGACGTGAACAAACAAAAAAACGCTGCTTTTCCTTCTTTGGGATGCTGTGGTCTCCATGTGTGAAAGCCACTAAACACAGGCACAATAACATTTTTCTTTAAAACAACGACACACGGCCCTTTCCCAACACCGACTCCAGGATCTGGAGACGTAAAAATCCAGCCGCGACTAATGATGACGAGTGTGCGCAGGTTGCGTGGAGCCCGTTTGGGTCCGGGGCTCTATGAAAGCCACTTGAGAGCTTCCTGCAGCGCGGCCGGGGCAGAAGAGCCTCCTGCAGCGCCGCCACTTCAAAGACTGCCCTGTATTCTCTTTCCCCCCCGTGGGAAGTCATTATTGAGTTAGCATTGGGGAGGCGCGCTTGTTTTCTCTCCCCTCCTTTGCTCTGTGGTTGGAGGAGCTCAGCCTGCGGTGGATACAAAGGCTCTGTCCAGGAGGGGGGTGGGGGGGGGGGGGGGGGGGGGGGGGGGGGGGAGGGGAGGGATAATGTTGTACACAATCCAGTCATTACTGCACCGCTGTTGTGGCTCGCCTTCATTAAACTGAGGAGGGCTGGCTTTATCAAGGTTGGAAAACTTCTGGCGAGACAAAGACGCCTCCATCTGCCAAAGTCCTTCGATGAGAATGGGATGTGTGTGTGTGTGTGTGTGTGTGTGTGTGTGTGTGTGTGTGTGTGTGTGTGTGTGGAGGAGCCAGCGCTGAATTACAATCCGACGTTGCTTTCATCGGGCTCGTGTTCATTGTAACAGCAACTCAATCGGCGCGTCCGTGCTCTTGAAAAACGTCGCAGATAAAGCTCGTCTTCAGATGTATAAACCGGTGTAATACGAGCAGCACATTTCCTCCGCTAGCTGAAGGGAAGGATAAAAGCCGACACCGGGAGATGCGATCCGTCACTGTGACTGAACGCTGGGAGGGTCTGAGGAACTGGATGCCACTTCGATTGCAGAAATGAGAAACGCAGATGTATTCATTCAACGCAGCCGGTGTTGAAGACTGTACAAACAATGATTTGTCATGAATATCTGTTGATGCTTTGGACGTCATTCCTGTCAGCTGTAATACAAATCGTAACGATTTCATGACAGACCTTAAAGGTTGTACTGAAATCCCATTGCCTACTTGAATCAGAAAACTTGGCGACTCGTCTGTAAATACCCATTAGAATTTGCAGACTTCCTGGTTTCTCACAGGCGTACTGTACGAACAGCGGTTGTGCAAGCGGCAGCTAGCGGCTTGGCTCTGGAAAGAGCAATGTCATGTGGATGGTCCAGAATCACTTTTGGATGAAATGTCTCGAAACTTATTTAATGGATCGCCATCAATCTTTGTAGATTCATTCATGTTCCCCAGAGGATGAAGCCCATTGACTTTGGCGATCACCTGATTGTTGGTCTAGCGCCACCAATGGGTTGACGTCTGTGGTTTTAAGTGAAATCTTTCAAAAACTATTCGATGGATCGCCATCAATCTTTGTACATTCATTCATGTTCCCCAGAGGATGAAGCCCATTGACTTTGGCGATCACCTGATTGTTGGTCTAGCGCCACCAATGGGTTGACGTCTGTGGTTTTAAGTGAAATCTTTCAAAAACTATTCGATGGATCGCCATCAATCTTTGTACATTCATTCATGTTCCCCAGAGGATGAAGCCCATTGACTTTGGCGATCACCTGATTGTTGGTCTAGCGCCACCAATGGGTTGACGTCTGTGGTTTTAAGTGAAATCTTTCAAAAACTATTTGATGGATCGCCATCAATCTTTGTACATTCATTCATGTTCCCCAGAGGATGAAGCCTATTGACTTTGGCGATCACCTGGATTTTCTTCCACCCCAACGAGTGGGTTTGAGTGAAATTGTAATAACTTTGATGATCCATGTTCAGCCATGTTGCCAGATTACCATGGTGAGTAAAACCATTACAAAGAATGAACAAGTCCACGAAAGTTAGGTTGTATTTAAAAAATGCATTTTGCTTTTCAGTGCCAGCTAAATGGAAGTTAGAGCGTCTTCGGATTCTGTACTGAGACGTATTTCCCAGCAAAATGGAATATTTGAGTGGTGCAGTTACAAGAGGGCTTTAAAATAAATCCTTCGCATTTGATTTAAACCTCACTGCACCGCATTTGATTGAACCACTTAAAGAAAGTTCTGCTCCGTTAGCGACTATGATCCACAAATGCTGTTTTCTATAAGCGCTGTGGCTAGCTTGTCACCCACAGTCTCATTTGATTAGATTTCCTTTATGTGAAGTGAGTGCAAGATGAGTCAATTTGTTTTGTATATTTGATATATAACGAGAGATAAATGAACAATCAACACAGGCTTGAAACCGGGAGAATGTATTTTTCATGCCACTGGGGCTCTCGGGCTTCGGATGTGATGGAGCAGACAAAGGAATGTGAGAGAATTTTTAAAAAGTCTGAAAATTGTATCTGGAGTATCTTCAGCATTGCAAAAAAAGTCAAAGCCCTTTGGGGTTTATCTTTGTATTTTTTTTAACATTGCAGCTTGGCAAGATACAACTTTCACTCTGCTGTTTGGGCCTTTACTGCAAACTACATTCAGCTCGTTATCATCTGCTTCTACGGTCTCCTCTCGCTTTTTGAGTCATGTAATCCCTCAAACATTAAAAGCCCTGAAAGTGCATTAACAAATGTTCAGCGTGTCTGCTTTACATTCACCTGTTGATGTCTCGTTTAAGCCTCTGAAAGTGAAAGGAAAGCTGAAGCTTGCAGCAGTTGTTTAGTCGGCATCTGTTCAGACGGAAGAAATCCCTTCACCATGATCGATCGTAATAACTAGAGAGGGCACTCCCAACATGGATGGGGGGAAATTATGCAAACGCAGTCTGTGTTTAAGATGAGCCTGTGTAGTCAAGACAAAAAAAAGCTGGAGTGGCCTCATGCTGGGAGGAAATCTGTACTACTTATCCCCGTTAGCGGGGAGACATTTGCATCTTTGTTCTCCCCAGCGGGGGCCTCTCGGATCTCCTTCAGCGCCGAGGCTAACATCTGATAGAGCGGCTCCATTATCCCCTTCAAAGCCTTCAGGAAGGCCGTTTGACAGTTGCGTGACACTGCCTGGTGGTTCCGGGCAAACAACTGGTTGTCACATCAGCTGTGTGGTTGGTTGGGGACACACACACACACACACACACACACACACACACACACACACACACACACACACACACACACACCAGGAAGCTGCCAGGCCACGAGACAATTCCCCATTTTCAGAAGTAGCCCGCAACGTCTAATTTGAATTCTCCGGGGAAAGACCCCAGAGCACAAGTGATGTGAAAACACCTATTACTCTCAGAAGCCGGCAGGAAAGTCTGGGTAATACAATCACAAAGAGGTGTGCTGAGGTGAATTGACCAGCCATGCACGACAGAGGGGGGGGAGGGTGTTAACGCCACGTGTGCTCTCAAAGCGCCTGACCGCTTACATGCTGACCCCGTAATTGACCCCCTCCCCCTTTGCCCTGAAACGTTCCCAGTTGTTGGAGCTCCAGATGCGGTCCTCTGCGGGGGAGCGGCCGTCATGCACACGGTGCTGAGGGTGGAGGAGGAGGAGGAGGAGGAGGAGGAGGAGGAGGAGGAGGAGGAGGAGGAGGAGGAGGAGGAGGAGGAGGAGGAGGAGGAGGAGGGCTGCTTCACCCTCCAGAAATCAAAAGGATGGTCTCAGGATGAAGAAGGTGTGCGACTTCATTCTTGGCAGCTTCCTTTGTTGTTTTCATGCAGCGCTGCACGCATTCTCTTCTCCGTCGTGCTCCCTTTCTTCAGAGAAAACAACAGCCATTGTTTTTGTGTGGCTGCTCACTTCACACCTTCCATTCACAACTATTTGAGTCTGGCCATTTATGTGTGCGCGGCTCGGTTTATGCCTCAAGCGTTTCTTGTTCATTTTCCGGTCTCCGAAGCGATGTGCGATCCCCCACATCTTACAGACAGGTCACAGGTTCACTCCACAAAAACAAAATTACAGTTTTTTTCCTTTCTTCCAATGACTTCATATGGAAACTCACCTCCCTCCTCAAAACCTTGGAGCACAACGCTTACATGCTGCCATGTTTTTTTTGTGGGGTTTTTTTTCCTGCTGGAATCTAATTGACCCAATTAATAAAGAGGTGGGCGGATGGTTCCAAGTGAAGCAGCGCTGGAAACGGAAGTCGAAGCCCTTCTGATTTTAACTGGAGGTACGGTAACTCGACACCAGGCTTATGAGCTTTGTGTGTGCTTGCTGCCTTGAATCTACGCTGGCCTCACTCCAAGATTTTTTTTTTTCTTCCCGGTAAAGGGACGACGAAGAAGAGAGAAGGTGAGGCGACTTGCTTTCTCTTCGCAGTCCAGCAGCTCTGCGGGGGGGGGGGGGCTTTGGCACAGAGGACCTCGGAAAGCACAGCCTGAAACTAATAGACTGGCGACTGCTGCTCCATTTGGAAGATCTGCCGGCAATAAATGGGATGGGATGGGTGAGTGAGGGGGAAGTTACAACAGTTTCCACCAGGAGAATCTGTGTTACATTCTGGAACAGTGACCACTGCAGCAAAAAGGGAGAAAAAGGACAATGTAAAGAGCTATTTTTCTCTTTTCTTTGAAGTCGCGCTCTTGATTTCAACGTGCAGGGTTCTGCTCTGACTCAGAGTAAAGGGGGAGGGGGGGGGGGGGGGATCTGCGGCTTAAATCACACTGAAGCCTTTACGAGGTTGTAAATTTGAGACCGATGTCTCAGCAGTCAGTGACTTTAGGAGTAGAAAATGCACGTGGGACAGTGAGGTTTATATCAAATAAATCAACCCCCCCCCCCACCAACAAACATCCGTTAATCGGCACGTCCATCATGCCCAGCTGATCACGGCGGCAGGTGCCTCCGCGTTTGTTCGGAGTGACAAGATACAGGGATTGCACCGGCGGGGGGGTATAGATTACATCTCATCGTACCGCTCGGCTCCCAGAGGCGACTCACTTAGCGGAGGATGACAAAATCCTGCGCGGGGGGGGGGGGGAATATCTCCCGCCGAAGACAGCGACACGCCTACGCGATCTGTCATCAAGCCTGTCAGATGGCACAAAAGGGGGGCCGCCACAACAAACAAGCGCGTGCGACAGCGGAGGGTTGGTCGGTGGGAAAAAAAAAAAACCCCACAATCGCTCCAAAACCTCAGAGAAAAACAAGCTCTCTGGTGCCGCTTTGCATTGTGACTCGCAGGCTCTCCGTTAATGTCATACTCCCAAAAACACGGGAGAAGAAAACCACGAGTGAAGGCTGCGCGGGATTTCTCCCGAGTCCGAGCAAGAAAACCCGCGATGGAACCGAATGTGTTGCTTTTTCAAGTGGTTGGAGACAGAAGTGGTTTCTCCATGTCCGAATGTGTTTCACACAACATGCCGGCTTATATGCGAGGATGTAAAGACTTCCTTCCTTCCTTCCTTCCTTTATTGACAGGAGAAGGAACAAAAAGAGAAAATGTAACAATTCAATCACAGGTCGCCACTGCGGGACCGCGGGCTAATCCATTTAATGATCGATGGCGGGCGAAGCAGCAGCCGGCGTGTTAGGTCAAGCTGACATTTAGTTCCAAAGTACAGCCGAGGAACAGGAGCGGGGGCGGGGGTGTCCTCTCAGAAAGATATCTTCCCCACCCATTAAAAGACAAGCAACTTCTCCACATTCAAATGTCTACAGACTAGATACATGTAGACAAACTCAGCTCTAAACGGGAACCAAGTATAGAGTAGCAAAAACCCGGCGCATCGATAAGGTCCGGAGTACTTCGGTACTTTAGAAGTTTAGAGTGAGATCTCGGTGGAAAAAAAAGCAGCATCTCAAACCTCCCATCTGCGTTTCTGAGATTTACTCATAAACACAGACCGACTCCGGCTCAGTACAGCGTGTGAGACACGCGTCATGGCAGAGAGAACAAGAAGATCCAAAGTTTGGCTACATTTTACTCCAGTAGATGCAGAGAACTCTCGTTGTGTCAACTGCAATAAAACCCTCAGAAGTAAGACAGGCAATACCTGCAAGTTATCAAAACATTTCAGGAACAACTAATAGGTCTGTCAGTGTTTATTGAGTTGTTTAATACATAATACTTTAATTAATTGCCTTTTTTTTCTCACAAAACAATCACAAATAACCGACAAGAGTATCGATAATGAACCGAACCGATAAAAGGTATCGATAAGAGTACTAGTTTGAAGAGAACGTTGAACACAGGAGGAATCCTATCGGGGAGAAGCCGACTGCAATGACAACAACGGCGGCGGAGACAAGTCCTCCTGCGATCCGACGCTACTTTAAGGCGTCAGCGTACTTTCAGTTTTACTGTTTTGATCGAGAGCGGCAGAAAGTTACATATTGCTCGTTTACGATTCCAGCATCCGAAGCATTCTTAAGAACAGAATTCAAGACATCAGTTGGAAAAATGTAGAAATGAGTATATGAGGAGGGGGAGGAGGATGGGGGGGGGGGCATTAAATCCCTGCAGACCTTTTATCGTGTCTGCATCTGGGCGCCGAGCCTACAACATCAGGCACACATTTTTCAACTGGGCTTTTTCCAGGCGAGCGCACCACTTGGCTGAACCCTGGCCAAGAGTAAAACAGGGCTCATTACTGAGCGATGTGCTCGCGGGCGCACATTTGAAATGTGTTAGCGATTGTAAAATATGGATTCGGAGGAGGAGAGAGAGAGAGAGAGAGAGAGAGAGAGAGAGAGAGAGAGAGAGAGAGAGAGAGAGGGCCGTCGAACCGATGTCATTCGGACGAGAAGTGCGGACTTTGGAGTGTTGCTACAGCGTGGGGGGTCACACCCCCCCCCCCACCCCCCGGCTCACACGTGCGCTGCTTAAAAAGTTTCCCACGGAGTGAATCTGCTGATTACGGAGTGAAGAGAGGCTGCATGTCTCGCTGCGTTGGCATTCAATTCGCCCTGCTGTGACAAATGACTCATCTAATCCTCTCGTCTAAAGCACTGATGCATCATGGGGGCAGGTAACTGAAGATGAAGGTCTGTGTGTGTGTGTGTGTGTGTCGGTGCACTCACTTGACTCTCTGGATCCAGACGCAGTAGTCTGTGATGTACAGATCGTTCAGTATGTAGGCCGGGTCGTTCTCTCGGAACACTCGGTGAATATCCAGCAGGCATCTGAGGACACCGGCTCTCCCTGGGCACAGGAACACGCCGCGGCAGGCAAATGGAAAAACGGTGTTACTCGCGCTCGGTATTAAGGGTGACAATGCACTCCAGCTGCTGGCAACGTGCATCTCAAGCCGAGGCAGAGGACCAGAAGGGGGAAACCCGGCCGAGCGGCGGAGTAACTTGATCCGTGCGGTTTAAGAAGAGCAAGACGAGGTTCGTCTCGAGACAAAAGAGCCGAAGAAGACTAACTCTATTTTTGGGCGTTTCAAACCTGTCGATTTACTGGTGGCTCTGCTCAGACTTTCTGTCAAAAATGTGTTTGCTTTGATCCGTCAGAAATAGCACTGAATGCGTTTGATGATGTTTTTTTTCCCCACTTGACAGCCATTCAAGTGTGCCGATGCAGCATCACTGCAGTCCTAATCTGAATCATTGTGATCCGGCAAACCCAAGGGCCCGATTTAAAACGGTAGTTTTTGACAGTTATCAATAATTCAATCCAGTGAGAGTGTTTTTGTGTGTGTGTGTGTGTGTGTGTGTGTGTGTGTGCGCACGGTATTAAATCCAATATAAGGCCACTTAACTACACAGCTTGAAGCTCTCGGGGGCGTACAACACAGGTGCGGTCTTATCCTGACGATTCTATAGTATGGATCTGCCGCCCACTCTGACGACTTGAGTAAATTCAATTCTGCCACTTCTCTCGTTATTGATGTGCGGTCGGAAATATGGACACAGATAAAGAACGAGTGAGACACTACTGGGCTTACGCTAAAACAAAAAACAAAAAGTTTAAGAGATTACTTTGTTCCCCCGTCCTGAATGCAAATGTCCCGCGTTTAAAGAAGATGTATTCGTGGGGTTTTTATGCAACTCTGGGGTTTGAGGCAGCAGAAATTAAGATGAACATCTCAAAACCGTGGCACGTAAAATCTAAAATCTCTGCATAGTAGATCTCACATACATGCTATTGAGTAAATATGGGCGACGTGGGTGAAGTGATGCCTTAACAGCTCAGATAAACAGTACAGATTATAGTTTCGTCTAAAAAATCGTATCAAATTAAAACCACAGAAATCGTGTTTTCTTCTGGGTATTCATTTGCTTTTGGGGACTTCATAGTCCTGAGCTGAGCCTATGTAGAGCAAGAGGTAACCAAAGAGGTTTAAACGCACAAGACACGGCTCATGGTCGACTCGACACCTGCACCGTCACAGCTTTCAACACCACAAAGGCAGCACACGGAATCTCTATTTGTTATTCTTGCAGATTGCTCCCCCTCCCCCCGCAGCGTACGACAAGACAAACCAGCCACAGCACTTCTCCCTCCAATCAGGCGTATAAATAGCCTCGCGATGTGGCCGGCGGTCCACCGAGGGCGAAGGAGAAAAACGCTCCCCTGCACCTCCGCCGAGCCCGTTGGCATTGTCCAGAGACATTCCAGACGTATCAAAATAAACTGCGCACTCCCGGCGACGAAAGCCTCAAGCAAACATTTGGCTCTCATTTAAGAATGGGATCGCATGCAGGGGAACTCAAGCTCTTGGCTCACGCGAAGGCAAAGCATACACACTCGCTTCCAACGTTTGACTTGTTTCTCAGAGGGAAGATTCACGAGTAGCTTGTAGGAAGTCAGAGGAACGGTCCGCTCTCAGTCCAACACCGATGTTCTTGGTGAAGATGCTAAAGAAGAAGTAGGCATGGTGTCTTAACTAGGTACGAGCGGGTTATCCGACGAGTGGGGGAAAATCCAAATGTATACAACAGTAAATCCTTCATGGCTGCCAAGCGAGCAGCCTTGTATGGATGCAGAGGCGGGTGGGAAGTGGAACAAAAACAAAGCCGGCTGTGTCCCCCCCCCCCCCCCCCCCTCACATTCTATGCTTTATTCCCAAATGAAATAAGTACATAAACATTAATGTTCGTCCAGCTTGGAATCTGTTTCATAGTATGTAAAGAAATACATGCTATGAAACATGTCTCACATCTATTAGGTGTGATAGAATATCGTCTATCGTCTATTCGAAGAACGTGAGAATAACATCCGTGTCAGAGTTCTACATTTGTCTGATTTTTGCCACTGGTGATGCGCTTTAAAGTCAGGAGAGGCACCTCTCCATCCGGTGTCCGGTCCAAAAAGGACCAGGGCGATCCAGCTGTGCCCACTGCACTGACATCACAATCTAGTTCAAAATCAATGCACATATTGTAGCATTTAATATCGGCTACCTTCAGTCAAACCTTCCCTTTCGTCAAGTCTTTTCCTTTTTTCCCCCCTGCGGCACACACACACACATCCCATGCATCTCATCCCGTCTGTGCCCCTAAAGTGTGTTCACACCCTTCTCTGCTTGTAGAATTCCATCACTCTCCCTCCACTTTCCACAACTAGGTCAGAGTGCTTTTTTTGACCTACAATTTGATCAAATTCCCAAAACACACCCCCCCAGAATTCCGTGACCAGCGCAGACGGTGAATGAATGAAGGCAGAGACGCATGGTGGTGGATGGATGTGTCACTGAGGTCCACGTCTTGTCTTATCAGCGCTATCATGACACCCTCACCCCCCCCCCCGCTCTTTTGTACCTGCCCAGTAGCTCTTTAGTCAACGACTTCGGAAGCGTGGAGAGTATTCTCAAGGAGCTCCTCCACCTGCTTCCTGAGGGGCTGTTCAAATATTTACCCCCACCGGATAAGATTCCCTCGAAGGGCCTCAACCCGTGCGCTGCCGTTAATGGGTTTGTTTTGCTAATACCTATGAATGTTTGCCTTCACGGCCACTTAAATGAAGTGTCTCGAAAACCGTAGCGTGCGTTTCCATTTGCTTTATCCTGACGAATTAATTAAGTGTGTAAAGCAATGCCGGGAGGAAGCGCAGCCTCAGACACACGCCGGGCCGAATTACTGTAGTGTTACAGTTCATTAAGGAAAAGCCCCGTTACTCAGGCTCCCCTAATGCTCGCAAATAATGAAGGTTATGAGTCGCGAGCGAAACACAACAGTAAAATAATGTGTTTTTTTCCCCCCTGCCTTAATAAATTGACAGAAATTAACAAAGCCGACGATACGGCAGGAAAAGTGTTTCCGAGGTAAGAGCGGGAAGGTGAGGGGGAAGAGTGACTCCAGCTGCCGTTTCCCCGGCTCTCTTGATCAACTCATCTTCCTACTTAATGAGCCGCGGAAATGCTAATCTGGAGCTTAAAAGGCCTTTAATTTGCTGTCATTTACCAGCGTTAAAATCATCACAAGCGGGATAATCTTAGCCCTCGCACACCCCGAGTGTGTTTGCACCGCGGCGTTTCATCGGTCCGTGGGGGCTTTTTGATTTAAAGATTACTCTGGGATTTGAGATGTCTAAGTCAACAGTCCGTTCTCCACTAATCCACATCCCGCTCCCCGAGGTGGTGGGAGTGGGGCCGCTCTCTTGTTTAGCTGGGGGAATATTACTTTCAAAAGCACACACACATTGGCTCAGGAACCACTTTCTCCAAAACTCTGTCCGTCCAGAAGGCTGCTTCTGACAATGTGCCCCGAAGGCATAAAGGGTCAAGAAGTCTTTCTAGCAGCTTACCTGCACAGTAGCGCTGATTTTAAGAACAAAGAAGGCAAATAAGGCGCGTTTTTATCAACTCGTTTGGGGCGAATAAACTCTGCTACAGTGTAGTTTGGTCACCTTTGAAGTTCGTTTTTTTCCGCAACCAATGAACGGATGTTACCATATTTGGAATGCAGAGAAGTGATGTAGAGACGCCGGATACGGCTTCCGATAGCGGCAGCTATCAATTATTATGGACCATAATTTACTGAATGAACATCTTGCTGTATCGAAGAATACTTGAAACTAGTGATTGAGACCATAAACTCATGTTTACTGAGGTAATAAATCAAGTGAGAAGTAGAGTCATTTTCTCATAGACTCCTTTTGGCGTCGCCCCCTGCTGGCGAGTAGAGAGAACGCACGTTTTAAGACATCGGCTCTACTTGGCAGGATGCCGCCTGGAAACAAACCCGAGTCAGCTTGACCATCAACGAGAGAAAAATGGAAAGATATCTTTGGGGATTTGTTTCAATTGGGCAAGTTGTAATTGTTAATTCATGTCAGCTTCTATTTTATAGTTATGGGAATATCTGAGAAGACGCAGACAGTAGAGACACCAGATCAGTCGTGCGAGTTAAATGTTCGCTACGTCACAAGCGTCACAAAGAAGTTTCCATAAGCCGTTTAGCGCATCAACTTTTTTCTGAGAAAAGGCAAAAACCACCTCAAGTGATCGTGAAAACCTTGAGCAGTTTCCATTCAGCTTTTCTAATGCAACACTGCAAAATGCACATAAAAATGGAAAAAAAACAGGCTCGTGTGTGTGTGTGTGTGTGTGTGTGTGTGTGTGTGTGTGTGTGTGTGTATGGGGGGGTGGTGGTGTGGTCCTTCTTGGCGACTCACCTGACTGCAAAATCTTAGTTGTGTCACGAACAGCCGCCGATGCCATTGCGAAGTGTCTGTAGAGTGGGTAGCACAAAACCCTCCGCCCAAAAGACACCAGGACGTCCTGCAGGGAGCTGTAAGTCTGCAGAACAGAGGACATGAAACTCAAGACGGCCATCCAGCACAAGCACAGACCACGTTGTTATTCAGTAAGAGGAGGAGGTGGAGATGCAGCCGACAGTAAAGGTTTGCGATTCGGCCATATATTTCGAGCCAAAGCATATTTTCCTTCCTCTCTTTTTTATTTGATTCGTTTTAAAGACCGGCTCCCGTTGGTGCGCTAATTACTCCCGAACAACTCCTGGAGAAATAGTGGCTCGCAGATCTTAAACACCTCTGCAGCGCCGGGCCCGTTAATTGCTGCATCTCTCCAATCACTGCCTTCGCTCTCAGAGATTGTTATCTCGTGCTCCTCTCTCTCTTTCTCGTCTTCGTGGCTTGTTAGGGATGTGTCGCGAGCTCGCGAGTGCGTGTCACCCGGGATCACGCTCTCCCTCGGGCTTGTTCGGCACGAGTGTAAATAAGGGCTGCTGCTGCTGCTGCTGCTGGGGAGCCGCTCACAGTCGCACCAGCGCAGTCGACTGAGGACAAGTAAACACCGCAGCAGATGGAGGGAGGCGGGAGGCGGAGTTGTGTAGCGGGGAGGCGAATGTTAGGCACAAGGGTAGAGAGATAGACAGTGAGAGAAAAAAAAAAAGAAAAAGAGAGATTTCAGCGGTGACACGCAGACAGACAGGCGGAGAGGAATCTATTGTGCAGCACGAGTTGAAGGGAGGAGGAGGAGGAGGAGGAGGAGGAGGTGGAGGAGAGCGAGGCGGGACTGTCAATGGGAGCCGACAGCTCTGCTGACTGACTGACGAGCAGTAAAGGGCTGCCAGGCAGGTGGAGAGTTCTTAACTGCACTGGCACCGCGGCGGTGGGAACTACAAAACACTCAAACTGTGGTCAAGGTCCAGGCAACCAAAGTCCCCTCCGGGCAGCCTCGGTGGCTCGTTTATAATTACAATGATTTGATCACACATCTGTAGTGCAGCGTGAGCTCCAATGTGCAACATTTTTAGAAGGACCGTCTATTCAAAAAAATCGGTTTAAGCAGATGCATCTGCTGTCAACAGCACGAAAACAACTGACAACAGCAACCCTCTTGGGCGCCAATAAGAATAGAATCAAATACAATAGAGGTGTTGGGCGACATACAGACTTCATTAACGGCTAATGACTGTCAGTTGAGATTTGCTCTCTGGTTGTTCGTTCCGGGGTTACGGCAAAACTGGGATTACACTTCACACAGAAGAACGAAAAAATATTTGGTTCTTTGATAAAAGGTAAAAGTCTATTTACATTTCGAGGTGGACGTTAATTGAAATGCATCTTAAGTCAAAGTGTAAAATTCATCACGTGTGGGCAAATCTCTGATGGGCCTCTTTCCCATTGCAACGGTGGCCGAGGCTCGTGGGTATTGTAGTATTTAGACATGTCCACCATGCCAAAACATGATAGCGGTATCGTTTAAAGAAGAAATGGGAATGCGGAACGGGGAAAAACAAGAACTGCGTGTCCGACACCCGTGGAGTGTTGATAATGGCGGTTTCCCCTTTTTCCTGACACGAATCAAGCAAAACCATCTCATCACAATCGTTGCTCAGTATCACAGCAAATGAAAGGAAGAAGTCTCCTCGTCCAATAAAGTATGACCAAGAACCCAAACTGATCTCATGTTCATGTTTACACTGAAGAATGAACACACATTAACACCAGAGTTGTGCGTTTGACTAAACAGAAAAACTAAAAACAGGCGATAACGGGGAGCAGGAAAAACACTCAAATAAAAAGGTTGCAAACAGAGTCATTCGTCTGTCAAAACAAAGCATCCCATCAACCACCGGCGCTAGATGCAGCCATCATCAGCCCCGGGAGGAGGCAGAGATTTAAATATTCCCTGTTGCTTTGGCACGTCAATGTGGAACGCGAACCTCGAGGAAATCATCTCGTGGGACACAAAACATGTTGTCCTGCTCTCGTTCACATGGGCTAAGACGTCGAAACTCCTATTTCTAACGACAAGTGACTGTCTGGTGGCAGGTCGTGAGCGCGCACGATGTCATTTGCCGTTTGAATCGGGAACACCTCTTACTGCCGTTGTACAGGAACCAAACCGACCATTAAAACAAACTACCTGAAGATCCCACTGCAGGTCCGTGTTGGTGACGCGGATAAGTGCTCGACCTGGACCGTTAACGTCACAGCAAATAGCAGCCTCTCATGTGTCAACAAGCACTGAGGCAGCAGTCAGCATATTTACACAGAGTGAAATATGTGCGCGTGTGTGAAAGTCACACAGACGCATTAAAACATCGATGTTCACCTCCAGAGTCTCTCTAATCGTTTTATAACACATCCAGTCAGGACATGAAGCTGCGGAGCCACGAGAGGAGGCAACTGCACGTCTGAGAACAACAAGAGGATAAAAAAAACAAAGAGAGGTCCGACATTCTTGCTAATTCAAAGAATCGCTGTGTGGCAGATTGTTTCTCATTAGCGTAGGTAACGCCCCCCCCCCATATACACTATATAAGGACAGGTGTTGTGTGGAAACACCAAGTCACATGCCCAAGAACTGAAGACGCGTCCCTACTGGTGTCACAGGAAAATTTAAAACGCATCGAAAAGCAATATATGTGTAAACCAAGCTGAACACACCCGATGTCATGCAAAAGGTTTTTGTCATCTTAATTAGGATTAATGGACCGATAGTATTCCTTCAGCCCACAAATTGAATCATCCAATAGTTACAATTAACCAATATAATAATCTAAATTAGATGATGATATTCATGCGTTTTCTTTTACTTTGGACAACAATTAGTGGTCTGTAACAACTGCTCCTAACATGGTCTCTTCCCTAAGAGAAGAGCAACAACGAGAGAACAACGGAGAATCCCAGAAACCAATGGGTACCAACACAGTAAGACATGATTGTGGATCGGAAGGAAAACAAGAGGAAATGTGTTTCGATCCCTTCCTGCATGAGGCTCATTATTGTTACAAAGCTGACGGCTGAAATAACTGTTGAAAATAATGGCAAAATAAGGTAGAATATAGAGAACTGTCTCTATATTGCCCCCCCCCCCCCCAGACAAATAAGCATGTGTCTTTGTGCGGGTTAGTTGAAACAATGGGAATGAAACTTTATTTGGTCCTTTTTTCCCCGCTCACCTCCAGCCAGCAGAGAGTCCCGCTGAGTTTTCTGATAGTCCACGGAGATTCAACCTGCGGGGGACGAAGAGGACCACTTATCACCAGAACAATAAAAGACAAAAGCATGTTCACAGTAAAGAGCAGGCTGTAAATACACTGGGGGGGGGGGGGGGGCTTGTTCTAGACTCTATCTCTGTATCAGAATACTGCGAATGGAAATGAAATGTATTAATTCAACATTCTGCTGTATCAAACATGGCGGGTACTCCCTGATCACACGCGCTACATGAACCGTCTCTGACAATGAAATCAGCCCCGCTCACCTTGCCTTGCAGCAGCTACCTCAGAGGCCTGACACAAAGAGGCCCGGGCTGAGCCCTCGGATCGGCTGGTAATCTCTTAAGGCTCTGACTGAAATGGAAGGGGTTCTAAAGGATTTGAGGATCGAGGGCTTTGTCATCCAAGGCTAAGTGCTGCTCCGGAGGAATCGCTGCTTCTTCTCTCACACACACACACACACACACATTCACACACTCACACACACACACACTCACACACTCACACACTCACGTTGTGCTCTCCCTCCGTGGAGCGCGCTTCGTAGCAGTAAGCCAGCAGGACGTCCACGAGGCCGAGCCACACTTGGCGACGGGACGTCTTGTCCAGCAGGTACGAGCGGTTGGTGAATTTCCTCAGCTGCTCCTTCTCATCGTCGGTGAACGACACGGCTGAAACGGATAAAAAGTTTGATTTCATGTCACCACGAGTCTGTTATATTTGAGACACGGAACGGCAAAAGAATCACGTCGTGGGCGAAGGAAAAATGGTCCTGGTTCAGAGTTGCGCCGCAGTGACAGAAAACAGAAATAGACGGCGTCTCCGCATCTCATTAACGTTACCGCGTACGTGTCATCGACGCGGTGCAACCTTGAAATGCCATTGTTATGGTAATGTAACCGGATCAGCTGTCCAGCTGCTGATTTTCACTCTGATGTGGCAGCTTACGGTCCAGCTGTGCGGCACAAACATGGGTGCGAACAAAGCGGAGGGCGGACGGTTTAGTCACACTGGCGGGATGGAGGCTCCATCAGAGCGGCTTTCAACAGGTCGACGTCACTAAGCGTCCAGGAACAAATTCTAACCGCCGGGTCAACGCAACCAAAACAGCTGCATGAAACGGATGTTCCTGCTGTGCCTCCCCAGCAGCCGTCAGGCTGAGGACTCTGATGTGGATCGATGTAAACTATGTTATTAAAAAAAAGTGTTTTCCGGTAACTTCTGCTGGAGGTTCACACTGTTTTACAAATTCACATCCACTTGGAACCGCTGTGCTGGAGCAGTTGGGGGCAAAGTGCCTCGTTGAGGCGCAACATAACAGGAGTCGATGAGCAGCGGAAGGAAAATTAGGCCATTAATTACATTAAACTAAGAACATTAGTAAAGCCAATCGCGTTTGATGGCCGATCGCCCTAAACATGTATAAGTTCAATCGCATGAGAATCCCTAAAAAAAAACGCCGCTTCCCCTGCTCGCTGCAAAATTCACTAACCGTTGCCTTTTGAAAGAGACATCTGCCTAATGGGGGGGGGGGGGGGGGATCTGCGGCGAGCCTAATGGGGCGACACAAACAGACTTCAATCCCATTTAAGCTATCTGCGTGGCTCAGTACTGAGAGGCGCGCTGAATGCAAGCAGGAACGTGCTGTAACTCAACTGCTTTTCTTCCCTTTTCTCCCAGCAGCTTATAAAACAGCTGAAAGCAATCTCTCTCTCTCTCTCTCCCTCTCTGCATGAGGAGAGGAGAGTCCCTGCTCTGAGATGTGCAAGCTGAGATGATGTGTATTGGCTAGAGCACATGCACAAACACACACATACATACACACACGACATATATATATATATACACACATACACACACACACACACACACACACACATGCACACGGCGCTTCAGAACGATCCCTCTGGTTGCAGCGGGAGCTCGGCTCTGCTGGGACGGAGATTCCTGCTGCATTACGTCAGGTTTTCAGCTCCCTGCAGGCGCTACCTGAGTCCCTCAGCAGCGCAGCTGCAGCGGGAGAGCGGCGGACGAGCAGAACACACACACACACACACACACACACACACACACACACACCTGCACGTGCAACCGGCATCTGCACACCCTGCTCTTCAAACACAGCGGCGAGCACACGCGTTGAGAGGAGAGTCAACACAATGCCTGCGCAGAGCCACGGGCGAACGGATATGTGAGCAAATAGCCACGATGTACAAAATATAAGAGCAAAGATGTATCTAGCATTTGTTTATAC
The DNA here is from genome assembly GCA_028022725.1 of Lycodopsis pacificus. NCBI lineage: Eukaryota > Metazoa > Chordata > Actinopteri > Perciformes > Zoarcidae > Lycodopsis > Lycodopsis pacificus. Next base: position 26,049,465 of record CM051691.1, read on the forward strand.
AACGCGGTGAAGTGTTTTGCATGGCTCAGCATTCACACAAAAATAATCCAGGAGATTTTTAGTGGATATAAGCGCCGTCTGTTCAAAATATAAAAAATGACCAAATGCAACATTTAAACGGTTGCGAGTTGGACTCACGACTGCGATGCATTTTTCCATTGATCTCGCATTCACACTGCTGATGTGAGGTTGGCAGACCGGGTAGTTTCACCCCTCCGTTCGTCTCCGCTGTGGAGCCCGTCGGTTCCGTCGGGCATTAGCACGCAGCGCATGATGGCTTCGGCTGATTGCAAATTAATTTCTGACCTAATTCCTCCAGTTGGAACGGCGGCCCGGCTCTTCGCTGCTCTCTACAGGTCCAGATGGCCCGATGGCGCGGAGTAAATACACCGCTGAGGGTTGGAAAGCGCTTCCAGAATTTCCCCCCACCAATGCGAGAGGTCGACACGTTGCCTTGGACGGCAGGTACGGTTAACGCCGACCCGCTGTGATCATGTTAAGTATCAAATAAAGAGGAAAGGAGGCATTTGTGCAACTGTGTGTCGTGTAAAAAGTGCAGCAGGTAGGGAGAGACCAGCTAGCCCGGACCAGTGTGGGAACACAGGCCTCCAGCAAACAGCTGTGGCCTGTCAGGGTCCTGACCCCCCCCCCCCCGACACTGGAGAGCACAGGGGGTCAGGCTTCTACTTCATTAGCACTTGTGTCCACATCCATCTGTCAGGTGACATATATATCAGCCGTAGCAGGAGCGACGGTCGGGGTCCACAGACCCACGCGGAGGAGTCGTAGTCGCCATTTTTAAATATACGACAAACAGTTAAAAATCATGAGCGCGCTCTCCAGCGTTGACGGCCTAAACATCCTGACTGATGCCATTCTTCACACTCAGCTGAGGCCAATGCTATTGGGGCTGTCAATCAAGCCATTAAGTTTAATTTGGCCCATTTATCTACGCCCGGGCTCCCGACTGAGGCACTCAGTCTCAAAATGCCGAATGAGCCGGCGGGGGCTGCAGGGAGCCGGAATGTTCTACAGAGGCTCAACTCTGGGCTGCGGGTAATGGCCTTTGCATCGCTGACTGATGGCTGCTCATCAGCGAACGGGGCGACCCCACGCGCTGGTGGGAAAAAAAAAAAGAAACCGCCACCGGCAGCGCACTCCCTCCCGCGATAATGATATCTGTTTAATCTAAATCCTCTCGCAGGAGCACAACAAGCCCCGCGCACCGCACATAAGCCGTGGCCGTGAGCCACGCGCGCCTGCTTAAACAGTGGAAGTGGTGGAATTAGCAGGCTGTCGGAGGAGCCGGATGGCACAATAAAAAAAAAAAAAAAGTCTCTCGCAGCGCCGAGGCTTTCGCGAGCTATCGCTGCCGCGCAGGAGGCCGAGCGGAGATGCGAAGCCGCGGAGGCTCCGGCCAACAAGCAATGAGCCGTTGATTATGAAATGGATGGGGAGCGGATTGCACATTTAAACGTGAGAAGTTAAAAGTGATTGGCCTTTAGTTTGAGTTGCCGCATTTTCTAAATCGGTCAAAATGCAGCAGAGAGAGACTCTGTGATTAGAGGAGGTCCAAGTTCAATTCCTCATAATGGAAAGAGTCTTTCCTGTTCAGCAGCCCCGAGGCTGTTTGGCGGGGGGAGTGCGGCTCTGTTGCTTTCCAGCCGACCTCCCTCTAGAAGGGGGGAGGGGGGTGAGAAAGACTCGTGTGTCCTTTGGGGATTCCTATATTGTCAGAGAACAATGTCGGCGCCTCGCAGGCATAGCTGGCAGCCAGCAGACTCCCGAGTGGAACTCTGCGTATGCACCGTTACAAGAAACGATATACTACGAGGGAGCGTTATGGACTGGTGCTACCGGGGATGGTAAAAATGGTAAACGAGTATTTTTAATTTGGTGGAATACTATCAACAACACAACGCATGGTCGCCCTCTCAATTTCTGCAACTTCGCGCCACCTTCTGGTGGCCTTCAGTCACTACTTTGCTGGTTTAATAGCTTGAAGAGCTCAAATGATTCACGTTTATATTAACATGTGCAATGTGTCTTTTATTCTATCTTTTAGGAAATAATGTGTCTTCTATAATTTCTCCGTTCACTGGAAAGAAAAGTGCAAATTAATGTTGGACACATTCTGCTGAACCCAGCGACAGAATTCAGATTAAAAGGTCTGCACCAAAAAGAAAAAAAAAAAGATTATAAAAGGAGGACGTGAACTCACCAGCTTCCTCTTCCTCCTGCTCCGTCGAAGGACTCGGCTTCTCCCACCATGGCCTAAACTTCAGCAGCCCCTTTATCTCAGCATCCTCAAACAAATCAGCCCTGAAATGACACATCCATGTTAGCGGAATGTTTGAGAATGCTTGAGGGGTGTCAGAGGTTTTTAACTCCGATAAACTCACAGGTAATGGTCAGGAGAAAAAGCAGATGCCTCTGCGTGGAGCCGTCCCTGCCTCCTCTCCGCTGCCGTCGTCCCCTCTGGGTTCTTGACATCGGTCACGTCGCTCAGTTCCTCCTGTCGGGACAGTGCCAACATTTAAAACAGTGCGACGTCGTCTTAAAGGGAAGCTTCTTTCCATAACGGTGTCGGATACTTAGAACAACAAGTGTGTCTGGACCTCACCTGTAATCTTGCAAACACTCCACACCTCTGGTTGCCGAAGCCGTATTTCTGCAGGGCTCCCAGCTCCTCCTCAGAGCTCTCCTTGTACACCTCCTGCTCAACCTGCCAGTCAAAGTCCTCCTCGTCTTCATCTTCATCATCATCATCTCCCGCGCCTTCACCGCCTCCTTCCAAATGTAAAGAAGCTGCGGTTGGTTCTCGATGAATTTAACTATGAATCGAATTAAACAGATGCGTAGACGTGGCTTACCTGCGCTCAGGTCCTCTATCAGGGGTTTGGCTGAACGGGAGCCTTTTGGGGCGAGGAGACTCGTCAGCATCTGGAGCCCCTCAAAGTGCTCTCCAGATGTTTCCTTTGGGACCCGAAGAGTGACGAGACCTGCAGCGAGATGAAGGGGAGTGATTATCACCCGTTACAGAGTTCCTTCTTTGCGAAGTCGTTTAAAAATGAGCAAGTTCCCCTTTAATACATCAATGATACTTACTGGAGGAAGAAATGACTGAATGTTGATCATAAACTGACATGCGATACGTCAGATACGACATGACGACTCACAACGTGTCGGAGGAAGAGGACTCGAAAAAACACAACGAACTCGACACAGACAACTCATTTAGATCCGACAGGAAAAATAAACTGATAAACTGAGATTGATCGCTTTCTGTACAGTCAAACATTTTAAATTCAAACGACCTCCTTATAACAAATGACAGCACATTAAATTGGCCACCTGTGTGCGCAATGCTTCAGAATCAAGTTGTTTCTTTCCAAACTATTATTAAAACTAAACAAACACATCATTGATGAATTGCACCCATTTGGCCAGACCGCAGAGAAAAAGTGATGGTCGCCTGAAGACCTCTTAAAAAAGTGTTCACGCTTACGTGTGCTTAACGATGGGAGCGGTCTAATTGCTGGAGTTGCTGGCCTTGCAGAAGTCTGAAAAGAGGCATCTTAACGATCATTGCTCATTATAAGTCTAAACAAGGACGCTCATTAGTGCAGCTTTAATAGCAGATGTTACAGGCTTATTTAGACACAGCGCGTTAACCGGGGCCACGCTGACAGACTGCCGACGAGGTGTCAGAGTCCATAAGGCAGATGTCCCCATAAAGACGACTTCATTAGAGGCGATTATGAGCAGCAGAAAGCGGGATCGCGGTGACAGACAGCAGTGCGGAGACACGAGTGAACGTCGGCCTCGTGGTGACGGCTCATGTGATCGTTATATATCTAAAGAAAAACCCTGCCGTGAACCGCCCCCCCCCCCCCACGTCACTGTGACAAGAGACACAGCAGGCGGCCTGCGAGCTGTAATCATGGTGACATTACAGATGGCTCCGCTGGCCCTTTAAATGGGATGAAATAGCAACGATCAGTCGGTTAATTTCCTCCGGCTTATTGACTGAAGAAGAAACTAGACGACCCCCGGGGATCAATCGCTGTCTGCAACCAGAACCATGTTTCCAGTGTGCCTTACGAGAGCACGACTGGTCAACAATATCAGGCAAATATACGTTTTACAGGGACCAAGTCACACCAAGTGTGTGTACGTCGGCAGCTCACCACCTGACACATCCCCGTTGCAGACCACAGTCACTCACATCCCTCCGAGTTCACGCTAATGAAAAGTGCCGTCGTGACAATTTGAGCTTCGCGCTTTACATCAAGCTCGGCGTCGGCTCTCACTCGAGCACAAGCTCCATCTCGCTGATGTGACAGCGTTGATGACGGTGAATGGAAGATGTTTACTGAACCGTACATTTGTTTATTAGAACAGGTGACTGAAGAAAGACATGAATCACAGTCGAGCTACCAGTTTGAGGCCTCCTGGTGGACTTAAGAGAGACTTAGGATGGTTTAGTTAAAGACACACACGTCCTCGGCTCAGTCCCAGCCAGGGACTCGCACGTCTCTCTTTCTCGTCTCCGTCGTCACTGTGAAACTCTCCAATAAAAGGTTGCACTGTATTCTCCTTCAGCACACAGAATGAGATGCAGCTATAAATGTTGAGATAGCATTTCTTCAACTTAGAAGACAAGAAGAAAGAGCTGCTTTTCCTTCGTTAAAAGAAAGGTCAGCACATTCTGACAAACAGCAGCAGTCCTTTTGCTGGTGTCTTGAGTCGCTGCGTCGACAAAAAACACACGGTGCTGACATTCGACGTCGCGGTGGGTGACGGACAATCCAATCGCATAATTTTGACCACAGCAAATTAATTGAATCATATTTTATCAAAATAGAAAAAGGTGAGTTTGGGGTGTGTTCTGGGTTGCGTGCATGCTGAATCCATGCTTTAAATGTTTAATGAAACAGCTGTCTGTGCGTTTGCTGAAATACCTCAGCAGGCATTTTGTTACGCGACATCCCCATGAAACTGACATGACAAGTCACGCTGTTTTTACCGCCACTGTGTGTGTTGTCATCATTTAATAACGTACCTTTATCGATGTCAAACTTGGCCTTTTCTCTCCCATCCTCCACGATTCTTCCAGGAAGAGACAACCTGAAAACAACACACAGACCCAGACTGTTACTGTCACGCATAAGACATAGACACACGGCCTATTGGTTTGATCCTGGCAGTGTTCTATTGCTATTGTGGGTTGTTTTACTCACCTGAGAAAGTAGGGCTTGGCAAAGAACTTGAAATCTGTTCCATCGATGTAAAGATCAAACTCGGATGTTCTGGTGTACGGCACGCGGATGCTGAGGATCAGGAACTCTGGATCTTGGCTCAGGTCGAACGCAGGAGTTATCATTGTGACTACTGATTGTGAGACACACCTGTAAGCATCAGTGACAGTTACAGTGTATATGGGATTGCATTCCACAGCAGTCTGCCTGACTCTAGCGTGCCACCTTGTGGTTGTTTCTAGTAACTGCTGTTACTGTCTCCTACAGCAGCAGCAGCAGCAGCCCACGTGTGCCAATGTAAACATAGCTTGTGTACAAATATAACGACTCGTTTCTGACCATAGCAAGTTACATTAAGTGTATTTAATCTGGCTTAACATGAGCGCGTAACCATTTCCGTCCGTTTAGAAACATATTATTACTGATATCTAAAATCTAAACATTTTAAAAGTGTTTCCTTTCTGACAGACGTGTGCATCATTCAAAACACTGCTTTATCCGTTTCACCACATATAAGGGATTGTTCTTACGTTCGGCATACATCTTCTGACTACAAGCACGTTAAAAAAAATATATTTACCAACGTTAAATGTTATTTACTTAAAATCTGATAGAGCTAGCGTTACTTCAGTGAGGGAAAAGAGAGTTAAATTGAGTTAATATTGGTCGTCATGCATGCCGAATTAAACATCCCACTCAAAACAATCAAAGCAAATCAAGCGGTGACATATGAAGTGACCATATTTTGCCGGTGAGCTTTCGTTTTAAGGTTAGCTCGCTACTAGCCTGTTAAGCTAACACGAGGCTAACGTAGCACAGTGGCAGTGCTAGCCTAGCTGACAGATTACCGTACCACCGTTACCTTTAACTTCCTTTATTCCAATGCCTGCGGTGGGAACGGGCTGTTTGAATCACTCCACTGGCTGTCACTCAACCACAGTACACGTTAAAGACACCGTGAAACAGAACACACACTCACTAGCAACACACTGAGTTATCCCAACATGCTTCTCTGGCAGCTCGTGGATGCAGCGCCCATCTTTTACCGTAGTACCGAGTGTAAACCGGCAGCAAAAATGTTCAGGGAAAATTTATAGTTTTTTTTTTTTTTTACAAGACATATATACTTTTATGGACAATAAATATATGAGGATCTGTGTTGAAGAAAATTATATAATGTGTTATGATGAACTCAGCAAATTTGGTATAATGTTGAACATGATATGTCTGGGAAGTTAACAGTTCCTAGAAAGTAATAAAGGCGCGCCAGACGAATTGGAATTATATACAAAACATTTCCCGTACATCTATCGTTTGTTCTGCCAAAATGTTATCTTGACTTAGACGAGGACAGGAGAGCCTGACATAATGAGCAGACCAGTTGTGCTGTGTTTGTGGTTCAATCGACGGAGTCGCTTGGTGGAAAGTGACATAAAGGGCTGACTTTAGACTATAAGAGTAAGCTGTAAGAACTAATACTTTGGATTTGTTATGAATTGCCATTATGTGCATTAAACAGTCCTGCTGGTTGCTACTCCAAGAACTACGTCTCTTCTCTTCATTTCAGCCACAACATCAGTCCATCTGGCAATACGAGTGGTTAATTACTAGAAGTGGCACCCATTTGTCCCCAAGTTGAGTTCCATGGTAAAGGTCCTTGAAGAGCTAACAGGGGGAAAAAAGCTAAAATGTCAAATAGTTTAGTTTTCTTACTTTCACAATTGAATGCATGATTTCAAATACAAAGACAAAAAAACATCTTAAACCTTCATCGATGAAAGTCCATTATCAGGAGTGCAGTGATGGTGCAATGTAACTTTTTATTTACTCAATTACTGTAGCTACTTGAATACAACTTAAAAGTACTTGCACTTCACTGGACTATTTCCATTTGATGTTACTATGTCGACTTTACGGCATTCCAGAGGCAAACATTGTAGTTTTTACTCTAATTTCACAGCTTAAGTTATTAATTACTCTGTACCTACTAGAAACATATACAATATGAAGCATGTACCCAACAGTACAAGTAGTTGAAATTAACTACAGCTCAGCTGCTTACCCAGTAATGTCACAGCAGGGGCCATTCTACTGCATACTGAGCACTCAATACTTAATCACATTCTGCTGTAGTAGGATTTTGAATGCCCGGAATCAAAGCCTCTGCATGTGTGCAGTGACTGCTAAGATGTATAATTGCAAAATACAAGGACAAAACTTTCTTTTGAAAACGAGAAGATAAAGCCAGAAAACTTCTCCTCTTTGAAAAGACAAGAAAGAGGTAAAAATGACGCTCAAGTTTTACATGGGATATACAGAAAGAAATCATACAACACACCGACTTTGTGGTCACTTGATGACAGCAATCATTTATTGCTTTACAAATTAAAACTGATGCAATTGAATATGAACGTCTCCTCCAAAACTTACAGTGCCAATAGTTCAATCGTTTTTCTTATAAATAGATACTACAGTTAAATATGAATATCCATTTCCTTTACATTACACTTACATTACTTGTTTAAAGTACGGTTATCTGTTTGTTTGTGCACTATATTTTATTGTCAATTTTTATTTTTTAAGCTTCTATTTTTTTCATTGTGTTGATTGATTGTTTAATGTCATGCACCATCCACCATATCAAATGTATTGTATGTGCAAATCAAATGAACGCTTCTGATTCTGACAACAGACACATTTCAATATAATAGTGCGGTAGTACGACCATGGTTACGGTAACGCTGGAGAAGCCACGCCTCCACCGTGTAATCCTCCATGGACGTGCAGCAGCTCCTCTCCGCTCTCCATCATCATCATCATCATCATCTGCAGAAAAAAAGAATGCGAGCGGGGAGCGGTAACAAAATGTCAACGCGGGCTGCTCTCCGTCGGCCGCAGACATGAGCGGCGTCCCGTCTGCCTCTTCCAGCCGCAACAACGAGTCGCTCTCGCCATGCGGATCCACTGCAAAGTAGTTGTGATCGCCGTGTGTTTCGGAGTTTTTCTACTTTTGTACTTTTTGGGGGGCAACGCCGCGGACGATCCGCTGTTGCAAGAAGTTGTGGAGGAGGAGGAGGAGGCGGCGAAGAAGGACGGCAACACTTCCCGGTCGCCCCCGGAGCCCGGACGCGATGTTGCAGCGAAGTTTGCGAAGAAATCCGTTGCGCGTGCGGAAGCGGAGCCTGTCGGGGGACGAAAAGAGGGGAGAGCGATCAACGGAGGGGCCGCCGGTGTGAATGCAAAGAGGTGAGAGAGGGGGTAGTTGGTGTGTCTTTCATTACAGCCTTGACGAGCCCCCTTTTTCCCCCTCCACGCCTGTTTCCCATTCGTGCGCACGCGAAAAAGCACCGTTGAACTACTTAAACGTTGCAGAATCCCGTCTTTCCTGTCGTTGGGAGGTTAAAGAGTGCGAGCTTGTCAGCTTGTTAATTCCTGCTCCCTCTGCACCAGATGACCCACATTGTGCTCCAAGGACGCTGGCTTCACAATAGCCTGATCTGTCAAGGGACACTTGCATGTGGACATATCTGCTGCGCGTGACTGCATTTTATGTCCATTATGCTTTTTGTTTTGTTTTATTTACTGGACTGTGAATCACGCTGTTGCAATCAGGGGCTGAAATGCAGAGAGCATGACTAATGTGGTTGGGTGGAAATATTGGCAGTGTTTTGCAGAGAGCACAGCAGAATGAGTAATAATTGGCTGTATAAAGAATACAAATGAGCACAGAATGATTTGGGTGGCCTGTTAACATAATTGTGAGATATTACTGGAAACGACAGGAAACCCATCCTGTTCTCTCGTCAAAGTCTGCCAGAAAACAATCTAATGTGGGAGTGAAAAAGCTTGTCAGGTGTGATTTGAAGCTGCTCACTGGCAGATGATCTGATTTGCGGCCTTTCAATTTTAGACAATAGGCAGAGTTTGTCAGTTGCTATTTCTGTTCAAGAATGGGAGCCTTTTTTTTTTTTTTTTTCCTTCCTTCATTTCTTATTATGTCTTCCAGCTTTCTAATTCCAGCCTCCCACATCCCTTACATTTCCCTCCCCTCCCCGGGCGGAATGCCATAATAGCCACAACGTGGTGGTGGAGATACCCGCTCTCTGTAATATGTATTCTACTCCAGAAGCCAGACTGGAGGGTTTCGGGCCGCCGTTCGCTAGATAAAAGCCATCAAGGCGTTGCACTGAGAAAGGACCTTTTGCGTCCTCCCCAGAAACCCACGCTCCTCCATGTGTGCTCGGCACTGATAAGGGAGATGGGGTGGAAGGGGTCACCGGTGGCCGAAAAAAGAAAGAACAAAAAAAACAGCAACCACTAACAGGTTTGGAAAGCGCTCAAGACTGACAGCTGCGATTAAGGGAACACGGAGCATCTGGGCCTCCGAAAAAACTTTCTCCCATTTAATTGCATGAGCTAATCAGATGTTTGGGATGAGAAAAGCCAGAGGAATCTGAACAATATGGGTGTAGTTTTTCTGGCAACGCACATACAAGCCTTGGCAGAAAATAGTGCTGCTCTGTTACAGTGGATCGTAGGGAGAACAAGTCCAGCACATACTGCTGAATGATTGATTTAAGTGGCCTCTATAATTCCCCCTGACTTTGGCACCAAACGGATCATATAGGAGTGCTATATGTGCTCCCACGTGTCTTTGCCTCCGACGCTCTATTCATCTGTGAATCTGAGCGGCCCGACGGATTTCCTGTGCGGCGTGCTTTGTAGACAAACATCCCTGTTTTTCCCCAATCATATCATTTCCTCTTGACACATCACACTACTTCCTGTGGCCTAAAATAGTGATCGGCCCCCACCAGACAGACACCGTACATAAACCACAGGCTATTAATCAAATGGTGAAATTACAGAAAGTTAGTCTACAGCAAAGCACCAAACACTTGCTGGTTCTCAGATTCACAAATATGCGATTTTGCTACATTTCCCCCCTGTTTTAAACCATTTAAATAGAATATCTTTGGGGTTTTTGGACTGTTTGTTGGACAAAACAATCAATCTGAAGCCTCTGGGCAATTCTGCTGTGAGTTTTCCACTACTTTCAAGTATTTTATACTCTGAACAGTTAATCGATTGATCAAAAAATATCAACAATTGATACTGAAAATGTGTCGGTTGCAGCCCCAATAGACTTATAATCGTCACAACAGGGCCTTTTACCTGTAAGTTGCACATTCCTTCACTCTGATCCGTTCATCACCTTCAGTGTTATGTCTCAAATGCAGAATAATACAGATGTAACCCCCTGTATCTGCTTTGTTACATTGAATTAAGAGGCTGCATCTGCAGGATTAGGTGGGCGCAGATACTCTCTGCTGAAACGAATCCCCCGCCCCGTCACTTCAAATAGAGTTCAGCGGTGCTCCTCGCAGTAAAGAAGTCACTCTCTCGACGCGGCATTATGCATAGCTATAAAAATGTCACCTTGCATGACTGAACACTCTCTCTGCTGGGAATGTTTTTGAAATCTCCACGCTTGCCTGTGCAGCCCGACGAGGTTGGGTGTGGGGGGGGGGGGGGTGTGGGGGGGACGTGCTTGTGTGAGCCTCATCATCAGGGGCAGTTAAATCTGCCTGTTAGACTGGCTCACTCACTTTTCATTCACTTGTGGATGAGTCATGGAGGGTGTGGAGGGAGAGAGTTGGAAAGACGTGCCTCGGGTAAAAGGGTTTTCTAAGGAGCAGGATTTTAAGAAGATAGATGGCCGTTTCTTAACAGTTACCGATCCAGCATATGTTGAAACAATTCATTGATTAATTGATCAGCTGATGCATCAACTCTAACATCAGCCCCCCCCCACTGTCTGTGTGCAGGCTCAATGAAATGACCAGCTCTGGTTTCCCCATTTGCCATCCCGAAGACGCTCTCTATACGAGCTATACATCCATTGTGGCTAACCCAGCTAGCATGGTTTAGCTAACGGGCAACAACTGTCTCGCTACCGACGCTTTCCCAGCGTAACTCGCTTCTTAAAATGCATGCTACGGTTGCATGCAGATGTAATTCAAGTGTATTCAGTACAGGTGTCAACCTCCGGGTCTAAAAAAAAGTGAAGCCAATGCTGATGTGTCTTCGAACTTGCATTCTTTCAAATGGCCATCAGGGGGCGACTCCTCTGGTTGGGAAAATAAGTCGAATTGTATAGAAGTCTATGAGAAAATTATCCTACTTCTCACTTGATTATTCCCTCAATAAGCATCGTAAACATGAGTTTATGGTCTCGATTGCTAGTTTCAAGTCTTCCTCAATGAAGCATGATGACGCCCAAACAAAACGGGAGTCCACAAACCAACGGGTGACGTCACGGTGACTTCGTCCACGTCTTACATTGATTCAGTACCTGATGTTCAACACGTGGTCTCATGGATGATTTACTGGGCTTGACCCTCTTAGGTCTTTCAGTGATTCCCTTTTTAAAGCGTGTATATAAAATGTCATTAAGTTTAATGAGCACACATGGTCGTAGAAAGAGTTGGACTTGACAAACGTTAAAGGGATTTTTGGCTTCAGGCCGTTCAGCTGGACATCCTGATGTTTGTAAATCATCCCAAAAGTCTTCGAATGTTGATACGTCAATAACCGTTTTTTTTTTGTTTTTTTCCGACCAATCGCCACAGCTTTTGCGGAAATTTCTGAATTCCCTCTGCTTTGCCACGTCTTGGCAACGTGTTGACTATATTCCAAGCCCTGAGTCGGCCTGAAGAAGCATCCGGAGGTTTCCTGGACATGTGGCATTGCATTTAGAAAAGCAGAAGTCTGGTCCACCTCCTCCAGAGGAAGGGCACGACGGGAACATGTTCAGATTAATGGTCTTGTAGCCCACTGGTTCATGCTGGATACAAGTCCACCAAATGACCCCGTGATATGCTGATGAATTAAATGTCTTCAAGGTGTTCTTTGGTGTAGTTTGTACTCTTCACTCTCTACATTTTTCTTTGACATTATCTTCAAAGGTGCTGCTTTTTTTTCTCCCCCTCCCCTTACATGATTTAAAAGGGTTGGCTGTAGTAATGAATTCAATCCTTTTGTACCTCCACTGTGCTTTTTAAAATGTTTGACTGCTTCCAGATGTGGCGAACGGTGCCATGACACATACCATCGTGTGTAGCAGCCCAATTCTTAATGCAACAAAGGGAATTTGTGTTTTTCTTTTGTCCGTCCAAGGGCATTTATTTTTGCATGAATAATAACGTCATTGCCGCCCCCCCCCCCCCCCCGCCGCCGTGCAGGAGATATGGATTGCATTTTGCGCGGGAGTATTGGAATGTGAGCGTTCAACAACCTTGACGGAGCGCCGGCCTTTGAAGCGCGGCGGACAAGATTTCTCGGCACCTTCTCGTTCGTCCTAATCTGCGGTTCATCATTGTCCGTCGGCCATGCAGAAAACGAAGTGTCACGCTCGGAGGCCGCCCTGCAAACCCACCTGTCAAATTTCACTCTTCACTCCTCCCATCCGTTTTTATGGCTGCTTCCTCCAGGCTCCCGGGAGACTCATGCCTTTTTGGAAAACCATTTGCCGTCCACCGTTTTCCCCCAAAATAACGCTTCATGCTGAAAATGGAAGGCTTCTCTGTTCTTTTATTTTTCATGTGCCAGTCTTCTCTCCCTGCGGCTATGACAACATTTACGTTGAACATGCTGTTATCACAACCAGCCCCATGGAGCGTGTGGACTATGTCGGCCTCCGCTTCGGGCTCCCCCCCCCCATTGTACAAATGTTTCCGTATCGTAGTGGGAGTCACTCTGCACTGCTGAGTGTATTTTAACACAACGGCAGATCTGCAGAGGGAGCACATTTTTACATCAGATAAAGGACCTCCTTGCCTTTTGAGCACGGAAGAACAGAGTCCGGTGGGAACTTAACAGAGCTACAAAAGAAGTGGTAATGTGTGTGTGTGTGGGGGGTTATTTGAGAAAAATCCATGATTTTTCACCTTGTCTGTCTGACAAGGAGGATGAAAGCGATGAGCCGCTATTTCGTTGAACGCATCGCTTGTTTCACCCGTCTGGATTCTCATGAAGTGGCATGCCATTGCTGTTCATCAGGGACATGTTGACGGGTGATTAGAGCTTCCATGTGCCCGGGATGGATTTGGCCACAAGTGGAAGTGTTTTCAACAGATATAGTTGCAGGGTGTCAATGGAAAGATCTCAACCTGCAATTCATTCTGCTGCACAAATTCTGGTCAGATTCTGCACATGAAACGCACTCTAAAGCCCAGACTTTGAACAAAAGACACCACATATTCTTGCTCTCACCAATGAAAAGTTGAATTGACAAACAGAAAAACACATCGTTACTTCAGTACGCTCGGAGTTTGTGCTGCTACAGCCTTACTTTGTCTGGAGGCCAATAGCTTATGATGGCTAGCGTTAGCAAACGTTAGCAAGCGTAATTCAACCGTTTCGCTGAATAACTCTTCTCTACTTTCAGCATTTATCATTAACCTGTAAACGTCACTTGCTTAACTGTCGCAAAAATGTCCAGTGTCTCATTTTACTTTATGAACGATTTGAGGCTCTTAGTAACCGTGTAACTAACATCATTAGCAATGTCTTAACGAGCCTCACAGAGAGATTCATTTTGAAAGCATTTACTCCACCAGCTATGTTGACTAGCAACCGGCTAGTTAGCTGTAGCTAACATTAATTGTAGTGTTTCATACATATGCTTCTTGTAGTATTTACACTTTGTCACAATTTGAAGCGTGAAAAGATAAAAGAGCATCAGAGTGGAGTCTTTCTCGACAGTTAGATAAAAGGGTCGCATTGTGTTGTTTTTTTGTTTGCTAGCAATAACGGTAGTTGAGTGTAAATGAACGATGGCTGGGCAGATGTTGGAGAGTAGTTGTTATCGTCCAGTCAAACTTTTAAGCTCGTGATGTCGTTTTAAGCGTCTGGCTGTCACATCTCGGCTCATTCTGTGAAGCAGCTGGTCCTGTCAGTTTAAAGCGAGCTAACATTAGCTCAAGCGGATACAGAAATGGCAGGTCTGTTTGTTAATGAAATCATCGCTTTCTAAATTGCGATCACAATATCCGTCTGAAAACATTATAGTTATCGAGCTCAAGAAGGTCAGCCCTACTTCTATTCTTTTATTCTGCCACCGAGTCTATATTTACATGATGAGCAGCTGAGATTGGTTCAAATACCGAAAACTAAAATTGTCAGTTATTATGTTGTCATTGAAATATGTCAGGCTGAATTACAAAGACGTGTGTGTGTGTGTGTGTAAGCGACGCACGACACATCATTTTCGATTTGATGGATTTATGCAACCAGAAAAAGAGAATTGTCTGAATGTTATCTTTAATACCAGCATGACAGCGCTGCAGTGAAGCAGACAGAGGCCATGTTTTTGTACAGCGAAAAACTGTAAGGAGCAGCACGAGGTTAATAACTGAGTACTGAATTGATTGAGTTTTGTGGATTTTTATGTAAAAATGTTCATGGGCTCTATTGCTCTCCCACAGGTTTCTTCCTCTTTCCTCCCCGTTAAAGGGGTTTTTTGGGGAGTTTTTCCTGTTCCGATGTGAGGGTTCCGGGACAAGAGGATGTCAAATGTGTACATATTGTGAAGCCCTCTGAGGCAAATTTGTGATTTTGGGCTATACAAAAATAAATTGAATTGAATGTATGTGTGAGTATTGCTACAAACCCTTATTATTCGGTGGCTTAAATAAATCAGAGTTTTGGTTTTTTAAACCTTAAAAATCCCATATTGGTCAAGTCTACTATGGTGGTGTTGAATTACAGTTTCTCTTTCAGTTCTTTTACTTTGAACTGTATGGTTTTGACTCTACTTTGGTTCAGTACATCTCTTGTTGAGTACAAATTGCTCTTCACGAGCACTGCTGCCCGCAGCCCAATTTACAGTACAGGCGCCGAGTGACGGAAACAAGGTTTGTGTAATCAGTGATCCAAACCACCCTCCACTTTCCCCACACATGGCCTTGGCCCATTTAGATCTGAAAACATCGTTGTAGGCTACATCATTTGTTCACTGAATGGGGTCCATTTGTATCTCCCTGTCCTTATTGCTGCATTGAAAATACACTCCAGTGGAGCTGTGTTCAGTTTAAGCTATTATACATTCTCTGTTCCCTTTCCTTGTACCAGACTCCGAGCACTTTCTCACCCCTGTCTTTTGCGTGCCTGTTCCAGCAAACGTCGGGGTAACGTGGCCCGACCTGTGACCAAGCGCAAGCGGGCGGAGGAGGTCATGCACCTGGCTGTGGTGGCCTGTGGGAATCGTGTGGACGAGACCCTCGCCATGGTCAAATCAGCCCTCCTGTTCAGCCTCAAGAGGATCACGTTTCACATATTTGCCGAGGACCCTTTGGCGCCGCAGTTTGAAGAGAAGGTAAGAAACCCCCCCCCCCCAGTGGCCCCGATGCCCAAATATATACAGTGCAGGGTTTTTACTATAACATCAAATGTGGCGCCGCGGAGACTTTTGCTCTTTCTATTTTCCATGTACACTTCTTTAGTGAGTCCGTCAAACACTCCCCACCCCCCTCTCTTTGTAACAGATGATATCAAGATCAGAGCAGTTTTAACTCTTGACTCCCTCTGGTACAGACATGTAACCCTTTTATCTCAAGGCTGGGGAGTCATATATCACCACGACACCCTGCTCTTTTTCTCCTCCAGCGCCATGCATCACTTCAAAGTCACCTTTCCAGAGGTGCCTGGCGGGATTTTGATTAGCTCCACTGATATGGTAACTCACAGTCTATTAACATCACGTTAATGGACCTTAAACAGCGCCTAAGCCTGCTTGAACAGCTTTTAAATCCGAAACCCTAAACCTGTGTGCTTGCCGTCATGTGTAGCGGGGAATCATTGCCATGTGTTTAAAAAAACAAATTCCCTTGTGGGAGACAGAGTTGTGCTTGATAATAGGCCACATATGCACAACCGCCGCCAATGGCCTCGCAGCGCTCCCTCGGTGCGTTTCAGGGCCAAACTGGTGATTATGGAGGGAACTCGCCGCCTAACCGCTCGGATAACTCGAGCTTCGGCGATGCACTGCGGCGTTTAGGAAGGTGCCGTCCCTTGTTTATGCTCCAGCTTTTTAATCAAACAGCACCACGAGCCATGGACAGTCTTTTACATTTTATGTCGACAAATCTGTTAAAAGAGAGAGATTAGCTTTCAGGATAGTTTTGATAATGGCTGTTTCCCGCACGCACTGTTACTTCCTCTACCTTTTTTTTTTTTTTAAGAAGTCCGTCAGACACTTCCCTCTGTTTAAAATGTGTCTCCTTACTTCCAGCTGAAGCAGTGGCCCCGCTCCGTCTCAGCCAAGTTCCAGCACAGGATCTACCCCATCACCTTCTCCGTGGGGAACGCCGACGAGTGGAAGAAGCTCTTCAAGCCCTGTGCTGCTCAGAGACTCTTCCTCCCCGTAAGCCTCTCTTATCTCCTCTCATATCCTCCCCGTGCATAATGTCCTTCACCCATGTTACGAACAAATGTTTAATTTTTTCTTAAACAGCATTTCCCCACTCTTTTATTTCCTCCCAGTGCGTGGTTACGGGTCATTCATTACTGCGATTATTGATGATTTCACACTTTTTCTGCAGCATTCACATTAACAAGCGGTCTCCAGAGGCTGAATCCGGCCATTTCATCGAGTGACGGCCATTGATTTTCTTTTTCTGCTGGTGTTCATTGAAACAACTTAAAAAGCTCACTTGCCGTGTAATGAAGACATCGCAGTCCAGACAGATCCGTAGGTGATTTCTCTGGCTGTCAGGCGATCAGTGAACGGGGAATACCTTCTGAGAACCCTGTGGTCTCTCTGCCTCTGGATTATGGAAAGGCCGGATCGGTCCATCCTGGTTCAGTACCGTCGCGTCCTTCCCCAGATGTTTTGGCGGTTAATTCTGCAAAAAATCCAATTCTGTTCTTGAAATTGGTCTGTTACACTCCTTTTACACCGAGCCCTCAGGTGGGTTGGGTCAGACCTGCACATGTGTGGTGGATCCCCCAGTGTGCCGCCTGTCTTCCACTGTGGGAAGTTCACCAACCGTAACTTCAGGTGTTCTAGCCATTGCCATGGGTTCTTCTCTTGATTCAACTGTTCTCCCCCTGCGATGGGAGAGAACTAACTAAAGCTTCAATGTTTCCCTCTGAGATGTACATAGCAAGTATAAAGTAGCATTAAAGGGAAATACTCCAAGTAAAGTGCCAGTAGGTTGAAATTGTACTTAGACTAAATGTACTCTGTCCTGATACTGGGGAGTCACTTCGGCTGTATGAATATAGTGTAAACTCTCAAACTTTCTCAGCTCTGAAGCGGGAAATCTTACATCCGCCAAACTGGCTGAGACTGTGATTTGCCTGCCGTAGAGTGACGGCACAATCCATCAGTGGAGACGGGATTGTCTTATCTTTAACTCATCTTATTGTTCTCAGCAGACACTGGAACTCAGCATTTTCTTCTCCCGCTGCAGCGCACAACTTCGATGTTTGATGAGATGTGAATTCTTCCACAGATCGCACCATTATTATTAACTCTGACTTCTGAAATCCGAGGTGGTCAACCCTTTCTGAACTGAGGACGTGTATAATGTTGAACTATATGTGAAGCTGTGGATGTACACACATAAAACGAGGCCGTTGAAACGGCTCAAACTCAACTTCATCCAACGAAAAACCCCAGCCCAGTGTTGCCAACGGAAGTAGCCAGCAGCACCTGCTCCAAAAGACCCTAAATCTACCAAGAAAGTCACCAAGTCAGCAGTTTTATTAAAATATTGAAGGGTTTGTTTGATGTCGAATCCCCCCACTCAGACATTATGTTGGTCTGGTCTGAACTGAACCTCTTGATGCTTTCTGCATACTTTAGTTATGTTTTATTAATATGCAAGTGGCTGTCTGGGAGAGCAAGCTGTGCAAGGTGCACCCACAAGTGTAGTATGTCACCGTTTGTCATTTTAGATTATTTCACGGTGCATTGCCCATTCTAGCTCTGTTAGATGAACGACCACGGCCGCGAACATCCCAGTGATAAACGTAGTCGTGTCCTCCCCAGGTCATCCTGAAAGACGTGGACTCGCTGCTCTACGTAGACACCGACGTGCTGTTCCTGCGGCCCATGGACGACATCTGGAGCCTCCTGAAGTCCTTCAACGGCACCCAGCTGGCAGCGATGGCCCCGGAGCACGAGGTCCCGAAGATTGGCTGGTACAGCCGCTTCGCGCGCCACCCTTTCTACGGCGTCACGGGGGTCAACTCCGGCGTCATGCTGATGAACCTCACAAGGATCCGCAGCACAATGTTCAAAGTGAGCTTCCAAACGTAGTCGTGTGCGGAAAAATAAAAAAAAAAGCCAAAGTGAGCTGTGATTTCCCTTTTGCATTCTGAAGGTTGTTTCCTTTGAGCTCCAGTCACGGTGCTCTGAGTGGGCCGCGGTTGAAGCCGTCTGATTACCGCGCTCCAAGCACAGACTTCTGCCCTCAGAACTCAATGTAGCAGCTCTCCAGCTCTTTAATACTGCCAGCAAATGTGCTCCTCCTTTGATGTGTTTTTGGAAGAAAAATAAATTCTCTGGAGCTGTTTGCGAGTGAATGTTGTTGTTGTTGGTATTTCAGAACAGCATGATCCCCAGTGGCCTCTCATGGCAGGATATTCTACATCCACTCTATCAGAAGTACAAGAACCACATCACCTGGGGAGACCAGGACCTCCTCAACATTATCTTCCACTACAACCCAGGTAGAGCTCTTCTACAATGATCACAGTATTATCACACTGAAAACACATCATGTACCCCGAGAAAGATGCTTCAAAGAGGTCCATTGAAGGCCCACAAGAGGCATTACCACAACACCAAACTGTGCAAACTGTGCACATTTTGCGTTCAACACAGCAGTTTCAACATGTTCACATCAATTGTGTCTTATTTCACTGTTGATAAACCGGTCTACAGCATGAATCTGGATTAGTAAACAACACGGGCGACGTGTGGCTGCAGGCAGCGGGCAGACCTCGGCAGCAGACTGAGTTCCAGATGCGTGAAGTGCTCTCAGAGCGACGGTTGAGTTAGCGCCGCTGGTGTTGGTGCATTGTTGTTTTTGTTGGCATAATCCCCTTGTAAGTTTGAGGAAGGGTTGGATATGTATGTTCTGTACCGTAGTTCAAAACTAGCTGTCTATATGCGTCACAAACCTGCCTTTTAAAAACCTTCATGAGTTACTGTCCTTCCAGTGTTCGGTGTAATGCATCGCAATGATGTGTTCTTGTTGTTGTTTGTGTTGTTTTTCTTCTTCCCCAGAGTGTCTCTTCATCTTTCCCTGCCAGTGGAACTACAGGCCAGATCACTGTATGTACGGGAGTAACTGCAAAGGGGCGGAAGAGGAGGGCGTGTCCATTCTCCATGGCAACCGGGGCGTGTATCACGACGACAAGCAGCCGGCGTTCAAAGTAGTCTATGACGCAATACGTGACGTAAGTATCCCTGTAGGATACGTTCACGTTTTACTGAGACGATATGGTGTTGATGCGTAGTCCTGGGATGGAACCGGAGAAGCATAGTTCCCGAAATGTGGCACTGTTCCTTTTAATGCCTTCAGCTCAGAAAAAGAGCAGCTTTGAGTATTTTCTCTGTGACACAAATTCTGCTCACATAAAACAATCTGGGTCATTTTTTTAAAATTTAGAATTGGTTTTCTCCGGCTACAGAGTCAGTTCCCCTCCCTGCTCCGCGGAGATAAGCCTCTTAAAGACGAGCTGGGTCGTAATTTATGATTAATACAGAACACCCACACCCCACCCCTGCTGATGCAATTAGTAAACACCATTTAGCCCGTTGATATGTCCCATTTTAAAAAAAAAAAAAAAACGATCAAACTGAAATAGCATTGGGATCTGAACTGACACAAGACGATGACTCTGTTCCTGCAGTTTCCCTTCGAGGACAACATGTTCCAGTCGCTGTTCTACCCCATCCAGACCAAGTTCCTGGACACGGTCAACACCCTGTGCGGTCGGATCCCTCAGGTCTTCCTCAAGCAGATAGAAAAGACCATGAGGAAGGTGTTCGAGGACAAAGTGGTGCGACGCGTCAGGCCGCACAAATAAACCGATGGAGAAATGGACTCCCTGTTTTTTTTTTAATGTGACGCCGCAGAGGACCGCCTCGCTGTGGATTACGTGTCACACCGGCGTCTCCCAGTGCGGGGCTGTGTTTGCTGTGTGTTTCACACACGCACCACTTCCTGGATTTGGTCTCGTGGACATTGGTGTGGGTAATAAGCCTACGTATACAGAGAAGCATACAGTGCTGGTCAGTGATGCCGTAGAATAGGTTTGCCTTATTGTCGTCTTCACATTTTCACATCCCGGTTTTGAAATGTATGAGAATATTGAAAAAAAAAAAAAAAAAAAGCGACATTCTTTTTATCAAGAAGTATGAAAGTATGAGCTCTACATCACAAGTCTGGGCTAAAAGCAAAAAAAGTTACGGCAAATTTACGTCACCCGAGAGTTTGACGACAGCATCTCCCGTTTTTCATTTTCCCTCGTGAACATGGCGAACAAAGTGACTTTGGAGAGCTCTGCTGCTTGAAGTAGCCGACGAATAAACAATAGCTCTTCTACAATCATGTGAATGTGTTGCCAGCAAATCACTTGAAACGTGAGCTTGGGTGTGAATGAGAAGAGTTGCCAAATGCCACCGTCAGTATTGGACGCGGCACAACCGAGGGGGTGTGGGATGTCATGTTACAAGCCGAATGTTAAAATGCACTTTCAGAATGACGGTGAGACCGGATGTTTGTACGGAACATGTCCACGCCCGAGGGAATCAAAACCAAAAGTGCTCTCGCTTTTAAATGCATAGTTACAAGCTACTGTGTGTGTGTGTGTGTGTGTGTGTGTGTGTGTGTGTGTGTGTGTGTGTGTGTGTGTGTGTGTGTGTGTGTGTGTGTGTGTGTGTGTGTGTGTGTGTGTGTGTGTGTGTGTGTGTGTGTGTTGTATGGTCTGTTGTGAACACATGGGTCACATGTTTTAGCAGCAGTGCTTCCAACGTGGTGTAATGATCTAAATGTGTCATTCGAACTTGAAACTGGACTTGGCTGTGCAGTCAACATGTGTTTCTAAATAAATCAATGCAATGTGCTGAGTCTCATTTATATGGAAATATATGCAATTTATGGGAATGGAAATGTAGCGAAGGTCTGCAAAGGGATAAAAAGGTAAGCCACATTGCTGGATCGCAACACAAAAGATTTGTCTTTTGTTTCGATGTAGTTTGGTCTGATACTTGATGTGTTGTATTTGTTTTGATACTGGACTTTAACTGAACTTAGCACTGTGTGTGTCTCACCATTCGCTTATAGTAGTGGTCTAAGATATTTTAATGTTGGAGGCAAAACGGAACAGGTTGGGATTCCCACGAGTCTTTTAAACGAGTCCTTTAAACCCAGTTTCAGTTCCTGAATCCATGCCGGGCTCATTGGGAACATCAAATTGGCAATAATGAGGCTGTTTCACACACAACGTTGTTCAAAACTGGGTCTGTTTTATGTCATCGTGGCCCGAACACACGGTGAGCAGCATGTGAAACTACTGTCAAAAAGATTTTTCTAGGAAAAGCCCAGCGCATTTGTCAATTCGCAAGAGAGCTTCAAGTTGACATATTGTGTAATAAAGTCTGGCCTACATTTCGCTCTGTAAAAGTAACCTTTGTGTAGAAATAAGTAAACTGTATCAACGCTTCCAGACTAATTCATAACTGATATTAACTATAACTGGATACGTATGCACGTGCACATATTAATGTTTTGAATAAACGGCTGAGAAATCTGTTTAATCTTTGATCTCCAGACAGCCCAATCCTTCATATTTATTTACTATAAATCATATTTTATATCGGTCCAGGTCAGGTGTACTTTGAATTAGTTTGCACAAGATTCTGACAGAAGTCTCTGCAGTCGGACATGTTACAGTATAAACGTTATTCTGTACAACTAAATGGGCTTGATGTGTGAAATGATAATAAGAGAACGTTGTTGACATATGTAAGGCCTTCTGCAATAGAACACTGTGAAAGCAAACATTTGGCACTTTACTGTTTTTTCTTAACTGCAAACACTTGTATTGTGCTTATGTGTTGCATGACATTTACTACCAGTAGTACAAGTATTATTGTATTGTATTGTACTGCTAATTCACTTTGTGACTTGAGAAAGTCGCGATGTGGAGCACTGATCTGAGGGTTGTCTTTGTTTCTTAACCTTCAGCTGTGTCCTCGTTCCAGACCCGAGCTGGTCCAGCAGCCCTCGGCTCATCCTGCGTCCCAGACCGTCTCCTCACCTGCGACCTCGGCTTGAAGGATGCAGTCCGCCCTCTGAGAAACACGGTAAGAAGGCCAAGGACTCCACAGAACCTGAACATCACGGCCCTGAGGGAGTTTATTAGCGAAGCGAGAAGATTCGAGTGATTTGGCGAATCTTCGCCGAGCTGTGTGAACTGTGTTGAATGTGTACGTCTTTAACGCGACAAGAAGAAAAGGACACATTTGCCAGAGACACTGTTATTCAGTGCAGTAGCATTCACAGTATCGTCGAATAAATAGACCTCAATTTGTGAAAAATTTGATCATGTATTATTTATTGCATGACATTTACTTTAAATGAAGTATTGTTGCATTGTGGCACAGCTCCTTCTGATTTAATATGTGATGTGAGGAAGTCCTCTGTTCGGATCCCAGCACCAACCTCCCAGACTGGCTCCCTATACCTGGCTGGGACCCGTGGTCTTCCCGTGCAGCATCCCCTCGCTCCGCTCACTCTCCTTTTGAAGCTCCTCTAGTTTTCCAATTGCATCTCCCCAAAGGCAAGATAAGATTCATGTTGCACATTTCGGCAACAAGGTAATTCAAAGTGTTCCACACAAAACGTCAAAAAAGCATCGAGACAAAAGAAACCAACGTAAACACACCACAAAAACAATCATTAAAGAGCCAGGGGAGTAGAATACTAAGACAGGCTGAACTTGACTCAGGGAGATGTGAATAAGAATGTAAGTTACAGTGCGTTGTAAGAAATGTTTTGACAAAAGGCAGCGGCAAACAGAAAAGTCTTCAAGAAGCCGGTGTAAAGACCTCAGAACTGGAGTGATGTGATCCACTTTCTTGGCCTTGGCTGACTCGAACATCAGCTTTCTGAATCAGCTGATACAGATGGATAATTCATATGTTCAGCATTGATTCTCTTAAGATTGCCAATGCATTTCCCCTGGTCTGCATTTAGGGAAGGAGAAGAGAATAGAGTTGAGTTATTCAAAACCCCATTTCAGGGAGATACCAGATCACTGAAACATCATCACTTGAGCTTAAAATGCGACAAAACCTGCCGTCCAAACACAGAAACATGTATGTGGCTAAAGGCCTGCACACTGTCTATCATCTGATAATAAATGTATTCCACCCTCAGCAGCCCGGCATACCACACTGCCGGCACTCTGAGCTGAGTTCCTGTGTGCCAGCCAGAAGGGCCAACTTGGCAGAACCAGTCAAAAGTTCACCAATGTGTGTACAGTCTTCTTCTCAGCATAATATTTCGGGCCCAAAATAAACAAACATAAGAAAAACATGAGATCCCGAAACCAACTTTTTAAAAGCAGGGAAACATCTGGACCACTCCATCGCTGCCGAAGAGCGCAGGTTCAGAACCGTGACACCAATTCGGTAAACAGTTTTTTCACTGCAGTTGGAAACTTGCATTTCTTTTAACTGAATTCTTATTGTTGGTTAACAGTTCACTATTGACATCCCTCCTGCTAACTATGCTCAAGAAAACACAATGTTGAATGTTACAATATCAGCAACAGCATCATGTTGTATGTTTAATTTGTTACAGTCAGAAAGTGAGGAACATTTGATGAAAATAAAACATGTTTTCAAAGTCATTATTAGCACTGTGAAGTTATTAACTCATATTGGTACTCTGTATAGGAAAGTAACCCAGTGTAAGTAATGCACATTTTCCACGTGGTGCATATATATATATATATATATATATATATATATATATATATATATATATATATATATATATATATATATATATATATATATATATATATAATAACTTTAGATGTTTTTATATTATTTTATTTTGTTGTATCTTATTGTATAGGTAATAATAATAATTCCATAATTATGTCGCTCTTGCCATTGCAGTGATTTATATATAGATATTATATATCTCTATATATTTTAGATGTTTTTATATTCATTTTATTTTGTTGTGTCTTATTGTATAGGTTATTCTTCCATAATGATGTCGCTCGTGCCTCATCTGTTGCTGAACAGGCAGTGACCTCACGGCGCCATGTTAAAATGCTCCCTCCTCTTTGCCTGTGAGGTCTTAGCATAGCTAGCAGCAGCTACACGACCAGTCTGCTTCTTTACATCCACTAGACTGACAAGAGAGCAACGGCGTGATGGAAATTGACTCGCTTCAAGAGGCGCTCAGAGGTCACTTCTGTTTACTTCGACAGATGTCGTGTTTATCGAGACCACACGTTGTACTCGTGCCTCCGAATTTGCTATATTATAAAAAAAAAAAAATGCACACGAATTCTAGCTAACAAGCTAATGTCGCTTGCTAGCTGCTAGCTAACGCTAACTGTACAAGCGGTTTTCACGGAAATGGTTAGCTCTCTGTCCAATTCATTAGCCAGGGGAAGAAAGCTAACCAAACTGTGATGCTTCTTTTTAGCCGTACTCCCGAACGCATATGTATGTAATAATATAATTAGATTTAATCTAGCTAACGGACGTTATTGTTCTGAGAGGAAATAGCTGGCCGGTGTCACCGGCTAATCGGTAGAGTGCTGTTTTACCGGCTAACTTCAAATGCTAGCCACAGTGCGTTAAACTTGAGCTAGTTATAGCTAGCATAGGGACCTAACGTTAGCTTAGATGGATAGCACCCACTAGCCTGCTAACGTTACGTTATGTAAATAGCTAAATGGACAACGTTATGAGCCAAAGTGTCTCCAGAGACCCGCTAAACAAGGTTCGTTTAGTCTGCTTTAATGCAGCCGAAACACCCAAAAGCTGTACAGGCGAGTTATTAAAAACTGAAGGTTAAATCAAAGCCTGTCCTCCTGATCAGGCTAAAGTACACAATGTAATGTCGGTGTGTGTTTGTTTTTTCTCTCCTCAGATTTTGATAAGAAACCAAAGTCGGAGTCGTCTCCTCTTCTGGAACAGTTTCTATGTCACATTGCCAAGACTGGAGAGACCATGTAAGTGAACATGGCAGATAAATGACTAACGTTACTACAACACTCGTATACTATTATTTATTATACAACTGTTTGCATAACCATTTGTAAACGTGCAGCAGGTCCAGCAAAAAGGTTGATACGGAATTTGCAGAATTTATATTTTCTTAGTTTATCGTGCAATTTTGATTTCAGTGCATCTGTGTGTCGTTGCCTCTTCCTGTGTGACATGCAACCATTTCATGCAACCCAGTATTTCCTGTATACTAATGTGCTGATCCCTATTCTGCTTACCATTTTCCTCTAGGGTTCAATGGTCTCAATTTAAGGACTACTTCCTGTTTAAATTGGAGACGGTGATGGACGACTTTAGCGCCTCAGCGTCTGAGCAAAGAGGTCCCGCAAATCCCAACGTGGAGTCCATTCCATTTGACGACATGAAGGAGAGAATCCTGAAGATTGTGAAGGGTTACAATGGGTAGGTGACCAGCTAAAATAGCACATATCTGTCACACAGCAATGGTGGCAGGCTGACAGTATGGATGGAGAAGCCGGATATAACTTGTCTGGTTCTGGATATATCCGTTCTACAACATAATTATTATGTTTTTCATCCTGTGTGACGACTGTAAAATTGCCCGGTATGCCCATTTTTGTCACAATGCAATGTGTCAGTGATGGTGCAAAATAATGATTCATGGGTGACACAAATCTCAGTTTACTCATGCTGTGTAGACTGTCTACTGACACATTTGTCCTCTGCAATGATGGTGATGTAACGCAAGAGAAGACCTGAGTCTGAGGTTGCTCGGATCCATTTTGATATGAGACGCAGACCAGAGACACACAGGTGTAGAACGGAGCTTAACCCAGACCCAGTAAGACTAACTATAACTTAGACCCAGCCCAACTCGAGGGGTTTGGAGGAACCAGGCGGGCTCGTGACAGCTTCTACATCAGATGCTAATCGGTAAAAGGAAGTCTAAGGGGCTTCTAAAAACGCTAGCCGCTTTCATCCAAGGTGCTTGGGCTGTTGCACTCCTGTCGCCCCTGCCGTTACTAACCAACCAAAACCCGGTGCTGGTATGATGACAGTAAACCTCACGGACTAAATTGAACAAAGTCAAAACAAAGATAAAATGGATTTCCAGCACAGTAAATTCCCGTATGGTGGCTTTACTGCTCCATTTATCTGTTTGTTTGGCTGACATTTCAACACAGATGTTGTGATGTCTTTGGATGGAAAGGGTGAAGCGGGTGAAACAGTGCGTAGGACAGATTCTAAAGCTCTTGGTAGCCCGGCACTAAAAATGTTAACTTCTACCGTGGACCGATATTTACTGAAGAGAGGAAAGATGTAACGGTTTTTATCTCGGGACGCAGTCCTCTTGTTAAAGTAATGAAACCAAAGTGATAACTATGTCAAATAGGCTTGAATCAACAGGAAATTGCCCGACAACAAGTTTAATAATCAATTGATTGTCTTGAGTTTTTTTTAATGCCCTGCGTCCAACCTTTTGCAAAATGAGGATTTGCAGCTTTTCATTATTGTATGCGACAGTAAACTGAATATCTGAAGAAGAAATTGTGATTGAGATTTTATGTTTGACATTTTAAAGACCTAAGTGACTAATCGAGGAAATAATCATCCGACTAATTGATTATGATAGTTTGTAAAAGTTAGACGTGATTGAATGATACGTTTAAGTATAAATGATCCCAAATGCAATTATTTGACAACTGTCACGTAATCATGCTACAGTAGCGTACTCTATATTCTCGCGTGATGTTGATGCACAATAACTCCAAAGCGCCAGCTATTCCTGAGTTTCACCAAATTAAAAGAATAAAACAAAATGTGCAAATTAGTGTAGAAGACCACCTAAATGACACATTTTCCATTCACTGAATATTCACTCTGTTGCTTTTTTAGAATTCCATTTACGATCCAGCGCTTGTGCGAGCTGCTCACAGAACCCAAGAGGAACTACACAGGAACAGATAAGTTTCTTCGGGGGGTGGAGAAGGTACGTCCTCATCATTGTGGCTGTTTTTTCTTAAATTTCTAACCTGCTCTCACCTGTTATCACTCATTTATGAATTCTTGTTTCTGTCCAGAACGTAATGGTGGTGAGCTGTGTTCACCCAACCTCAGAGTAAGTGTCTTCTTCAAATGAAACGCTTTCCCTTGAGATTAAACCAAATAACGAGTGGATATCATGTTTTGGTGAATCGTGTTTTAAAGGGTTTTTGTTTTTCATAACTTGCGTGTGCAGAAAAAATGGATGCAGTGCGGTGAACAGAATGAACGGAGTGATGCTTCCTGGGAACACGTCTGCTTTTACAGAGAGGTTGTGTTGGGGACAGATGTGGTCCTTGATCCTAAAATACACTTAAGATATTTGTCATTATTGTTAAAATGTTATTTTTTTCTTCAGTCCTTTTCCTCATGTTTTGATGTTTTATTAGGAAAGTGAACGGTCCTGGAACTCCCCGGCCGCTGACCCGACCGAAGCTGTCTCTGGCCCACTCACTAGCAGCCAACGGGCTGCCCGACAGCACCGACGACAAAGACCTCAACACGGAGCAGGACGACGACGACGACAAAGACTCCAGGTATGTCGGAGGCTATAACGCACCAGGAAGTCTATACCCGCTGGAATCGCATTCTGTATCTCCTGCGTCTCCTTTTTTTTGTTCGTCAGCGAGGTGTCGGCGTCAGGAGGCTCCCTGGGGAGCTCGGTGAAGAACAAACACCAAGAAGACGAGGAAGAGGACATGGAATCCGAGCAGCAGGAAGTGAAGAGACTTAAGTTCAGCAAGGACGACGAGGACGAGGACGAGGATGAGGAGGAAGATCAGGAGGCGGACACGCTGAGGCCTTTACACGCCACCTGCCTCTCAAAGGAGGCAGAAGCCATGGTCCAGGAGGACGAGGAGGAGGAGAAGGCTGCGTACGGCAAGGAGAATGAAGCCTCCAGCAGTGCTGCCTCCGCCGAGGACCAAGGTACTGTTGATTTTATTTTACGTGCCGCGTGTTAATTGGTTTGTTTGTGATGCGTTACTGAGGAAATTATGGTGTGGACTGTTCATGCACCAACACTTTCTTAAAAGAGCCGAGTTCACTCAGGAAGGTAATGGAAAACGTGAGCGATGCTGCAATTGCACTTTTATTTGGCTGCACATTGAACTCGGTTGCCAGTTTGTTAGCTACAGGTGTGTTATTGTTTCTATAATTGTGTCCACCTCCATTGTTATCAATGTGGGTAGTCTAAATAACAAAAAACACCTCTGCTATTGGATACACTGTAGCCTCCACACATCTCTAAAACTGAATATTGTTACCTTTCTATTGACTGCTTGATTAGCCTGCATTAGTTTTAGTACCGTATTAAATGCTGAAAATATCAAAGCTACAGGGTGACGGGCAATGACAGTTCATTACTAGTTGAGCTGTAAATTATTGATTTTAATTAAATGATTGTTCATGTCCTTTAATATCAACTCATTGCTGACTGTGGACATGTAGCCTCTTTGTGTTTCTCTTTTTATGGTTTGAATAATTATTTTACACGAGCAGCTTATTTGAAACTAACTTTGTAATGTCTCTCATGTAGTAGGGGTGGACGGTTACCTTGTTTACAGTGATGAACACATGTTTTGGTTTAGCACACGTATGAGGACGAGGGACACCCAACACCAGATGAACTGTCACTCCCACACATTATGTGCTTTGTAGGAATGGGCATTTCAAGCAATAATACTATTTAAAAAATCACTGGGAACAATGGATTATTCTTCCAAGATGCCCCGCCCCGCAAACCTAATGTGGGCAGTCTTCAGGCTTAAGATGCTGAATGTTAACGAGCAAATCATCGATCTCGAACCGTCTGGGAAATATTTGGGTCGTTTCAGTCTAAAACTCGAAAACTTCTCTTTTTTTTTTTGCACCACAGAACCAACAAGCAGCACGCAGGCGGAGGCGTGTGCGAGCTCCGGACCGGAGGCCGAGCGGGCCGAGAGGGAGGTGCCGTGCGGCTCCCAGGAGGAGGGCAGTGACATGGATCAGACGGAGCAGCAGGCGCCCGCAGGCGTCCTGGAGAACCCTGAGACCAACAGGGACAGCGAGGAAAGCAACAGCGACCCAGTGAGCAGCAGCAGCAGCAGCACCAGCAGCAGCGGCGGCAGCAGCAGCAGCAGCTGTAGCATAGAGGAGAGTTTAGAAGCGACCAGAGAAGACATAGCTCTCGCTCCCTCCAGCAGTACGCCTGAAGCTCCTACAGAGGGCGCCATGGAAAGTGCCACCTTGAACACTGGGACCACTGAGGAGCCCATGGAGCAGGACTAGACTGAAGCCCCCCCCTCCCTCCCTTCCCCCTCCCTGCAGCCATGTGTGACCATGAACCAGCTTGTCCTTGAATCCAGCTTGACTGTCACTGGGAATGAGGACAACGATACCTCGTACACAGGACGGACGCCGTCTCGTCCCCACTTTTTGGACACTCCTCCAAAACGGCTACCTGGCATTGATGTGGGCATACAAATAAATTTTCATTTGAAGTTTTCTTTCTTTTAAACTGGAATATTTTATTGATCTTCTTATCCACTGTTTTAAAGTTTTCCCTTAAAAGGGGGTTGGTTTCAGCAGATTTGAGTTTCTCGGCTGGATTCTTTCTTTTTTTTATGTTGGACGGGGTTGTTCGGATGCCGCGGTGGTCTGGTTCTTTCTCTTCTACCGCTCACACCAACCATTTGGACCTTGCGACCAGATTGGTAGTCGCTGTTTTGTACGCCCGGCGTGCTACGCTACCAGGTTCAGAGCAGAGCCACACCAGCCCCTGATTATTTGTGAAATGTTTTAAAGATCTGAGCTACGCCACCGATTCTACTCCTGACTGAACGTACCCCCCCCCCCCCCCCCCCCACCCACCACCACTATATTATTGCTCCACCAAGTTCCACCAGGCTGTTGAGAACATGCATTGTTTTAAAATTGATTTCTCTCTCCTTATGAGATGAGACTTTTCTTTTCTCCACTGTGTCCTGATAATATTTTAACCATGTTTTTTTTTTTTTTTTTCAATGATACACTACCAATCCCACTAACAATACAATGACATGCTACCTTGTTGAGGAGTCTTCTGTAAAATGATATATTTTGGATGCATAAAACCACCATAATTTATATGATCATTTCAATTCAATTGGTTATTTTGGAGTATGTTTTTATTTCAAATTTGTTTTGTTTCGTCTGCCAGTTGTAGTTTACAAAACCAGCTGTAAGTACAAAGATGACTTCTGCTTTCTTTGTATTGTGATGTCACCATGTTGTTTCACCGACCGATAATATGGAGCAGTCTCTGGTTCCAGCTCTACACCTGTTTCTGCAGCTGTACTTTTTGATATTTAGAATTTTAAATTTCTGTAAAGTAGATTTTTGTAGATTGTAATACAGTATGTGTTCACTGCCTTTGTGAAACCATATATAATTGTATAATTTCTGTGTATACTCTGAATGCTTTTGCTTTCAGTGCGGTATTCAGAAACGGCAATAAATGTTAACATTTTTATGCGTGGTGGTCTTGCTTACTTTTTAGTTTGTCACCAGAAGCGACGTTAGCTACGCTTGTGCTTCTCCTGCTGACGAATCAAATTGACGGTAGTTTCATTGCTTTGACGCTTGGAACTAGCCTTCTTTTCTCCACTTCTATTTTGGAAGTTAACCTTTGACGCGAGCAACACAAACCTCTGCTGTGCCCAAACTCCACAATTGTCTGCAGTATGTACCAGAGTACTACTTAATCGTGATGTATTAATACGTGGTGATGCAGTAGGTGAACAGATTCCAAAATACAGCTTCAGAGCATGACTGCTCAATTAACAAATCAAAGAATTTAACAAAAGTGTTCGGCAAGCGTCTCCCGTAGAGGCCCACCATCTGTTAGTGGGGCTCTGGTCATAATCAGAATATACAGAGGGATGAATAAATTAAGTCCTAATATCTGCTTCCACTGCTGTCTTTTGTCTGCTGAAATTTGCCCAGGCCCCCGGAGGAAATAAACTGCATTAATCCACGCTGGTTTAACGGTGGGCTTTGAAGACTTCTCTCCAGGGAAACAAATACCAGGTCAGGAGGGATATTAAAAACGGGCCGACACCAAATGACTTTTAATAAGGATGTGGACAGGAGGAGGAGGGAGGCTTTTAAAGAGACCTCAGAGGCCTGCCAAAAAACGGCTATGACTCGTCGCACTGTAACCTTAGTTACTCCTCACTTTTACAATGTCATCGCTGCACTTACAGAGTTTTTGCTTTGGGCCCCAAATGATATCTCCGCTGCCTTCTGTGTCTGCAGCCGTGGGGAACAGGACTCCTATCAGCAGGGTGTAACATCTTATAAAGGCAAATACTCCAGCCTGCCCGTTGTCAGATCAGCAAGCTGCCTCTGCAAAAAATAAATAAATAAATTTAATTGAAAGTGAAGGAAAACACCCAGCAGGGCATTTTCTTTTCTTTGCGATCCAATTGTTTTTCAGGATTATAAAAAAAAAAAAATGGATGTTAGTGTTTATTTCCCAAGTAAATTGTGTGTCAGTATCTATGCTTATCTAACTTATACAGTGATAGCTGCAGTGAGTAGAGTGAAGCCTTTGATCAAACTACTAAAGTGACTATGAAATTAAACTCTTCCTCAATTTCGCTTCTGGCCCCTCATGGACCCCTGGGGGCCTCTGGACTACACTAAAAGAAAAAAGCCCACTGGGCTGCCGGATGTAGTTGTACTTGAGCTCAAGAGAAGAACTTTTAAATGGATCCGTGGGCAGCGTTGGTGCATATAATCAAACTAATTGTCTGGAGTCATCAGGTTAAGGGGGAAGCGCTTCAGTGTAGGACACACTCGGTGACACTGACGGGATTAACAGGAGAAGTACATCAAGTCTTCAGAAAAGCCATTCTAACACAGGAGAGTTTCTCTTTTAGTCCGAGAGTACTGCATATTGAAGAGGATTGAACAGTTCACCGATGGAGCTGCTCTCAGACCGGGGCTATCTCCGTGCCATCCAATAGAGGGTACTGTTTAGTTTCTGAGCCAGACCAAACATGCTTTGCCTGCACCCTGAAATCAGACTGTGCGCCGACTCCTCCTCCCCCTGCTTCTGAATGCAGGCTGTGACACATTCAATATGCCTCCTTACACACACACATCGCCTTCAGTCGCCTCACACAAGAAGACATCATGGCCTCCTTCAGCTCCGTCCAGCGCTGCCTGCCCGGCAAACCTCTCGCCCGGTGCTCCAGGGAGAACACGCTTGCCTGTGAATGAATATGAGATGGCGTAACCGTATTTTTCCTTTTATTGTCCAAATGCCAGTTAAGTTTCTGCTGCCGCTTGGTTTAAAACATGTGACACATTCATCACGCCTCCTCAAAAAAAACCACAGACATCAGATCGACTCCCACGTGTCTCGTTTCTCACGCTTTTATCAGATGGGATCGAGAATACACTGCTTGTAAATGCTTCTTTCCTTCTGGTGAATTCCTTGTCACCTCATATATTTCATGAGAAAATAAACACGGTGACATTTTCTCTGTTGAATGTCAGGCACAAGATGATCCAGGATCAGGTGGGGGGGGGGGTTTACATTATTTGGCACACAGCAGGGTCAAACATTCTGAACGAGTCTGACAAAATGGCAAAAACACCAGCAGCGGGTGGGACGCTGTTCAGTTTATTGGCCGACTAGAAAAGTCTGTGGGGGGGGATAAACATTTATTTTCTCCCCCCCACTTCAAGAAGACCAAGTCAACCTAAAACTGGAGGCAGCAGGGTGAGGCTCCACCACAGGAGGCCTCCAGACAGACTTCACAAGCACCGCTGAAGCAAAGTGGGGACAGTGAGAAATACTACCCTAATGTACTCAATGAAAAAAAAAGGTGAGAGATTCAGTTACTCTGACGTCCAGGAGTGGATTTTAATGTGGCTCAGTGTGGGGGCGGCACGCTCAGCGGGCACCAACCTCAGGTGGCTGCTGTTTGAATTTCCACTTCTCTGTCAGAATGGCATCATCATCACACACAGAGAGAGAGAGAGAGAGAAGCTGCGAGTGGAAGACTGCTTTGATTTAGCCGGTCTATTTGCGTCAACGCCCATCAGCGTCCTCTCTGAGATCGGCTTCACGTCCCGTCAGAAAATGCCAGGATGGAAAGTTCTGAGACACAAAGTGTACGCCGGGTTGGTGCGCAGTAAGATCCCGGCTGTGCGCTCGGCTGGGGAAAGGATGGCAGTGTTACCAGAACTGTAAGCGAAAGGGTGAGTGTGAGTGCGACTCCGACAGAAGCGCTTTGCCTTGTGTTTCAAAGACATGCAGCTTGGTTTCGCAGACACATGAAAACACACTAGAGAAACACATCTAGGACAATCTTTCAAGGTATTCCAGCACCCAGTAGCGTCGCCAACTTTTGGTTTAACCCACAGGTGACCTGAGATGTCTCCTTTTTAATAAGCAGTTCCAGAGAAGGTACTGTGGAGGCCATGTTGGCTTTACAGGCGTCAGTTCTGACACTACCTGGAAGCCGATGTAGAGATCTGAGGAGGTGAAATCAGGTGAAAGTAGTCTTGTTCGGACTCTGGCTGCGTCGGCTCACAGCCTGTTGAAGTAGAGCAGTACGGTCTCTATAATAATCTAACTAACTAGAGAAGAATGTCGTTTTTCTGCATCTACCACGACAGGAAGTCTCTCACTTGAGATATTTTGTTCGGTATGCAAGCGGTCAGCCTGATGTACTGACACTCATGGTGCCCAGAGGATACACCCTAAAGATGCTGGTGTTTCGCTGACTTTTCCTGCGGGTAACAATTTCCATTTATCCAGAGAAATATCTCCACATCCCATCTATGGATTTCCACAAATAATTGTTACAGATATCCATCGTCCCCTGGATGATGTATCCCAAAGACGTGTGTGATCCCCGGACTTTTCATCCAGCGGCAGCACGAGGTCGACATTTTAAGTGAAACTCAAGTGAAAGTCTCAGCAACTATCCGATCAATTGTCATGGATTTTGGTTTGGACATCCGTGCTTCCCCCCAGGATGTAACTGTAACAACTTCCCCGAATCAAGAATATGACCTGCATCAACGATAACGACCTGTGCGGTACTTCCAGGGGAGAACGCGACTAATTGAGAACATGTTTCCCGTCACAGGAGAGTCGCAAAATAACAACATTTCTGTTTTTACATTGTTGCGTTGCAGGAAAGTGTGTTCCATTCAGTTCTTTATGTCGTAATCAACTGGGTAAATGATGGTATGTTTAGCAGTGTTTCATACTGCCACATCTCAACCGACCCACCTCCAGCTCTCTGTAAGCATAAATGTGTCCCACAGTATCCAACAAATGCAAAATTTCTCAATGTTTTCTACGTTTCTGATGCTCAAGCAGTGACAACATTGCAATTGTATTCATGTTCAAACTTAAATATCCCTCTAAAAT
The DNA here is from genome assembly GCA_028022725.1 of Lycodopsis pacificus. Taxonomy (NCBI): domain Eukaryota; kingdom Metazoa; phylum Chordata; class Actinopteri; order Perciformes; family Zoarcidae; genus Lycodopsis; species Lycodopsis pacificus. Next base: position 26,084,482 of record CM051691.1, read on the forward strand.
AAGGAGCATTACCGGTATTCCTCCGGTTATGGCCTTTTTTTGCCAGTTTACTACACCCTAATGAAGTACACTAATTGACTTTACTCGACATGTTGGCAGCACAGTGCCTGTCTGCTTCCCCCCCCCCCCCCCGCCACTCTGTCTAATGGCACTGAAGGGTCTTGTTTAGAACAGCCCCATGCTTTTAGAGGCCATTTCCACAGATGCGAACTGCTCTTTGCGCCGGGTTGTAAAACGTGTGAATGGGAGGCTAATAAAGGTGCAATTACAGCAATCGAGTGTGTACGCGGTGACACCGCCGTTGCAGGCCGGTATACGGATGCATCCTGCCGGCGAGGAGGCCGGTTGCTCGGATGCTTTATGATGATGATGAGGATAATGGCTCGTTAGGCCACACCGGAGAGGCACACGGCGAGCCGCCGCTATCCGCCCCAAGCAAACACTGACATGTGGTGATTCGTCAGGCCTGTGGTTCGAGCATGTCTGACGGTAAATAAATAAGAAAATGAGCGGGCGTGCCACTCTTTACACTACATGCAATTATTTATTTGAGCTCCTCAAAAGCAGCCAAATGGAAATGGCCTCTGTATCGATTTGACTTTCAGCCGGAAGAACATAACGTTGAAATGTAGCTCGTGAGAACATGGACGTTTGAGAAGAACTGCTGCTGTGGAAGGCCGGGGTTACAGTCCATGCACAACGCCAAACCGAGCCGTTGTCACATTTAGAGCTGCTTGTGTTCTAAAATCGATAGGCAGGAAATAAGACTTGCTCACGGAGCCGGTCACACAGCCGAGGGTTCTAGAGACCAGCGTTTTATGTGCACAGCACTTGAATTACTGGCGAGACGTCATGGCACATGCATTATAAATGGTGGATAGTAAATATTAAAAGGCTGACGTCTAAATTGTGAGAATCAAGCGTTGCTAAATATGTGAACTTCAGCCTTACCTCATGCTCTCTGGGGATACTAATAATCGCTAATGGTCAATAAAAACCCAACCAAACTACACACACAAGGACCCATACACGTGCACATATATTGTCACTACAAATACACCCATACTCACTTATACGGACACGTTTCTGTCCTGCTTGTATACTGTTCCAATAATAATCGTTTAAAAAAATCAAAATCACTGTTTTTGTCATTTTTCAGCAACTTAAAAAAAAAAGAAGATGTCTTTGCAAAGTCTTTCAATCGCGTCTCGTATCATGCTGAGATTGTAATTGCTGACTCCAGTGGTTCTCAAAGTGGAACCCTTGGCGGGGATGCTCTGAAAAACGGAGGAGCAGTTTAATTTTAACACCGTTTAATTTCGCAATTACATCCGTCAGCTTGGAGAACTCTCTCGAGGAGCAGACTGAAAACCAAAAGCCAATATAATCCTGAGATTAAGAGAAATGTTTGACACGGTCAGATTAATCACAGAGAGCTCTGAAAGGCTCAGAGTTCTACTCCTGTGTGTTTTAAGCCTAACCTTGGGCCAAGAAGTGAAGATACCCAACAGCAGAATTACTACATCCAAGGCTACTGGGACGCACTAAGTCTGTTTTCTAGCATACTAAATAGTACGGTAGTGTAGGTATTGGAACGCATGTACTGTAATTTGTATATCACCCACGTAATCAAACTGAATATAATCCATGTAATTGTGAGCCAGGATAGCTGATGACCTTCTGGCTCCGGCTTCTTATTGGCTCCCTCTCCCAGTATCAATCTTCTTATCTATCTCTGATCCGTCGAATACAATTGATCCCATTGGAAGCATTTGTTCCAATGCTACGGCTTAGCGAAGCCTGGATGTTGTTATCTTGTACACGAAGTTTGCCTGAAGTTTCATGGAAACGCATAATGGGAACTTCCAAGAGAGGTTTCGCGATCTGGGCAGCGCGACTCATTTTATGGCAATCTGCTTGTTGCAGATTTAATATTTCTTTTCCACGGGATGTGAGAGGCCTTTACACCCACTTGTACAGCACGGTGCAGGTCATCACTGAAGACAGAAGATACCATTTCACAAGAAAGATGTCGGGAAGGTCAAGTGCCCATTACAAACAAGGACCAATGGACTCTCTGTCTTACATTATTTGCCCCAAAAGCTCTGCTGTGTTAGTTGGTCGCTAAGTTCTTTAATCACATTATCTGTGTTCAATCTCTATAACCAAAACTCTGCTCATTTCTCGGCGGCTGTGTTTTGTTTTTGATCAGGTTCATGCAGTCAGCCTGTTGTGACAGTTCTGTACTTAACACTTCATGACGTCGGCGGCATCAAGCGCCGCACTCCGCAGAGTCTCTTTGAACACGAGCGCTGATGCTCTCTGCACAGTGGGGTGAGCTACATCATTGGGATCCAGCGGGACATGTGGTGGCACAGAGGAATGACAGCGCGTCTTTCCCTTTCTTTCTCTCCTTCCGAAGCCTATCATTTGGAATAATGGATAAATTAGCTGTCAACCAATAAATCTGCGGAGCGGGAGACTTAAGAGGTTCATGCGATCTGACCCAGGAGCAACTGCGCTGTGAGAATAGTTGAGCAGCGAGGGACGAGCTGTGGGAGGACGGACCGCTGTGAGTTACGGCTCCGCTGGGCCATAAAAAACACAAGCGGCGGGGCCTTTGAAGAGGACAAGTCAATGCAAGGGTCAAACACGCAGTTAGGAGACATTTACGCGTCTTTGGCATTCAAAGAGTTGGCTGGCATTTCGCATTCATGTGGTGGAAAACATGGAAGAAGTTGGAAAAAAGCTAAATTCTACTTAATACAGGATGGTGTGCAGAATCTCCAGTAGCCTACAGTTTGTCATGCAGAAACGTTTTGAGTGAAGAAAGTATGTGTCTGGATTAATTTGTAACCACTGATGTGTTGTCATTGTGAAAGTCCTTCTTGTCTCGTTCAGGTGAAGGTTTATGAAACACATTTATTCTTCTAGCTGACCGAACACTTGCTGCCGTATTGCCTCTTGTGGCGGCTGCAACCAGCCTCGACCAGGCACAGCGAAGTGTCCATAGCCGACCATCGTTCTGGAGAAAGACCGAGCTGCTGCATCTCACCTGCCTAAGTAGATCAGCCGGACAATTGGACTGTGCCATTCTATGACAGACAGGGGGGTGTTCTCAGGAGCCACTACATCTGCAACACAGAGGAGGAAGGCCTTCGCTCCCCTGCAATCAACTATGGTCTGGCCAGCATAGTATATATAATCATGCAGTTGGGCAATGGGGGGGTAATGTCTCTTGGTCAGAAGAGCGTGCACTCTTAAGTTGTGCTTAGACTTCAGTGCAACTATTTTCTAATTGTAATTTGTCACTTTTGCTTGAATTTGTTGCCGATCTTAATTCTTTTAAATACTTTGGGTGAATAAAATCCCTACTTTTTCCCCACCTTTACCTGCTCGCTCAGCTTTATGCGTACCCTTATGCACACCTCTCCTGACCTTTTCGTCAAAGTGCAAAGAAATGGGCCCGACCACTGACAATCACGGTGCCACCGTACACTTTGCTTCAGACCGCTGGGAAGGTCGCTCAGAGTTGTGGAATCTGAATCTTTCAAATCAAGCTTTCTTCTTTGACTTTTAAGTCCGCGTATATTTTATATATATATTTCTTTATTTATTGGTTTATTTGAACGGGACAGTGCACATTAATAAAAACATTTTTTTATATATATATATATATATATATATATATATATATATATATATATATATATATATATATATATATATATATATATATATATATATATATATATATATATATATATATATATATAAAAACCACATGCACCACGTGGAAAATGCGCCTGCTCAAACCAACTCCCCTTCCCTGATTGGGAAAAGTTTCTGTGCTGTTATATGAAGCTCATTGATTTGAACTATTGGCAAATGAGAATCAATATCATCAAAATGATCACATGATCAATATTCCACTCCTGATCTTACGCTACATTCTAACTGGTTCTTGCAGGTTGTCCAGGCTCGTGTTCCCGTCCTGCTCATTCATCATCGTAATGTCTCGGTGTTGTTCCGTCTGGTACTCGTGATAAATCAGAGCGGCTCGTGGGTTTTATTATTCACTTTATGCATGCGATATATTTCGTTACCTTTGGAGATTTGCCCATCTGTCCCGGCTGTCGCATACAATTTCACAGCGAACGTGATAAAATGCTGTAAAATACAATGAAGTTGTCGCGTCTTGAAAACAATCCCCAGCCGATCAGACGCTTGTATTTCATTGTTGATCATGTTTGACGTCACTGCCGGCAGCATGAAAGATGAAGTCGGCCGAGATACTGATAAAAGCAATTTACGCTTCTTCACAGAGTTGTGTATGAATACACAGCAATTGCGCTGCCCGAGTCCATAGATCTCTTAGAAAACACATTTTCGATAAGTGTGCTTTCTAACGTCTCGTTGTGTCTTTTGGGACCTCTTAGAAAAAACACATTTGAGGTAATTTTCTATTGTACATTAAAAAGCAATGTATTTGTTGTATTTTTATTCACAGTTCAGAGGGAAAGATGCATTTTATATAAAACAGTAAATCTATTGCTGCTCATATCTTGCAAGGTTATCACAGTAGTCTTAGTACAATGGACTTAAACCACTCACCACTCAAGCAAGTCGAGGTCAGAATGATTGCTCTCAACACACAAATACACTTACATTTTGGGAAAATACACTACATCACTAGTGAAGATATGTGCATGATCCCAACTGGTAACTCTATCGCCCCAAGTTTGAATGAAACTTTTTGCGATATTTCAATTTCCCATGCTGAGCTGCAGTGTTACGTCAGCAATATTCCCCTGGAGTTACCTTTTATTGTGAGTATCACATCTTTTTGGAACAAAACTCTTCAAATATTTCGAGGTCAGAGCCTGAAAAGCTCTGAGGACATGCCTGCACATGTTCAGTCAGGGAGGAGAGAGCGTGAATACGTGGTTCAGCATTTCTCTCTGTTCATCCAGCAGCTTGCTCCCTTTAATCCAAGACGTGCCAACACGCTCTCAAAGCGTTCTGAACTTGCTGAAGCGATGTTTCGCCTCAGAGCTTTCTCATAATTTAGGTCATGCAAAAAAAATCAGACACTACAAGTGGATTTTGTTTTACCGAGACGTGCCACAAAACGTTCCCCTGAAGTGAGTTCCGCTGTCGTCCGTCAAAGAGAATATCGTAAGACGGTCTTGTAAATATGTGGAGGGATTATATCTGGGCTTGTCGAGCAGCTACGAGCCCATCAGCGCGTCTCAGTCCCTGCGGGGGGGGGGGGGGGGGGGAAGCAGCATCAGCATCAGCAGAGGGCCCGCCTCCTTATCAGTTAATGGACGAGTACACCGGAGTGTCTCATTTGAACTGATGAGCCCCAACATGGGACTGTCGAATGGGTGAGACGAACACTTTCATGATTTATAGCAATGAAGGGTATCAAGATCAATCAAGATAATAAAAAAATACATGGGGGTAGTGAAGCTGTGGGGGGGGGGGCATCCCAGAATTGATTGCCAGAGCTTTTTGTTTGCCTTGCATGCCATATTGTTATCTCCCATTAAAAGAGTGCGTTCAGAGACTTGTACCGAGCCATAAATCACGCGGCTTGGATTTGGTCAGGCTTAAGGAGGAGTAATCAATTACATTCTACCAGGCATAGAGGAGGAGACCGAGCCTGCACCACAGGCTGCTCTCATTATCATAATGATCCGCCTTAAGTCACGCCGAGTCAAAAACATGGAGGGAAGAGATGAACGCATGAACTAGCTCTGACGAATAATACAGACTGAAGAAAGTACTTTGGATTTTTAACGCAGAATTACAGTCCTTTGTAATAATAATACGTCAATTATTACATACTTCAGTAATAAGAGTTGCAAGTTTTAATGTCAGCGACCATGACGGTGAGATTTATTTTCTCAGACATGTCAACAGTTAACCTGATGATAATGAATCAATCCCAATCAAACTTTAAAGGGCCACTCCACTCATATTACACGAGTCACTTGAGTTATTTTGTCAGACTTTAGTGTACCCGCCCATAACTAAAGTGACGTCCCGTTTTTTCCCTTCTATTTTAAGCCAGCATTACAGATTTGGGGCCTGGAGTTTGAAAGCTGTGGGCGTTTGCAGTACCCGGCAGGAAGGGTCTCATGAACGACGCTTTCATGTCAAGTGGACTGCAGGACGGACAGGTTTTGGAGATTGAGGGATTGGTTATTTGGGTCATCCTCCGCTGCTTCAATCTTCTTGCAATCCGTCCAATTTGATCACAGTGAAATACTAAATTGGCGATTTCCCCTTTAAATAGCACACTCAGAATCTCGATACTAATGCGGTCAAACTATTTCAAGCAGTATTCATTGATTTCTTAGTTTTCGCCTTATGAAGTTGCTAAAACAACGACCTCTGTACAGATCCAGCAGACACTGAGCGACAGAAGCATTCATTTGGTGTTTCTGGCTGTTCAACAACTGGAAGTCCAACAGCGACTCTCCTTTTAGCGCCGTTTTTTGTTCTCGACCAACCCCCGAACAAAACATCTGGCTTTTTAGCAGCTAAACGCTTCACTGCATTCACAAGCTAGTCGTCAGTCGTTTGGTGCTGGTCAGGTGGTAAACAGTGGGTCTATCAGAGCTAACAGCTGCATGTATGAACAGTGAGAAACATGACAGTAAAGATGCGGGCAAATCCAAAACAATGAGCTGAAAGTCACTAAAATGCTCCATAGAGCTGAGAAAAGCTGAGTCAGGTGGTAGTTATATGCAGGCTTGTCACATGGTACACGATCAATTAAGCCATTGTTGATATAAAACATATTGAGTAGTGCAGCTTTAAGCATTACATTATGATCAGAGTGTAAAAACTTTCTTTCAAAAAGATACAGCTCAACGTATTGATGCACTTGAGTATGACTGAACCCACTGAACGCATATTAATGTTGCCCCAACTGTTGCTGCCACATAAAGGAAACCCCAAAGGTGCGTTTGATGGAGGTGAGATGACATAAGTGAAAGTATAAATAGTCATGAGCAGAGCGTCTGATTGGGTTATTCCATTGAGAATGCGCATCCTGTATTTAAAAATGTATTAAACAAGAGAGCAATGGGGGCTTTTATTACCCAGCGTTAAACTCTACAACAGTCATGTTGAACAAGTACCAGAAGCAAAGTGGGATTGAAACATTTCATTGAGTTGTGTCGTACTGTAGCACCCTCACCCATTCACACACACTGGGGATTGGAACTTCACGTGGACTCTTCTTTCCCTCGTGTTGGTCACATCTCTGGCGACCCGACGCACAAATGACAAATTCCACCAACATTTGAAAGCTCGTCATATATAAAACAATAATTTATTATTTCTCTCATTTTACAAGACATCAAATTGTGAGGCTAACTAAGGATTTGTTAAGCTGTTATTCCGACCGATACATGAAACCCTAGGAAAGCAAAAGCGACTACGACGTGTGCCTCAACAAACAGACACTCGAGTTCCAATGCGAGGAAAGATCTTTGTCTAAAGATAGGCACACACACGCACACAATGACATCACGTTATGACGTCCTCTACATTATGCAACGGATGGTACATCGCGGGCGGTATTAACTTTGGGACATCAGCACCATTAGAGAGAAATCAACACTAAAAAAGTGGATTTGTTACAAAAATTGAATTTTTTTTTTTTTTTAATTTACAAAAGTCCTTTTGAAAAGGATTACGTGTTCTACCTTGCAGGAAAATAGCATCGTTTCCATAAAAGCATTAAGTATGCATAACAGTAAAATACTGATAAGAGATATATAGCACGAACAAAGTAACGTAAAATAGTGTAAATGCTGGCTGTTTACGTATGGCACGCGGTCTTTACACACCTTCAAAAAAACCTTCCAAAGAATATTCAAAAGAGCACAAAAAGGTAGAAAATGTTATTGAAGAATTTGAAAAAAAAACCCCAAAAAAAAAGCTTCCAAAAGCATCCTGAAAGCCATGTCCCATTCATGTCGAGTCCAACCATCGTCATAGAGACCTCCTCTTCACCGCAGTGCTGGACAATGTTCGTCCTATTTACAAAATGTTGCCACATTGAACGAGGCAGGAATCTCTACCCCAGCTGGGAGTGTCCTATGTACAGTCCGGTCCGTCCCCCTCTGGCTGGCCCGCCACCTGAACTCGGAACCGGACTTACACTGTGGTCACAGACAGGAGTGAGTTGTAAACCCTCGTGCCATCTGGTGACTTGGCACCGTGGGTCAGCAGTTCCTGGATGGTCATCCAGTTGTCAAATATTTTCTTGTTTCTCTTTTTCATCATCTTTTTGTGGCTGAGTTCGATGATGTTGGGCTCCCTCCTGTCGTCTGGGCCCGACTGCTCCTTCAGGCAGTCCGCTCGGCTCTGCTTCATGAACTCGCGGCGCTGCCTCTGCTCTTTGGAGCGGACCGCGTGCTGCTTCCTCTCCTCCTTGCTCCAGTAGCGGCCCATCTTCAGCTCGCTGATGGCGTCGTCGTCCGTGGTCATGCCGCTGCGCTCCGCGTGGATGCGCAGGGCGCGCTCCCTCAGCAGCTTGTCCCGCACAGGCCGCTTGGTGATGTAGCGCGTGCCGTCGCTGCGGATCTTCACCTTCCACTCCATCTTGGGCTCCAGGTCGCCGGGGCCGACGGGGTCCCGGCACATGCTGACCAGGCTCATCTGGCTCTGGGCGTACTCGACGGCGGATTTCTGCTGGATCAGCTGCATGTAGCTCTGGTAGTGCTGGGCGTGGGCGGGGATGTGGGCATGCTTGTACGGCGAATGTTGCTTCCGCTCCTTGCTCTCTGCCGGCGGGGCTCCATCTGGATCCTTGGTGGGGCCTCTGCTCCGGCTGGGGCCGCCGGCTTCTTGGACGGGGGACGTGAGAGCTTTGAGGACCTTGTCGTTGGAGCTGGCGGAGCCCGACGGTCCAGCCGGACCCTGATTCTCTGCCTCTCGTCGGAGCGAGTTGTCTGGAGACAGCTCCAACGTGAGAGGGGTGCTGCGGCAGCTCTCGCCAGTGTTGTACGCGCTGGAGCTGTCTTTGTCCGACTTCTCCGGCAGCTCTGTGATGTCTGAGAGCTCGTGGTGGCCCGCGTCGATGCTGGTGTTGTAGTTACGGAAGCCGCTGTTGTGGAGCATCCAGGACTCGCGGCACTGCTCCCTCAGCTGCTGCATCTTGTGAGCGCGCACGATATTCAAGCACTCCAGCTCGATGGTGCGCAGCTCCTCGTTGAGCATCTCCAGCTCCTTGTCCACACCCTCTTGGTCCTGGCCCTGGTAGTAAAGACCCTGGGCCCCGCTGTTCCTCATCTGGCACTTGAGCTCCAGGAGTTCCCTGAAGCGCTCGCACTCGTCGGCCGGGATGCCCAGGAAGTCGGCGTCAGCGTAGTCCGCGGAGATGAAGGACTCGCTGCCGAAGGGCAGGTCGCTGCTGCCGAGGGTGTCCTGGCTGTAGGCCAGCTTTCTGCAGCTGCCCAGCGTGTTGGAGGCCGTGGTCTGGTCGTCGCCGAGGTTCTCCTGCTCCGAGCTCTCGTCGTTCCGCGTGCTCTCGTCCGTGCGACCGACGCCGCTGTCCTTCTCGTGGTGGTTGGACAGCAGGGTGGCCGTGTCCGTGGTGCCCCCGTCCTCCTCGTGCTTCTTCTGGGAAACAAATAGACGACAAAATGACTCGGAAACAGTGAGAACGGAGTTGTATGATTGTGACCACTGCCACTAAAAGTGCTACTTTATTTACACCAACTCAGAGAACCTTTCAGTGTTAAATCACAAGCTTCAACAAAGGCTTCACATAGTTTTTGTCAACGAGCATGTGCTTTCCATATGAAAAAGCGTTGCTAAAAGAAATGTTGACAGCAGCAGCTGTTACTCTCCATGGATTGGCTCGGCCAAAATAATCTATAGATGAACGTATGTGTTGGTGCAGATGGATGGTGCTAGTTTGCCTCTGCACGCTGTGCATGTGTGTGTGTGTGTACCTGCTGCAGCATGCTGGCGGTGAACTGCATGGCCTGATGGTGCTGCTGCTCCAGCATGTCCATGTGGAGGTCATCCAGGAAGTCGTTCCTGTCATCATCCATCCAGCCCTCGTCCAGCTGACACGCATGTTGGGGGGGAAAAGAAGAGAGGCCTCATTAGACGCTAAGATTTCACTGCGAAACCGGAACAGAAAAAGATGAAACTCTGCTGTTGAAAGTCTGACTCTCGTTTGTTTGCATGAAAGACCTCGTGATGAACCTTTACTGGGTTCACACCACTCATGACATTCTCAGTACCTGGATCTCTGGTCTGGCCACCAGCAGAGAGACATTCTGGTTCCCCTCACTGGTGAGCAGCGCTACAGCATCCTCCCGGTTCTGGATCTCAATGCCATTGATCTTGGGGGACAGAAGGGACAATTTCAATACCCGATCTTTTCAAAATAAAATGGGTTTGTACATTTATGCTACTTTTACCGCTCGACACCACTCCTTAAAGAACTTAACGTAGATAAAATATTGTTTTTTAATATTTTTGATTCATTTACATGAAAGCAATGGAGTCCTAGAAATCGACATGAACTGAATATTGAACAAAAAAGTACAGCTGCTGAGATTTCGGTGATCTTACCTGAATGATTTTGTCCCCTTCTCTAATTCTGCCGTCCTTTGCGGCAATGCTGTTTGGATCAATCTAAAGAAAAGAGAATCGACGATTACTGACGAACTCGGTCCACTCGGGACTTCCGTGTCTTCCACTTCTGACTTAAAGAGAACATGGTCACTGCTGACCAGTTGATCTGAGAGCTACGCTGCACCACGTACCTCACTAATGTAGATCCCAGCCTCGTCCTCATCGTCAGTCCTGTAACAGATCGTCAGGCCGAGCTTGTCTTGGATGTTGGCTCGGTATAAATCCACTTCCTGGTAAGACACACACACAAAATAATATCACGTCCATTTGAAATGATTCGCTTTTTTTTTTTTAAAGATCGAGTAGAAAATGGTTGTATATATTGTCTCATGTTCTTCTGGACGGACTAAATATACCGACTGCGAAATGGGTTCTCGGCGCAACACCGGTCCATCAATCACTGTAATGAATCTTTCGGCTGGACGCCGGGAAGCCATTGGCTTTCTGAGGATTGCCCGCTGACAGGATGAGAGACGAGGCAGTGGACCGCAGACGGGCGGAGCGCCGCTTCTCACTTGTCAGCGGCCGTAATCTCACAGATACAGATAAAGATTCGAGCGCTGCTGTTCCTCGAGGGCAGAGGACGGACTCCCAGAGGGTTAATCCGCCCCAAACAACGGAGTCTCGTCTGAACGCTGAAGACTATCTCACAGCAATAGTTTGACATTTTGGCAAATACTTTTCCTGCTTCCAAGAGTTGGATGAGAAATGTAGTAACGTGTAAGAACTGGTTTTTACGGAGAAGCTCTGGGGTCACATGGTAGAAAACCATGCCACAGTGTCTCTATAACATTTGCATAACCCCACATTGTATATTTATGGCACTCAGTCAATTTTATATGACCTCGCTGTACTTTTGGGCATTTTTATCGATCACGGTGTCAATTTAATACGGTACTGTGATATTGCTATCGGGAGTTATATCCGATCAGGCAGTGTCGTGAGGTTAAAGTTTATAGTGACCATATTGTTCGCAGATCGCCTAGAACCCTTTGTTTGATATATGTTGTGTATATTGCTGGAGGAATATCTATATTTTTGCAGCAATGCTAATGCCCACTGAGCAACCCCCCCCCCCCCCCCCCTACTCATACCCTGGCCCGTTGTTCTGTTTTATTTTTCTAAATGACGCTCTGGTTGGAGTTAGGCTCAGACCAAGTTTCACTGATGTTTCAACCAGCCTAAGTTTCAACTTCGGAACAGTTGGTTCCCGGAGTCTTGGCTGGGTGCCGGACAACTTTACGTCTTTGACAAGATGCCAGACAAGAACGCAAATAAACCTAATTCCCAGAGCGTCAATCTATTCTTTTAACCTGCTGAAAACCCAAATGCATCACTGAGTTTAGGCTAAAAAAGACCAACTTACTGGTAGTCACTATGCAGACATTCCGTTCTTTCTAATCTATTCTTGTGCGAAATAGAAACATTATGATACAAAGTGACAAAGCATGAAAGGAAACTGATCTAGAGGGGGGTCAGTCTGTGAGGACGCCGAGGTTACTCAGTGTTGGTCTTCTACACATCTGCCTTCAGGACTTCACCTTCCTGGTCTCAGCCTCCGAGCTCCTCCTTGAATACCATTAATACCAAGCAGTGGGTGGCTGGGGTTTCTAATGGAGGGGGGGGGGGGGGGTGTCGGGTCGGCGGAGGTCACTGAAGGAGCACAGCGGAGGCTTGATCGTGGCCTCATTCGGGCATTGTTAGCGTGCATCATCAGATTCATCCCCGCGGACCCCATTATCTGTGCCATCTCATTATCCTCCAGCCGAGGAAGACGTATTGGGCCCCGTCACTAATAAGTAATGATGTCACCGCTGTGCATCTGTTGGAACAGACCCAGCAACTCGATCCCTGTCTGGAGGACATCTCGGTGTCTGTATAGAGGGAGAGTGCCCCATCAATAACTGGGATGCATCAGTACTTGTGGTCGCTACTGGCCATTGGACTGGAGACACGGAGGCGACCTCGGGGCCCGCTTATGGAGCAGACGATGCACGGCCGTCCGAACGTAGATCCTCATCGAGACGAGAGCGGAGATGGAGAGAGGGTGGAGTGCACGTTTACCTCATATTCCAGCTCCTCGCGCTCTATGTCCTGCTGCATGGCCACCAGGAAGTCGTTGGGGTCAAAGTATGCGTGCGGAGGACGCCTGGGAAAAGAAAAAGGAAGCAAGATTAACTGGGAAAGAGTAAATGCTCATTTAATAAAAACACACTTAAAACAAAATAAAAAAAGAAGAAAAATAAATCCTTTTATAACACATTTCACAATCTGGATTCAACTTTGCCTCGGATTTTAAAAATAAATAATGAGAAGGAGAGAGGAAGTAAGAAGAACTCAATGTAGAACTCTTGAATCAGATATATTGAAGCTCGGCCCGGAGGCTAATCACAAATTAACATGCCGTGTTATTAATTTGTCTCAGAAATCAATTAAAGGAATCACAATTATTCATTAAAGGGCAACTGCTGCTGCCGCGGGGTTTGAAATGCAGCCAAAGTCTCTGAGCTCCGGGTGCTCACACACACACACACACACACGCAAACAATAGATGCAATTTGTGAATATGCAAATATGCATGAGCTAAACAGTCATTTTCATGCGGCCGTGTGCCCCGGAGGAGCTGTCGTCTCCCGTAAGTGACGGGGACGTTTTCCTTTCAAACCTCCGACGCGTCCTGGGCGTTCACAGCTGTGGTCTGGAGCAGGAGATAAGGTGTCGCTCTCTTAATGAACCGTTAAAGTGAAAGGTCTGGCTGCGTCTCCGAGAGTGAGGCGACCTTTTTAACACTGCCGAGTGTTCTGAATCCAGAGAATTCCTGCATCTTCAAAATGCAAAGTGGGCTTTTCCGTTCAATAATCTTTTCCGTTAACGCGGCGATACTGCGAGTAAACGGTGGTTTTAACAGTCAGTTTCAGGTCGATTCTGTTTTGCTGGATGGTTTATAAAAAAGGATTTTCTACCGAGCAGGTTGCCGGTCAAGTGTCCGCACACTCGGCTGTATCCTTGTCGTCTCTCAATGCCAAATCCAGTCTCGAGTTGCTAATCGGCCTGTAAACAACGACCGTCTCGGCCTGCATATTTGTTATTCAGATATCCGCGGGCTACGCCGGACCTCGTGAAATAGTTCCCCTCAGAGTCTAAATCGTTGTCGGACTGATTGCCAAGGGGTTCTGGGAGTCCAGTAACCCAGGTGTGTAGGGACAGGAATGTACGTATGCAACCACGTGGTCATCGTATGTATTACGCGGACAAGAAATAAATATGTCGCTCAATTTCTAAGCCATCTTCTCATTCTAGCAGGGCTTTCTCTCGAGGTCTTCATGAACCGAGCTGGCACTTACTCCTCTGGGAGCAGATACTCCTCCAGCTCCGCCATGGGGGTTGAAGCGGGGGAGAGCTTTGTGAGGGCCATGATGTGCTGGAGGGTGATGTCCGTCTGGGTGCTGATGTCCGAGACCTGGGCGTCGCCAGCCGGGCCGACCGCTTTGGGATGCGGGGCTCGGCGCAGAACCTGGACCACGATGGGCTCCTTGGCCGTGCGGAAGGCCTCCACCGCCTGGTCGTGGGTGGTCTTGGAGAGGTCCTTGCCATTGACCTGGAAGAAGACGAAGAGAGGACGAATCAGCAATTTTTGTTAAGAATTCTGTTTTTTTTTTTTTTTTTCAATGAAGAAACGGGCTGGAAGGACCCAAAACACGTCAGCTGTTGTTCCATTTGCTGTTGTGGTCTCTTAGACTGAAGATGATGTTCAGTGCTCCTCACTGATTCAATCATGATTACGATGATTAAGGCCTCACGTGAAGCACTGCGCCCACAAACTCAACAGGAGAAACGACTCATTACTGCCTCAGCTTGCGTTACAGGGTCACAGTCGGACCGAGCAGAGCGAGACCTTAATTAGGACGAGTCTCTCTGTAATTAATCAAGGGCATTAGCCGAGGCTGCGCGGCGGGGCCCTCATTTAGCGGAGTCATTCCTCAGAAGAAGATAAATGCGACGTGCCGCCGGAGGCAGTGGAGTGGGCGCGGCGCGTCAACCTGAGAATAATTCCAGCAAAAGGCTGCGTCACGTCGCAGACGGGAGGCCAATTAGGTTTGCTTGAGCCACTTTCAGGCCTCCGTGTGCTGATGGGAGATCAGCGCAGACCCTTTAAAGATCTCAATGGAATGCGTCACCGGATCCAATCAGACGAAATCTGCACACAGATCTACGCTTATTCCCAAATGTCAGGCCGAGCGCACGGATTATGTTTTGATTCGGCCCAAATGCCACCGTCAGTTCACCAAAGCATCTACGTAAAAAACACCCCAAACAAGCATTAACCCAGTGAGCGCAAGTGTTGAAAGCCCCCCCCCCCTCCTGGATGCGTTGAAAGCTTCGATAGGATCTCAGGCCCGGGGATCCTCTCATTTCACAGACTCAAGGCTGCCTTCCTCCTGCCTCCCCCTCCGATGCAGACACGCTCAAGAGTGTCCTTAGAATTACTTTCTAGCATTTGGAGTCGCAGGTCATAAATCCCTAGCGTTCCTTTTTCACTCCTCCCGACAGTCTAACATGCACGCGAGTCCGTGTTTGAGGATTAATTTTCTGATAAACGCGTGGCTGGTTGGCGCGCCTGCCTTCCGGCCGTGAGTGTCTCATTGGCATTCACGGCACACTTTGCAGACTTTACTGTGGTGCTGCGCTTTAATCAGCATTAATATTACACCTCCTCCAGGGAATGAATGCTGTGTATATATACACACACACACACAACCTGCCTTTGACCCAGACAATGTAAAAGCTGAGGACATATTTCTATAAAGGGGTACGTACAGAAACCAAAGGCACTGGGCGTGTGTGTGTGTGTGTGTGTGTGTGTGTGTGTGTGTGCTTGGAGGAAGGACGAAGAAGGCAGGAAAAGGAGGGAACTTAAAGCAAAAATCAGAGGAGGCTATGTGCCCACTAATAACCAGAGCCGATTAATGCTCATCCTGGGTCTGCAGGATAATTGGATCATCTCAGCAGACTTAAACTTCTTCTACATCAAACCCTAACAGCTCATCTGTTCGCAGTTTGCTCTGAATAAATCGGCATTGAGAAAAGCGTGTCATCATATCACAGAATGCTAATGTAAGAAAACAAAAAAAACAGAGCAACCTTGAGATGTAACACCGCTCTCTGCTGAAAGCAAACCCAGTAACACCACAACACAGAAGAAGACGTCTACATTCCTCTGTGCTGTTGCTGCTGGTATCGGTAATAAGCCTTCCTTAAATCACACGGGACCTCACATCCTCAACCACCTTTGTTTCCCACAGCGAGCCGTGATGTTGTACATCAGCTGAGGAATACAAGCGCCTTTGTTGCCGTCTCCTCTCCGCATGCAGGCTCCAACAATCAAACCTGGTTGCCAGGAATCCCGGGGGCTACTTGGAGGCAGTGAACCAGAGACAAAGCCTTCAGCCCCCCCGTCCTGTTGAGCCCAGAGCATTCTGCCTCAGTGCTCTCACTGTTGGGGGGTGGGTGGGTGGGTGGGTGGGGGGGGTCCCCCACGAACTCCATTCACTGCGCTCACCTCTGACACGGAGCGGCCCTTTTGCGGCGCACTGGGAAAAAACACACAACACTCCCCTGACACAATGCTTCACCGCCACCGAGCTCCAGCCACGCCGCGTTAACCGCGCCTTAACGCCGCGAAGAGCACCGGCCCTTCGAGCTGACGCAGTAATGAGCCGGAGACACCGGACTGTACTCTGAAGGTCCGATTTACCTTTTGCGAATACCAATCACTTGAGCCGGCGTTCACGTTGACACAGCGACGACTGTGAAGAGAAGACTCCGGTGCATCCTCCGAGAACAAGTCTCCGCTAAATCCATTTTAATGACGAGAGGGCAGCCAGGCCCTACTTAAAGGAATGCTAATTAGGTCTAAATCACACGTCTGCTGTGTCGCTGTTCGGTGAGGAATGTACACAGCTGGGGCTTTGTTACTCACGGCCTATTTTTCTTTCATTAAAATAGAACATCTGACCTCTACTGCAAATCGCTGGACCCGTGTCCCTGCACAGGATCTGGTTTCGGACGTTTTTAAGAAAAAAAGAGATATCTATGCCAGTCTTCAGCTCGCTGGGGGATAATTAGGGGCAGCAGGGGTGAGCCGCGCCGCGGTATCTTCCATGGAACGCACATCAAGCTGGGGTTGAGATGCTGATGTGGGAATCTGTGTGTGTGTGTGTGTGTGTGTGTGTGTGTGTGTGTGTGTGTGTGTGTGTAATCAGCGATTGCTAACCTGCTGCCAAAGATGCTTATCTGCCAGGCGGCGCCGGCTCTTTCATTATTGTCTTTGTAATACGGTAGATGGGCTGAGGCTGCCTCAGCTTTTTCGTTTATTCTTTATTTAATCAGGTCGTTTCATTGAAAATCAAGCCTGATATTCATGAGGAGCCTGATATCAAAAAGGTAATAAACACAGGAATCAATCAGAGTTCAAATAAAGTTGAATAGACCGTTTGCCAACTCCCGCCCCCCCCCTAGTTACTGTGCTTGTCAAGCTGTCTGTAGGTTTCCCTTCTTTCAAGGTTAGCTTGGTGAGTAGGTTGAAAACGTCGTCCACCGTTGACTTTTTAATACTTCCAGCTGACTTTTCTAAAATAACATCTTCACGCCTATCGGCCAAAATTAGGATAAACGCCAGATGGTGATCAGTTTAGAAGCTATTGAAATAGATTAATAGAATTATAGTCGTTGTTAGCCTTTGGATAATAAGTTTGATAAGATCGGATCGTTATTTCATTCTAACATAACCCTGTTTGGCTGCTTAGCTTAACAGTTAACACAGATGTTAGATGTACCCGTTACAGGAGAAAACTCAGAAGAACAGCGCGTTCACGTGAACTCGACATTCTGATGTAGCATCTAGGAGCAGCTTCCACACAGTGGCCATAATGTCAAGTATGTCTAGTATGAATTCGCTCATTGGCCTTGGAGGGAATGGCAGGTTAATAGTGAGCGAGTTAGCCAGACATGCTAACATGCAATGTCACGGTTGCGGTGCCGCGGTCTGCCACTAGTAAAAACGAGTGGCTCGACCGGCCTGCTGTCCCTTACGGTTGCTAAACCGCATGATTAGGTTAAGAGTACTGCCATTTATACAGGGATATAAATACACAATATATGTATATTTACATACATTAAAAAATGTGTCAGTTTGCAAAAAAAGTAAAAAAAACAAGTGCCTCCCTCCACGTTCTTATTACTGAATAGAAAAACCGTTGCAGGATATTTAATCAATTCCCTGAGCGTGTTGTGTAACATTAGTCTTTCATATGGCCATTCAATCTCCGCCTAATCCTTCAATAAAGAAGAGAGGGACACCATTAAAGAGCCAGTGTTTCTGTTCCTCGGGGAAACGCAGCGAGATGAACAGAGTGGAAACTCTGCCAGGCGAACGGCGAACCTTTGAGCGCCGGGCCGACGGAAACCCTGAGAACTTCACTGTACGGACGAGCGTCTCACGGAGCCTCCAGAGCCGGGGCGCTCGCCTCCGCTCTCTGCTCGGATACCCTCCTCAGACGGATTCTTCAAAGTCTGTATTTCGGAACGGAGAGGAGCACTGACGGGATAGAGAGCGTGAAGACTTGAAGGCTATATAACATTTGAGTGGCAGTCTGAATGTGGGTCATTCTGCCTGAAAAACACAGTTAATCCCTCTTTTATTTCACAGCAGATTGGAGGACCAGCCAGTGATTTCTCAGAGTGTGTGTGTGTGTGTGTGTGTGTGTCTGTTGTATTTTCTAAACCGAGTGGACAGAAAAACTCTCCGAGGTGTGAGGCGTGAAAACACAGCAGCCTTTGTTTGCCACAGTGTGCGAGTTTACTGAGGATTACAGAACAAACAGCCAAAAAAACCGTAATGCTGACTGAAAGAGACACCACTGTTTATTGCTAATCTGATTAAAGCACGGGGCATTGTGTTATCCACAGCTGATCAATTAAGTCTCTCTCTCTCTCTCCTAATTGAAGCCTAAGTGAAGGTGTGAAGTGAGTCTATTGAACTTCACTTGGAATACATTTTCTCTGACTTTTAAGCCCTTTAATAATCACCTGTTTTAATAATCACCTGTTCCACCCGTTGTGTTTTTGAAAAAGTTCTGAAAATAAGTCAAATCTCAAAAAAGGATGATTTTCTCTCTCAGAGGGATTTCATGAGTGAAACACTGCAGTCATTCAGCGACTCACAATCAATCTGCAAGAACTTTGAATTCAAAGCAGCCAATACTCCTTTAATCGAAGAATACTCGAGTGAAAACAACAACTCGCATCGGTATAATTGACCTCCTCTGGCTGCCGACTCGAGGCATCTCAAGGCCGCCAGAAGGGGCGAGTGCAGCTGGAGGACATCGCTCTCTGCCCCTCGGCACGGACACACGGACAGCCGTGTGCAGTTTAATTCAGGCTGGAGTTCACGAGGTATCAGCAGAACCCCGGGATGTGTCGCGCTTCATTAGCCGTTATTCTCACCGCACCACCTCACACAACGCACACACCTACTACAGTACAGGGAGCAGACATGAACACACACAAACAACAACTAAACAAAGTCTTCTGGATGTCCAATCTCCACAAAGGGATCACAGCTCCTCCCATGCAGGTGTCAGGAGTCTAAATCAGGCCGCTACTGACACGTGAAGCCAGACTCCTGGTCATCACACTGCTGGGAACCTTTTCAATGCAGCAACACATCGGTCAAAACTATAAAAAACATAGAATGACATGGATTGTGACCGATATCAGTATCCGTGCATCTGCAGGCCTTCGTCGTCACCCTGAACCCTCGTAGGCAACATATGCTTAAGCCTGGCCTCGTTATGGGACTATACAACACACGCATAAAGCACGAACAAGTTGCGTGTTGATGCTTAATATTATAATCAGCAAACTCTTAATTACGTCCCCACGGTGATAATCATGTTTACGCACCGCTGCTCTTGAAAAACAAGAGCTCGTTCAAACAGCAAATTAAGAGCGCTTCACAACAGGACACAGAAACAGACTCATCCGCCCTCGTGCCTTCTTTTAACGGATTTTAAGTTGTGCCGTCTTTTTACAGAGACAAATTCAACGGTAATAATCTCTGTACTTCTGCTTGTTTGTGGATAAAGAGCTTTCGTTTGCCGCATGGGACTTGAGAATTATATCTGACATCCAATGCGTCCAGTGATCCTGAGCCGTTTGTTATACTTTGTCCACCGCATCTACATGTATGAGATCTATAAGTGGTGGGAATGGGTGAATCGCTGTTTGGTTTTAATGTGCTTTCTCACAGCTTGGTTTGATCCCTCTCTGTCATTCGCTGTGGACTGCCGGTAAGTACACGGGCTCCTGCGAGCGCTCCCCTGCGGCCGCCGGCCACCTGCTCCAGTGTTGAACAGATGTGGCGGCCAAACGGGGGCTCGATCTGGGCCGTCATTAAAAAGCACACAGTGTCAGGCTGCGGTGGCCGCGCTCTGATCTGGTCTGTGTCAAGCCTCATTACCGGGGTGGGTGGGTGGGGGGGGAGGACAGGCTACATCTTTGCAAGTTCCTTTTTTTTTTGATGACAGGGGTCTCTGACAGCGGGGCAGGGGAGGGGCAGAGGATTGGAGGGATGTCGGGGCCGTCTTGTACTAATAGTTCCATCTAATGTCTCTGTCGGTCTGGTCCAGGGGAGATGTTACACTGAGGCCATCTGGCGCTGTGACAGCTTGGCTTCTTGAGCCGAGCGTGGCATCTTCACTCAGGAATAGAGCTAATTGGGCAGCGGCACTTGATTCCAGCCGGCTCGTTTGTAAACTTCTATTACCCAGCAGATCAACCGGTTTTTTTCGGTTTAAGATGCTGTTCCTCTGCAGGGAACGGAGGGAGGGAATCGACAGCGAGAGACGGAGAAGCCTTAGAAAGCAACCGACTTATAGAAGACAACCGTCCAGATCAGTTCGCCGTGGATCCGAGTCCCGATCGCCGGCTCGCGCCGAGGCTCTAATTAAGCTCCGGGTCTTGTCAGAGACCGCAGCACGGCGCCACAGCCATTACAGAGTGCTTCTGGGGAGATTAAGAGCCCTAGAAATGTCAAACAGAGTTTCCAAGGCCTCTGCCTTAAAGTCCCTGACAAAAGCAGCTGAGCTTACATCTCCACATGGTGCTCACCTTTAGCTTTGAAGAGAGGACCGAGGGGTCCGCCGCTGTCAGGAGGGTCAAGTTTAAAGGGGAGCGCTGAGGCCGCCGCTGCTCAGGCCTCTAATGATCATAACAAAAAGGGAAGACGCTTCTCCAGAACGCCACGTTGGCTGCCTTTAACAGAGCCGAACAACGTTTGATCTCCAGCATAACTCTAGTGATCAGTGCAATTCCTTTCGAGGAAATAATGTACACCAACAGCTCTTAATTCATTCCACCCAAACACACTGCTAAAGTTAGCAAAAGAAAAGAAAAGAAGCTTTTTTAATCCTGCCATAAGAATGCCTTCAGGAGCAGTCTGTTGACTTTTAGAAAACAGAGCTGAAGCATATTTTTCACGCTTCCGACACGGGAGTTGGAGCTGAGGCGTTTAATGAACTGGAAAGATTTCAAGTGTTGGCGGATTATTAAGTCCTCAGAGAGATAAAGGGGGAGAGCAGAGAGTTGGGCGCTGTGCCAGGCTCACCGAACAAGAGGATCTGCCTGTGTTACATCAGTAGGGAGAAATAAGACCTCCCAGAACCCCCCCCCCCCCCCCCCCCACTATAAGGCGCAAGCTATGGATGTGCCCACGTAGATTCCATTCAACCACCATCTAATACCACAGACGAAGAACCAGGCGCATCACGTCTGTCAGAGACGGACAGACTCGAGTCAAGTCTCAGAAAAAGCAACATCGAAGTCTTTTCCTGCCGCTGACCACGACCATTACTGCGACATCGCAGCACGAGGTTGAGTCGACTTTGAACATTTCCCTGTTTTGCACGCATATCTGAGACCTACCGCTTCAACGCAGTTCGTAAAGAGCTCCACAGTAACCTGCTCGGTGAAGGCAGGCACGACCCCGTCGGTCATCATTAACCAGAGCCGCTAGTTGTACATTGTGAATGCACCTTCCAGTAGGACACATCTGTAATGATTGAACAGTGTGTGTCTGCTCCGTAATGCGCGCTGTCCTAGATTGATCATTGTGGTGTAAAAAAACCATGGAAAACTCACTATTTCTCAGAACTATGGGTACGTAGAGCAACTACTAAGCTCATAGTTGTATTATTGCAGTTATTCAGTCACTGTTCAGGTTAAAGGCAAATAGTTACACACGCAAGATGTGGCCTCGGCACTTTACCAGGTCAAGACTGATCGAGATTTTGCTTGCGAGTCAAATCTCACAGCATCAGGTCTATCATTTAAAAAAAAAAAATCAAAATATACTTTTCACAATTTTCTGACATTTCACAGACTAAACGATTAAACAAGGACCCGAGAACATGATCGGCAGATTAACGGATGATAAAAAACAGTTGCAGCGCTGAAGGAAAGGTTTCGCAACATGGCCACCTTGAAAAACAACCAGAACAAAAGAAAGAAACACAGTCCCGGCCAATCACAAACTCCTTCCGCGACTCCTTTGACAGCATCGCCATCACGAACCTCTTAAAAACAGAGCGCACGTCCACAGCGCGTCAGAAATCATCCGCGTTATCTCTGCCGTCGCGTGGGGGCCGCGGTGCTCGGCCCGTCTGAGGGCAGCAACGTGCCAAACGACGTGTCGTGTTAAACCCGGCACGCCGAAGAACAGACCGCCGAGAGACAGACGGAGGACAACCGACAGGCACGTTGACTCTGTGACCGAGGAGACAGCGGAACAAAAGATGTGGCAGGCCTCTTCCATTAACCATGTTTTTGCTGTTATTAGAGGTCTGTTTTGGGGGGGGGGGGGGTGGAGGAGTCTCTCTGACCCCAATACCAGCACCCATAATCCATTTATTATGCCACTATACACCATCTTTTTCCTCGACACACGCAAAAACCTCTTAGTCTTTTTTGATGTTTTGTTCATGAACAGACCTGATCAAAGCCAAACTATTTGCAAGCACAATGTCAGCCTCCCCCCCCCCCCCCGATATCTCCCCCTGACGGGAGGGAGAATAATGAGCGAGGTCCGCGGAGAGCTCGATCATTACGTTCATTTAAACCAGCCACTAGCCACCCGGCACCCGGTGCAGCAAAATGGAGATGTGATTCGGTGTGATTGGAGGATAACACTTGGCCGGGGTCCATCATGGATGAAAAGAACGAGAAGAAAGAAAGAAAGAAAGAAAGAAAGAAAGAAAGAAAGACGTCAAAAGATGTGCAGCAGTCTGTCAGACTCGTACGCCGTCTGCTGGTAGATGCTTTCACTCATTAGACCCGACTGCCACTTGAATCCAAACAGAATAAAAGTTTCATTATGACTTTCTTTCCACGCTACAATCTGAATCGACCATCAAATGCTCTTTGGGAACAGAACTGTGAAAAGGTGGGTTCATACCGAGTTCACCTGCTTCAGACAGAAAGGTGTTCGATTCTGAATGTCTGAGGAGAAAAACTAAAAGAGCATTTGATCCTTTTCAACACGAGTGCATCAACAGAAAAAAACCCCGTCATGGCTTCTTATCTTTTCCAGATAAATCCATCACGCAAATTCAAATAACCTTAACCAAGAATATTTATTTGAATCGTCCATTTATCCGACCAACTGTCCAAAATCAAAGATATTCAATTTACAACAATATAAAACAAAGACGAGTAGTTCATAGAAGCTCGAACCAGAACATGTTTGCCATCTTTGCTCAATTAATCAAGCAACCGATTCATGGTGTCGGGTTTGTACTGAAGTCTGGTTTAAAAGGCACTTAAAACCCCCCCAACAAGAACCAGTCCATGCGCTCGTGAAAACATTCTCCCTCTGCGTTAACGCTGCATCTACAACAACGCTCGGATCTATTTTCTTCGGTGGAAAAGAAAAAGTGCAACACAAGCACGGCGGTGTCAAATATAAACTCTTTTTTTTTTTGTGTGTTAAAGTCAAACCCGGGGTTAAAGTCGGAAAGCTCCGAGTCAGCATTCAGTCGAGAATGAGGAGGTGGGCAGCGACCGGCGCACACACTAGCAGACACATTGAGAGAGCTGTCACCTCTTCATCACCACCACCCCCATCTTCCTCCTCCTCCTCCTTTAAAGCGCAGCGCGCCACCTCTTGCTGACCCCCGCGGCCAGAGTTCAGGCTGCTCAGCTGCAGGAGCTCCACACTCCACTCCACTCTCCTCCACCCTCCGCTCCCACTCAGCCGGTGACCCCCGGAGACATGAGCGCCAACAAAAGTCACAATACAAAACAAGCCTAAAACCGACTGTGGCTATCGCCGAAAACAGGACAAAAAAGTACAATCAGACAACGTGAAAAGAGTCCCCGAGGTTTGTTTTCCTCCAGAGGCTAGGGTCACCGTACCTGGCAGACTTCATAGAGTAGTTTATAATGCTCCTCGGGCTTCTGCAGGGTACAGAGGCTGCATCCCATGGTGGAGGAGATCACACCATCCAGGCTCCCCCCCCCCCTCCGGCCACTGGAGACTGGAAGCAGATCTGTTCTCCTTCTCCTCCCTCAACGGACTGCCTCCGTCCGCTCGCAGACACACGACAACTCTGAGGGGGCCGACAGGATTGGCTTCCCACCGCCGGCTTGTGGCTGGATCTCTCTCTCTCTCTCTCTCTCTCTCTCTCACCCCCCCTTACCCTTCCTCGCCTCACATGCTCCCTCCCTCTTCGACGTCCCTCCAGCTTTCTGCTGAGCTTCACGGGGCCCAGCAGCCAGAGCTCGGCCTAGCACACGCCCCCCTCCCTCCTCATGTTTATTAATCGGCCGCTCATTGATTATTCATGAGGGGGGCCAACGTGTGAGATGAAGTCCTCCTTATTAACTGACTTTTAGTTTGAAATCCAAAGTGGGACAAGAAGACGTTCATCCATGATTTCAGGATCGAGCTCCACATATCTGTGATTGAAACCCTTTCGCCGCTTGGTGACCTCTGGTACACATATAGATATAATATAGTATACTCTGGTACACTAATCCATGCAGCAGAAAGAGACACTGTGCATTCTTTCCTGTCTCTCCAAATACACAGGCCCGAAGCCAGGGGAAACAAATAAACCAGCTACGTGTTGATGCCGTCCCTCTCCAGTGCAGCACGACGAGCCCTCAACCCAGCGGTAACGTTCTCTGGGTCCTTCTTGCTGCGCTGTGCAGACAACGGGTATGTCGCCATAAGGCGGACCTGGCATCTGTCCTGCTGTTTGCTCTGGTGGACACACACACACACACACACACACACACACAGCTGACCAAAGACACGACTCCGTAAGGGTCAGAGATGGAAAACTTCACATTTCTACGGGCAGAAGATGTGCTACAGAGTTAATAGACCCATTTGGACCGCAGGAACTTTCCCCAAAGACTGGAAACCTTTTAAAAGAAGTGCTTTTCGACCGCAGGGACCAGGGTCGAAGTAAAGTTCCTGGGACATTTTACCCCCCCCCGAAAAGGCTCGTGTACAGCTTCATTTATAAAACCAGCAAGATTTAGGAGCATTTTAGGACGACGGGGAGAGGATTTCTCTTTGTTTGATTACATTAAAAGTAAAGTTGAGGCTTTTCTGTCTGCTTTCCGACTCATTTAAGAGAGAGAGAGAGAGAGAGAGAGAGAGAGAGAGAGAGAGAGAGAGAGAGAGAGAGAGAGAGAGAGAGAGAGAGAGAGAGAGAGAGAGAGAGAGAGAGAGAGAGAGAGAGAGAGAGAGAGAGAGAGAGAGAGAGAGACTTGATTGACGATATATGGAACTGCAGACAGCAATAGGCTGAAGGAACCTTCTAGTTCCTTAAGAAAGTAGTCCCGGGACTAACATCACGAGAAACATCTTGGTGGAAACGCAGCTAATGGAACCGGGGCGCAGTGATTGACCCTATGGTGTCTCTGTTCACCCCTTCACGATTCAATCCCACTCTCGCTGCGATTTCGGTTCAATTCATTCCGCGGCGATAAGCCACATACCTGGACAGGCTTCGTGGCAGGAGGGGGATGGAACCACGACTGCTGGTGATTTCCTCCTGCCAGATGTGTCCGCTGATCCCCATCTATCAGCGCTTCCACACTTCCTGCGCCCTTTTCGAGACAGATTGCATTATTTTTCAGTGAGACTCGAAGGTTTTCCAGTCAAATGCAAAGAAAATGTGATGCAAATCTTTTCAAATGCCACAGAAGACAAACTGCACATCACGTGGAGTCAAACTACATCAGAGACATGAAAGCTGCTCTCAGGTTGTCCATTGGTGTAAATGTATGTCCAGCATTTCTGGAAGGTTTTGGCTGTTTTGGCTGTTAAATGCACTGCCGCAGGTTGTTCGGGCACAATTTGTGTATTGGCTGAAAGAGCACCCCTGCCTCAAGCAAAGCTTTTACTTTCTCAGAATTCACCATGTCTATTCACTTCCACAATTTATAATTTACATAAAAACACTTGGATGGGATTTTGGCTAATGAGATTTCACTTCCCCATATTTAATCCATATTTGTGTTCCGTCCAACAGCTGTTAACCAAACGCTGTGTTCAAATAAATCCTCATCTTTTTCCCACAACCATGAACACACAGAGTACCGTAAAATCAAAAAAAAAGAGAAGGAAACGAGAGAGATCCTAAAATGAGATCCTTCGGGCAGAAGAAGCGATGGTGACAAAACGTTGCCTCGGGCAAGCGGCGAAGGTATCCGTGTGAACGTAACGATCATTCGTAATTACTGCTCGTCCGGGCGCGAGGCTCACGCTTTCATCCAGCAGCGGCATGACGAACTAATTCTACGCTCACATTAGCCGTGCTGTTGTGCCCGGGGCTGGGATCGGCTAATCTCGCTCCCACACTGAGATTGTCCAATTCACAAAGTCAAAAAAAAAACACACACAGGCGCTGCTCTGATATGAACGGCCGCACTAAAGTACAGTTGTTGCAGGAAAAAAACCCAAAACGTGAGTGTTAATGAATAATCAGCTGTAGTGAAACACAGAGCAGAGGACTTGAACGCACACTGGCCGTCATTGTGTTCAGTGATTTCATTTTGCAGATGCTGATTAAATGCTCCCCCCCCCCCCTCCTCCGTCCCTGAGGTTTGATCTGTGGAGCTCAGCGGAGACAAACACGCACACTTCAGCTTTCATTCATTACTGGTCCAGACGGTGACGCAGTGTTCGGAGGTTCCTATCTCAGCGTGAGCGAGACCAAACGATAACAATGTCAGGCCGTTTGTTATCATCAGCATCAGCATTTTCTATTTTTTAATAGAGACAGGAGGGCCAGAGGTTACCACATCCCCTACCAATTAGCAACGTGGCGCTTGGATCCTGTGCATTTGATCTGTGCTTGGTTGGCTCATTGATATTTATAGAGAATGCCGGGTGTTGTTTCGCCGTCCCACTGGGCCCAGTTTCGGAGTCGAGGCTTTAACTAGAGATCAGGTGGCGTACGGTGTCTCTGACACATCGTCTCCCCACCCTCTGAGCTCTTCATGCTCCTCACATGC
The DNA here is from genome assembly GCA_028022725.1 of Lycodopsis pacificus. NCBI lineage: Eukaryota > Metazoa > Chordata > Actinopteri > Perciformes > Zoarcidae > Lycodopsis > Lycodopsis pacificus. The sequence goes on from CM051691.1 coordinate 26,111,743, forward strand.
AACTACGAAGCCAGGAATCTCCGTCTGTCTGCCTGTGTGTCCTTCGCGTATCTCCAGAACCGTTCACCTGATCTACTTCACACTAGGCGGGTGCATTGCTGGGGACCCAAGGAAGAGCACAAATGATCTTTTTACGGTATGTGCCGGACTATATACACAACACGAAGCACCAAGTCTTTTGTTCCCTCGTGGCTCAGCTCTGGATCGCTGGTCAGGTGATTTGGCCACCGCAGCTGGACATTGTGTTGCATTTTTCCCAAAAGTGAATTCTGTTTCAACTTTTCCACACAGGCCGCCTGTGGTTCAAACCACTGCGAGTTAAATGCAAAATGGCGATAAAGCACGTTTCCAAAGAAACGATACCTTTTATGATTATCTCAAGTTTTACAGTGTGTGACTGGGGAGTAATTGCATATCCATTAACCCTCACTGTCTTCAGTCCACATGATGGAGGCACTGCAGGTCGGCTGACATTAACGTAACCTGACCTCAACATTTCGTCCTGGCATGTGGCAAAATGCCAAGCCATGTATCTACATCGGGGGAAGCCAGATCTCGGTGATACGAACGGAGAAAGAGGTTTTGTTTTTTTGTAAAAGGTGGACTTAACAGGGTGTGGAGACAAAGTCTGCAGCAGGCGACAACGTGGCAACATGTGGAGAAACAGGACACCGATGGCTGATTGTGATAACGCAAGGGAAACGCATGATGTCCAGGTCCTCTCGCACGACTCTAATGCACTGTCCAGACGGCAGGATGAGGGGAGGAAGGAGGGAAGACGAGGAACGATGGAGTGACGGGGGGAAAACTAAATTGGCCACATATTGTGAATCCATGAACAGAATGTCCTGGTTTCTCATTTGTATAGAGAGTCATTGTTTTGTGCATCAGCAGAAGCTGGATTATCGCCACTTCACGTCATAATACTTGAGGTCAGAAGAAAAAAGAATCCGGACTTTCCACTGTCGACTGTAATATTTTTGTGGGGTAAAACCACAAATGCTGAGTAACACAAACAGGCAGATGCTTAAATTTCCCTTTTTCCAACATGACTGCAGGGATGGACTTGTCTGGTGGGACGCTACTTAAAGCCAAGTGTACCACCTTCTAGTAAGGTCCCCTTTATGAAGCTGGTGTTTTCCACTTTTCAACAAGTCACCGAGTCTGCAGTTATAAACGCAAGTCATTTAGAGTCTGGCATGAGTAAGTCAGAAGTAATTGTAAACATTTTCCTCTTATTATAAATCATTATACTCACACTGCCGACCCCCGTTGATCAGAAAAATAATGCGACATGTGATATAGTCACCGCTTGCTCTGCAGCGCTACTTGTGGTCAAAGTGGCGTTACTGGGACCAATACAAACGCGGAAAATGTATAAATTTGACTTAAGCGGTCATTGGTTGGGCCCCTGTGATTAAAGGGCCACTCCACCAATTTCACACGACGATTAGTTCACCCATCATCAAGCGTGTTCAACTTGCGAAGTCAGCTGTATGATGTTCTCTGCGTTAGCTGTGGAATTTAAAAGACGTCGGAACTTAACAAGACGTCCAAAGACACGCTAGTAGGAAGTGGTATGATGGAGGATGTGGGATCCAGCATTTTTGGAGCTGGATCCAGAGATTGAAGATTGACTGCTGCGCGATTTCGACCATTTATCTTTTAATCTGTTTTTGGCAAATTCAAAACTAAATCCCTAGAATTCCCCTTTAATTAAGTATTTCATTAAGCGTTAAAAGCAAGATCAAGCGTGATGCTGGAGCAAACCAAACGTTATTGGTTTATAATGAACCTATAAAGCAGATAATTATGGATCAACGGTTTCCTGGATAATTTCACTGCTTTATTAGAAAGTGGAACCAAGCAAAGTTTGCTCGTGCGCAGAACAAATAAGATGTTACACTGAACTGCTAAATAAGACTCCTTCTGTCTGGAGCATGGATTTTCCCTGTCGACCGGGATTAGAAGGCCTCCGCCGAGTTGATTTTGGCCGCATATATATTTGTCCCCCTTCAAATGGTTTGGTTTGATCCCTCTAATCTGTAGACGGTACGAGAGGAGAGGGGAGCTGCAATGCCCCCGTGTTAATGGAGATACCAGATGAGCGAGATGAGCGAACGGGAGCGGAAAGAGGGAGCCAGAGCGAACACAAGGGATGTTAAAAAGAAGGTGCGAAGACGAGACGAGAGACGCTCGGTAACCACAGAGGAGGGGACGGGGTGTGGAGGAGTTTAATGAGTCTCCAGTCCCTCTCAACTGTACCGCTGGGGCCGGAGCGGCATGAGGATCCGTGTATGCCAGTTTGTGTGTGTGTGTGTGTGTTTGTATCCACCTCTGAAACACTGGGCTGTGCATAATGTATCAGACAGCTGTCAGCTTTGTACCGCTATTTACACTGCCAGCCAGATCCTGTGCCAACAGGGAGCCCAGCCAGCAGGAACGACAGCCACCGAAACTGTTTAATTAGAGACTCAAACAACTAATAACGCCATCACGATCACTTCAGTGTAATTACTTAAGTATGAGGGGATGCTTACGCGACTGATGTGTTGAAATCCCAATGTATGACACTGGACACCTATTTTTCAAGCTCCCCGAGGCGGTTTCCCATTATCCAAAGCCTGACAGTAAAACACAAAGAATTTCACTCTGTGCTGTTTAAAATCATCATATTTTGGAGCTTGAAAAAAACCCCCAAACAGCTTCAGGCATGTGTTGCAGTGCGGCCACCGAGGAGGTGGTGTACACAAACATGACGCAAAAGCAATTATCAGTTTTTGTGTGTGTTCATCAGACTGGGACCTCTGTCCCTCTGCCAACTAGCGGGAACATTACCCCGCTTACTTCTCAGAACAGAAAACTCTGTCAGGTTCTTCAAACAAAAACAAACATCACTCGCAAAGGAGTATATAGAGGAGAGCTTTCTGGCTTTTCTAAATGAGCCAGGTATTGGTGCCAAGTGGATGCAGGCATGCGGGCGGGACGACTTGAAGTGTAAATTAATTGGGCTCGGTGCAGACACACTGGCTCTTGCAGTGATTCTCTTGGTCGGGTCCCTTTTAACCCACCACCACCTATAACGCACCTGTGTTTAGCTCCATAATAAGCCGGGTAACATTACCAACTAACCTTTGCTCCTATATAGCAAACGTTGTGATGGCGAGGTATAATAAAATAATATTTACAGCCAATTATCCAAATGCCACGACATTCCTGCAGGAGGTAACTCGTGGCGCGTGTCGACACAGTTATTAGGCGGGATATTAAAAAGAGTTCATATTTCATCCCGTCTACTGCGCCGACAGCGGGGCTCGGTGATGTGACTCCACTCCCGAGGGTCTCTGCAGGTCAACTCTGTGAACCCTGGAGTCCACGCAGAGTTCCTGTCACCAGTTAATTCCCAAAAGCCTTCATCGCTCCCGGCTGCTGCGGCATGTTGGCAGCCAGAGTCACCAACGAAAGAGCCTCTCGGCTACACTGGTTGCAGAGTGAGGAGGCGCGTGGGCGCACACACACACACACACACACACACACACACACACACACACACACACACACACACACACACACACACACACACACACACACACACACACACACACACACACACACACACACACACACACACACACACACAGCTGATGCAGTCAGCAGAGGCGGGCGCTCGAGACTGCACAGAGGCAATCGGAGTGTTTGAGTATAGAGTTGACGGTGCCTGAGTGTTTAAAGATCACTTTTTATTGTTATTTACAGCGATGGTTCATTAATCGCACGGTCGGCCGTTCAATCTTGCAGAAGTTGTCTTTCAGCAACCATTGCTCCCAATAGACAAGCAAAGTCTGCGGTGTACACATCATTTTTTGATCCATGTTGAATTGGGCCATGAATTACTCATCTGATGTTTCTCAGTTGAAAAGATAATTGTGCTCGTCAAGAAAGTCTCATTTCGTCATTGAACTGAAGTACAAGACTTAATTAAAAGTCGCGTAAGTGACGTCTGGCGCTGAAGCTACGGTCTCGCTTCCTTCTTTCAGGTAAAAAGAGCCGTTGAATAAAACACATCGGGTTAGATAAACGTTGCACACGTGCGAGCCAAGTTAACGGCCATGCTGCTGAAGTGCACTGTGCGAGACGAGAGACGTGGTTCACTGAGCCGTCCCACACAAAACTAAACGTTACTACGACAAAGTGAAACTTTCTTTCTCAAGATTTTGTTTTAAATTGACAAACAGCACATGCGTAATTCATGGCACAATAAAAACACGGGACCAAAGAGTTATTAGTCTCTCGCCTTTGACTACTATACAGATTTTTTTCCAAAATAAAGTCCCAAGGGGGAACACTGGGTGAGACAAGGCACATATGCAAAACACCCTGACACCCGGGGGGATGCCTGGGGCCTTTGAACTATTTGGAACTTTTCCATTCATCCTTTTTACCCATCCAATACAACCAGAACCGCCTTCATGGTTATAAGAGCAAGCTGGACAGAGCCAGAATAGACTACTATGAATCCAGACGGCTACATCAACAGGACATGGGTGAAACTGAGACCCCCCCCCCCCCCACACCAAGACCAGGGACACACATCAGTGCAACATGAAGGTAGGCTGGATGTGTTCACATTTTACCACAGCCATCGACAGCTGCAGAAAAGAACCTGCAACTTATTATCAAACCACAGCAGACCCCTTGACAATATCTACATGTAGCAGCAGCACGTTTAGTTTTGTTCCTGTAGTTAGAGGGGGGGGGGGGGGGGTGGGTTCTGTTTGATGGAGAGGTTCCGAAGAGTGAGTTATAGCCAAAGGTCCATGTTCGGCCCTCGATCTCATCACATTACAGTGCTCTTCCAAATGAAAAGCTCTGAGTGGGAGCGGAGGTCATCGAGCGGTGACCGACTGGCGTGTTGGCTGACATCACTCAGACGTCTCAACGCTCAGACGGATGGCCGGGCTTAACTGCACAAAGTCGGCTGTGACGAATGGGAGCCGGCACCCTGGAGGCGGACGATGTTATCTTTACACACGATGTCTTCGGCACTCCACGAGAGTTTAAATGGAATTGCTAGCGATGCTAACTGGATGCCTCGGCCGATCGGTAAATCTCTTTTCTGCGTGACCCCCCCCCGCGACCCGTGAGACGGGCCGAGGCAGTGACCTCGGAGGCCTTCTGGGCAGCGGGGGCCCGGTTCACAGCCTCCCCGTGGTTTTTGACGAGCCGGTCGGTAATTTGAAAGCGAGAGCTGTTCAAACGTGTCAGACTCCAGTGGACGTGTGGATCATCGTGAATGAGAGTTGGCTTCATAAACCTCAGCGGTAATACACAGGCAAGATGGAAGAGCTTTTAACCACGACACTTGTTCTCCATGTTCCCTTGGCAGAGAAAAATGGTTCAGACCCTTTGATTTCTGGGCTTTTTAACATCCACACATAGGAAGCCTCCAATGTAATGGTTGGCAACATTGTGCTTTAGATGAACACTGTATCTTTAACTGTTATAGGACTTTTAAAAAGGTGTGCAATGACAAGTTATACACTAGATATCATCATTGACTAAGAAATCCCACAGGATACCCGAGACAATTTTGGTTTGATGATGACAGCTGACCTTTTGGATTAGACCAAACCGTCAAATTCATTTTCTCCTTAAAATGTCTTTGAGCAACAGATTTAACGCTGATAAGGTGAGTTCAGCTTATCTGTCCTTGCTCTTAATGCTTTATCCTTCACATGTAGCTCCAGGGTTGGGCTTTAAAAGATTACATACTGGAAGATTGCAGTGTTCTCATCGGGGGGGAAAGAACCATCAGGCAGTAAAGGTCAAGCAAGGAAATCTGTCAAATTTCTTAAAATGCATTTAGGTTAAGATTGTGAGATAACTATCAATATTTCAGAGCTTGGGTGCAGAACGTCATTGTCAAAATTTCTACAAATTTGTGACCAGTAAAAAATGCACAATTGCCGTAGAAGCAACTAGTTTAAATGTGGCAGAATTTTACATTGCTGTTTATGCCAACAGGCATGAGAAGTCGGTACTGAATTTGATTTCGGCAATAAACTCCTCTCAAATGCTTCCCATGACACATCTGCTCGTGACGATACAAACCAGATTTGTCCAAAGTCAATTTAATTAGCGACTCTCAGGAAATCCAAGTCTGTGCAATGTCCCCGTTCTCCACTCCTGATCCAACGATTACCCTAAACAGCCTTTTAACGAGCCGAATGCTAATGCCGTTATCCCGAATGGAAAATGAATTTGTGACATACGTCAATAGATGTACTGCAATGATTGTGCAAAGTGGTTCTAGAAATGCAAATAGAAGCATTCAGGTGTTTTTCGGAGAGTGTCCTAATGCTATGCAAAGCATTCAGAGAGTTATGAATTAAAATGAACATTTGAACGCAACTGCAAAAATATGCTGTTATTTTCCAGTTTATTTTCCAAACAGACAAAAGCATGAGAGCTATTAATAATGATTCATAACGACGCCTCTTTTTGTTTTTTAGTATGCAGGGCTTGAGTGAATGAAGGACATAATGTGCTTCAGTTATGGTGACGCATTTGGCTGGCAGGACAACATGAAAATACTAATATTCAACATGGTTGAAAGCATTTCATTTCAGACCCAGCCAGTGGGCTCAGTGCGTCGCACATCAAACTGGGAATTGGAAAATGGCCCCAAAGTGCAGGTTTCTCCTTTGATGCTCTGAGCATCATTAACCCAAATATAATTTCTCGAGAACTGTTCCCACCAACACGTCTTCAGAAGGAGCGTGTGTGATCGAAAATCTCACACACTCCACACTTCTCCCGCTTCAAAAAATTGAAGCGTGCTTTTAAGCAACCCAAGTCTGCAATTTCCATCTCGTTTCGACTTAATTTGCGCTGAAGTACCCTGCAAATGCTGCCTCCACAGAGCACACTGCTGTGGTGGTGCTAATAGCATACCGTCTTCTCTTTGGTGAGGGGCAGGAGAGCAAGGGGAGGGAGGCACAAGAAAAGGCAGGGGTTGGGGGGTGCTAATGCGGGGGAAAGGAGGGCGAGAAGGGAAAGATGGCTGTGGTTTAATGAGGAGACAGTGGTTTTAGGAGCGAGCAGAGGGGGGCGGCTTGATCTTTGACCTCTCGGATCCCTCGGTGCGTGTGACAGGCCCGAGTTCAGATGGAGGATTAAGGTAATCAAGGGTAGTAATGAGAACAGAGCACACATTCATGAGCCCGGAGACTCCCCGAAAGCAACAATTATGCACCGTACTCGCCTCTCTCCTGAGTGTGTGTGTGTGTGTGTGTGTGTACCAAGACATCATCGTTGCCTGTGGTGGTTTACTTCGTGACAGAAGGGAGCCGCTGCAGACAGATATAGATGTGAAGAAAGAATGCCAATGGAACCGCCCCCCCCTCCAATAATGGGATACCTCGCCTTTGTCCCACTTGCCAAGGACACGCGTCTTTTAGCTGGTAGCCTACAGACGACACTTCAAACCCACTTGACAGCGTCGAGTTATTGGAAGGTGGACATTTGAGGCTCGAAAATCACCTGGTTACCACTACGCTGTGGAGTTGAAACAAAAAAGTTAAATCATCAACGGAAAACTGATTTTTCATTTGATGAGCAAAAATGCCAAACATTGGCTTACTCCAGCTCCTGAAATGCGAAGAAGTTGGAGCCGACATGCAGTTATTCACCATTTTGTGAAATTTCATGGACTAAAAGAAAGAATCAACAGATTATTGGCAATGAAAATAATTAGTTGTTGCCATACTTCGCAGATAAATCAGGGAAGCAACTAATGATTATTCCCATCAAATATATTATTCTAGATCAATAATGATGGTCATTCGTTTGGTCTATGAAACACCAGAAAGAAGTAAAAAAAAAAGGTCATCAAATCTCTTGTTTTGTATGAACAGTCCAAAAGCCAAAGACAGTAAAGACGTTACTATGATATGACAAGGGAAAGTTTGGTATCTTTGCTTATAAAATGACAAATGACAATAACTGGACTATCAAAGCAGTTGCTGACGGGTTTTCTGTTGATATACTAACTATTACCACTCTAAAATGAATGGTTTCTGTTGGATCAAAGAGTATCCCTTCATTCCAAACGTGGGTAGACCGATATCAGAACACACTCCACTGCCATTACATCTCTCCTGATGAGGTGCATTCCGTGTCCCCCATTACTCCCAACCAATCACGAGCTCGCAATAACGATTCGACGCTCATCGGGCAGTCGGTCCGACCCCGTCTACATCAGCGGGCTTGTTGGCCCTGCGGCTCTGGTGGCTCAGCTACACACAAAGTCAAGTCACGCAATCCGAGCCGGGCCGAGAATGTGATTTCCCCCCCGTCCGGCCCGGCTCTTAATGCCGCTCTTGATGTGTAACGGGTACGAGGGCTCAGGTGAACTGGAGCTTTTGTTCTCTGTGGTAATGAGATTATTTGTTCAGATGGGAGTCGGAGGGGCAATAATGAATGTGCGCCAACAGTTTGGTTGAAGAAGGTTACTGTGGAACATTTTTGTGAAAATCTTGTGATAAGCTCCGTGGACAGGAACGAACCAACTCTGTGTTAGGAAATCCTGAAAACATTGTTTTGGCACTTCAAACTGGAGCAGTGTCTGTAGTTTGGTTTAGTTTTGGATTAGGGATTTGCAAGTAAGGATAGAATATGAAGAAATAAGGTATCCCAAAAATCCAACATAAATAGCGATATTACAAAAAGAGAGTAACTGGACTTTGTAGACCTTTTTTTTCAAATCCTTATGCTCAGCACGGTAGCAAGAAGAGGTACAACAGCCAGTCTGCTTCCCAGCAGACACCCCGACAAGGCCAAGAGACAGGAGGCACCTTAAAAGGCTACGCTCCGTCTGCAGCCGACTGGTGGAGCATGACTTCACTTTAGGGTCGGCACAATCTTTTCAACAACTTCAAAAATCCTGGCTCCGGTCTTAACGCCTACAAAGGGCACGTTTAAGTCCTCACAATGAGGATGCCACATGCCGATATCATCTTTCACAGGCTCCATTTGACCGGCGCTGGTGTTGGATGGAGTCACGTTCAGCGGTGCACATCCCTGCCTTTTTTTTAAGTCACATGTTTTCAATTACTCCGGGAGTGCACAGAACCGACTCGTGCTGTAATTCAATGAGAACACAAAGAGGTGGGTTGAGAGGGGGGGGGGGGGACAGTCGGGCATTGTCCCGGGACATCTGAGTGACAGGGGTGAGTCTTTTGGACCTCAGCGTGCACAGTTGTTACTTTGTACCTGTCAGTCAAGTGACACGGACAGCTTGTCGGGGTACTCGGGGGACGCCTCCAGAGGCGAGCGAGGTGAGAGGTCCTCCGCCACAGGGCGGTCCTCCGCCACAGGGCGGCCCCCCCCCCCCACCACCACCAGCAGGTGACTCACCACCCTACGGCTTGAGAAAAAAAACTTCACAGAACAATGAGACGGGCCGAACAGCTGGCTACTGCGACACAGCAGTCGAGCGGGTTGGGACGAATACGCACTATGGCTCCTCAAAAACCTTCAGCGACGCTTCAAGAGCAGCCGGGACAACACTGAATAAAAAAAACAGACATTAAAGACCTGCTTTTTACTTTATGTCATTACCGGACTGAAAAAAAGCATATGGTAATTTTGTTTTCACAAACTTTATGTTGTAGCACATCTTTTCTCACAACAACTTTCCAAGGTGATACGAATATTTGGCACCACACTTTTTCAAGCAATAATTGGCTGATTTGAAATTCACTGTTTAAAAACAAAACCACGACTGGTAAAAGAAAGCAGAAGGAGACAAGTGGTGGATTTTCGAGCCCGATATCGCTGTTTTGAGGCTACAGTCATGCTAGCAGCTGTGTTAGGCTGAACTTTAGGACCCCAGTGCTTTTGAGCCAATTGACAGCGTGCGAACATTTGCATATCAGCACTAAACACAAAAAGGTACATTTGACGCTGATGGGAATGTCATACGTTTTGCAGTTGGTCATAAACAAATGTACTGGAAGGTTGATGTGGAGATATTTCACTGAATAAGAGAAAACTTTGACATGCTGGTAATGCCGTAAATAAAGACATGGGATCCCCAAAGTCATTTGGTGAGATTGTCAGGGTATCACGAATATATGTACCAAATATCATGACAATCCATCCCGTAGTTGTCAAGACATCCTACTTAAAACAATGAATAATGAATGAATATGAATGCCCGTTGCTTTGACATTTCTCAGCAATCAGAAGGATGAAAAGGCCAAACGTCCACATACTTTTGGCCATTTAGTGAACAGCTCACAGGTAATTACAGCATAGCACATTTCTAGTGAAATATACCAAACACAGGACTCTTAAGCAAAGAACGATGAATAGTATTTCACTGCTGCTGCTGGATGCTGGCTGTTTAAACCGTCTCTTATTTGCAGGATCCAAGAGCACCACTCTGCCAGAAACTCAGAAACTCAGATTTCCTTTCCACCGACGCTTCACACTCTGAGCTCTTTCGGCCCCATCTATCTATGTCAAAGCTTCTCACTACAAAGTGCTGCTTCCCCCGGTCCGCCACTGACTACTTCCTTATCTACCGCTCTCAGCTAATACACCATTATTCAGACTGCTTTCGAGCTAGTGGACGTCCCTCAGCCGAGAAAAAAAGAGAGAAAAAAAAAAGATTGATTTTTGCCGCTGAGTGGTAGAGGTAAGGAGGTATTATGTGCCAGTCACGGCTGGCTGGGCTGCCAGCTGGAGGGAACGGCTGCAGACAGCAGATCACACAGTTAGAGGCCTCGGAATAACACGAACAACCCTGAAGATCAAAGCTGAATACAAAAGCAAATTGTAAAGAAGAAGACTGGAAACGCTGGCGGGTTTCTCTGTTGGAGAGTCCAGCAAACCCTCTTATAACTCACAGAAAACAGGCAAGAGAACTGACAACACCACTAAGTGTTAATGCACTTATAGAGACACTCAACATCTCAATGGAGACCGACAAAAACAACGACCAACATGTGATCTTAAAGTGCGTTTGCTGTCAGTTTACACTGTGGCTGGTATACACACAACCATCTTTGAAGATTAAGTTCATAGCAGATAAACATCCTTAAAATCTTTAAAACTGTTGAAGACTAAAAGGTATATGCTTGCATTTCGATTTTAAATGATGGGATTGTGTGCAAATATTCAGCCCAAAAAGAAGCTTGGACGACTAGTCTGTATTCAGACAACCTGAGCAGAGGTATTGGAATTGGAGAGGAGAAGGTTAGACTGGAGCCTCCTTGAGTGTTTCCAGAATAATTGTGTTATTGTCCGGGAGAACAATCCTCTGAAACAGCTTTCAAGACCCCGAAAGTGTCAGCACTTTAAGGCGGAGAGTGTCTATGCAGTCAGTGGCGGAGGGAACTCTGGGCACACCACTGACTTTATATTCAGGAAGAAATTTAAACTCAAATGAATAAATGTGCAACTTGACTAAGAATTCATGTCTGATGGTTGGCAAGCAAGCCTATAACGCTTCAACAAAGAGCCCAAATCACACTCAAGCAAGCAAGGAAAGAGAAGAGATGATTGGATTTATGACCCCCCCCCCCCCAGGTCTCAGTGGGCTGCCATTAGCTGTCCCAGGGTAATATCTGCCCCTAATTGAGAGCCACAGGTTGACATGGTGTCTCACTAGCCCCTCTGCTCGGATGCTGTCAATCCACCTTTTCCTCACCGCACAGAGGCTCCTAATGGGAGCAGGGGAAACCATTAGCCAACCTCAGTCCTCAAAAAGACACTGACCCCCCTTTACACCTTGCATTGAAATGCATTTTGGGTGATGGGATTGCATACATGTGCTTGGCCAGGTACAGGTACCCAAAACGCACAGAGAACAACTTTTGATCCCCATTGGCCTTAGCCAAGCTACCAAGCAAGAAAGCTTGTCAAAACACTCGTGGGCGGAGTCGAGACCAGAACCAGCGACCAGAACCAGCGACCGATTTCAATTTGGTCCGACAAAAAGTACACGAGTGAAACTTGCCAATTCGTATCTCGTCGAAGCCACATGGTGGAGAGCGGCCGGGGAGGATGTGACGTGCGGTCGTTTGAGCAGGACGGAGCGATCGGATCTCAGTGTGGACACTGGAGAGCCATCTTAATACTAATTAACACTACCTACTAGTAACACCAGGCGTAAATGTGATCAGGTTAAAGGTAGATACGATCTGGATGCGAGACGCATTTTAATGCAAGGTGTAAAAAGGGGAAAAGGGAGGGAAAGAAAGACGGACACCTTTTCAGAAATTGAGAAATGAACAGAAAAGGAAAGGATGGAACCAGACCCATCCAGGCTGGACACGGACAAGGAATCCTATATTAGATTCAGCCATCATGACCTTGGTGAAAGTTTTTTTTCTTCTCCAAGAACACCTCTGCGTGTGTGTGTGTGTGTGTGTGTGTGTGTGTGTGTGTGTGTGTGTGTGTGTGTGTGTGTGTGTGTGTGTGTGTGTGGGATGACGAGACTGTCAGGCAGGCAGCGTCTGAGACGACGGCGACAGTGAAGCTAATGCACATGCCGGGCAAGACCCCAGTCGCCAAGGAAACACAACCCTGCTTTCTGACCGTAGCCATGGCAACCTGCATCCCAAAAGTGAGTCGAGGGCTCTCTTCGAGGGGCGGTGTCCCTCCGCTATACAGATTTGGCTCTCGTCTTCATCAGAGTGTAGGTCACAGAAAATGACAACAAGCACATTCTGCAGCACACGGCCGTTACGAGGGAGATTTTCCAGAAACAATTAAAGATTGTGCAAATTCAACTAAACCCTTCTGAGGTTACGCCATCCTTTCAACTGTGTATTAATTAGAGATAATCCTTTCCAATCGGCAGGAAGGGAATTTGGATGCTGAAATGTCACCAAACGTGCCAAGAAACGCTAATTCCGATGTTTTTGTTTTTTTAAACGGAAGCTCATCGGGCAGTCGGTCCAACCCCGTCTACATCAGCGGGCCTGTTGGCCCTGCGGCTCTGGTGGCCGCTTAAACCGGCTCAGCTACACACAAAGTCATGTTACGCAACCCGAGCCGGGCCCAGAATGCGATTTCCCCCCCGTCCGGCACGGCTCTTAATGCCGCTCTCGATGTGCAACGAGTACGAGGGCTCAGGTGAACTGGAGCTTTTGTTCTGTCTGGTAATGAGATTATTTGTTCAGATGGGAGCTGGAGAGGCTGAAGGATGGCCGAGCTGCAGATATATATATATATATATATATATATATATATATATATATATATATATATATACACACACACACGAGTAGAGGGGGAAGGGGGCGGAGATTATCTCCTGATTACATCACAAATCTGCCCCAAGCCTGGCCGTCCACGGGCCAATACATGCAGCACTGAGATTTGGATTGTAGAATCCACCCCTGGTGACACAAACAAACACACACAAACTCTCTCTCTCTCTGCCACGCAGCTTTCACTCGCATTCCAGCGCCGACAGGGGAAACAACAAACAGCTTGCCCATTGCAAAAACATACATAATAAGCGAAACCCTCAGAAGGGAGAGGGGAGCGAGGCCACGGAGAGTTCAGCCGCTGTCCAGACTAAACAACCCACGGAGAGCTGCGATCACTTGATCTACTCTCACTCTGCGGACGGGGGTCGTGTCACTCCAGAGGGAGGGATGGGAGGAGATGTCCACCTCGGGGTTACATCAACAAGGCCAGACCATTCACAGACAGCACGAGCGGGTGAGGCAAAGGTTGCCCTACGGCGAACCGCTTGGGTTCTCCAAAGTGGCACGGAGCTTCTTCAGAGCGACGTCCGACTGTACAGTCGGCTCTTGTTTATGACAAGTGCAAAAATCCATCGCGCTCTACCCACGGGAGGATCTCACAGTGTATGCTGTGAAAGCTGTAGAGTGCAGTCTGTGACTGTGCTGTAAATGAGATCCAAACAAACACAGCTGGCCTTTGTATTTGTGGCTGATGATGAACAGCAAAGCAGCTTTTATCCTCACGAACTACCAACTATCCAAAAGCACGGCGGTTGATTGCATGTGCTCCGCTTTCAAAAACATATTCATCCATCTCGTTAAGAGCAGCCACAAAAATAAATAAATAAAAATAAATAAATCGAGCAGTTGGGAAACTTTCGGAGACATCCAGGTTTTCTTTTCTTCCAAAAAAACAAACAAAAAAAGAAATCACACAAAGCAGTAACCAGACAGTTTTTGCTGAAGGGAGGTGGGATCAAATAAGGGCAAGAAAGAGAGGCTATTTATTAAGGAGAGCTTCCAAAGAGTCACATCGCCACCTACTGGTGACAGTTATAAAGTCCTGGGAGTGAACCCGCTGATGCTGAGCAGCAACAAGGAGCCTCACAAACGCTCAAAGCGCTCTCCTGCTTTGCTTTCACGCTGCGTACACGTTAAACGCAGACACTGTGAAGGCTTTCGCAGATGGTCGGTGCAGGGGAAGAAAAATGGAAAATGGGGGGAGAGGGGGATGGCGAGGTAGGGAGAGGAAGAGAATAAACAAGTGGACGGACACAAAGTGAGAGCATGAGGGGGCGTGTGTTAGCAAACTGGGAATTTGTGGAAGCAGCGTCAACAAGTGGCTTAATCTGTGGGGGAGGGGGGAGTGGTGGTGGTGGGGGGGATACTGGTGTTTACCTGCTAGATTCTACAGCAGGCCATCAATCTCAATGTGGGCCTGGCACTGCCCGCCCCCTACTCCTTCTGGCATTTCATCACTCCTTCTGTCCTCCCATCAAGTGCCTCTCCGACATGTTTGTGTGTACGTGTATATGTGTGTGTGTGTGTGTGTGTGTGTGTGTGTTTGGATGTTTCAGGAGCCCAGCTGGTTATGTCGGCGGTGGGAGGAGAGGTGGGAAGGAAAAGAGGGAAAGGGAGCTCGGGGAGCCAGAGCCATGGCTCCAGTCTAGCATGACTCAGTCTGGGTGCATCCATGCCCCGAAGGGAAAACACACGAAAACATGTACCAAAACACACAGCTCTCACCCTCTGTAATCATTGTGTTCAGATGCTCACTCTCCCCCCCCCCCCCTTTTAACAAGCATTTCCATGTCTCTTAGCCCAGCTGCTTGGAGGGGTAATAACGGCAATGACAGGAGGGCGACTGGAAAAGCATTAGTGGGGAGTGTGTTGTTGGAGCCCAACAAAGAGAGAGCTGGGAAGAAAGAATAAAGTAAAAAAAGCCCGCTCCAGAAGGCTCTGCTGCGACCGAGGCTGGAAGAATGTGATGCACGAAGTGGACGACATTATGGGGGAGGGGGGTAGAGCGTTTTACAGCCCCCGAGGGGGGGAGGAGGGGGGGGGGCCCACCTGTTCAAACAGCCAGAGCTATCCCGAGGAAATGAAAAGGTCCATCTCTGCAGAGCTGTGCAAATCCCTTCCACTTCCTCGCTGGCTCGCTCGCTATCTTGTGTTTCCACAGCTGGCTCCAGGACGTCTCCTTCCTGCCTATCTGCACATCTAGACCCGGCACAGAACCGAACATTTAAAAAAATCCCTCCACTCATTCAGGTGGGAAATTAAAGGCCTTCGACGTCTACATTTGCACGTCCCATATGCCTCCATAACGAAATGTTGTGGTATGCAAGATTACCTAAATGTGGAGCGGCAGAGGACGAAGTCCTAAACAGAGTGCCCTGGATGGGTGGCGGTGGCGGTGGAGGGGGGGGGACAGGGACCAGCGTGAACTGTGACTGAGCACGGCCAGTCATCGCTCAGGTCACTGCTCAGGGTCAAGCAGGGTACAGACAGCCCCTCTGACCTTAAGATACTGTTGTTTCTAGACAGCAAAGAATAGGTGCATTACGCAGCACTAATATAAGAAAAACAAGAAAATTGTCAATATACGCTTTTTTTCCCTAATGATATATTAAGTGCTCCCGTCCCTGCCATTAACCAGTTCACACGGCTGTAGGGAAACACTTGTCATTTCCTTTGCCGTTCCGTTAGACAAACGGCAAAACAGTTTGTCTTGCACAACTTCGCCCCGAGGCAAAAGCAAACGTCTTCCAGACTGTGCGTATTAACCTCGAGTCTCGGGCCTTATCAGCAGACGCAGACTCCTGGCGTCGGAGGGGGGGCAGACAGAGGGACCTGGAAAAAAAACACCACCTCGACTGCACCCATCGCCACTGAGATACCCGCAGGGGGGGGGGGGGGGCTAATAGTGGGGGAACAGCCTGACAGCGAGTGCCATCAGCTGCTTTTATGAGCGACTAATGTACTCCCATGCCTCTGTCCGTCAGTACTGCCGTCCACTTAGTCCCTCAGACAGACTCATGCTGAGGAGGAGGAGGAGGAGGAGGAGGAGGAGGAGGAGGAGGAGGAGGAGGAGGAGGAGGAGGAGGAGGAGGAGGAGGAGTGTTGTTCATGTGTTCTGTCAACTCATCGCAGGTATAAAATTCTGAACCTTTGGGTGTCAGAGAGCGAGAGGATGCAGACGATCACAGCTCCGGCTGGTGTCTGCTCGACTTGACAGCAAAGAGACAACCTCCCCCCCCCGGAGCTTTCGCCAGAAACCTCAAATTACACCTTTCAGACGAGTCATAAATCAGAGCTTGTTGGTTAAATGCTTTTGTGTCAGACATAAAACATGGGCATGACAGGTGGTAGAAAAGATAGTCGGCTAGTGACACGAAGGGGATGAATGGAACTCCGGGAAAAAAGTCACTCAGCAGCCACCAGTGGCACGCTCCCCCTTTCACTCGGACTTATCATTTCTTGCCGCTTTGAAGAGTGGCACGGCTCGAAAGCTGTAAGTGCGCACTGTGGCCACCAGGGGTCACTCCGTCCCTCCAGTGTTGAGATGAGGGCAAGGCCAGCTGGACAGGAGTCAAGAATGATCTTCACAGAACTGAGCCTCAGTCCAGACACAAAAACCTCGGCCTGCAAGGAGCACGCAGGCCGAGGTCGACCTGCGCTCCTTTAACAGACACACATAAAATGCATTTTTTTAGGGAGCATATAAATGCTTTAAAGAACCGCCACAGCTGGCACTGAAACTTGTAAATCCCTTCTCAGTTGTGAAAACATCTGCCAGAAATATGCCTTTGTCTTGGGGATTATTACTGAAGTACGACCCCAGGGCTCCTTTGGAGAACAATGCGAGAAAATAAAAAAGCAAACAGAGAACAACACACCGTCGGGGCTACGTTCTGGATTGGTTACGCAACAGGCCACACCTGAGAAGAGGGGGAAACACACACACACACACACAGCTCCCTGCTAACTCTTGAACTCTCTCTGCAGATGTCGGTGACAAATGTATCTCTTTTATTGCAAGAGTCCAAGAGAACAGCAGAGAGCGTGGGAGGTGGAAAAGTAGAAAAATAGAGACAGAGAAAAAGAAAAGAAAAAAAACAAACAGTTGGATGTCTAAAGCCCTTTTGCTGGTCCCACAGGGCATTGCAGGAGGAGCAACGGCGCAAAGCTCATGGTTGACTTGGTCCATCGCGGGGCGCATTCGTACTTTTCCAGCAGGCAGACAGGAAACACCTGGGTCCAAGGGCCCAAGAGTGCCGAGGGGGGGGGTAGGGGCTCCCTTCCAATCCGGCCCCACCCGACGCAACACATCATCAGCTCGACTTGAAGGATCCTGCGCCGGCTCCGTGGCTCTAAACAGCACTCCCTGGCTGCCTGTGTGTAAACAAACATACCTCCTCTGTAGGCAGAGGCGGCACAGGGGAGTGCGTGCTTTCATTCAGCTTCCACCCTCAGGCGCAGAAAAAAAAAGCAAAAAAAAAAAAAAGCACGTCGACATGAGACTTGCCTCTGTACACGAAAACCTTCAACGCATTAAATGCGTCTCCCTCAGCAAGGGCTTGATATCCAAACTGTAGAGCGCTGCCACTGGAAAGAGGAGAAGAAAAAAAGATGAAGAAGAGGGTTGAGTGAAGAGCATGACTGATGGACCTCTGTTGGGGTTTTTTGGGCGGAGCACATGTGGCCGGGTGGGAGCGCGGGCGAGCTGGGCCCGGTCGCGTTTTTTGGTGACCGTGCGGCTGCTCCCGCTGGGCCTCGATGGGGAGCGAGAGGCCGGCCACAGCAGCCAGAGGCAAGTGGCCCAGTGTAAACAGCTCATTGTGGCTGAGGAGCTGCTGTAATTACCGCCAGTCATGAGAAGATGGATAGAGTTTAAGAGAAAAGAGTCATGAGTGCTTGAGCAAGAGGTTGGGGCTTAGGGGGGGGGGGTTCGTGGTTCCAGCCCTCGCGTCGATCTTTATCAATCACAGATTCCCAGGGAAAGAATCACACGGAGAGAATCGGCCCGGGGGCAGGGAGCGCGGTTCACACCAGCGCTGCTGCACTGTGAAGCCAAAACACACCACAGCACCAGAGGCCCTTGGCAAATCAGTGCTGAAAATGGGGTTAGCGGATATTCGTTTCGCTTACAATGGACTCTTCCCAAGTTTTGTCTCGTGCTCTGCTTGTACGCCTGTGACCTGGCGGGCCTCAAAAAAAAAAGAAGCTCCATGTGGGCGCATGCTTGATACATGCTCGAGTACTCACTAAAATCTGGATAGTAAAAATATTCTTTGAAGGAAATGGAACAGCTAGACCTTAAAGGCACACTGACTTTTGCACTTATGTTGTCGCTGCTGATGCTTTTCTGCTCGTCCTTGTCTTCGCACAACAAAGACCGTATCAAACCCCACAGTGCTAGCTAATTAGCGCCTGCTTCTTCTTTTTTTTTTTGCAGCAGCATGCAAACCTTGATCTGAAGTGGAAAAACAAGTGAAAACCAGTCAGGGGGGCTGTTATTCTTTGAAGGAGCTCCTATAGCCGACGATAACGGGTTACTCTTTAACCCTGGGTAACAAGTTTCAACTCCTGTGTGAATGATGAAGGAGCCCCTTTGTCAAACATTCCTCTCAAACCCTGAGTGCTCTGAAGACGGTTCACCGCGGGCCACAGGTTGGTTGAGAGCTTTACTATTAAGGGTCAACACTATTTCCACCCTGTATTTTCTGTGTCATTGACCCATCACTATACGTGTCTCTATATGCCATTCATGCCGTCAAGCGGTTGTGACTCCCCTTCCGACCAACAACTCTTCCTCTGATCCCTGCTAGGCCTTTCCTCGAACCTGGCTCTGATTAACAAATTAACGAGCCCTGGAATGTATCCGGGCCTCAGGTAGCGGCGCAGGAGTATGCGGAGGATTAGCGTTCTTTTATACCCGGATTACACAGCATTTAGCCCCCCCCCCCCCCGGCGGAAAGTAAAAGGTGGGGATGGGGTGCGTTTGCGGGAGTCAGAGAGGAGAGGGGAGGGGCGTCAGGTGTGCCCTCGCGGATTAGCGTAAAGCTCCTGGTAATGAAAGAACCGATGACCGCCGCTCATCCGCGTCGCCTTTGAAGTCTGATCAGTCAGGGGAATAAAAGCCCCCCCCCCTCACCCCCAGAGGATCAGGATCCACACACAGACTCCCAGAGGTCGGAGCTGTTAAGGTGGACCAGGATCCGCTTGCCACTCAGCCCTATACAGTCTTCCTGCCCTCGCACCCGCTAATATAATTAGGAACGAAAGAGCCAAAAGACAAAGGTGACGAGGGAAAGTCTTCTGGCTGCTGATTGAGTTTGCCAGTTACAAAAGGTCAGCCTGTACTGCTGAGTGCTACTGAAACGAGAGCGAGAGCGAGAGCGAGAGAGAGAGAGAGAGAGAGAGAGAGAGAGAGAGAGAGAGAGAGAGAGAGAGAGAGATACAAAATCTGGGTTGATCTGTGTTTTCTTTCTTCTTTCAGCAAAGCAGACCGAAGTGGACAGGAAGAGAAGATCAGGAAAAACTGTCCCACCGCCTGCTTGTACACATTAAATAAGGATTTTTGAAAACCGAGCATTAAGACTCTGAAACCCAGGACTCGCCTGACGGGGCAGCGAGGGATGTCACTGATGGACGTGTCTGACATTGCACTAACAAGCAACCTGCGGATTGTGCAGCACACTGAACCACATACGCGTGTGGACATATTGCACAGACAGCATAGGCATCCACGTTATTGTACTTCTGTCCTTGTAACAACCCTCCAATGACCACAATTATCTCCAAACCCTAACCTCAGTAGTTAGGTCTATGTTTAATTTATAATCCTCAAGGTTTTCATATCAAAGCCTACTTTTTACACCCTTCAGGGGCAGAATTTTCAAAGAAATAGCCACTCAGCATATTTGCATTTAGCCATTGCTTCTCTATGGAGTACTTTTTGTCTGTCCATTTCCACCAGCAATTCCAATTGACGCCATGTCGACCAGACCTCAAATCTTAAAGATTAGAACGTTGAATGTTTGAAGTACATAAATAATCCAGATCATGGCTCCAAGGTTATCTTGGTTTGGACTTGGAGATATAACATTTCTAACAGCAGGCCTGCCTTTCCAACTCGGTCTGTGGAGCTGGAGTGAACAGGTGTGACGGGTCCAAGAAAAGATGCTGTAAAGTTGCATTGTGGGAAATGTATGATCCAGTATTCTTGGGGCTTTACCGACAAAGACTAAAAGTCAAGAAATCTTGGCATCCACTGCATCAATTCTGACCACTCTTTCTTCAACGTTTCTATTGCGACTCCCTGAACCTTATGGAAGAACGATACTGAATCACTGGTATGCTTTAGCATAAAAAACAAGACTTATTGCTAAATGTTAACAATTTTTTTAACCGAGTACAACCGTAAACAAATCATAACTCTAACAGGCTCGACACAAGGCCGTAACCCAAAAATGACCAACAGCTACGAGGACAGGAAAGGTCCTTAGTCCTCTCACATTAGTTCAACGACGTATGGTCCTCATAAAGACAGAAAGTGTAAGGCATACACACAATCACATTTTTCTCTCCGAGCAACCCCCACCTGATCCAAAGCTTGGTTCTGTTGCTACATGAAGGGTTTTAAACGCTGTGAAGGATCCTCTGACCAATCCCTGCCCCGAGTTAGAGGAATGCACCCTTGTGTGTGAGGCGCTCAGGGCGTTTACACAATGTACTAGCAGAGGATTTGTATCCAGCGAAACAGGGCTCCCTCCAGCTGTGCTGCAGTCCAGCGGGGTTAAAGTAAAGGCAGGCTACACAGTG
This sequence comes from Lycodopsis pacificus, assembly GCA_028022725.1. Taxonomy (NCBI): domain Eukaryota; kingdom Metazoa; phylum Chordata; class Actinopteri; order Perciformes; family Zoarcidae; genus Lycodopsis; species Lycodopsis pacificus. Next base: position 26,132,835 of record CM051691.1, read on the forward strand.
TAGGCACTCTTGTTAAACCCAGGATCTCTTTCAATAGCATGGCTCATTTTCAAATGATCTTCTCTTAGATAAACGTCAGTGACCCCCGTGTTCATTTCCAAAAGGCTTTAACTAGCAACGCTTCGCTGACTCTTGAAGCTGGATTTGGCAGTTTTGAAGGGTAAAGTGGCATTTGAGCCAGATCTGTCAGTATGCTGCCAGCCAGTTATGACTTGCTATCATTCCACTATGCCAAGGCGCTGCCATCATTCACCCTGATGAGCTGGAGCTGCTAGCTCATCACCAGCCGAGCTGTAATCCCCGTTTCCTCTGGCCCTTTGCGAAAGTCATCAGCTGATCAGCGAAATGCCCCCCTCTCGGCATCTTCACTTGACCACTGGCTGATTGAGGGGATTTGGAAAGAGAAAAAGAGAGAGAGAGAGAAAGAGTAATGGAGGAAAAACTGAGAAATACGAGCGAGAGGTTGATGAAGAACACATGCTTATGCACTGAGACAACCCAGGGGAGAGGGGAAAGGGCTGCCAGCTAGTTCGTCATTGGTACTGTAGACGAAGCGCAATCAGAGCGGCAGATGGCACCGGTAGCGTGGAAGTATCTGGTCAGGAGGGGGAATGTGGAGGGCTAAGACGAGGCTCATTATCACCTCCCTCTGCATCACATGGCACATCCCACTTCCATCACCAGCCGTACCTTTAGCTCCTCGTCTGATGACGGCGCATTACTCTCCCAGCACGGCCTCTCGGCTTCCACAGTTCAGCAGACACTTTAACCCTTGCCAATTAGAAAGGAAATAGCGAATCTCAAATCAAACACGACAATAAGAAAGTTCTCTCGATCCCATTTGCCACCTCGAGAATTCATTTTAGGCGTCTCCATTATTGTTGGGTGCGAAGTTTCAAAATTTGCCTATTAAATCTCCAGGATCTCTGACTCCACCCCGACCTTCTTAGCCAACCCCATTCTGGACTCTTAACACCCCAATACCCGCCTGGATTCATCAGTCCTAGAAGGGCCCTTTACCGGCTGCCCACATGGTGTTTTTGTCACGGCTGCTGCAGCACTTTTGTAACCTCCTGCTCAACCCATCATCCACTGTGCATCTGTATACCGTCAGCCCGGCCAACACCAAACCGCACGAACAGCCCGACGTTAGAATGAGCAGTGCAAATTCGGTCTACTTGACAGCCATGTTGCTTTTTGACCTGAAAAATACAAATTTCAGATCATTTCATTGAGCAAATGCGATCATAACTGTTTATAAATACTGAGGGGCACCTCAAGCCCTGCTCGGTTGTAAACCCAAAATGCAATTGAGGGTATTTAGCAGCCAAGCGAGGCTGAATGTGATCCCTATCTGAGGTCGTGACTGCGCGGTTGTGTGTAACGGAGAGCAAGTGCAAGCCAGCAGAACTATCGCCGGTTAAGGATGTGTGGTCTGGCCAAAGTGGATGAAGGTTTGGAAGGGAAATGAGGTTGAATGCGAGACTGCACAACATGCTCTGTTCCTCGCTCCCAACGGTCGGGGTTGGCTGGCCCTCCAGGGAACCGAGTTCAAATGTTCTATTTAACCGAGGCACCGAAATACACCCTCAACGTGGTCTCTGGGGTGACGCAGCCGTTTCTTCTCGAGAAACACAAACCTAATGGGCAAAACAGTGATGATGTCAGTCATCACAGGCAGCGCGAGGACAGACTTTGGTCATGGAGGAATGTCCCTGGGTTAGAAATGTGGTGAGATCAGAGGTCAAAATGTAGGATATTAACAAGGATTCTTTACAGCTCCAGTGCCGGGCTCTAGCACTTGGCACCTTAGTCTGAATGGAAAGACGCGTTGCGGTAAGAGCAGCAATTTCCGCTTCTGCTCCCGAGGTTGTGCATGGACGGCACCATCGGGAATTTACCGCCGCGACTGCGATACGCCGCTACGTCATCCCTCGCCTCTCGACTAGCCACGCCACTGTGCTGTGCAACAACTTTACCTGCCAGTTTGGGGGGAAGGCTTCAGTTGGACTTGTGTCCTGTGGTCATATAACACTGCAAAAACACAGAAGTGAGCCAAAGCTTCTTTATTTGCTTCCCATTTTCCGAAACGTCGATTTCTCCTTTTGTACTGCACGTCAGATTCTTGCAACTGTTGCCAACACCACAGAATCAAACTCTTTCCATTGTTGACTTTGTTCGTTGTTGATGATGATAAGGACGTCTTAAAACGTCCCCACAATGTCAGCGTAAACACGCTTATCTTGAACAGCACCTTGTCACCCACCCCTCCTCCGCTCCCTGTTGCTCCCAGGATGTGGCTGAGGTCGGGGAAAGGCAGGTGAAGTTATGTAAGCAAGAGTCGTCTACTGGCAAGTTTGTCAGCGTGTATCTGTGTGTGTGTGTGTGTGTGGTGTAGGTGCTGATGGAGGTGCTGATGGAGGTGTGTTTCATTCTGAGATTCTTTTTAAAATCTACACATTTACAGCTCAAACTTTTATTCCGGAGTGGGATAAAAATAATAACATTTTTTAAAGATAACAAAAAGAAGCTTGGGCAAAGAGTGAAACAAGAGCTATGAAAAGACAAAAGGAAGTCTAGAAGCACTCCTAAAGACCAAGTCGTGTTTCCTTTCTTAACCTCGCTCCCCTCTTTCTTTGAGCCTGAGCTCCAGGCCCCTTAGTAAGGATTACAGCCTGTGTCACTCATCTGTTTACCTCTGCGCTATTAACTTGTAATGTAATCACACGCTCGCGACTGGAAGTCACTCTTTAGCACTGGCTTAAAGATTATGCAAAGGAGCGAGTCAATACAGGTTAAGTCTCTATTATTGCGCAGCCAATACTCGCCTCCTGGCGCCAAATTGCCGCCGGTAACAGCTCCATTTGTGACGTCTGCACAATAGAAAAAGGGAAGGGGGCGGGGGGGGTAGCATTGGCTTGTGCCTGCAATCAGCAGCCAGGTTTGACTGACACGCGGCATTATTAGCATGACGCAAGCGAAGGAATGGGAGCTCCCAGATTACAATTTACACGCCATCTTCTAACGCCACTCAAGTCAAGAGCCTGTCACAGCAACAGGTACCCTGGGGATCTCTCACGCGCGCGCACACACACACACACACACACACACACACACACACACACACACACACACACACACACACACACACACACACACACACACACACACACACACACACACACACACACAGGAAGGTGATGTCAGGAAGGAGGAGGACAGGATAGAGAGCCTAAAATTGTGACACTTTACTTACATGGCGGATCACAAAGGCTTTTGTAGCACAGAAAATCTTTCTTACCTGCAGAGGAAAAAAAAAAAGAGAAAGAGAGAGATGGAGAATGTTAAGTGTATTTCTTTAGTACAGAGTGTTCATATCACTTGTCGGCCAGTTGCTTTGTGTTCACTCTCGTCTCCCTCGGGGGGGAGACGGAGAGAGGGCGACTGGATGTCCATATTTGGCCACGTGGGCTCTCCGCTCGACGGCCTCTGTTTAATAACAAAGTGCCTGGTCTCAGCTGGTTGGGCTCTCGCTCTCTATCTCTCCACAGTTTAACTTCAACACACACACACAGACAACACTACAGGCCAATGTACGGGAATCACATAAAGTTAGTATAAAACACCATTGATGCTACTAGTTACGAGTATTGCTTGGTACAACTAATGCTCAGAATCATTTACTGCGTTGGTTTATCTTAGCAGCTAAAGAACCAGATATTTCCCAAAGAACGAGGTAGGGACCAAGAACAGAGCAGAGCAGAGCAAGAGAGCGAGAGCGAGAGCGAGAATCCCCCCCAGGGGACCAGGATCACACCTTTCAATGAAAGCTAATGTTGCGTCTTGTCTGTTAGTTGTGTATATAAGCAACGACTCGATAACATGTTCTCTACAGCGTTATAAGGAGATGGCGTGTTAACAGCTCGTTGCGTTGCCACCAGTTTATGGATTTTGAAATGTATGTTATTCTGGTATAAAATCATGCTCATTTTTTGTCGCTTCGATGTCTGAATGTTGTACATTTGGTTCTGTTAATCAAGATGTAAATAGAAACAATACAAATGCCTCCGCTACAAGTAAAAGCACTGAACAGCAAACGGCGTGGTTCCACCACAGCGGGCACATGAGAGAGGGGCGGGGCTTCCTCTTAATTCCCTGTCTAATTACTCATCCCCGGCTCGCCCCAGGTCAAAGACCCTGCAGGTCCCACTCTAATCCGTCTCCTCTGCCCACTTCAAAGGGCCCTGATTACAGGGAGGAGAGGAATGAGGCGAGAGAGACAAGACGGAAAGACAGAGGGATGAAAGGATGGAAGGGTAGCGGAAAGAAGGGAAGGAAGGTGGAGGGAGCCAGAGTGGAAAACGCATATTGTCTGTGAGCCGTCTGCCTTGTGAGGTCCGTTTAGCTCTGAGCCGATGCTTCTTCGCCGGCTTAGCTCAGCCCCGGAGGGCACAAACCATGTGGGACTCTGCTCGGATCGGCTGCATGCGAGAGAGTGCGAGGCACCCGAGAGCCTAACGCGCTCAATGCTCTCTTTTTCCTGTTGTCATATAAAAAAACGGCAGACTGATAATTCTCAGTGCAGCGATAAAAACCAAAGTAGACAAAATGTAGCATAATAGCGGCACTGTTCTGTGAACATCTGTGCATGTTTTCCAATCTTCCACTGAGACGGCCTCCCATCTATTACATGACTCGGAGGAGCCAAAGCATTCAGAGGAGAGATAAGGAGAGGCTGTGCGAGTGCATCGGGGAGAGAGAGCCGACGTTCTCCAGAACAACAGACTATTATTATCATAACCCGAAGCAAGTATGTCCAGCGCAACGTGTCCGCGTCTACCTTGTTTGAGGGCAGACGGCTTTCAATTTACCCCGAAATTCAATATGTAGAAACAAGCTGCCACATATTTGCTCATTTTATTCATTTGTATCCACTTTCAAATCTTCACATGCTTCTCTGTTGCCGTTTTGTTTTTGGTACATCTATCATGTCTGTTTTATTGCATTGTCTCTTGGCACCGGCCTTTTTCTTTCTTCAGGCGCGGTGACAATCACCGCTGTTGCTTCATATTTTATTTACTGCTATTCCAAACAAACCAATTGAGCTGCAGCTGACACTGTAAAAACCGATTTCTTACAGCGGGCCTGAGGATGTTTTTTTTCCCCGTCAGGGAAACATTCTCCCAGGTGTTCATGAAAGCAAATGAAAACAGATTTTGCACAAATTGAATCACTGTCACATCAGATCTATCCAAAAAAAAAACGAGAAGCCAAATGTGTCTTGCTGGAAAACGTTGTGGGTAATTAGTTTTAAAAATTCCGACTTTTCAAAGCCAAAAGACGGTGCCGAAGGGATTGAACGGTAAGTGAATCCCACTGGCGCCCTATATATTTCACCTCAACAATGCTCTTAGTACTCTAATGTGCACAGTTATTTTTCGCCCACTTCTTGAGCGTCTGGAGCCCGGAGAACATAGCCGAAGTTATAAAGAATAATTTCAAAGCTGGGAGAAAACAGTTGAGGGAAGTGAGGGAGAGCAAAGGGAGGGAGTGAGAGGAGTAGGAGGACAGACTTAAAAGGCCCGAGGCCGACTCTCTCCCTGCATGCCGCAGATGATCAGCGGCTGGAATGAGGCTGGCCGCTGGCTAGACTCGTCTGTCCACAGGTTTAAATTTAGGCTGGATCAGACGGGGCCCTCGCGGCCAGCCGGCGAGTCACTCGTGGAAGCCATCGCTGACCACATTATCATTTCTCCTCACCTCTCGGCAAGGAGGACGCGGCCACCCGACACTAAAACGTGACTTGATGCCATCCGAGGACCCTGTTCATAACGGGGGGGGGAATTCAAATTCTGAGGGAAAGTATCGCCCGGACGTTTGCAACAAGACTGACCGCATGAGGCCGATTAAGACATTAGAGATGTTTGCCTCTCCTCTCATTTTGAGTAATACGGTATAAAATTGCAAGCAAACTTCCCACCTACGAATCAAAGTCTGAACACACTGTTTACATTGCACTCTCAAATTCTAGACCACCAACTATACATTTCCACTGTACACACAAAACAGATGACAGATTTTCTTCTTCAACGCAGAAAAATGAGAAAAAAACAAACAAATCATCGTCGATAAACAACTGCAGAGTGCAAACTGTTCCATCGGAGGTAATGATACGAGTGACACGTCTCATCAGAGCCTCCGACGAGGAAACGTCTGACCAGCATTCAAATCAGCAAATGAAGCCTAATTGTGAACGGGCTCATTCAGGTACACGTCTCTTTCCATCAAAGAATAAGAGTATCTGTTTACAAGCCATTACTCACTCCCCCCCCCTCCGCTTGTTGTCCACATTATGCTATCTTCTCTGTAATTGCGCCTTATTATGCCGGAGCGATAAGGGAGCGACGAAACAGGGACACCGCCTCTCGTATAAACATTTGGATGTGATTTTTACTGGTGCTTTCTTAGCTGTTTTGTGTCAGTGTCTGATGTTTGACTGCGTGTGTGTGTGTGTGTGTGTGTGTGCGCGCGTTTGCCTGTAAACCTTCGACGGGAGACGAGCCGCAACCTTCTCGACAGCAACTGAGGAGAACAGACAGCGTGGAGTCTCTGCAGCTGCTCCGCCGCGGCCGCAGAGGGGGAGCTTTTAATTGAATGTGAACGTAAGTTGCACAAGCTTTTCATTTGGCCTTGGCTGGAGAGACACACTGTGTCGGGGGGGGGGGGGGGGGGGGGGGGGCTGCCTCATCCCCACTATCACATCCTACCTCACCTCCACCGACCCCCCCCCCCCCCCCCTTTTCTCAGCCCACACATCACACGCCTCTAATTACTAGCCATGGGGAAAGCTGAGAACAACAACATTTTACAACAACAACAAGACGTTGTGATGTGCACAGATCAAGCTGTAACATCCGCTGAGCTCGGAATTAAATTGGGGAGCGCAGCCCAAAAAAAAAACTAAATGCAGAGAGGGGGGAAAAAATAAAAAAAGGAGGCTCAGCTGTATCCTTGCGTAATGAGCAGAGGGACATGTGATTGGCTCCAGTATGGCAGGCAGGGGTGTGTGTGTGTACATGGGGGGGGGTGAGCCCCCCCCCCCCCCCACCTATCTCTCTGTGGGAAAACATCACATGACGAATAGATAGAAACCCAAGCCCACAGCTTTCACTTTTTGGACGCGGTACCTCACGAGGCCTGCGCGATAGGCACACGGGTTTCATTTCGGCTCGGCTGCAGGTGAGGAGGGAGGAGGCGGACAGAGTTAACAGCCTGAGGTAACTACAACTCCCACCAGCGCCTCAGACTCTGGATATAACGCCGTGCACTTGAAATAAGCACGGACGCAGAGCCAGTTCGGTTTGCTTTCTTCCCAGAAGTATGGGACTGTTTAATCCCTGATGAGCCCAGTTTGTTGTTTTAGGACAAACCCCCCCGCCCTCCCCTCCACCCGTCTTCCCTACATATGTGAGTACACACACACATAACCACACAAACACAAGCAGACAGGCGAGAGTGGAGGTGGGCCTTGTGTACCCATCCACGAAAAGCACACATACTCGGCGCTCCTCCACGCCGCCGGGCCCCGGAGACAGAGCACCTTTTCAACAGGCAGCACTAACTCATGGGTGCCGCAGTTAAACTGCCTCGGGGGGGGCCGCGGAGGTGGGGCGAGGGCCAAAGGCGTGTAAACGCCAGACGACAATGAACGGACTGACCAGAGTGCACGCTTCTGTCATTCAAAGCCCTCTTTACAACCCTGTTCCCACAAGCCGCAGAGGAAAACAATGCGCTGTACTCTGCAGCGCTCACATTCTGTCAAGTTAGGGATGGTGAACTGGAGGAAGTAACAAAAAAAAAAAAAAAAAAAAAAAAAAAAGAAGAGGAAAAAGAACATGCGCACGAACTCGGTGGAATGCTGCGCTGCTCGACAAAGACGAGCCTTTGAGGAGTTTCGGGGAGGTTTTTCTGGGGACTTTTCCTGCAAAACTTATTGCTAAAACAAGACGCATCGGTCGGCTGTGGAGAGAAACATCTTAAAATCCTCATGAGGCGTTTTGTTTGGACACTTTTTTTTTCCAAATTACATCTGGAGATGTTTAAATGTCATTAAAATGTGTGCCGGCTGAACGGATTGGGCTCAAATTACAGTCTCAGAACGTGTGGAGAAACATGCGCGTCGTTAGCATCTATCCTCATTCGCAACTCCTTCAACACAACTTTTATCAGTCAAACATACAAGTGTGAAAACCAGTTCCAGGGGGTAAAGCAGATACAATCTTGTTCTCTCTGTAAATTCACGAAGACGAGAGCTGAGGGGGAGCGAGGGGAGAAAGAAAGGAGAGGCAGTGATGGTGGGTGGAAATGGTTCTGTGTGACTGTCTGTGTCCGGCCCTTGCCAAGAAAAACAAGGCCTGCGAGACGCTGGGATCTGATTTCAGCGCGGAGGCATGGCAGGAAACTGGTTCCTCTGGGGGGGGGGGAGGGGGGGGCTGGGATTGCTACATTTCATCTCCTCCCAGAGAAAGGAGAAAGAGATTTAGAGGCAGAACAGCCGTCCCCGTCGCTCACCGCCCATCCAGCTATGACGGCTGATGCACGGTCACCGGTTCAAGAACCCTTTGCGGCACGTCGTCGGCTCCTGCCAGTTCACAGTGATATCACGGAGCCGGGCGAGAGATGCGGCTGCCTAGTGCCACCGAGAGGTCAGCTCAGTTCAGCGCCTTGTATCTGCATCTGGATCACGACTACGCTGCTGGAGAGCCGGGGAGGGAACAGCACTCAGCACATGTGCAGAGAAGCCCTTTTGTGACTTGGCCTCCATGTAGCGCGCTGCTCCGCGTGTGCACAACAGTCTTGATTTTATTCGTCACTGGCTTTCTGTTTTTTACTGCTTCGCAACGGCGGAGACTTCCAGAGCGCCCTGTGGTAGCAGCGAGCTGCTGGGCCGGTTCAACTACAAGTGGAACAAGAGAGGGGGGGGGGGGGCGAAATAGAGATGATGGAAAATAAAGGTTCTGTGTCTCAAAGGGTGTGAGGTATGCTGAGGCTTCTCCAGAAGTGAAGAAACGTTTTGTGCGATGGGGGGGGGGGGGGGGGAATGCGTCTGTGTCAGAGGTATTTTCCACATAAACAAAGCAAGAGCTTTTGTTATTCTTGCATCATATTTCATCTCAATTTTACCAGAGATTTCAGAGGTTAAGAGTCCGCCGGATGAGACGTTTGCAGGAGGAGAATTGGAACTCGAACAATAAATCACCACTAGGCCACACACACAACATGTTTCTGGTACAAAGAACCCATAAATGTCAGACACTCAAATAGCTATATTGGTGTCAGCCTCCAAAACCCAGTACGGGTCGGACTGTGAAGACAATGCTGTCTAAAAAAAAGAACAAAGAATAAGTTAACAAGACTATGAATCTGACCAGACACTCGATGCCAGGTTTCAGTGGCACGGCCCAGTATGTTCACAGAGGTGCTACAAATTCTCATTATCAAAAATAAAATCACTCAACACAAGTGTTAGCATGGAGCACTGAAACCAACTGTGTTCTCAGCCATCAACATGTTTTCCAACAAATCCCTTTAAAAAAAAAAAGAAAAAGAAAACGTCCCAAATGTTAAATGCTGTCAAACACAAGCAACCAAACGAGAGCAATTTCTAAAGAAAATACAGCTTAATTTCTATATATCTGGGATTGAAGCAGTGGAGTTGCTTCAGATTCTCATTTCTCTCACTTAAAAGATAAATCACTCAACTCAACGAGCGTTAGCGCGGATCACTGGATCACTCTTTACCTCTGGTGCTCCCGTTGCTCGACTTGGGCTGAGAATCCATTGATACTGTGCAGAAGCAATACTACTTTTGGAAAATACCAAAGCAACAACTTTTTAGATTTTGTTAACTCTTTATTTAATTTAACAAAAAATGCCAAATGGTCAACATTTACTTTTTTTTTTTTTTTCATTTTTGAAAAATGGCAAAAATTCAGATTTAAATAAAAACTGCAGAAGAAGAATAAGAAGAGTGCAAACCTAATTTAAGCCAGCAGTCCATGCACTTTGGGTGCCAGTATGTGAATCTGAGCATTTCATTCGCTAAAGTCTAGCGGTTTGACACATAGCTAGTTAGCATGGAGCGTTGGACAGGAGCTTCTGTGTTCCCGTCACTTAACATAGAAACAGCGCTTAGTAAAGAAGGACCCCTGTGTGCTGGAAGACCTCGGGGTGCACAGAGGGCAAAACAACAAACACCGGGGGTGGGGGGGAGCAAACACAAACAGAGCCCAGCATCAGGTACCACGCCAAGGTGGAAGTAATGACGCCACATGTGACCAATCAGGCTGATAAAGAGCAGGGCCTGCTGTGGGCCGACACACAGCTGCGGGTGCAGCTGCGCATCGTTGTCAGGCCAGCTCGCTCAGAGAGAGCGAGAGCGAGAGAGAAAACCCAGGGAGGGAGGAGAAACAGCCGTGGTGTCCTATAATAATCCACATCAGAGCATCGACGTCTGACATATTCATCACTTTGAACCCGGACGTTGTCACTGCGTTTCCAAAATTCTCCTTCTTCTGTTCCGCTCTTCTCTCCCCTCCTGCTCAACACATTAGCAAGATCTCCTGTTCTGGCAGCAGCTTTAGCCCAAATCCAGCCATCATGAAGAGTTATGCCATCGTAGCGAGCTGCGGATTTGGGAGCCGTAATATGAATCTAACCCAGAGGGACCGGGGGGGGGGAAGAAGAAGAACAGCAACAATGACGGAGTACTGGAGGAGCCGCGTATACGTCTGGGTTTGACTGAATTCGGATCATTCGATGTTAATCGGATGAAAGATGGCGGCAACGTTTCTCTGAATAATGCATACGTACGTGGAAAATATGCACGTGATACGATGAGCGACAGAGTTTCACGTTCAGTCCCTTCCTGCTGAAATTCATTTGGAAAAAGTCTGCAAGAAGATTATTCCCTCACGCCCAATGCGGTGCCACATAATTCAGGGAACTTCTATAACCGAGGGAGCTTGACACGAGGCAGAGGAAGCCGGATGACGTCACATGAGGAAAAATGTCACTTCACTCAAAGACGTTTGCATTGGGGGAACTTCTTCCGCAGGCAGATTTCTTCACTTGTTTCATGTAGGAAATAAAACTCGGTACGAGCTGAAGTGATGTAAGATTTTCCTTTTTTTTTTTTGTTCTTGCAGTGCGCTCGCATCATCGTCCCCCTCGCCCTTTAAAAAGGGAGTACATGCTTGCTTACTTTCCCTCCTTTTGTTTATTCTCCTCTCGCCTTCCCCCGGAGCTCAGCCATCTTGTGTACAATCTGACCAAATTAAGATACAGCAGACTGCCAGACATGTTTTCAGATAAAGTGATGCAATGTTTCCCCGAGTAAAACTTAACAGCACACAGCAATAAATCCACAATTGTCTCGTGTTACTTTATCTGAGGGCGGGGACATTGTAAATGGAATCTACTTCGACGGATGATTCTGCTGACACACACTCTCGCAACTTTAAAAATAACTTGCTTTCCAGCTTTAAAACAAATTGAGTGTTTTACGAAGGTGGAAGGTTTTCAGTCCCCCCCCCCCCCCCAAAAAAATGCAAGAGTAATTATGCCGTGCAACTTCAAGTCAATTACTGCGACTGTCACGTCGCTGCTTTAATCTAAGCGAGGTCATCGGCAGTGTAAACACAACCTGATTAAAAACGCCTCGCTTCCTGCTGAATCTTTGATTTTCCTTCGACGTGTAAATAATTAGCTTTTTTCAGATTATCATCATAACACGGCACAAGTGGTGACAACCAATATCTCGGCTGCAATAACAAATCTGTCTTTTTCAAGCAAATGACAAAGGAGAAATCAATGACAATTTATTAAAAAAAAAAAGAAAATATGAACACCAGGATTTTGTAGCCACTTCAAATCATGTAAAACGAGATGTCGGCTTAATCTAACCAATCACGGTAATGACAACCGGGTGGCCTTGTAGATTTAATCAGCTAAGATGCTGTTGCTTCTTCACCTGAGGCTCGGTTGCAGAGACGAGTGGTAAGACGGGTTTAAACAATAAAAGCCTCTTTAAAAACAAGCTCCACTATTTCGTTTTTAAGGTTTTTTTGGTCATTCTGAATCGCTCATGATAGACAGAGTACCATCCGAATCCCAGCTGAAGGGGGACTAAATGTTGCACACAGAAAGTGGATTCTTGTCCGAGGCCTTTTTTTTTCCGTCGTCTTTCTTTCTCCCAAAGGAGCCGACACAGCTTCAGACCAATCACACAAACAGGAGCTCTGTTGTACGCTTGGCGAGCTCCCGGCCACCACTGGGCCTCACTGGATGAATGTGGACCTTTTAAGAGTAAACCACACATGCACACGCACAACCAAGCCATGAAGGTACTTGGAAAATCTTTAAAAAAAAGGGTAGCTACAACTTTTCACAATTAAAACCCTATGTCACTTGCGGGGATGTTTGGATGTGAGCGACTGTCACGTAAACAAACAACACAAGTAGGACCTGAGCAACCACACACACACACACACACACACACACACACACCGTGTCTTTCACTGCACTGCGATCTGGACGAGCAAATACTTCAAAGGTTTGGACAGGGCCCTCTCTCACTCTCGCTGCTAAAAGCAGGCCTCCGAGGTGTAAGGATACAAATGACCTAATCCAGGATAAACATATGGCCGGGCGGTGGGAGAAGGTTTATATGTCTGTGCTACGGAGTGAACAGCATGCCAGTGTTTTAGGAGGCAAACTACCCAGCATACCTCCTGGTCGCGTCCCGTGCAAATGGAATACCGACATCTGAAAGTGCCGGCTATTAATAAAAGACCGTTTATGAGCCGCCGCACTGCCTCTTGGATATGTGGGTTTTTTTTTTTTTTTTACGCACTCAGCACTAGTTCATGCAGCCGGTTATCAGCGTAGATCCACATGAAGGCATGCGCAGGCCGGAGATGGAGTTACACTGCCGCGTGCTCATCAATGCTATTCGTTTCCACCAACGTTAATTGCGTCGACACTTCACGCCATCCGAGCGTGGCGGTGGGGTGAGACGGATCGGTTTTTGCCCGCGCCAAATTAACGGCTGATATAGAGCTTCCTCTTTCGAAGGCGAGGTATCGCCGCCAGCCACGAGAGCGTGCGAATCAGCCCCAGACGGGTAAACTGCAGGATCGGTGGGAGACAACCGGCGTCCGACGATGACAAAAACAAAACCGGGATCTAACATGCAAGACCGGTCCTGAACGAGCAGTGTGCACTGAGAACAGTAGTGGCACCTGTTAGTGGGTGGGCACAAATTGAGAGTTGTCCCCGCCAAGACCTTGACCAAAAACAGACCAGCACCTGGACACCATGCTGACGCATTAATGCCATGTTCCTGTTTTAAAGCAAGACTACCTGAAGTAACTTTTACAAGGACAGAAACCAGTTCAATAGAACTTCCAATTACAAGTGAAAAGTTGAGGTCATTGGCAATAAAACTCGCACTTTTTGCAATTGAATACAGTCAGGACTAAGGGTGCTAGAGCCCTATTTGGTCTGGTATGACCAGCAGCTCACGGTGGCTAATGTTAGCAAACAGCACCATTATCTCCCAATTGTGATTTTGTTGCCATTGTTTGGGCTCGCTTTAAAAAGGGCCGGTGTGTAGGATTTAGGGGGATTTATCGGCAGAAATGGAATATAATATTCATGTGTTTTTATGAATGTTTTTAGATTAACATTGGGTCAAATGACTGTGTGTGATGTGAAAGGTATCGTTTGTGACAAACCCGCACCGAATTATCACCAAACTCGTTGCTTTTTTGCCTTTTTTGACCATTGTTTTGGTTTTCCATCTCAAGAGGCTCTGCTCTCGTGCTGATAATATCAGTGGCCTAAACGCTTTTTTAAAAATCTTCATCTGACAATTAGAAGTTAGAAAAACACAGTTATACATTAGTTAAAGGCCTAAAAACTCCCTGGAAACAAGCAAACCCCCCTATATGCACCAACAGATACTAATTCTTATATTGTTAAGTTCTGATTGGCAACATCACCTTTTTTTCCAAAAGGACTGACAGAACACAGAAATGACCAGCATTGTTTTGTTTTTTTTAAACTTTGGCAGAACTTTTTGTGTTAAAGTTCGATGCTGATTAAGAAAATAAGTTTCTGTCGTCATTTACAGCAGGAGATAAAAAAAAATAAAAAAAGGAGTAACTTGACCACAGAAGAGTCACGGTTAAGTTGTGGGGATAATTTCATTGGACAGTTTTTAAAACGCTTAAAGAGATTTAGGTCATTACAAGAGCCAGTAAACATCGCTCTCCCTGATCTGATGATGTCTAACTCCAACAATGTGACCACAAAGGCCAGGGAGATATTAATGATGTCTGTAAATACACCTCTCCCTAGTCCAATCCCACACAAACGTCATCTGCTCCTTCGCTCAGGGCCTGAGTCCGGCCAGGGAGATGAGCTCAGCTCCAGCTGGATGCTGAGGCCAGCTTTAAGTCAGTCCGCCACTCCCCCCCGGCCCAGAACAGCTCGGCACCGCCAACTTTTTACATGGCCGTCTGCAACACAACCTAAATCACAACTGCTCTAAATCAGCAGGGCTCCTGAGCGGATGCAATATTTCATAAGCATGTTGTCTCCAACCAGACTGGCGTTGGGGGAAAACAGAGGCTGTATACATATTCTGCTAATGAAATTAGAAACAGTGTGGACGTGAAAAGAGTGCAGGAACCCCGGGCGAGCTGCCGCGCTCTGGCTGGGTCGGCTTTAAGCAGATTTATGGTCTCCGGTGGGGATTTTCGGTCCAGGCCTAAATCATGACTGAAACTACGAGGAGCTAATTAGGAGAGCAGCGGTATGGGGACAGTGTGGATTTCAGTAGGTCCACCACCAGTGAGCATTGTGCTACACACAAAAAGCCTCTCTTTACCTGGCGTGGTAGTTAGCAGCAGCAGCAGCAGCAGCGTCTAGTGCGCTAAAACCCGCGCTGGGTTTTCTTTGTAACTTGAGTGCAGAGTCACCTCCAAGTCAGATTTTCTTGGGGTTGTGAAGTAGCCGTCTGGGCAGCTTTCAGCAGGCAAAGCACTGCTGTTCATGGCTTTGACAAATGTGTAACGTGCTCTGGGACTCATCCCTGCATAATATATTATGGCAACGGTCCTCGTCTTAGCTCAGCTATTTCACTGAGAGGAGTAGAAAACTGCTTTTATCTGCACTGCGTCAGATCTTGACAAACAACAAAGAGTCTTTCAAATCCACTGGATTTCCTTGGGAAGAAATCGGTCAATCGATTGCACTTCAGTCTGCTTCTTTTCAACAATAGCAAGAAATGGGAGCGTCTGAAACGACAACAAGCCTCGAGTGCTAACAATCACAAATAACAGATATCGATCGCATCTCCGGCAAAGCGTTGCCGGGCTGCAGAGCGCTCATCAACCTGTCCCCACCTCTTGCTCCCGAGGCCCACACCCTGCACTAACTAGGCAGCATGTGTTGGTAATTTGCAAGCAGTTGATGTTGATTAGCTGGGTTATGACACCCTGCGACCTCGGCCCTAGCCGAGCGCATAGACACACTTTCTCCAATTAGCCCTTTTGGCGCTCGGGCCATCAGGCTTTACGGGCCCATAACAGGGACTTGTGTGAAAAGTCCGCAGGGATTTGGCTGGACCCTCACACACCCACCCACGGTGGCACACAAACACACCTAATAGCTGCGCACATGAAATTCAAGCGTGGCATCATTTCAAATGTGTTGTATTCAGTTATTTACAACGCGTCTCAGCAGCTGCTCGAGTTTAACTTCACAATGAACTTCCAGGCAGCTAATGATGTGTACGCCGTGCTTTTTTTGGTTCATTACAGGTTCCGCAGCTCCCCGCTGAACTGCCGTTATCCCCTATATAAACTCATTAACTCATAACAGCAAAACTGTTCTTGGGGAACTTTGTTTTCGCAGGCATATTGTTGCTGGGAGCGGGAAGTAATTCAATCTGTCAGTTAGTGCGGTAGTGTGAAACAACAAGAACACGAGGCTTAGCAGCGCCTGATACCACTGATTCTTACTTTTTCCTTCTATACTCGTGGCAAGTACACTCCAGTATATAAAAGATTTGGCCACACCCTTTTTCTGGTGCAGCATGGTATTTACCAAAGGGTCTGGCTCGGTCAGTCTCTCCCTGAATGCCACATTCATCAACAGTGGCGTCTGAGTGGAAACCTTGTTCCTCCCTCCCCACCAGCCTCCTGCTGTTTCTCTCCAGTTTGCTTATTAAAACACAATAGAAGCTAAATGGATTATTTCGCAAAGTTCTACGCCGCTAGCTACACGTGCATCATGCGCTGACAACCACTGCATGCATACGTATGGCATTAAATTCGTCTCAAAACCCTTGCACATATATAAACCATGAGTGTCCACGTGATGCAAGTGCATAGAACTGTATCTGCAAGCAGGGAAACATACTTGCGAGGCAGCATATTTGCCCCGTGTGCACAAATGCGGTCCCAGGATCACGGGGGGGGGCGGTGGCGAGCGCAACCCCGCCTACGTGCTCAAGTTGACTTTTAAAACTTTGGATGAAATCGACAGTCGTTGTAGTCTTCGCTCTGAAGGGGGCACCAATGATAATGATCATCATGCACTTGCATATGTTGCGGCCACGTGAAATTCAAACTCGCAGGCCCACGTGAGTTATATTCATTGTTTTTCTGATGCATGTCCATCTGATGTCTCATCAGTCAAAATGCTTTCACTCTTTTTGTTCTGGCTGGGCGTAGATAATGCAACAGCAGTAAATCTTGTTGCGTTATCTGGACATTAAAAAAACAGACGTCAGATCAGATTGGGAGAGGAGCCGCGGTCAGCAGTTGGCTCGCCACCTTGATTCACTCCATTACCGTGACAAGGAGGTAATATTCTAGCAACAGAGCTCAATACTTTCTTGGCCCCGCGCGGTGGCCCAGTGACAGATTTAGTGCTGTTCTTGGATCCTACGGGGCTGAAATGACTTAATAAAGTGAAGCTGACATGTTGAGTACAGAAGTGGAAGCCCGAAGAGGTTGGAGTGGGGACGCCAGGACTGTTTCCTATCCAGTCGCATGTGTGCGTGAGTGCTCGGATCCTGCCCGAAACCGACCTGATCTACAGTACTACATGCATTAACTGTCAGGACCCTCTTATACTGGAGGGGGACAACCTTGGCAACCACTCCCAAGTTCTCAAGTTGGCCTCCGGTGTGGGGAAGCCCGGAGCAACCAGAGAGACAAAAATGAAAGATAGTCATCCTCAGGAGCCACCTCAACCAATTTGGGACCTACATTATCACATCGTGATGCGAGAGCTCGCTTGCCTGGGTTGATGATCAAACGAATTCCTTCTTCTATAAGAAACCTAAATATTAAGCTCTTAAACTTAAAGCCGAGTCCTAAAAAATAAGCTTGCAGGACTGGGAACCAGCCGAAATGACTTCACTTCGCAGGACTCCAAAAGGTCTAAAGCTCAAACACACACACGGACATAAACCAAACGAAAAATATTTAAGTCCTTACAATTACAGACTCATACAGAGAATAATACATTGCCAGTCCTGCGGGGGTTTTCTTGGCTCGCCAACAAGCTAGACCAGTTCTTTTGAGTGTTTCTGTGTTATTGCACCCCTCACCCCAGCCCCGCTCTCCTGTCCTCCTCCTCCTCCTCCTCCTCCTCCTCCTCCTCCTCCTCCTCCTCCTCCTCCTCCTCCTCCTCCTCCTCCTCCTCCTCCTCCTCCTCCTCCTCCTCCTCCTCCTCCTCCTCCTCCTCCTCCTCCTCCTCCTCCTCCTCCTCCTCCTCCTCCTCCCTCCCAGACATGCACTGATGGAGAGATAAGTTGAAGGTCATCCTGAGAGAACAGAGGCTACGCTCTGGAATGTGTGGAATAACACTCTTGTTCTATGGACAAAAAGGCATATCAAGAGGCTGGTATGGTGTCGTATGGGCCCGTGTCATCACTGCCGTCAATATGTGCGCCCGGGAACTGACGACTTGATTTGGGAGAGCTCGGAGGGTGACACGCACACTCGGCAGCTAGAAACAACCCCAACTTTCTAGGACTATTCTCCTTTTATTATGTGAACAATTCTAAAAAAGAAATGAAGTGAGAGGAGACTAAGTGAGATTAAATTATGCTATCGTTGGCGAACACATCAATCCGAAACCAAAATAATTCCAACAGCGCGTATTGTGTGCAGCTGTTTATGCAACCAAAGAACTTGCCAAAGGACTAGCAGCAACAGGCAAACTGGTAAATAAGATTGAAGTGAAAAATGGGACGCAGTTCTGACAACAGATCTCTTTAAAGGATCTTGTAAAAAATTCTAATTCCTTTTGCTCTCTGCCAAAGTGAGTCGGTTCCAAAAAATGAAATACCAGATTGTGATATCACATGAATTTAACGAGAACACTGACATCAAACTGATGAAAAAAGGAGACTTATCTGGTTTGAAAAGTGATGTTTGGATAGGCAACAGAACAGGACTTTACCCCCCCCCCCCCCCCTCCCCTCCCCTCCCCTCCACCAACAACATCCATTAGTCTCGGGCTCGTTACTCAAAGCGATAAAGACATCCAACTGACACATCAAAGATATGCACATTGTGGTAACTGAGCTCTCCATTGGCAGCGTTAGTCTTGCTCTGCACATGGACATTAATAATGTGTTTGCGACATGCAAGCCTCCCAGCTGCTCCCATCCAGAGCTGCGAAGGCTGGATGAGTCAACATGTGAGCTGGAAGGAAAATGAATATGGCTGCAGATCTGTCATGGAGCATGAGAGTAACCTTGCCAAGCTCAGGCTGCTGACATGTTAAGATCCAATCATCACCCAAATGCACAAGTATGGGCATTATCATGGAAATCAAGTATATCCTTGTGTAATGCATGCATGCCTTAAAACGTGAATAGAAAGATGAACAGGAAACAATAAACAATGCACTTCAAGCGACGGTTGGTAATGTTCTTCAAAAACATTTTTTATACATTTGTTGAAATTTTCATTACATCCCGACAGCAATCAATAATCAAAATGCTCTGACAAAAAAAAAGGAAAAAACAATATAGCTATGTTCTTTAATTACGTTCATAATGATAATTTTGGGGGAGTGGCTTTGGAGGGAGGCCTGAAGGGACGGGCTGTCAGTGTTGGCAACATGGCGTCTACCTTTGGAGCTACTGCTACTAGCTACTTTCATTGTAAAACATTCGGCACTGGGCTGGGGTTTTTGGTTGGATAATTTTTCAAATATAGCGTACGCATGCTAACTTCTCAATATTACCAAACCTAGCTTTAAGCATTTGCGAATGTATTTTTCAAGATATCTTGTGCCAGACTTAGGCTAAATGACATCAGCCCTATAATGGCCCGACCCGACAGACATGAAACATTGCAAATGGAACCGCAGGCACTGCTATTGCTTGTTTTATCCCAAGTAAGTGAGTCACAGTGGAAGAAAACTAATGTGGCATGCTGGATGCCAGGGGCAACGAGCATTCTTCTGTGCAAAACTGTAAACATTGTGGAGATGAAGAACAATAATCCTGTTGCTGCAGCAATAGAACATTGAAGTCAGTTCCTAGCACCTCTTTCCAATCACCTATATGACACACAAGTCATGAAAGCTGGCCAGATGTGATTAGTTGAATCCAACATGCAGCAAGCCACGACAATCATTCGTGTCTGTATGAACACCCAATCTGACACAGTAGCCATCTTGACAGGCAGATATCATGTAGTCTGATCCCAGCATTACCTCAGGTGGAAACATCTCATTAGCTACTAGCACGTTAAATCGCCCATGTAATGGGAAAGAGCATTTACCTCAAATACTGGCCGTGTTTATCGACTGAAAAGAAGACAACGCTAGTGACAAGACATCCCTCAGGTTCACACTATGTGACTGATGTGACAGTTGGTGGCACTTGCCCAATAAACGCAGCAACATGCAATTTGACATACTTTGACACAAATGCATATATTTCCGTTGGCAAGATCGCTTATCTAATTGCATCCGTCTTGGTTTTCCCGGGCTACATGCAAATCAGGGTAGACCCATGGGAGGTGTTTTGAGCAAAATGACTAACTCTCATGTGGTTGCATCCCGTCTGCCCAAGTGTAAATGGGTAAATATGTTTTGGTAAGATACGATGATTGACGAAGTAGAAAACTCCACAGGTACTTCAAGATATTCAGACCCAAACTGATACTAATGGAAATCCACTTTTCAGAGCAGGCGGATAGATGGATGGATTGATTGGCGGGATAGCTGGAGTTTTATATCATCACATTTGGATCCCGGTATCCAGGCCTGACTGGACTCCCCTGCTGATAGAGGCCACTAGGCCTTCCGTTCACTTTGGTGGTCCCTATGCTGCAAGCCTTTTTACTACACTCACAATGGACCACACATCCAGCTCAAAGGAGAAAACATTGGGGCTGAAAGAGAGCAGTGGGTCAAAAACTGGACGAGACTGGATGTGCTTAGATAAGCAGAACTGGGGGGGGGGGATCTGCCCCTGAGAGCAATGCAGCAGACAGCCTCCAGGCACAGCAGCTTTTGAATTAACCAGCAGGAATAGTGAGAACCTGTTTTAATTCCACTCCCTGCTTTGGGTCCCTTATATCTTCTTTTGCCAATATGGCTCCGTCGACTTTTTCCCCCTGTGGTCCTGATGGGAAGCTGTACAGAGATGTTTTCTCAAGCCTTCTCCACACTGACCAGACATACACCATTCCCTCTTTTGTCCTTTACAGTATACAAAGCTCCTTTCAGTACCTCAACACAACCTATGTACAGACTTGACAAGCTAATGATGTCACACTTGCTAATCACCGTACAACTTGGCCATTTAGCACAGTCCCCAGAGGAAATGTTGCACCTCAAAAAGACCTGTTGCTGTTTGAACTGCCAACGTTGCAGCATTGCAGCCCATTTTGTCAGAGCTCACCTTTTTTTCCCTTTGTTTCCTTTTCAAAAACACAACTGCCAGAAGAAATGTTGGCATTGTACACGTCTGTAAACCACAAAATACGTTTCATAAAAACGTCTCATGTCGAATCACGCTTGGAGAAACGCACAATGCCACATGGTTCAAGTTTTGAAACGATCGTTATCCGTGGTCTGCAGAAATGTACAATGCAAAGATTTGTTCCTGGCCGACTGGGCAGCAAAAACATCAGCATCCTTTAAACATTTTCCAAAGAAGAACATGTTAACAACTTTCTAGCGTTTGCAAAAAGCTCTGATTTTGTCAGTTTCAGGTGATGAGTCCAGTCTCCCATAGCGAGAATGTTGTTCTCGTTCTAAACCAACAAACCTTACAAACCTGAGCCACGCACACAGGCTTCCTCACAGTTCCACAAACCCATGTATCTAAATGATGCATTCCTCCAGCATGCCTTTCCACAGTATTACCATACTGCGCTAGCTTGGGGTTAAGACATGGACAAATAGGTGATTAAACTGGACGTGCCTCGATTTTGGCACCAAAGCGAAGACTTGATTACAGTTGATGTATGGCTAAATGGTGCAGGATATAAATGGTACGCGTATGTGTGTGAAAGACAAAGGTTTGAGTTCTCATCATTCTCCTGACATGTCCTCTTTCCTCATTCTTTTGCCAGGGCCCTGGGCTTCTCCTCCAAGACATGCTTGTTTACGACTTACAGATCCAGCTCTGGAATGAACGGCACAAAGGCAAGATATTTCTGAGGAGGTATAAAAAGCTTTGTCGAAGGAACAGGCTAATTGACTAAAGTGAATCATGTGTTTGTGGGCGAGCGTTCCTCTGGTTCCAGCTGGATGATTCGTGTTTTTGTGATGCTGAGGGGAGTGCAGTTTAACTCTGTGTTGACTTTTCCTCTCCGTGTAGGAGCTGGATAAACCGCTCAGTCAGCTGTGAAAGCCCATGTAACGGTTTCCTCAGGAGACACGACAACAAGGGGAGCAGCCAGGGCGACGCTGCCACCAGGTGATGCAGGTTAAAGATTACCGTAATCCCTGTTTAAGCGATGTAAATGATATGCAGCCGAGCGGCGTTTCTCCTCTCAAACAAGCCTTCTCTTTGCTACTTGAACCTCTCTCACGCAAAGTGTTTTTTCTTAACCACAACATGTAAAACAGTGAGAGTGCTGAGGTACTAGCCCACAGACACATGCTGGGGAAAATCACACTTCGCTGCATTTCATTACCAAAGGTGCCCTTGTTTTTTAATTTGCATGTGAAGTTGCAATATAAAAATCTTGGTCTTTAACTGTGTAATTCTGGATGATTCATAGAAACGGCTTGAATGTTAAGATTACAATGATGCTATTCCAAGATGGACGCTCCAACAGGATGACACTCTCTTTTCCCCCCCAAGTGCAGACTTAGCATTCCACATTTGGACACACAAAACCACCGAGTTGCATTTTTTCCTCTGAGAGTCATACTTGATTAATCAGAGGGTGGGGGAAGAGAGAACAAATGTGTGCTCAAGATGAGGAGAGAACCAACTGAGGAAACAGAGAAAGAGACACCGACGGCTGAGAGAGAAGGAGAAAGAGAGGCTTTCAAAGTGGCGAGCGGCTATGCGGTGGCACAGAAGCCTCTTGGAAAAAGGCAAACCAGGAGAGTTATTTCACCGCCCCTCACCGCTGAGTGAGTGGAGTCTCCAGTCTGGCCCCCTAGAGTTTCTGCATCATGTAATTTAATTCATGGGCCGCGAAACACAGCCAAGCGATGCTCCAACAGGACGAAGAGACAGAACCGCAGCAGCCATTTATGAATGACGGGGATTTTGTGCCAGACAAATGAGCGCAAAAACATCTGAGAAAACATTTCCAGTGATTCTAATGGCAAAGTCGATCCCTTTTTCTTGTGTGTGCCAGAATACAAGCTTATTGTGTGATCGTGCAGTTAGCTCATAGCACACTGGTACAAGTGGTGGCTGACCTCATAGTGTTGGCGTGTTCTTTTTAACAAAAAAAAAAAAAAAAAGGTGAAGATTTGTTTTTCTAATCCTGCAGAGCCATGTTTTAGCTATTCTTAGACACCTTATGGTTACACGAATGGCTGTTACAATTACAGGATTACAGAAAAAGAACTGCGCCAAACTGCCAAGACATACTACTTACAGCCAGTGTACGTGAGGCAGCGCGTGATCCAGCTGAATAATTGATTTAGAAGCATTTGAATCAGGGTAGTGTCGTGTGCTGTCAATGCATTTGAACGCTCCGATCCGGCCCACATCCTACCATCCTTCATTACCTCTTAGGGTGCTGCACACTGAAAGGAATTCAACTTCTGTCCCTGCAATGTGTCAGAGTGAAGTGAGAAGTCAGGGGCAGTCCACAGGGGGTAGGGGGCATTGGGAGGGGGCAAAAGCCCCCACTCACATGTATGAAGCTGTGCTCAAGTCCCTGGCGAGCACCCGGCCTGACATCTGATTACCCCCACAGCCTGGTTGGGGGCTTCTCTGAGTCGAGTCGGAGGAAGGTCACGGATGAAAGGACCGTTTGATCAGAGCTACGTCGGCCTGCCCCTAATGTACACTCTTACATAAATATTGACCGGATTTGCAGGGTCATGTAAATTGTTCAGTGGTAGAGAAGCTGGGTAGATAGCTGCAGCACGCTTGAGGGAGTCCTTCGGGCTTTGGACATGTTTGAAAGTGTTGACTTACGCCACTTGATGGATCGCTCGCACTTCAAAGAAAATCCCGCGATAATGAACTGCGTTCGCTCCCTTGAATGGATGTGTAACATGCATTACACGCTCATGTCCCCTGTTGTAATGTAGCCGCCGGCGACCGTGAAAAAAACGAGTCTACTCGTTTAACACGACTGGAAGAGTGATGGATGAGAAAGGCATTTGTCTAGACACATTTTGAAGGAGCCTTCGAACGTGTTGGACTCAAGTGAGGATTTGTGTATTTGTCTTAAAACCTGCCCGATGAGTAACTGACAAATGAGGTTGCGTGAACAAGCCGAGCGGATAGAGTCGGGCATGAGAACGGCCCTGTTCTCACAGTTGGAATGTTGTGGCCGAGAACAGCTTAGGCGGACAGCGAAAGTGCGGGGGGGGGGCACATCCATTGTCGCTCACATTTAGCCACTCTGCACGGTGAGTCTTTCAACAAAGGACCCAAAGCGCAGCACATTTGGTTCAGATCAGTGAGGTCGCGACCCACACAGGGTTTATTTGGACCTTTGCACCAAAACAATCACAGGCCTCTGCTGTGACAGACATTAACGGTCTGGAACCACTTCTCTGTCCAACCCCTACCTGAAACGTGAACTTAGGGGCTAGTCGGTGCCAAGAACATTTCCTAATTATTGTTTGAATTCTGCGATTTCTGGAAGTTGAAATGTTTCTCGGAGGAGGCAAAAACGCTTTTCTGGATAGCGGGAGAGCATGTCAGCGCTATGTGCTGCGGTTGTGGTCTGTCTGCAGGAGAGAGTCGGCTACTTGGAGGTAAAGGACTGGGAGGAGGTCCAGATGAGACAGAGACGCTTTCTTCCTCCTTCACATGTACCTTTATGCGCAGAAGACGGCCAGACATGTGGTTCATATTTTCACGGCAGGTTTGACACGCAGTGATAATGTTTGAAAATGTTATTGCAACCATCAAATCTAGTGGCTTTTGGAAAGTGAAAACGATTTGTGGCATACAGAAAGAAAAAAAAATACAATATCAAAATGTTTATGTGGACCCACTTATGTTGGGGAGTTTGACCTGGGTTAGCTATATTGACCCCGTGTTGCTGTTGGATTAGACAGTTTCAGCAGCCTTTTTGTAATTGTTTTCAACGCCGGTGACTCGTTTAACCCCCTGCTTTAGCCTTGCTAAGCGCCTCACGCCCGACATCATTAGCAGGTTTTTGTTATTTTTCTCCTTGCGGTGACTGATGCTCGATACCCGGAGCTATATGACTTCACCACCCGTAGCTACCACGACCTGAACGGAAACTTACTGCAGTAGATGCTACCAAGTGTACATTTCATGACTTGTGCCAAGCTAACGTTAGCACTCATTCTCTGGTTACTTAGCAACAACATCAATAAAGAAGCGGCTAACTGCACACAAAAAAAAAAAAGAAGAAGAAGAAACTCTGACTGATCAGGCAACAACGAGGCAGCGCAGTGTGCCCCGCGTTTTCCCGCCTGCAAAGCGCGCTCTGTCTGATCGAGGCCCGAGGCTGTTGTCTGTACAGACGGAGCTGCAGCAGTACTGTTCAAACAGCACCAACTCAAATTCTCCAAAAATCCGATAAAGGTCTTGTCTTGATGTGGGCTGGGAGAGGGCTTACATTTCTTTGGCTCCGAGTCGAGGAATGTGAGTGACGGAGCGCAACGCACACCCTTTTACCTGCGATACCTTGTTTGAATCTTCGACAGCAGTGCAAGACAGCAGCTGTGCAGCACACACTACATCTTATCCAGAAACTCAAGGTTTCCTGTCAGACGGGAACAAACGTTTTTATTTCCCCTACTAATAAAATCACAGATAAAGCTGGGGTTGTGTTTTTTTTGGGGGGGGGGGGTTGTACCAAGTCATAAGCCCAAAAATAAAGGGCCTTGTGTAAGATACGGTGTGTGTGTGTGGAAGCCAAGCCCCGGTAGTCAGCATGCCTTTGCTGAGAGACAGCAGCTGCTGGCCTGATATAGCATGGATAGAGAGCAGAGAGGCCGCAGTGTTAAAACCAGCCTTGTTAGTTCGCAGCCTCTCCGTCTCTAAGGACGGTAGAAATTCCAGGAAAAAAACTAAATCTTTAAGCAAAGTCAACGGGATTTCACAGCCAAACAGAGCGACGCTGTTTTCCCCTTACTGTGGGGGTTCAAATTCTGCTTTATCTACATCAGTCCTGCTTCAGAGGTGGCTGGATTCCTGAGCTCTCATACTCTCCATGTTGTGCTCTTATTCTGTTATCGCCAAGACTGCGTGTCCTGGCCTGGCAGAATAAGAGGAGATGAAAGCCATACGATACGGAAACAAAAGAGATATCTGGTGTGAATCTAGGTCGTATCCAGGGGATGGTGACCTTGTGTTTAGCAAAAGTTAGACTGAACCTAAGCCAAGAATTTAAGGAGGGTTAGGTGGGTGAACTCCTTCCCTGACCCTGACCCAAACATCCAAAGACAAATGGCCCTCTGCAGAATAAATTACATCATATATTCTGAAAAAAACAATTCCAGGCTCCTTTTGTACCATAACCAGAGCATAAACTCAAAAGACACATGATTGCATCCCAGCATTTAAACCTGCGCAGACTCCCCCCTGACTTTCACCGTTGCAAATAAACCGAAACGCGTCGGCACTCTGCCCCTGCTGTACCCTGCTATAATTTTCCATCTTTCCTCTTGGCAGCCTCCTTCCATTTATTTTCAGGGTAAACTGTCGCAGAAGAGGGGAGTGGGGAAACTGTAGTGACAAAAGGCTAAATTTCCGTGCATTTTAAAGTAAGCCCAAGGCAGCTGGGCTTATGGTATTAAGTAAAGAGCCTACAATGGACTTACAAAAGGCCTATTGTGTAGCCGGAATAGGCATGATGTTAGAGACATTAAAACCTTAAACGACACTTCTATTTTCTTTCCCTGGCCTGCCCCGACTCTCTGCTTCCACACTACTGTTTTCATAAGATGGCAAGGAGGGAAAACATTCCGTTTCATGTTAGGACACCCTTTACCACCTGCACATATCAATCACCCATTTGGCCAAGCGCACCGCTGGAATTGCGGAGGGAAGAAGTGGGGAAATCTCTTTGGATCTCACTCCAAGATGCCGACAAAATGGCCGCCACTGCCCGTCGGCTGGCATACCTCGCTGATTAAATGCGGCATACTGTTGCTGGTGTTCTAATCAAAGCGCACCTCTGTTAGCGGGGCGTAAAGGCCATCTTTATTGACACCTTGGCGTTGAACTTGGCACGGGGCTCTGTGCTCTCAGCCGGTGGTCCCTGGGCTTCTCCTGAGCCTGACAGTTATTTTCCCTGCCTGAGCACTATCGAATGTCACAATCTACACAAAGTTGTGGACACAACCTCTTCAACCCCAGATACAAGGTGTGCCAGTGAGTGAATGGGGGAGACATGTTATTAAACATGTGCTTTTGATAAAACAGTTCTGCAAGCTCATGCTGAAACACAGAACATCAGATATTCAGGTGAGCTCCGAACAGGGAGATTCAGATTCATAGTAGCTCCTTTCCAACTACAGTATGTCCCCTAATATTCAGTGATGCGAAAAAAAGCTGAGACGGCGATACGAAACATGTTGCATGGAGAGCACCTGTATACACTCAGAGGAAGGGGAGTATTGGGAGAGAGCACACTTTACTTCCCACTGTGGAATAAGTCATCCTCCGAGGGGAGGGGAAAAAAAACAAGACATGAGCACAAGGGATGTCTGAGTGCAGAATATATCTCACTCCTCTTCTCCCTATGGCTGATCACTGAAAAGCTTGCTCAACGAGCCGGAGACGGCCATTCCTCCTGGCCATCTCTCCCGGGGGAACAAGAGGAAGGCCAGAGCAAAGCGGCGTAACGGAGACGGAGAACGGCGCCGACGAACAATGCTTTTTTTTTATTTGCACACATTTGCATGAGAGAAAAAGGCAGCGCAGCGGCCGCCAGTTCCACTTGCTGGGCGGTGAATGGAGGGGAGCTCCAGACCTCCTCCGGAGAGGCTGTGGAGAACAGGAAGCACGTCTAAAGAGGGGTGTGTAGCTGGGATTAGTCGGTACAGTGAAGAACCCCGTGGGTACGCTTCTTAACTCTGGCCCATCGCTGCCAGTCAAACCATCCTTTTACAGTTTAACAATGATGACGTACGCAAGTGTGTGCTCGCTATTTGGCAACGGACACACGGCGGAGATTGTCATGCTGTGCCAGGGCCTTAACCACCAAAGATTGTCAACGCAACCAAAACAAATTGACTTGCTCGATCCTTGTGCTATTAGAGAGTGGGTAGAACACATATTTAGTGGCCGGATATATACATGTTTTTGGTGGCTAAACCTAGCGTGTATTGTTACAAAACGTCAAATATCATGACATACACACATCAACACTTTTATTAGCTTCCAGCCAAAGACGTCGCCGGTGTTTCAGTCTAAGGAGTGGCCGTGTTAGCTGGTGACCCGGAGGCGTCCTTAGTTGCACGTGGTGAAGGCAGCTGTTGAAAACACGCACAGAACACGTAGGTGTCCTCGTAAAAGCTTTCAATCATTCATTTAACCACAGACGCATCAGGCTGGAAGTCACCAGTTACCACGGTCACTCGCTAAACCGAAACACCTGTTGCCCTGGAACGGTTGCGGAGAGTCTGTGGAACTTGAGTCCACTGTTGGAATATCCAAACATGCAACAACCACACGTGTTCTTAACTCATTGTTTAAAGCTTGCTTCCTTTTTGATAACCAAACCAAACAAGTTAAAGTTGAATGAGAGCAGGTGTATCAACATGTGCTAAAGTTCTCTCAAGAAAACGTGTTGATGTATTCCAATTAGCTCATATTATTAGTGAACATCTGTCACGTAGAGGAGGGACAATTATGTACGGTGACGTAACCCTGTGTGTTTTGCAGCCGTTAAGTCCGAACGGAGCCTCACAAAATGAAACCAAACATCTGTTGGCAGCAGTGCTGGCCGTGGCCGTGGTCCTGCAGTGAGCACAGGCTGATCAGGCTCGCTTCAGAACTGCTTCCGACTCGTTCTGAAGGTCAGACTGGCACTTTAACACCAAGGAGTGATTCATTTCGGAAAAGCCATGTTGCTGAGACTTTTTTTTTTTAGCTCTAGATCAGGAGAAGTGCTGCACAAACACGGTGTAGCAGAACGCATAAAATGCTGACAGAGTGTCACTCCACTGACAGAGCCATTTCAAATACGCGTCTGACAACATTTTGCGGTAACAAATAGGCAATGCAATGGCTAAACTTGATCTTAAATGCCGACTCGTGAGGCAAACTCACCGCGCTGGTCGGACTCGTTTGCATTAGGTAGAGATTGAGTGTACTAGACGCCACTACATTCATCATGCGCTGTGTGGCCGTCATCGCCTGCTCTACAGTGAAAGCACCAAACCCCAAGCACGTCCCTCGCCCACCCTAAAGTACTTGAACGCTAGACCTGGTCTCTGCAAAGATCCTGCCATCTGCCTGTATTGTCTTTACCTTCATAAAAAAAACGTGGCAACCTGGTACGAGATCGTAGGCGCCCGTCCAAGAGGAAGCTACAAAAATGGTTGTGCCGAATAAAAACGCAAACATAGCAAGGTGAAACGTCCAGCGGAGAAAGTTCCAAAACCCTCAACCGAGGGTATATTTCACGAGGACGGAATGAAATTCTGTTTCAGTCAAACCCGATTCCTGTTTTTTCTTCAACACCCCCAACAGCCGAAAAAACAGCCAACAGCCAAAAAAATCAGTTAAGTCTCTCTTCAAGGGTACGATGGAGCCAGAGAAGCACAACAAAGTAAAAAAGAAAATGGAAAAAAAAAAGGAGTCAAACCTGCTGTACATGAATAACAGCAAGTTTAAAATCATACAGAGTTGTGGTTACAATAAATGAAGTCCACTTCATCATCTCGCTGGAGCAACAACTGCAGTGATTCCACATGAGAAGACATGCTCACTCTGGGGTAATGATTGATGAGGGACATCTAAGGCCTATAATCTGCTGAGGGACCAACGTTGGATCATTCAATGCCCTCACAATCCATGTCTAAATCACTGTCAGCACACAGCCATTTCCATAGACACAAATACGCGTGTCACAGTGGCTAACGACAGCGAGTGAGAGATGGAACCTGTGTAATAAAAACAGGCTAGTCCCGATGTGTATCACGAAGATGTGGGCACTGAACATAAAAAACAGACTCACGAGAACCCAGTTGAGCCAAAAGAGATACAGGCGGGGTTATTGTTCAACTGACTATCTATAAAAAGCAAGTTTCCAATGAAATGCAGCAACAAGAATTGTCAACATCTTGTAATTTAATCTTAAGTCTACTGCTGAGGCTTGGCAGCCTGTGTCTCCACTTAAATGATTCCCCTTCATGGAGCATTCCCTCAATCACCGGTGTCCACTTAGTTTTTATGTTTGCCATAATGCCGCTATCTATCAGCTCTAAGTGGAAAGCACGACCTCTATATGGGCCTAACGTTAAGCACTTTTAGTTAATTTGACAAAACCACCGCGGCGAAGTATTTTACCGCGTGGAGTCATTTCTGCCGACTGTCCCTGAAGATCAGGCGGAGACGAGTAAGAGAGGCCGATTCACGATTCCTGGCTGCTCTGCAGCGGGAAGCCAGCAGAGAGATTTACAGCGTCTTACATGCAGGAGCGCAGAGTTTTAAACTGTGGTCTACACAACGGACGACACATCTGGGGGAAAACTGTCAACGCTTTCATTATGCTGGTGGTTTCAGGACCGTGCCACCGTTTTCTGCTCCACCGTTTGTGTTCCCTCGAGAGGTTCCTGACGCGATCATCTCAAACATTGAGAAAGCTGCATTGCTCGGCTCTTTTTTTGGTGCGGTTGAGCAGGAGACCGCCACGGGGCTAGAGTGGAGCACCGATACACATATTGAAATGTGGCAGGGCATCTCGGCCTCGTATCGGGTTTCTTGGTATGCGGACAGATTGGTGTCATTTTGGCTGAAAGATATTGGTGTATATTTGAAATACACAGTTTAGGGAAACTGGATTCTAGGTGCATTCTGCGAGTACGTTCACACAGAACACGAACGTTATGCGGCGAAAAGGTCGATTTTTCCGAGCCTTCACACTGCAAATAAAGGCATCGAACAATCACGTTGTGTGAAATGGACATATTCAAAATGTCCACTTCAACGACAGGGAGGCTCCGTAGCACGAACCAAGATGGCACACTTTCACTTTTACTACTCCACCTTGAAAAATCCAACTGCCGTTATTACCTTTCACAATAAAAGCCCTATATACACTGCGTAACTGTTTAAGAGAGGGAACTCAGATTCCCTCAGAGACTTTCGCCAAAAGAAAAACTCAATGAAATAGCTTACACTAACTTAGCCTACATAACAATTGACCTCAGACAGACTGCCAGACGCTGCTCTGGGTCAACAGGATCCCAGTGGTCGGCCCTCTGCCCGCACAAATCTATTCAAACCTGTTATTGAAAAACAAAAAGGGTTGCAACTGTCGCAAATTTACATCGCTGCTGGCATGAATAGTTTTAATGCAAAATATTCCTGGCGGGTGTGTAAAGGCCTCTAAAGGGGAACACCAATATGTCTTTTTCATGGCCCTGGATAAAATTTAAAAAAATCAATATTCGTAAACATGAACTGCTCTTTCTCAAAGCCGGAAAGCAGAGTGTCAGTTGTAAAACTAAACATCAGAAATGTGGGTTTTTGTTTTGCACTTGCATTCTTTTTTTTCTTTTTTCTTTTAACATCGCAAGTTGTAAAATATGATCAAAAGTTCCAGAACAGCTACTAAATGGACCTTGAGGTGACATCTTCATGTACCATAGAAGCAACAACAACCTGTGGCTTTACTGGGATACTGTAGAATATGTTTTGGTGCCAGACTACTTAAGTTGTGCCAAAGCAAATTTTACTGTTTGCCCGACTAGTTTTTCAAATTGCGAGGCACTTATCACAATTTAGTTAGGAAATGATATGTAAATCTTAAATTGATCGTACGAGAGGAAACGGCAAACGACTCACTTTACTCGGATTTTATTCTATTTATCTAAAAATCGCTTCAAACTTTCTGTCTCCGGTGTTCAACCAGATGGAAACACACTTGTGTTCGAGTGTGCTAAGCCAATCTCTGTCCTGCCAGAGAGAAAGAGAGAGAGAGAGAGAGGTAGGACCAAACAGAGAGAGAGAGGAGAGAGTGGGCGGTGATTAACATGCTGCAGTCGGGATGCATTTCAGAGGGGCACTGGGAGGAAACGACGGGCCATTACAGCACAACTAAGGGTCTGTTAATCAGCTTATTAGGGTTTAATTGAGGGTAGTTAATTAGGAGTCGGTGGGCAGTCTGTGCTCGGGGGTCTGGCTGACATGAGAAGCAGCTGGCAGAGCAACCTGAGACGATGGTTACTGATCCATTTACACAAGACCAGTGATTGACTGGCAGGAAAATTAGCCTTAATTACACCTGTCTATTTCTGCCCTCCCCCTTTTAAACCTTTTAGGAGCCATAAATGAACCCGCCGGCTCCAAGGAACACGGAGCTGCTCAGTGAGGCAGTGTTGGAGCAGAGCAAACACATTTACAGTAGGCCCAGACTGTGTGTCTCCACTAAAAAAAAAAAATTCATCAAGCGCGCTGGTCTGCCTTTGAGGACGCAAGCTGTTCAAACCGAGTGGAAAATACAATATTCTCCGTGTGCTCAGGGACGGAGACAAAAGCGGCCTTCTGGCTGCAGCGAGGCATACGCTCACCTCACAACATCTCCAGACTGAGACGACTCCACATCTTCATTTTTTTTTTTTTCTTCTCCCCCCCCCCCCCTTCCCCATATAGAGCAGTGGAAAACAAAGGTGTGCTTGTCCTCACTTCTTAAAAGCCCGGCTCTGCATAGGGCAGCGGCTACCACCAGAAGCTGATTATGGACCCTTTAAAGTTAGATTTGATTTAATGTCCCGCTCCGGCCTCAGCTGGACCACGGGGCACAGGAATGTGGATCGCCGCTCGGATCGGCCCGCTTAGCCCCACGGGGCTGGATTCATCCCGTCTAGGGGCCGGACAGGAGAATACAGAGCGGTGCCACATTCAGCTCGCCCGTCTGGGGAATAAACACACTGCACTGCACAGGGGCCCAAATCCAATAAAGAGCCTGACAAAGGCCTGCTTCTTGCCTAAGAATGCCAAACAACATGTGATCCCCCGTAGGGAAATAACTTCTGTGTCTGTTCCTCGTAGCCCTGCGGGGTCAGAAATTACGCCTGGGGGGGGGGGGGGGGACTTTTTGGCACATGCCCTGCAGAGGACGCCATGCGCTGTGACAACTTATTAGTGACAGCGGGGTCTAGCCACACTTTGGTTGTAATCTGACATGCTGAATACACCGTCGCATGAAAAAACGCTGTCAGATTCAATGACATCAAGTGCTGCAGAGCCACACTCTACATCGGTGGACTCATCAACTACGGCTCCATTCAGAGCTTGTAAACACTTGAGATCAGCGTTGCGCAACATGCCAAAAAAAATGAATAGAGAATGTTACTGAACACTCACTGAATCAGATGTAAACATGCTGAGCTTTGTCATCACAGCCTTCCAGGTGGGGCTGCGCAACATATTAATATAACATTGATTACAGTGATACGAGACTAGATCTTGGATATCGTAATATGGCATAAGTGTTGTCTCTCCCGTGTATTTAAAGGCTGCGTTACATTAAAGTGATGCAACGTTCTGAAATAACCAAAACAACTGTTCCATTACTTGCCTTTTGACATTGAATCCACATTACTGACCAGCTATATTTCCAGGGATCAGAATAATGTCTGGATTTGCAGCGTCTTGCTTCCAATTTCTTTCTCAAACACCTCACTTGGTTGGATGGCGGCCCCGACACCAGAGGAGAAATAAAAGCTCATTGACATGCACGCTTTTGGGTCCCACCGCCGACACGGCTCACTTCACGTTTCTGTCAGGCACTGCTAAGTGCTATCTGGCTGGGCTTTTCAGCTGTCTCTGGCTTTTGTGACTTGACACTTAAAGTAACCGTGGTTGAGGTTCGAGGTGTTTAGTGGCTCACCGTGGGTAACCTCGCAACTCACACAGCCAGCGACGGGTAAGAAAACGCAGATGTGCCACCTCGAGGAGTTTCACTGCTCTACATCGACGTGAACTTCCTCCCGATAAAATGCGAAACAAACTGTTCCTCAGGTGTTACGCAACTTCAAAAAGGAGTTAACTTTAGCCACAAGGCCAGAAGCCCATTGATTCTTTGATAATCAACATAAGCCGTAGCTTAGGTCATGGGAACAGGTTGTGTCAAACACAATAAAGCTGATCCGAGTCTAAGGATGAAGGTTCGATTTTAAATCCTTCGCGAATAATACAACTGTGCTGTGTTTAGAGCACTCTATTTTGCATTTCAGACACGCCTGATAGTGACCCCTGGTATTTCTCCGCCAGACTCCTCCAACTTGCATCAGCGGTTATAATTTAAAACTGTGCCGGCACGCACAGGACCGCTATTTTTTTTTATTTGCTCCGTGTTTGGCGGATGACACAAAGGGTTGTGTTGTTGAATTTTTGCCTTGAAATCTCCACGTTTTAATTCAAACAACGTTAAGTGGACATATGTATGCAAACATTGTCTTAGCAGGGACACATTCCTGCCCCCTACCTCATCCTCCACATTAAAATTGGCTTCCCCCCCCCCCCCCCAAATGTCAGTTTATTTTAAAAGTAGTTGTTGCCGTTTGCCCCCTGAGACCTTAGACTGTTTGCTGGGGAGATTTACAAGGCGCCATTTACAACAGCAGCTCGGGCGTCTCCATACTCTTCCTATTTTCACACTCGGGGGGGGGGGGGGGGGGAAGCCCACACAGAAAACATCCCCTCCACTCGGAGAGCTCAGGCACGGTTACTCCGGGATTGTGACATTGGCTTAGTCGTGTTGCGCAAGCAAAGAGGCTCATTTTTGTGAGGAGAAAAAAATAAAAAAGTGTTCCAGCATTGCTCAATGTGAAGTGACATTGAAGAACGGCAACTTTTATATACGGCAAATATGTAAAGCGCTCACTGACATGTCATGCAAGCAGAGGTGGATGATTAGAGAACAAGCCAGGGCACTTTCGCACCAGACTGATCCCCTCGTAACACTGAACCAGAACTTATTCATGAAGTCCCAGGTGGCAACCACGGGCAGATCCTGACTAGAGTGCTAAGATCTTGCAGCTCGCGGAGGGGCCTCGGCGAAAGCAAACACGGCAGCTCCAGATTTTTATGAGAAAAAAAAAAAATGCCCGGCCGAACAAGGAGGCATTCATGTGCTGATTCATACCAGCCTGTAGCTCAGTTAGAGGACAGCCATCTGCTATCACACTCCCCCGCTAAGAGCCTGTTATAAACAGACGAGCCGTGGATCGCCATGTACATGCGACATCCATATAGACTTACTGGAACTGACACCTCAACTACAGGAAGAGAAAACAGCTCGGCGGCTGTGCCTTTCTGCCTCCTCAGGTGAATGTGCTCTTCGCCGCTCCGTGTCATAGGATTGTTCTCTTGCAGTGCGGCGGATCCCCACGCAGCGGTGAGAGGCTATGCCCGTGCGAATGCCTGTCAAAACTTGCCGTGTGTTAAGAGCAAAACATTTGCTTTCCACTGCAACGGAAATGTACCTGTACAGCTGCACTAATCCTTATGTTTACATTTAAAGTAGATCAAATGACTGCGTGAGTGAACGAAGTCGCCAAGTCTGCTCGATTGAGGTACGAAGTGTGCTCCGTGAAGTCAAAAGTGAAGTTTGACCACCAAATTCTTATCAGTCCAACCTTGAGTCCCAGGTGGATATTTGTGCCAAATTTGGAGAGATTCCCTCCGGGTGCTCCTGAGATGTCCCGATCACTAGAACTAGATCTGGAGGGACGGACCAGAAGACATACTGTTGCTGACGTGTGGAGGCATACAAATCTTATAAATGCACCGTGGGCTACTTGCTCAGCACCAACCGACAGACAAAGTCCTCAACGAGTGAACATAGCGGCACGTCGAGCAAGCTATAACCAGAAGAGAGCTGGAAGGAGAGCGAATCAGAAACCTCCGTTCATCACGTGGCCAGAAGGTGTAGGAAAAAGAAATGTGAGTAGAGGCAGCTTTAAGATACGGAAAACTAGGAGGCTGAAGAAATGTTGGAGCCAACACCTTAAAAAGGTACAGTAAATCTGAAAAGTTTAAACTGACTCGTTGCAGCTCCAACTGACAAGAGCTGATTTAAGCTAGAACCTTTCAGACTGGGCATGAAGCTTTCGGACTTTAACTATATCTCTGTGGGCTACGGGATCTTTTGGGCAGAGAATCCTAGACAGATACTCTGAGATAATATCTTCCCTGTAAGGCTCATCAAAAGTGCACTAAAACTATTTCTGTAGACATATGTGAAAGCCACTCATGTCAAACAGTATTTGCCTGAAATTCTTCTTTTTTTGTTTTTATTCCTGAGAGATGTGATGAGAAATCAGATTTGAAGACTTCCATTCTTCTAAGACGCTGCGTCCCACACAGGATGCTAAATAGGTCGGAGCTGCGAGTACGAATATGAAACTGCCTTTGGGCGCTCCGGGTTTCCAACTCCTTTGATCCACCACTTTAAACTTTAAAGTTCACAGACCCAATCACCGGAGGAAACATGCAACCCACACACTTGCAAACACGTCGTATTGACGTTGCGTTTCTCATTGTGGCCTGAAAAACAGTGAGACGGAAACTTTCTGCTTGAACCGGTGAACAAAGAGGGAGCCTTCGAAATCCGAACCGCTTTCACGATCGGGTTTCCCATCGGATGAAAAAGAGACAACCCTCAACTGCCTACGCTTTTCTCTTTCAATGGCAGGTGATTTATTTTGTTGCTTTCTGTCTACTAATCCCTCACCTCTTGAAAAGAAAAGGTCACTTAATAGGGTGCCTTGCTGCCTCCCTAGGCTCTTTGCGTCCTCTCTGCTTGTGTGTTCTCGTCATCGGAGAGATTCTGTGACTTCTCCCACAATGGCTCATAATAAACTAGACACACACAAGCGCAGCGTTATCCTAAAGCAAAAGCTGTACCTCATTTTTATTTTTTTAAGCCGATAAAGCGTGAATGGCTGTCTCAACGTGAAATCCTACACAAGATAACTTCTCAAGTAACAGAATACAGCAACATGTGGCCCGTCGACATGATTCCCAAACCTCCACAGGCTGAAAACACGCATAGACACACATGTTAGCTCCACTCGTGCACGTTCATGTGACATGTGTGCTAATCTCTCTCTCCTCTCATCAGCTTGTGGCCCACTTTGGAGTCTCTCCTTGGCCTCAACTCACCAGAACACGAGTGAATCGCTGGTTCAACCTGCCCTCTGTCGGGTGATCTCCAGTTGCAGAGAGCTTTGCGAGCGTCTCTGGGAGAGGTTAGAACCGAGGACCAACATGTCCCATCTCAGTTATGGTGTCGCCGCAACTGCAGCCACAATATTTAGAACCACAGCCGGTGCCAGAGGACTCTTTGCGCGAATGACGGGATAGAGCGATCAACGCGGTCCAGATTTCGGAGTCTCCTTTTCTTGCAAACACTTTCCACAAACGTATCTGCGAGCAATGTGCCGGGGCGAAATGAGCAAGGAGCAATTTCACTGAGGTCTGACAATAAAGCCAGCAACGAGCCATACTTGTCATCTTGCGGCGGGCGGCAGCACACACACACACACACACACGTAATCCACATAAACTCTCCGTTCAATGCAGCCATTGTGTGGGATTCTGCTTGACAACTGTTCTATTGAAGGGAACCTTTGTGATGTGGAGTTTGTCAACGCATCCCTCAAGTTGACCCGAGGGCGAGCTGGCCTCTCCAACCATGGATTCGGGTTTAAAGGCGAGAGGAGGATGCTACACGGCAGCTCTGTCGTAAGGGATTTGTCAGCTCGGAAGCCAAACACTGGGCCCTTTCTCACCCGGGCAAGACAAGAGACAAGACGACCTCGCCTCAGGTTTAAACCGGTCTATATGCAGCGGTGCCCCACTTAACAAAGCCTTCGCCTGAGCGTTGATCGGCAGAAGTACGTGTTGAAACGTTTACCGTCTGCGGGATTTACTTCCTTGAGCTGAAATAAAAGCCCACAGCGTAATTCGACGTGTCACATTTTGCTGCACTCAGTTTAATTTGCTAAAGTCACAGGAACATAAATATTGAGTTGTGGGTTCGTGCTTGCTCGCTGTCATTTTTATAGGGCAGACTGCAGCTGTCACATATTCCAACTCCCCCCCCCCCCCCCCACATCTACAATGCAGTACATCAACCCCCTCCCTCTGAAACACCACAGTGTAGTGGAAGCCACATACCTCCATTATTCTGTCGTGGATTTGAAGGCCCTCTTCCTTGTCCGCCGGACCTTCCTCGATGACCTTGGATACAAAGATCCCCTCACTCGAAGTGCTGTCGTTGTCGTCCTGTGGAATAAATTGCAGTTATTGTCTGGACGATAATAAAACCACCGAGCTCCGATTGTTGAGGAGAATAATGGCGTACACATTTCTGTCAAAATCTTTGAAATGTATAGCTCTAAACAAGAAGTGAATCTCACACTAAAATGTTTTACTACAGTTTGACCCCAACAAACAAATACGTTTTGAGCGTCTACCAAGTTGAAGGGTCAGTTCACCAAAATGAGAAAACAGCATCTTAGATCATCCTACCTCAGCTTTGTAGCCACGCAGATAATTCCAGTTTTATGCGCCAACGTTTCAAGGTATCCCTCTCTGAATCTTCTGCTGCCGGCCCAATAAAGAGGAGGCTGAACTGAATCTAGTTCTGAAAAACGACGGGTGGCCGCCATCAAATAGCAGCACGTCTTTCCAGAAGTAATTTTTAAAAAGTTACTCAGATTAATCCACAGGTTTCACTGTCAGCTGTTTTCACATTATGAAAACAGCAATTTCAAAATCTGGGAACAGGAAAACCAAATATAATAATATTATCTGGACGGTTAGATACCCCGCCGAGTCTATTTGTAATTTGGGTAAAGCGACCCTTTGACCCTGCCCTCGAGTGTGGACTTAAGGGTTAGCTTCATATTCAGATGCTTCCCAGGCCTGAAGAGGAGATCCTGGACATGCTGGATGGACATGAGGGAGAATACATCGAACACTGTGGCCGTGACCCCAGAGTCACAGCTTGCACTCTCTTTAAAACCCACATGAGATGCGTTCTGCTCTCCTGCTGCAACACAACTGCAATTTAATGGGATACTTAAAGAAACCTCAGAAGTCACAGCGCGCTAACTAATTAATTATTTCTGGTCCGCTTCCTCTTTCAAGGGCATCATGTGCAGTGTTAACGCGGCAATGCTTTGCAACTCATTTTGTTTTTTTGACAAGCTCACTGCTTTGCCTTACAACTTGCCCCAATCTTCAGAGTTGTAGAAAAACTAGTCCTCTCAGAGGCCGCAAAAACCTGGCTGGCTGATTGCTTTTACCAAGCCATGCCAGAATAACAGCCACATGAAACACATGTGTCAGAGGCTACGGGGATATTAGCTATTTCCATTTTAATGAATAGCTTCTTACACAGACTGCTGATTTGAGGCGAGCGGGGAAAGTGAAAGCCAAGTATTATCTCCGCTCTCTCATGGTCGGGTTTGATGCATGGTTCTGTCACGAGAGGGAGAAAGGTCGCAAATCTACGAGGCCGTGGAGTCCGGTAGAAAAAACAAAACAAAAAACGCGCTCCTTATGCGTGGATCTTTTTATAGTTTCCCCGCTATAAAAAGTTTTACTGTGATAAACTAGAAAAGTGCGTCCCCGCGGCAGTGGAAAAACAGCCCTGTAGCAGTCGAGTACAGTCCCGATGAAACAGATACGGGGAACACCATTTGAATGGGCCTTGGGCTGCAGAAAGAAGCGGCATGTATG
Organism: Lycodopsis pacificus; assembly: GCA_028022725.1. NCBI lineage: Eukaryota > Metazoa > Chordata > Actinopteri > Perciformes > Zoarcidae > Lycodopsis > Lycodopsis pacificus. Next base: position 26,172,496 of record CM051691.1, read on the forward strand.
GAAGGTAGGGTCGTAACGCGGTGATATTTTCCACCCTTCACTCAGCGAGAGCGTGTGGCATCATTAATGCCTTTTACTTCAGAGCCCCGAGGTCGAAAAACATAGTGGCTGTGAAAGGTTCAGGCCGGGATGAAAGACCCTTTCCGCTGCTCTGTGTTTACCCCATAACCAAAAACCCCTCAATTAGAGACAAAACAACTGCGGTGAAAGCCACAATCCCAGATTTAACTCTCATAAAAGTAATTATAGTTTTTGTAATCTGTAATGCGTAATCCGCCAAACCAGACCAATATATAAACACAATAAAAACGTAATAGATGCGGTCCATCTATCCACAGACTGGAGAACACATGCATGACTGTCTAAGCCGTGTCAGTCAGTACAGAGAGAGCTTGTGGTGCTTCGAGTGTACATGCTAGTCATTCCTGGGTTGCCATATGACACTTGGCTGATCACCGGGGGGGAGAGATCAAACCTCCGAGACGCTCGGCTTTCAACCTACCGCGCATGGCCTTCCTCCTACGATGTTAAAACCCAGAGATCCGCCCTCACGAAGAAGGACGACCGTCACGCTTTTAGTCTCGCCTTCCTACAGACAGACAGAGGAGAGACATGTGTAACAAAGTGAAAGCAGGAGGTTATAATGTAATAATCTCTTATTAACTCCAGGTGAGCGACAGGATGATTGGACTGGGTACTTAAGGAGGAAGAGCAGGGCAGAAAAACACGACCAACAAATGATCTAACTTATTAGAAGATAACAGAGGCGCTCAAACGCAACATAGTACTACCAGAGCAAGGTGTAAGGGTGAGAGGAAGTTAATAATAACCTCATTTACACATTAAGAGGTGATGTGAAAGTGGAACAGTGAAAACGTTAGATCTTCACAACAGGGCGGAACAATTCATTGATTTTATGTCAAAATCACAGTTTGAAGCATTCCAACTCTCAAATCGCGAAAGCTAAATTGTAGCACATAGTTAACAGACTCTTCCGAGGTGTGGGAAATTAAAGTTTTACACACAGCTGGCATGCTCAACTTTGCTGTAGCCAATTGGTGGTAATTATGCGTTAGCCATACAAAACAGAGACATGTTCTCTTAGCTCCCTGCGTCTGTACTGTTAACGTTCAGCCATGGTCCCGTCGAAAGATAAGCATTACTAACCGCACAAAGACACCAAAAGTGTGGGGAGACTTTCTCGAGATGAACAGTCTAGCTAATCGGCTAACTCGGATCGACAGTTCGCTAACGGTTAGCTCTGCAGTTGTCGAGACGACAAGAGAGCTGGTGGACATATTTGTTGGACTCTCATGATTAAATATATTTTAAGCTTATCACCCAAAAAGCTGTGAATCTTGACCCCCCCCCCCCCCCCCCAGGGCTCAGGGCTATGAAGCAGCTTGCCCTGTAGGCTACATCTGTCAAGCTAACGTTAGCTTAAGCAGCTACAGTGCTCAGCTGTCAACAGTATCATTAGGGGTCGTTAGTTGGATATCAAAACACTGTCATGGTGCAACTTACAATGAGCTTTTCATTATAACAAAAGTAGTTTTTATTTATTATAAGAAATGTTATGTATACCAGTCCACAAATTTGGACTAATATCTTAACAAATGGGCTAAACTGCTATTATATTAAAAAAACAACAACATCATTTTTCTTCAACCGACTACTTTGAAGAAAGAATTCTGTCCGGACCTCAACAATTCAATTATTCAAGAAATGATATGTTTCTGCTTGGTACAAATTGTGTTTTTCAAAACACAATTTCAGTCGCAATCCCAATATTTACAAAACACAATTGAATATTTCCCTCAAATCGTTCAGCTCTCTCCGAGGCTTAGCCAGGCCCAAATACCAGAAGTGACCCGTCCGAAGAGCCAACAGCCCATCCCTCTCACAAACTGTTGTCCTATGTAAATCAATACACCAGAGGACCCCCTACTCAGTGGCAACATGACATGAAAACCTGTGGGAAACTCGCAGAGTCAGCTCTTAATCTGTTTTTTTTTTTCCAAGCAGGACTTGGAAGAAAGTTATGAGGTAACGTAATTTCAGCTGCCGCTCCAGCACGCCGGGACACAGAGAGACTAAATATAAAGCTTGGCATGTACAGTGTCCTGGCTGCCAAAGTATTCTAAAAAGACTATCATGTGCATGTCAGGCCATTCGGGGAATGCGTGGCCCCTGCAGCATTCGCGACACATGCTTCCACATTAAACCGTCTGCAACCGTTACTGTCAACAAGTAGACAGTTGGGCATCAAGTGAAAACTGAGTTGAGAATTAAAAGTAATTTCAGCCACTTGTAGACACACTGAAGCGGCCAACACGCCTCAAAATGGATGGATTTTAAAAGGTGTGTTAACATTTGGTCCGTGAGAGCCATTAAAAATGAACTCAGAGTAATTAGGGAGCGTTGTTTCCCCCCCCCCCACATCTGTGAACACTCTAGCAAAGCTCTAATCCCTACGAAATGAAGGGAATCTCTTCAGGAGGTTGTGTATTTATTTACTTAAACAAAAAAGTATGCCTAGGTGATAAAAAACAAGAATAAATAACATGTCCTCACCGCCGAAAAGGCAAAAACATTATCACGCTGACATCACTTTGAGGGCCGGGGACAACAACACATGGAAGCTATGTCAAGTAAACAAACATTTACCATTAACTTTAATGGGAAAAGAAGGCCGGGGCAGTTTGTTACAGAGGAAAAGAGAGAGCATGCTGGCAGTGAAACGGCGCTAACTGGTGACTTGGCGTGCTCACTGTGAGCATTCACCTCAGCACCGGTCACACTTTCCGAGTCTGTCCTGCATCAAACCGCTTCCCCTCTGTCTGCCTCTTCACTAATAATAAAAACTGTAATGCAGAATGAAATGTATGGCAGATTACAAATCCTTTTGTACCCCGTGAAGCTAACTTCCTTTCTTTGAAGGGTTCCTTTCAAATGAAACAGCCTAAACTCACGTTGTCAGTGACTTCTGGATAGCTTTTATTAATGTGATCTCCGTCATGTTCAATGTTCGAAGAGAACTAATGGGCTACTTTATTCTGTTAAACGATCGCATAGATCCATGCTTTAAAATTAGACCACCATTAGCCTCGTCACATCGAGCCCTTGATTACTCAAATCAAATTCAGCCGAGGCCTAATCCGTTTGATGTCTTGCGATTCTGATAGACGCTCTTTATCGCATCATGTAGCGGCAAACACTGTCGTCTGCGAGCAGCCGAAGAGGAGCTCGGTTCAAAAGCAGAGATCTGAGGCTGAATGGAAAGTGTGCGTGTGTGTTTTATTGCTCTGGCTGCGGCGTTTACAAAAGTGTTGGGACTATTATTAGAAACTCAAGTCAGTTATTCCACGCAGCCAGGTCATCCCTGATCTCCCTCACAGTCGCTGCCTAGATATTCAAAGAAGGCGTTGAAATCCTCCATCTGGTTCAGGAGGCCTAAGCCGAAGAGCGACGGAGACGGTAAAAAAAAAAAAGAAAAAACTGAAGTAGGTTACCCGTCACGACGAACCTGTATTCTCTTTTCGACAGTGATTCGAGGGAGAAATATGTCACAACAAATCCGCATTAGACGCCTCTCACCACGGGGATTTGTGAAGCGCGGCTAGTTAGCGGATGCGATCCATTTAGTTCTTCCAGGTTCCTGGTATTGTGGATGCTGGCCCAGTTGAATGAAACGGAGCCAAATGTCATTACCTGGGCTTTAACGAGTCAAAACATCCCCCTGTGGGGAGAGTGTAATCGTCGCCAAATCTGATAACATATTGATCAGTGACATCGCAAAGACAGGAAGCTGGGCTCCGAGAGCGTTTTCGGTGGCATCCTGCAAGTCGCCCGTCTCCCGCGGCTAATCCCACTTGTGATGCTCCGTTTCATATTGCCATGTTTGAGGCTCTCCCACCAAACAATCCCGCTCCCTGCTTGACTGAACCCAATGAATAAGCCTCTCTAGCGAGAAAACCAAAACCAAAAAGAAGCTTTCCAACAAACCATCCACCAAATGTAGTTTCCTCTCCTCCCGACCTGCTCGTTCTCTTATACGGGAGCGATTTCCCAAACAATGCCCAGGTCTTTCATGCGTGTTCAAGGCATTCCAGAACAAGGGACTTCTGTTCACATAAGTAGAGCCAATACTCGATACTGAACGTATATCTCAGCGGTGTAGGCCTGGGATGCCGCTGTCAAATGAACTATGATAACCAGCTGTGCTACAGGCCCAGGGATCTTCTGTACACCAGCACGAGCGATTTCACCATTTCCCACCGCATCGGTGCTTTTGATGCGCAATTTAACCAGTCTACCGGAACGCATTTTGCTGGGAACTGAGCCCATGACAGAGAAATGAAACCACCAAGCGAGAAAAAAAAATAATAATAATAGAGAGAGAGAGACGAGTAAAGTCTTTGAAAGATGTCACTTAAACAGGAAGTGCAGTTGTGTGAAGAACAGAGCAAGACGCTTCGGTGACAAAAAATTGGGAGCTAAGAGGTGTAAAATTGAAAGAGGGACAAAACTCATAAAAAGGTTTCCAATTCAACCACATTACTTCATGCAACACTGCCAGCGGCGTGCGCCCAATCAGACGCTCCTCCTCCTGTTCTTGGACACATTTTTATAACTTTATAACCCGATTACACCGGGACCACTCCTGATCACAGCAGCAGTGCAACCAGCGTACACGAATTAAATTCCTTAAGTGACTTATGAACTCCGGCGTCCTTTATGGTGTTGATAATTGGTCGTTACAGGAGGCATTAGGTTTTTAAATTTCAGCCATAAAACACCTTTACACCGGGGTTCCTGGGCTTTCTCCTCGAGAGTGCTGCAGGAATGAGTGCTAACAAACTTCGCTCGTCTCGAAGTCAATGGGTTTTTGGCAGGCGGCAACCTCCGGTTCTGCCGAGTGAAGCCAATGCAGAAGTGTCTTAAAACGTGCATTGTCTCTACTGACCAGCAGGGGGCGACTCCTCCGGATGCAAAAAGAAGTTTGATTGTATAGAAGTCTATGAGAAAACGACTTATTACCTCAGTAAACATTTACGTTTATGGTCTCAATCGCTAGTTTCAAGTCTTCTCAAATACAGCATGATGTTCATTTAGTAAATAACGGTCTATTGAGAGTAAAATAGACCATAAAGCGGAGTAAACATTAGGGCGGGATTACTGTGATTGACAGGTCGCTGCCACTACCAGAGCTGTATCCGACGTCACTCCTCCACATTCCAAATATGGTAACTTTCGTTCATCGGTTGCGGAAAAACCAAGATGGCGACGGCCGTATTCCAAGATGGCGACGTCACGATGACTACGTACTTCCTATATACAGTCCATGGTTTTTGGATGTTATTTTTTTGAACAGATGCCTGAAAATAAGGTATGTGGTTAACACAAGTATAAGAGACTTTAAGGTTTTGTTCAGTAAATATTAGAAGCTTTTTTTTTTATAAACGCTTCAAAAATCATAAAAGCAGTGTTCATTGGTGGGGATTATCTTGAACAACAAAACGTGTAGTTAACAGTAATCCAAAAAAAAAACAGTGTGATGCTACTTTCCGGGGGTTGGCCTACAAAGCACCGTACAGGAGCCTGTTAGGCCCCATATACGGTCTACGGTTAGCCCACAGATTTACATGCATTATTAACTAGTAACCAGCAGGCAATTCAACATCTTTTGTGTGTCTTGACATCACGGTTTGCAGTATCCACAAAACAATGTGATTTTACAGAACTCCCAGACCATCAAGTGTTCATCATATCCACAACACCCATCCAACTTTGGTGCCCCGGTACCACACTGCTACATCCATGATTTAATTTGTTATGAATGTCTTGAGGGGGGGTGTGGGGGGGATCCGATGACAGAGAGCCTCAAACAAGCGTGCTGCGGAAGGCAATATAACTGGGGCCTGGCTCTTGTTGTGTACAGAACTGCAGTAAATATTTGGCCCTCCCCCCCATTGACTGCCAGCTGGCCAGAGGCACAGCTGACATCCATGTCTCAAAGCAGACAGTGAGGAAACAATCTCCTGAGCGCTGTGGGACTCCTGAAAGCTCCCCAAGCAGGACAATCCTGATCTCAGATAAATCCCCTCACAAAAAGTTCTATTTTCATCCGGGGTCTAGTTTGGAAGAAGAAAAACTATCCAAACAACATGGAGGTGCAGTAAACTGAGGAAGTGAGTCCCAGAGAGCAAGCAAAGATGTTTGAAAGTTCATAAAGTTGGCCCTGAAACAGTTGCAGGATGGGGGGGGGGGGGGGGGGCAAAAATATTTGTTAATACATATTTGAGGAGAAAATGTACTGACTGTGTCTGCACTATCAGAATTAACTTTTTCAGAATCATTAAAACACTTATTTTTTGCTGTTTTATTGTTATTTTACACTCCTAGAATGCCTGAGAAAGTGACTGTGGAAAGGAGTGGTGGGGGCTCCTGAAAGAAGAAGCGGCGCTTACCTTGCAGGAAAAAGCCACGGTCTTGGTGAGGGAGTCGATCCTCTCGCTGTACTCGGTGAATTTCTTCTGGTATTTCAGAGCTGTCATCTGCAGCTCGCTGTGCACGGCGGAAAGTTGCGCCAGGAGCGACTTCTCCCTCTTGTTGGCTTTGATGGTCTGCTTCTTGAACTCTCTGTCCAGGCTGATGATCTTGCAGTGCAGCGCGCCGTTGTGCGCCTTCAGGGCTCTCACGCAGCAGTGGCCGTTGGACTTCTGCTCCCGGTGGGTGAGCGTCAAGCCGCAGCCGCTCTCGCAAATCCCCACCGCTCGGCAGTCGCACGTCTCCCGCATGTGGGCGTCCACGTCCCGGAGGTTGAGCACCTCGTCGCACCCTCGGTTCCTGCACTTCGCCGGCGTGTAGTCGCACATCTCGGCGTGCTCGGCCAGATGCTGCAGCTTCACCACCGCATCGCAGCCCCGCGCGTGGTTGTCACATTTGATCTCCAGCTTCAGGATGAGGTTCTTCAGGGGCAGGACGTGGTTCAGCTCTTTGGCGGAGACCCGCTGACATTTGACGGGGCAGCTGCTCTGCTGGACGACCCAGGGCAGCACGCAGCCGGAGCAGAAGACGTGGCCGCACGGAGTCGTCAGCGGGTCCTCCAGGACTTTATTGCACAAGTTGCATTTGAAATCCGGGTCCACGGTGCCCTTGAAGCGGTCCAGCTCGAATCCCATGGTTTTTCAAAGTCCCGAATCCAAACTTGTTGACTCCCCACCCCCGCAGATCTGAGTCGGAGCTGTGGGGCGTTTTTCAGCTGGTCATTGGTGGGGCGCTCACAGACCGACTACAAGCTCTCCTCGCTGTCTAAACTCTACTAATTGACCGAGACTTTTGGTGCGTTCAGGTGCGCCTCGTACGCCTATTCTCTAAAGTTAGAAAAGTTTCGAAGCCGAAAAATAAAACTACTTTCGTTAACTTTTCAAGTAGAAACAACTTTTTTTCGGAACTGCAAAATAAAACGGATACAGCGTGCATATATTTGATGCTTTTAAAGACTTTGACACAAAGTTAAACCTTATAAATATAAATGTAAAGCTACCCTAGCAGTCTTTTCTGCAACATGCTAAAATTGCATTCTCTACTGATGACACTTCAGACGTGGTCTTTGTCATAAAAATATATAATTCAAACTCTCATACGCTGTTACTCTCACCTAAATATGCAAAATGCAATGAGTCTAACAGTCAGTGAAGGCAGCATTTCTAGGGGCAAAAGTGTGGAGGAATTCTCTACCGTAACTGCTCTATTGACTGCGCATATGAGGTTTAAGACATTGGCATTAAATACATTTTTGCTGTCCAAGTATAAATGTGTTATAGAGAATATAGGTAGTTTGCCTTACCCATCTACTTGTACCCACTGAACACAACATGGTTTATAAAGTGGTATAAAATGCAGGCAGATTAAAGTGTTTTTTGATTAATGTGAGACGTTACTTGACCTAAGGCCCTTATTATTTTACATACATAGTATGTAATTTTTATGCAACCAACATACTGTATCGGATAACAATAGAATTTGACAGTCTAACATGGGGGCCTTAATGGCTTTATCCCCGGACGTGGATATTTCTAAGTGATAAACATGCCAAATTCCACTACATAAATGTTAGACAAGGTGACATGATATTTACAACACGGTGGGTGAGCGTTCGGGCATGCACAACACTTGTGAAAACAAGTAACGTTGGAAGGACACTACCAGCACAACCACAAGCGAGACTTTCAAGTTGCAACACACTTTGAGCGAGGAGGAGATCAGGTACAAGTTGAGAAAATTGACCTGGATCACAGCGTGCGGTATGAAATCGAATATTTGAGACACCACCGTGGGATTCTTGTTGGAACACACCCTTCACCGCACTCCTTATGTAACAAAAGCATGGGACTACACAGTTGTTATCAATTTGACAGTTGAGGCCCTAAAGTAGGCCTTCTGAATGCATTTAAATTGTGAATTGAACTGGATGTGCTCAGCGAGCACAAACAAGGAGCGCACAGCGTCTGTTGGTTCCGACCCGGCCTTTGATTAGATGCCCATTCCTACCGGTTGCCTCCTCTTCCGGAAATCCAGTTGTATGCAATGCCATGCTCAATAAAACCTTTCCATATGTGAATTATCCAGAACTGAAAACAAGGGCTTATCAAAGACTTCACAGAGTGTGACAGAGAGAGTCTGAGCTTCCAGGTAATCCGACACTGATGTTATGGGTTGTTTTAGACGGAGTGGAGGGAAAACTCCCTCCACTGTTTTTATTCTCACTGTGCAATTACATACTTTTCTTAGCAGAGAGATAAGAAATGTCTTAAACATGTGGAAAAGGGAACGGGTGAAAAATGAAAGAAAGTTCCGGTGTTTTACTTCAACACCTGTTTCTTCGGCCAGTTTTTCACAAAGTAATTGGAGTAATTTCATGCTGATGCACATCGGCCGTACATGGCCATATATTATTTCACAGCTCACAGCATAAGGCTGATACCGAATCTAGCACTTGTGTTCGGGGTACCTTGGAAGTAGTATCTTTGGAATATTGTGTTCGGCGCTACAGAATCAAACCAGCAGCCCACCAGCTACAACCAGCCTCTCGACCTCTGGGCCAACCTGCCGCCTGTGATTTATTATTGCAGTGCTGGAACAAACAACCTGCCTGTCTGTGTGCGGCTGTTTACTGCGATGGTGCCTCAGTCGGAGAAATGTTTGCTCTCGAAATGGAGTGAGAATAAATAAGCAGTTGTTTTTATAGACCGTGTCGGAGTCAGAGCGAGCGTGAAGCTATATGAGCGACTGGAGCTTTTGGATTTTCACGGTACAGTGTGTTTAGGGAACTGATACGCTATCTGCCGGACCGGTCTGTTTGGGAATGTGTTCCGTGGGGCTGGGTGAAGTGGCAACAGCGGGGGCTTAGACGAGTCCATGTTGGGTCCAGGCCAAAAGACAGACAGCGTCCCAGCGGAGATAAGAGTTAATCCCAGTCCTCCAACGTAAACTGTGAGTGAGGGATCGGGACAGACCGGACTGAAATGCTCCCACCAGACATGCGGGTCGAAATAGTGTTTGAAGATAATTGACATGCTTCCAGTTCTTTTGGCTGCAGCTGACTCTGATTTAAAGGAATAGCTGGACATGTTTGGAAACATGTTTATTGCTTTTTTTTCATAAAAAGTTATGTGCTGGTCTATTTCTTGGTTGGTTGGTTATTTCTTTTTAGAGATTAAACAATCAAGATGTAACATGTTAATTAGTTGACTTATTTTACTGTAGTTATGTTATGTAACTTACGTAGCCTACATAACTTAACAACGTAACAAACACTTATTTTAACGTAAACCCCAATGTTTTCCCAAGCCAAACAAAGTACTTTTGTTGTTTAAGCCTAACTAAGTTCTGTTGCAGAAGTAAATCTAAAATGCAAGTTACATTGGAAGTCTATTTTGAAAAGAGACTGCATGCATGCAACAAGTGTAAACTGTACTTTTCCTGTGCGACGGAAGTTTATTTTGAAAATAAAATGCATTTAATGAGCGGAAACCGACAAGACACTATAGAGCGCCACTTAGAGCGTCATAGTTTGAGGCGCATGGCCACTAACCAAGCGACGGTATTTGATGAGTTGGGAGTGAGAACTCGTTGCAGCGTCCAGTATTTATGCTAAGCTAAGCTGTTAGCCTAACATTGAGAGTGGTATCAATCTCGTCATCTAGGTCTCGACAAGAAAGCAAGTATGTCTATTTCCCAAAACTATTCCTTCAAGAGAAAACGCTTTGTTTTCCTTTCAAACTAATTTACCATCCCATAATAGATGCACACAAAAAGTGTGCAGAGTAGTGCTTGCTTTGAGTGACATGAACAGAGCGGCCCTGGGTTTCATTGTTGATCCCTCTCACTTGAAGCCTTTGCTGCAAGGCAACAGAGAGATCGGGTTTTGAGCGTGTGCGATGGGGGTGTTTTTGTTCATGGCTTTGGAGTCGGGCCATTTAGTAATCATCGCCACTCTTCTTTAGATATATGTCGAAGGACATGAGGGCCATATGGAAAACTGCAAAGATGAGTTATTGCTCCTCGGGATGCCTTTTCATGTCGCGCTGAAACACGATGTACTCACAAAAGGAATACAGTATCCGTGCCGCTGTGGTTTCCCATGCGCTTGCAACTCCCTCGGGAGTCAGCAATATTGTCAAAGCCCCCGAATGATTTATACGCCGATAGTATGGTTTGTTTTTCTTGCAAACATCAGTGACTTATTGGGCCTTTCACGAGGGGGAATTGGAGTTTTGTGGCTCCAGCGCCTCGAGTGAATGAGTAACTTTAAAGGCTGTTAAGATCTCAGGCTGACCTTATGGACAGGTTGGGTTTGTGTCTGGGAACCGCCGAGGCTACACCGGTCTTCGGTAGCACGCCGCCGACACTCCGGCCCCGTCGGCCTGTTGTGACAGAGAACAGCAGCTCAACCGTCACAACATCTTCACAGGCATAAGCACGTGAAACGCACCATTGGTAACGATTGCACGACCCAGGTGTCAGCAGAGGCGTTGTTGAAACGCACTCTACACAGTAAACAGGTATGACACCCCTGATTGATTGTTAACATGTTGCGCCCCACAAGCAGAGTCTCACTGTGCGCATTTGTTCATCAGAATCAGAATCAGAACCGTTTATTGCCATTGTATGTTGAACATACAAGGAATTTGACATGACGGGAGGTGCGTAACATTTAACAACAATCAACAATGCAAAGCAGAAACAAATTAAATTTACAGAAAATATAAGTTAAAGTGAAATATAAAATAAAGTAAAGTAGAGTGCACAAACGAACAGATAACAGGACTATAGACCAGTGAGATGTAAGTGTAGTGTGAAAGTGTCGAGTGTAGATGCAGAAAAAAAAAAAGATCCACCGCAGAGATAGCGATGTGCAAAATATTTGCCGTTGATGAAAAAGTAAGCAAAACAAGAAAAGATCTGCTGTGTGTACATGAAGAAAAGCTAATGAATATTTAGCGTTGTTTCTCACGGCAGACTGTCGTGAGTTCTCTCAGGGAGGTTAGAAACAGGATGTGGGTCAGTGGAACCCGGATTTAGCAAACAACGAAACTGCACAAGTAGAGAAAATCCCCATTTTATACGAACTAAGTCAACGTCTCAGAAGAAAATCTGCCCTAAATCGGCAGTCACACACAGTAGCTAATTAAATCTTCATGGCAGAGACGTGCAGACAGCGTACACAGACACGTTGCCTTTGCCCTCTTTGGCTGAACTGCCCTTCTGGACCGAAGATAAATGATAATTATCATTATTAGAAGTTTTATTGGTGTTGCCACAATTGCTGCTGCTGCTATTATTAAAATAATGATTGTGAGAGAGCCTGCCCTCTACACCTTTCCTTCTTGGTCTGTGCACGAATGAACATGCGAGTCCTTTATTACGATGTCATGCTGTTTAGTTATGGTTTGGTGGGGTTGGTTTAAATGTCGGCCTGAGACTAATTCATGACTGTTCAATACCCGTAATTAGCATTAGTAAAGTGATGTAACGGCGTGTCAAAAGGCCTTTCCTAGGATGGGAAAAAAGAAGAACCAACTAAAGAAAAAGAAAAGTGGGAAGTCCCCAGGAGCTACTGCAACAATTCATATGCAATCGTGATTGACGTCGTTGTTATTTTGGTAATGTGTATAATGAATTGGGGGAAATTTCCAATGTATAGAAACTGTCTTCCTGCATTAGCCTTAGTTATCTTGTTCCTCAGAGTTGCTTAAAGAGTAACTTCTGCATTTTTCACCATTGTGTCTCAGGAGCCAGCTATTTATGAAATTGGTCCAGTGTTGAAGGAGAAGGCTGCAAGCGGCAGTTGCTTAATGGGCTGCAATGTAATTGCTCAGGGGCAACTCCTCACACTCGGTGTATGTCCAGTTAAAAGCTTGTTTTTGAACTGAAAGGAAAAGGACCCTACAGAGAAATGAAACCTCTTTTCTTTCCTTTCTGTTCTTATTGTTACTGTTTGTTATTTCGTCATCTGACTTGTTGCTAGAAGACAACCGTGGAAACGTGAGTGAGAGATGTTGTCAAAGTTTGTTGAGTTGGAGTACAGAGAGCATAGCTTGTTCTCTTAAAGGGTTTTAACGTCATGGCTGGACATTTGGCTGATTTTGATGATGTGATGCAAGATTCCACAACGAGACTTCTCAGAGTGAACAGTCGGGATCAAGCGAAATGTAAGGAAAACCAATTATTTACCCCTAGAGTCCTTTCCATAATGATGTCAAACACTTATATTTAATATATATATATATTTAAAAAACAAGCACTTTTAGTGGCCGTAGTTTGACGGTGAGGAGTTTAGCTGGCTGCCGTCTGCAGCGCCCTCCTTCAATTACCACACCTTCTTACACATTTGATCCCCATAATTATGTTTGTCTCTGCATTTTTTTATTAAAGTCGGACATAAAACTAACATTCAGTTAGATACGGCCGACATTATAGCCTAAATTAGGTGCATATTTTACAACAATTTAAATAGGCAGGGAAATTTAACGGAATGTGGTGATAATATTTATACATTCATAAAATGATAGAATAGAATGAGTAAGTGCATTGGGACAAACACGAGTGTGTGCATGGGCAATTATGAGTTCCGTGACCTAAATGGATGTACTATTTATTAGCATAGCCTATAAATAGCAGAGATCTGGCCTGCAGCTAAAATATTTGCCCCCCTAGTTTTTCATTTTGTAGTTTATATGAAAAGGTTCACATGACTTCTCATAAGTAGATAACAATGTGTATTCAAGGATCATGTAAATCCAATAAATATGACCTCGTAACATCATCTAATACTGCTCCCACATGAGGAGAGCTCTAGTCTCATACTCCAACGCAGAACATACATTTCTGTATACGAGTCTTTTTAATTTGCCAAATGAGTTGCTGTTCACTCAAACTTGCTAATATGGAAATCATCAAACAAACAGTTCTATAAATCTATTTTATTCTCTCGAGAATTAAAAGAAACAAACAACAAAAATGATAAGAGGGAAGCTCCCCCCGTGCCTGTAAAATGTTTCCCCAACGGTAACCAACGCTGGAAAGAATTGGCCCGTGGTTGAACATAACTGCTAACCTTGATATAGAGCATCACGTTTTATAATCTGTAGTAATGATGCTGTGTAATCTGGGTGAATATCTGTCTGAAACTATCAGCAGAGTGTGATCGGCTGTAGATCTCGTATAAAGCCCTCAGCATTTTTTTCAGACGGACTCGCAAAATGCATTCGTTACAGAGGTTTCCAAAGCACAAGTGAGTAATATTAGGAACAGATGAGTCCCCTCTGCAGGGGGGAGGAAGGGAGGGCGGCACTTGAGAATCCACTCGGAAAGAAAGTTGAAGCCTGTGAAGCGCTGCTGGTTTTCTGGAAGCTCTGTTCCCCCTGGGCCCATAAATAACATTCAAAGTGTACTTGGCATATCTTATCTTGGCTTATTACAGAAAAAAAACTTCTTAAAGAAAGAAGCTGAAAGTTAAACCACATAGAATTTAATGGAAAGGATTTCCTATTCATCCAAAGAACATTTAATGTTTCGTATATTTTACCATTGAAAGAGTTAAACATTGATTGTGGTCGCCCCCCCCCCCGATCAGCCCAAAACATTACTCTTAGATTACAAGAAATATTACATTCTAATATCCGATTCTGCTGAATACACTCATGCTCCTAAGATGACACCTTTCCACAATGGACACCCAATGAGCCTAATGGGAGGATTCAATGAACTGGGCAGATGTATACTTGAAAAGCCCAAATTATTCTTTCTGCATCTGCTCAGCTGCAATGGTTCCATTGCCATTATCGAAAAAGACGTTGACAGGACACCTAGAAGTGAAAACAAGGTTAGTTATCACTCTGAATTTGAAAGTTGTGTACAATGAAGTTTGCAAGACCTCCTCAACGGAAAAAAAACCCCAAAACATATACATTCCTCATGCAGACTGTGTACTCGTTTTGGAGAATATTGGCGACCTAATGTCGCCCTTTAAGACAAATATTACAATTCATGCCCCATTTAGTTTAGATTTACTTCATGTAGTCATGACTGACCTCATTTTAACACCAGATGGTCTGTTGTGAAAATTGCAGCTTCCAGCGAGCAGCAGCATGCCTTTAGTCTGTCATTAAAACCAAGTCTTCAAACAAACACATATGTACAATGAAGCATGATGTTCATTAAAGCCTGTATGATTCACATTTGTTCATAAGAGAATCATCACCTGCCTCCACTGCCGCAGGTGGCCAAATAATCAGTTATTGCAGGTTCAAATGAATGACAACATGCATGTATGCTGTGACGCTGTATTGTTTTCACTGTTCAGTGAACAATCGAAGGGTTTTGGAGAAGCTGTTCTAACACCTGAAGCAGAGCGACAGCACGACTGGAGCTGCAGATAAAAGCTGCTATGCTGACAGCTTGTTGATAATGAGAACAGCGGCCGTGAGCCGGAAAGCCGTGACTACAGTGTTGACAAGTCATCCAACCGGCATAGTTCACACTTTCCCATGCATGGCTGATAAGCGTGATACGAGCACGATTCCCTTTACCTTTGAGAACTAAACCGTTGTTGATTGATTTCACACTCGAACACCAAGCCCAAATAGTGACAGTTAAACTGCAGAGAAGTGTCGATTTTACCAACTACGGAGGCTTCCTGCTGCGTTATCTGTCACAACACGTCTTTTTTCAAAATCCCAAAAGCCGGCTAAAGGGTGGAACCTTGCTCGGTGGCTGCGGCTGACCCAGCGAGGGTTTCATGGGTCCCAGCAGAAAGTGAAGCCAGATTTCAAGTCAACCGAAACAGAGGATCCGACGGCCACTCGGTCACCGCAGAGTCTCTAGGCTAGCTGCTCAGTGGCCACTCGGCCTCCATTTGCGTCACATGGTATGCGGCCGATAGCCGATGAACACGACAGTATATCCCGTCTGTGTAGCAGTTAGAGTTGACGGGATGGGACAAACGCAGATGCTTTTCTGTTTCAGCTCTGGCATGCAATTTTAATGCTTCCTCAGCAAACAGACTATTCTGAATATAGTTGCCGAGCACTGTCAACATCACTCTGCCTTTTATTCTGCAAGTCTGCAAGCAGCTCATTAGATTACTTTTATTTGAATATGGTAATGGTGATATATACAAATGTAATAAGACCAATGCTGAATATAAACACTGACTGCTGCAAGCATCTGTTATTATGTCTTAAAATATGAAAACTCTCTCAGCCACAAATATCACATATATTTCTCACTGTATATTAAGGGGCTGCTTTGGCTTGAGTTCACTTCACATTTGTCCCGTCTCCCAGGTGTGCTATGCAATAACGTTCGAAATAGGTCAGCTCGAGATTGATATTTATACTCGTGAATCTTGTGTGGAGTGGGTTTTTCACAGAGATAAAGAGGAAAATAGTGAGATACAAGTAGTGTTCAGCCTGCTGGTGTCTTTTGTCTGTGAATCTCATGAGGATATATAGCTCGATATAGTTTTTTTTCCGCACAAGAGTAACAAGGTGTGGACATTTTCTGTCCACCTTGTGTGTCGTAATTATGGGTATCTATTGAATATTACATGATTCATATATTTTCTTTAGTGTTTACTCACCTGAGATTAAGAATTGTTGCATTTTCATTAACCTAGAATGAGCCGTTTCTAATTAATAAGGAGTCGGTCCTCTTCATGGATTCTACAGGAACTACTACCGGAATCCAGAATGGACAAACCAAACACCGGCTGTTTTCACATTGTTGCCATAGACTGTACATAAGAAGTGGACATATCATCAGGACATCACCCGTTGGTTTGTGGACTGCTGTTTTGAATCCTTGAGTTGCCGTCGCCATCTTGTTTTTTTGCAGCCAGAAGTGGTACAAGAGGGTGAAGTCACGTAAGTGCTGATTTTTTGGGATCTGAAAACACACTGTGAATGGGTTGAAGTTCCAAGACGAAAACACAAACAACTGTGTTGCCGCCTTGTTTTTGCGGCGGGCACTCTCGTTATCCTGCACTCTTTGCACATGGGAGAAGTTTCAGTTGGTTGCAATCTGCAACCTCACTGCTTCATGCCGTGAAATCCAACACACTGCACCTTTAAATGAATGATGTACATCGGGGTTCTGATGGAGACTGTGCTCCCCACTGCTAGCTTGTAAACTGTAGGATCAAGGGAGAAGTCAGCGCAATAATGACATTTCTTTTCTGTAAGCTGGACAAGTTCTCATATATTAATACGACTATATCATTCCTTTAATTAATAGTTAAGTGTACAGAAGAAAGGCGAGGGATTACTTTGTCCACGGACAAGCAAGCGTAAGCGCAGTCACTTCTTCACCGAGTAATTAAAGCCATTCATCCGAATATCAGTTCTCTCTGCTGCGAGTTTCTCAGGACCATTTCAGCGGAGTGATTACTTGAATCAGAAACATAAATTAGGTGACGGTTTACAAAGCAAGAATAATGGACTGACATCGTGTCATTATTGTGTACACTGATCGAGGACAAAAACAAACAGCCTGATTGGAACAGTCAGACCAGTTATTCCAGCAGCACACACATGGCGAGAGGGGTTCACAGAGGGATAACTCGATATACACGGAAACAAGGCAATGGCCTGTGTAAGAAACATTAGGAGCTAATCGGAAACAAGCCCCCTCTAATTAGCCATTACCAAAATAACAGACTGAGGTCATAGTTATTGCTTTCCCTTCTGGGGAACGCTGGTCTGGGCTTGACTCAATTTGAACGGTTGCAGAAATGAAGGTATGTTTGGACTCTGGGTTTCACATGCAGCCTTGATTTGAACAGACGTCCTCGTAATCAAGTGATCGTTGTCTCTGACGAGTGAATGGATGTTAACGATTGGATTTTGATTCATTGCTCTTCTCTCCGGCCTTGACTCGTAGCTGTGGGGGGGGATTTGAGATATCACTTGTCAGGCACTGAATATGTTCAGGAATTGAAAAAAAAAAAGAGGAAGTTTGGCAATCAGGGTGTGGCAATGTTTGAATCCAAATGTGATGACCGTCGTGTCAATCCAATCTGACGAGGGAATTCACACAGAATAATATTCCAGCAGCTGAAAGCACCATCAATTTTCCAACATTTAGAACCAATATCTGCCCCGTCTTTAGGTCCGATTCACAAAAGATGCTGCGCTAATGATGTTAGAGTGCAAATTAAGTTTTGCAGCTGAGTGGAATTTGCCCTTTTTTGTTTGCGTCAGATAGCAATTATCCAAGCGGCAAAGGTAAATGTCGCCTTTGCACTCAGAACACAGGAGGCAAAGAAACGGCAGAGAGATAAAAAGAAAAAGGAACGTTTTGCAACAGATCCTGACTGTCGAAGCGCAGTGGCATTCCTCACAACGTCAGATTTCTTTTGTGTCTTATTTGCGCAGGGTTAGCGGCTGTAAAATGACTCCGATCCACCAGTCGGCTGTAGCATTATGTGAAAGAATATATGAATATAATAAATTCCAATGAATCAGAGCCACAAGATTGCACGGCCGATTATACTCCTCTCACCGTCCTACTTCAGATGCCTGAGAGGCAAATACCTCGACTCCATTCAATCCAAAGGAGTCTTTGCCTGCCAGTGCTGCTGCTGCTCTACCTGGCCAGATCAGATGGGTATGGAGATATAGCGTCTCTGCGTATATTCTTTGGAGCGATGTGAAAACAAACACAACTCCACTCTGCAGCTGAAGACAACCTTCTGCTAAAAGCTGTCCAACAAAAAAAAAAAAAGATCTCACTCTCTTTTATTTGTCTATTTTAGATGCTGGCTGTTCTGCTGTGGATCACAGTGCGAGATAAACCTCACAAGGGGAACAGTGTGTGGGCTTGGCCCGAAATAACATGCAGGAGCTTTGGTTTGAAAACATCGTGTGCAAAAATATGTTAATTCTGCTTTGTACAAAATAACAAGTATCCTATTTAGAATTCCAGATTCTGACCTACTCGTTACAAATGAGCAAGGCTGGAATAACTTGTGTATTTTGTAGAAGAATGTGAAATGATTAACCTTGAGGCTGTCCTGGTTTGTGTCTCTGAACTCCTTGTGCGTCTCTTTTTGGCTGCTGTAATGATATAATGTAAAGTCAATGGGTGGTGTGGAGTAAATGTTGTTCAGCAAAGTGCTTTACAAACAGTGACATGTCAAATAAAAGCTAGAAAAATTAAATTTCTACACGTGAATGGAAAAGCAGAGTTGGGCAAATATAAACTGAGACACATTAAATGTAAGAAAAGGAGGATGAAATGGTAAATATACTGCTGTGGCTTTTTCACAATACACTCACCCTTTTGCCAGCTAGACCCCTAAACATGGCGATCAATAGACAAACTCATGGCCACTTCAGTTTTCAGATGAAGTCTCGACCTAATCTGGGTAAAGTGTCCTTTCAAAATAAACTTCTGTGTTCACATGAAACGTAGCAATTTACTCTTTCACTGTCGATTTTCAAAATAAACTTGCAATGTAAGTTTTGCTTTTTTTTAAGGTTTACTTATGCAACAAAACTACTTGGTTAGGTTTAGAAAAAGGTTGTGGTTTGGGTTAAAATAAGGACATTTGTCATGTAACCAGTGTTATGTAATGTAATGTAACAAAGCTAATGTAAGCAATGACTTGGTTTCACACAGAACACAAACTTCCTGGTCTTCCTGTGTTCATTTGACACATCCAACCTCCCCTGCCTTCTGCAATAGATGGACTTCATCGCTCTTACATGTCAGTTGCCTTGACCGTCTAATACTGAAGTAGATGGAAAGCCTGGTGGCTCTCATTAAGATGCTGAAATGTGCCTTGGTATGAAGCTATGACAGGCACTGACCCAAGCGTTGGTAATTCACGAGTTCAGTGTAAAAAACGGGTTTGTATACAACACGGTTTATCATTCTGCAAACCATGCGACTGTGTGTTAGAAATGTGTTCTTTCTACTGCTCTACACATCCAATTTCCATTTCCAATCATTTCTGCATGACATAAAAATCTATGGTAATGCAAATGTAGAAGCAAGTTGATTTGAAAAGTTTGCGTTGCTTCAAAGCTATTATGTAACTTTTGACCAAAATGGATGCAGACTTGATGTTCACTGGCAAGGATTATTTCCATCCTAAATCTAAATGTGTATAGCACACATCCAAACTGTATGGTATGGCCCCTGGAGGGTTAACCGAGTACAACATCCATCAAATAGATAAAACCGTCTGCATGGCCAGACACCAATAGAAGTGATTGGGAAATGTTTATTCCTTTCTAATTTGGGTGAACTGACCCTTTTAAGAGCAAACAAATAAGCGTAGCACCATTATTACTGCTATAAGTTTGTGTTTGGGGGGGGGGGGGGGGGGGGGAAGAATAAATTGCGGGCGTTCCACCCAATCTATCAAAATCAGTTTGAATGCTGAACTCACGCTGAACCAACACCGCTGACAGAATCACAAGCCCATCGGGACATCATTATGGCAGCTCGAGTACCGGGACGCTTTTATTTTTAAACGACGTGTGCAGCGCTGAATCAATAACACACTATTCATCACACTTTATGATACGACACCTTTTAGTCACGCATCAGCGGTTTTGTTTTCCAAACGAAAACGATGAGCATCTAATGAGCAAGATAATGATCGTTCAGGAAGCATATACTGTAAAGGAGTCTCAGTACCTTGCAATTTTTTTTTTTTTTTTTCGCATTTTGTGCGCTTCAAATTAAAGTTCCAAATGACTTCCTTTGGTTTTAATCGAAGTTGCGTTATCGACGCATTCATATTCATGATCGTGGGGTGGTAGTTTATACCTGGGAGGTCTTTTTATCCAAGCTATGAGAAAATATGCAAAATCTTCGATGCTCAGTATCTCGGAGACACTGATTGCGGTTTCATACAAAGCCATTCCCTGCCCTGGTGCCCTCCAGGTAAAACATTGACTCTGCAGCAAGTCCAACTCAGTGATCTTCGAGGAAGACTGAATAAACTGTTGTGCCGTAATCCTTTCATGCCACATGCAATAAAGCTCTGAGGCTCCGTACACGGTCCTCGCGCCAGATGGGGCTTAAATGCCTTGCATATCCTGCCACTTCTATCTGGACGTTCTCCAGCGCAGCTCGAGGCCCATGATGTCATGCCTCTCGGTGTTGTGGCCAGACGAGCGCTTTTGTTGTAGAGAACTGTGTCAATAGCTTTTGCTCGTGAGAACGAAGGGAAACCACGAGAAAGTTGTGACTTTGACATAAAACAAGTTTCTACAAAGTAGAACAGGCTCCCCAAATTCCTACTTACAAATCTGCTTCAATTCATTGACTTTGTTCTTTGAATTTCGTAGCAGAGAGACACTCCAACATCATAACATCTGTGGTGAATTTGTGGCCTATATAATATATAATACGTAGCAAATTCCCATGATTCAGTCATCGTGATTGAGAAGCGTAATGGTTGAGGGTGACATGTATATTGGAGCAACAGGGCCTACGCAGATACATGTGAGTTGGTAATGCAAAATCATACAGATAACATAAGATTAAAGCTATAGATTAAAGGCACTTTACACTGATTTTACACATCATAATCAGTCTAATTACCATGAGAAGCACTCAGGCTCTCTGGACGTCTGAGTCTATAAAGAAAACCCTGATGATGTCATGGTGATGTCATTAGGATTATCTCAGTTTGGAAACTACAAATATATTGCAGACAGGAGGAGCCAAACGAAAGACGCCATCCTACATTATGGGAATTATTATCATTACCGTTTTTATTTTTCTTCTTTTTTTCAGCTTGCCGTATGGATGACAATGTCAGTCCACCGCTTTGGTCCAGACAGAAATGTCCAACAAGTCCTCGCTCCCAACTCGTCCAATTAGGCGTCTTGGTCAGTGGGCCATACGCTTCAAACTATGACCCTCTTGGTAGCCTCACTGTTGGACGTGTCAGTTTTCCATGTGTCAATTTTCCCGCTCGTTACATGCTAACTGAAGCGCTTCTATCGTCTGAAGGTGTGCGTTTGAAAGCACCAACACTACTGACACTCCCAAATGCGCTTTGTCTCTGTCGCAATCTTTCGTTTTCACGGGAAACAGCTTGATGAAGTCCAGGCAACAAAACTTCTTAGTTTGGTTTAGGAAACGATGGTTTGGTTAAAATAAGTTTGTTACGTAGTTAAGTAGGCTGTGTTACATAAGTGATGTGTTAAGTAGGCTACGATACCAAAGGGACGTGGTAACGTCATGTAACTTACAATGAGACAACATACATTTTTTGGTTTCACGACAGGACCGCCTGTGTTTGTTTGACCCACCGGTCGCCCCAAGAAGAATCTGTCGTTCTTTATATTACGTGGCTTGACGTCCTCCTTTATCTCCCGCCAGAGCTGGGTTGGGATTTAGAATAGGCTGTGATTTCTCAACAAGTCTTAGCTGATAAATCGAACAGACTTTGCTGATCCCCTGACTTTTCCTCTCGTGCCACCATGTCACATTTGTGTTTTTGAGTGAAATGTCTCGGCAGCCATTGGATGGATTTCCAGTAAATATGGTTCAGAAATAGTACCCTCAAGATAAATTGTAATTTCTTTGTTGACCCCGTAATGTTTCATCTAGCTCCATCCAACCAAATACTTCAGTTAATGGCCAAATATACAAGTGTTTACATTCCCATCAGCAACTTCAGTGGCTAATTTGAAAATGTTAGCATGCCAACACACTAAACTATAAGAGAAGCTAATTATGACACTTGCTAATCATCAGTGTTGTTGTTGTGTTGCATGCTGACGTTGGCCCACAGGAAATCTCAGCTTCAACCGTTTAAACAATGCGTACCACGCTATGAAGAAAGGGAGCATCAAAACCAACACTCGGAAAACAAACTGTACTCGGCACTGCCAGAAGACGTTCTCGTGTGTAGAACGGCAGCTATATCATTACACTGTCATGGCGGAGCAGAGTGTGTGAAGTAACAGCTTCATGTCTGCTACTTTGAACCCGTTAGTCTGGTTAAAACTGTCTCTTACAAAAACAACTGTTTGGAAATATTAAATCTCTGAAAAAAAACCCGTTAAGCACCTACCATTGCTGTCACTAGTCCTACTAGAAACCAGCTGATAAAAAAACCACATAATAAATAAATGAGTTGCACAAATAAGAGCTTAATTGGTTAATAGAATTTTCATATTTGTGGAATATTTGCAGCGCTGGTTGTCGAAACATTAAAAACCTCAAGTTACAAAGAAGTCAAGCACATGCTGTCAAAATAAGAGTCTCTCCAAAGCAAATCTACCCAAATATTACTCATCCTATACTGCGGGGGTATGGTTATTCCACCACAACATCTCCACTGTTGATGTTATTCAGATAAACATTCTTGCCGCTTTGATACTTAAAAAATCATCATGAAATGGTTTAAGCAAACCATGTTGCTCGATTGTGTCAACAGTAATAGATACGCTGACCCAAAATATAGAGAAGACACATCTGTGTATGATAGTCACATCTTGTAAGCAAACAAACAAAGATATCGTATGACGTTCGAGTTATCGATGCCAGAACCAAAAGACGATGATCATTTTTCCAGCCATTTCAGAGCTTTTTGCCAATTCGCCGCTGGGAGAGTGCAGCTCGGCTCGGGACGCTCGCATGAACACAGCATTCACCGGCTCATTATATGATACTACTTGACGTAAACCTGACTCGAAGTCATCCATCTCCCTGCAGGATGTGCAGCACGTCTAATATACCTGCTGGAAGCAAATACGTGTTTTCTCACCCACACACAGGGGATTGGCATTGTGGAATGTTAATTAGGCCGTTAAGAATATTCACAGGTATCCAGGGACGCATGGGATTGTATTAATAGTAAATTCGGGTGTGTTAAACATGCCTGGAGAAAATAGATGCAAATTAGAAAGAAGAAAAAGGTGGTTTTGTAATGGTAAGGTACCAGATCGTCCGTCAGTAGGGGTGTAACGGTTCACAAAATTCACGGTTCGGTACGTTTCGGTTCAGTAGAAAACTATAAATGCTAGAGAAATGTACTTGATTTTAAAATATATTTATTCATTAAAACTGTGCTACACTATAGCGTGTCTCACAGCGCAAAACGTTTTTCTTTGGTGGTGGGCGTGTAAGAGAGCACGCTGTCCGTTACGCCAGTGTGAGAACAGTGGCTCCACCGAAAACACAATATTTCCCACAATTTAAGCTTCTGCATTTTCCAAATGCACTAGTATTATTATACTATTACTATTATTATATTATACTAGTATTATAACTTTTAATTTCTTTTAACTTGTCTTGTTATGTTTTTCTGTCTAGCTGCCTGTCTCGGCCAGGTCTCCCTTGCAAAAGAGATTTTTAATCTCAATGGGTTAAACCTGGTTAAATAAAGGTTTAAAAAAAAAAAAAATTATTTCTTTGAATTTTTTTTATTCAAAACGTATTGTTCGGTTCGTCATGCGTACCGAACCGTGAGCCTCGTACCGAACGGTTCAATACAAATACGCGTATTGTTACACCCCTATCCGTCAGGCATCGATTGTAGAAGCGAGCAGTGAAGAGACGAGGAAGAGCACAGCTACCGTTCTTCAACATTCTGTCGACGCTGCCCTGCAATTAGTGTTTGAGATTTGGCAGCTGCATGGTTCAATGTCCTGCAAACCCCCCCCCCTCCCCCCCCTCTACTTCCTCTCATTTCCTTCTTTAATCTGCCTGTGCACGCTGAAACCACTTCAGCGTCAAACCGCAGAGGACGTGCAGGAGAGGCGCGGAGTCCCCGCGGTCACAGCCTCGTCCTTAACCTTCTGGAACGGCACCAGTAGCAACTGAGCCCCGCCGCAACTGTCCTCCGTTGCTTAGCAATGGACAATATATGCTCTGCAAAACAGACTCGCAAATCAATAGTAGTTGGTGCCGCTTTCGAGATGGACTCGGCTCTGCGTTTTCCCCCCAAAGAGAAAACCAAAGAAAGTGTTTTGTTTTAGCTGGTTAAAGAGCTAATGATGAATAAAAGCGTGACATTGAGTGCCAGAGTTGAAAAGGGCAAATGTTTTGTAAGCATTTTAGAACTGCCGCTGCTGCAGATGGAGACGCTTGTTAGGACTTTCCACCAAGTGATTTGTCAATTATCTCCAGCAATGACTTGTTTGTGTACGCTTAGCTTCAGCAGCAGTGTCTCTCAGATGTACCCAGGGCTTAACCAGACTGGTGAAAGCACCAAAACCTCCGGCCCAAGAGTTTGTAAACTATCCCGACCACATGAGTGGAGCCGGGCATCTGCTGCTGAAATGTGAGGCCCTGTCGTGTGCTAAGCCCCGGGGGTGACGGCATCATTAAAAGAGCCCCGATGAATACATGAAGCTGGTTCAAAATATAGGCGGCAAATCCGCGAGAAAAACACACCAAACGGATGAAGAGGAGCGTTTTCTCTGCCTTACGTCTGAGCTCCTTGCTGAAGGAGCGGGGCGGTGAGCGGGGATTCGGGGCTCCCAGGGACCTCTGCTGCATGACATATGTCTTCCATTACAGTCAAACATTTCTTCAGGACTTGTGGCTTCACAGTCTGCTTGAGAAGGAGGATTAGGCCCTCCTGAAATTGATTTATTTCTGCGCCCTAACTGTTTATTAAATATAATTGACCATCAAGGTTGTCACAGGGAGGAGGAGGAGGAGGAGGAAGAGGAAGAGGAAGAGGAGGAGGAGGAGGAGGGAGTTGCTGCTGTACAAGTACTGCAAAAAGGAAAATGGGGAGCTTTCTTTGAAAAGCTATTCATCTAAAGAATGTCTTAGTTAGAGGCTGGACTGGGAGGCATAAAATAGGTCATATTTCAACCACTAATACTACCACACTTGGTGGCTGCAGGATTAATTAGAGCCAAAGTCACAATAAATGTGATAAGTTGTCCCGGGTGAAGTAGTAGGCTTATGCAGCACTCGAAAAATGGGCTCACTAAAATAACTCTCCCTAAATATTCGATAGGAAAATTATGTTAAAAACCAATTCATTATACCAGAATTACGAACATCTCGTTTGTTGTAAGGTCACAAAACGTCAGTCCGTCACACTTTCTCTGACTGTCTATAATGCATTATAAACATTCTCACAATGGGTTCAAATCTGCTTATTGCTTTGTATAATTATAGTTACAAGGACTCATAAATATCCATAATGCTTTGCGACAATAATCACAACACATTGTAAAGCATTTTATGCTGATGTAAAACATCACAATACTGGATCATAGTTTATTATTAGTCTTATAGTTGTACATTATAATCCCAGTTACAATCAGTACCACAACAAAAGACTGACCATAATGAAGCATTATGATACTTGACCTGATAAGTCATTATAAAATGCTTCATAATGTGGTGTGATTATTATAAATACATATTTATGAGTGGTTATAACTATAATTATACGGCGCTATGAACAGATTATAGACAGTCTGTCTGTGAATGTGAGAGAGAGTTTAACGGACAGATCCTGAGTGACTGACATCAACCACAGCAGCACTTAAAGCGTCCCTCGTGCAGCCATGGTGGTCTGATCGCCATCATCTTTGTTTTAAACAGACGTGCGTCTGGTGTCTTTTAAATGCCACTCAGATGCCAGACACGCTACGAAAGGCGAACTTTCCTTTTTTTTCCTTCTTCCTCCTCGTTTTAAACTGACAGCTTAAAGAAAATCCCTCTTTCATGTCTCAAAGGCAAAACAATGAAAGCCATAAAACAATTAATGCTTATTATGTTCCTATCATATTACAGATTGCTGTCTCCCCCCCCTTCCCCAGTGTGTGAATGAAAAAGCACTTAATCACTATTATTAACTAAATACAGCTTTTGGAAGAGTGTCAATGGAGGACGAGTGCAAAGAGCGGACAAAGACGTGTAATTTAACAGTAATGCCGATGTCAAAATTCGTGTCCGTTTTCTGCATTAAAGAAAAACAAGCTTTGTCTTGTGCTGTCACACATTGTTTTGCTGTTTGCGAGGCACGAATGAACGCCGATTACATCCACTTCCAGCTGCTTCACATTGACGCAAATATATATATATATTTCGCTGTGCCAGTTTGAAGAGTTTTGTTTGTATTTGAACTGTAGCGAACTGGAGGGATTTTCAGAAATATCTGCATAATGCAGATCAGATAAAAAAAGGCAGAAACATTAGCCTGTTAGCCGTGCTTTTTCACATCAGTGCTAACACTCTGAAAAATCAATTCCAAGCCCGGTTTTTGATACAAATTCACACCGTGTCCCTACAAAACAGAGATATACCGTTAATAATAACACATGTATTCTGTTAAACCCTCAGAGGATAAAAAGTAAACTTCTATTTCATTACCTGCCCCTGCCTTCTCCTCTGTGTCTCCCTATCTATTAAGCGAAGCGTGCACTGCAGCTGAGAAATGAAGGTACAAAGCGAGACTATCTATAAACGGCTGTGGTCCATTAGCAATGCCTCCCCAACTCACGGGGTAAGGTCGCTTAGATGTTGATGCGTTTCACTATTCTTTCCTCCTTTTCTTCCCTCCTTGTGTCTGATTGATGAAAGCTAATGTGCCTTTGGGTCACATTAAGAGAAATAAGAGAAGGGCCACAGAAAAGCAGCACTGTTTAACTAACACAGGTGCCGTAAGATAGAAATAGCTACAGTGAACGTGATGAATTGGCCGTTGGGTTTTTCATGTCGTTTCGGGGCCCACTTAGCCGGGGGCTCCTTTTTAAAGTATTGATTCCTGTAAGTAGAGGAGTCTCTAGCAGAGGTATTGTGTACCAGAGTGTCTTTGTGCCATCGTGGCGGGTCAGACTGCAACTTAAACAAGCTGAAGGATCGGCCTGTAGTGTGTTTGATTGGTAATGTGGCTCGGATTGCTACTGGCCTCTGCGATGAGCCGTAATCCTGCAGCCTCTTTTTTTTGCCTGGTGAAAACTCATAAATTGAGTTAAGGTAAAGCCAGGCAGCTCTTTGAAAGGACTTTCCCTTCATTCTTTTCAGTCTCCCTTAAATTTCTACCAAGTCTCACACTTGAGTCGACCTGTTGAGCGTCGCTTGGCCTCTCCGGTAACAGGAGAATAGATCTGTGTTATCTACGCCTTTGAGTAGCGTGGCTGTCTCTTTGGTCTCCATTATCCGCCTTACGGACACATGACCAAGGGGACAACGTATCCCTCAGATCATCGCTCTGCTGTGCTGATGTGGTCCAAATGAGCTGTTACCCCGCTTTAAAGGATTACCCAAGAAAGTCACAGTCGCCTTCTCAGAATGATGAACACCATCAGGGCTCTGAAATTTGCTGACAACAGGGAGGAATCAGCGTGATAGATCCTTATCCATCATCATTATCTACTTTGCCGTTTTCTTTTTTCTTGCCTTTTTAGTCGGCAGCCTCCGCTCCTGCCGTCGACACAGTAGCAAGCGGAATCTGTAATGATCTGTGTCATTGATGAAAGCTCCCCGCATAACGGAGCTGCGAGTGATTTCTCAGAACACTGACTCTCAATCATTTCCAACATCTGGAACAACTATGGAACACATAAACAAAGGGCCGGGGGCGGGGTGGGGGTTGAGGTCGAGTGCCATCATCACAAGGAATTCAAAGGAGAGCGGGGTAGGTTGAGACAGAGTTAGTCGAGAGTTTAAAAGATGGAATGTAAACAGTGCTGACGGATGGGTCTGTAAAGCGCTCTGTTGTCCTGAGGAAGTCTGGTCAAGAGCTGCAGGACCCCCGCTAACAGGCCTGAGTACGAGGAAATGGGATCTCTGCTCTGGGGAGAGTATTTCTCTGCTCGTGCTGTGCCCGTACAGTGTATCAAAGTCACATCTGAGGCTTCCCATGTATGTTTTCAACCCCGGCGTTCTGACCTATTGCCTTGCATGCTGCTGGGTTTGTAGACGACGTTCAAACAAAGAATTCTTCTTCACAAAAGCCTATTTCAAAGCTCGCCTCACTTAGCCATGCTGAGGCTAACTGCCAGCGGACTGAAGTCAAATAACGGAGTGGAGAGACATTTGAGTCCGTTGCCAAGTTGGAAATGATAGATGGGAGCGTGTAATGACAAACAAGTGATTAAAAAATGTTACCGTGGTGCCATGAACTAGCTGTGCAGCTTCAAAGAGAATTATGTAAAAGCATGCAAGGAAATCAAATACCTTTACAGGTGTTGATCGCTCGGGGATATTTTAGGGGAAGTGGAAAGCAGAACAAAGAAGACCTGCACATAAATCCATGTTCGCAATGATAAGTGCATCAAACGTTGCACAAAGGTTTGTTATTCACACTAAAGTCTTTCACACTTCTGTGGCCCAAGGCATGGCGACGTCTGAAATATACCAACAACTACTTGATAGATTGCCGTACAATTTGGTACAAGCATTCACGGCCCCGCAGAGGATAAAACAGGCTGACTCCTGTGATCCCTTGACCAAACCCCAAACTTTACACATATCCAGTGAAATGTCAATGGATGAATTGACGCAATTTTTTGTCCAAACATTCATGGTTCCCAGATGATGTACTCTAATGACTTTGGTGATTTCTTGACTTTTCCTCAAACCCCACATTAAGGTTTTCGTTTGAGCTTTTGAGTGAAATGTCTCAACAACCATTGGCTAGATTGCGTCATTAATTGCATAATTGGCATCCATGTTCCCCTCAGAAACCCAACCAAATAGGCGGTTTGCCTAACTTAATAGTGATTTGTGACAGTTTTTGTCAATGTGGACAAATGTGGTAATGTTTCAGAGCACCAGATTCCCTTTAAGAAACTTTTCATTTTACTGCAGCAGGGTTTGACAGTCTGCACTCCTGGTTCTGGTTTTCCCATGCCTCCCTTCCCTCCAGCGGTCTCAGCAATATGTCCCGGGCCTCCAGCAGCGTGGTGTCTGTGTTGGCCCCCCAGCGGGGGGAAGCTCTGCTCCTCTCCTCCCGCCAGAGCTCCGACTGCAGGTCTAAGGCACCAGCAAAGTCGGATCTGGGTCTGGGCTGATTGCTGTTGGAGGCCCTGCTGGAGTCTGAGCTGAAGGAGTTTCTGAACCTGCATGATGTTGTGTGACTTTGTGCAGAATCTGACCCAATGGCACCGATGACAAGCATCAAGAGTAACTAAATAGAAATAGCCAATCTTCTTGCTGATACTATTGCAGGTCATGTAAAAATAAAATAAAATAAAACTGTTTCATAACCAGTTAAAATGTCCTCCCAGCTATTTTTACAGTGCTAATAAACTAAACTAACACGGTGAACATGGTCAACATTATGCCTGCTAAACGTTAGCATGTTAGCATTGTCGTTGTGAGCATAATAGCTGGCTGATATTAGCATAGCTCAAAGCATCTCTGTGCCTGCGTATTCATTCATTTCAAATATCCCTCATATTGAAAAACTTTCTTTTCATCCCACAATTGTGAATTTCTCTGTTGCCAAGCGGCCTCCCACCATAGAACCTGAGTGGATGGAGATACATATTTATATCCTTGAACTGCTGGGAGCTATTTACATACCCAGGAGAAGAGCTTTCATGTCAAAAGCTAATTTCCCCTCCGGATATAAATCAGTTCACAGGGTTGTGTAAAATCCAACCCTCAGGATGACATATTAAACATCAAGCTCTGGAGAGAATGTCATAATGGAGAGGAATATATTGCAGTTTTTTTTGTTTTTTTCAAATGTGGCTGCATATTATCGTGGCTTCTTATCACAGCAGGCTTTTTGAGAAACGTCAACACCCGCTTGTTCCCAGGCCAGAAAATCAAATGCCTTATCTGTGTGCTGACTGTACGTTATCCACACACACACACACATGCAGGGATGCATGCGGGACAACTGCAGGGGCACGTATGCTCCTGCAGCCTGAAAGCTGCTTGTCAAGTAAGAGAGATCTGCGGAACAAGAAGCCATCAGTCAGGTCCTGACCTGTCTAATGAGACATTTCTGCTGCGGGAGAAGTGTCACGGGTATGAATGATGAACAATGTTCAGTGTCCCTGCCCTATTTGGTTGGCCTTGTCATAAAATGTAAAATGTGAGCTAGAGGTTCAGATTTACATTTGAAGGGCTTTGCAGTCAACTTCACTGTGTGCAACACAAGACTGTCGTTTGAATGTAATGGACATTTATGATAAGGCCATAGATGTAAATCACTGCAGAAATGTGTTTCCCGCTGATTACGTGCCCTTTATAATGTAATAGCATTTTACTATGTGCATGTAAAATCCTGGCATTTATTCTATGTCCCACACTCTGCTCAGTGCGAAAAACACATTCAGAAGCACAACTCAAATTTGCAGTTGGCTTTCCAACGCTTCCTGATTGCTCTCTTTTTTTTTCTTTCAGTCAATATTCAAAAAGAAATGAACAACTCTCTAAAAAAATTTGAAACCAGAAAGCCAAGGCTGTTATCTGTGAGACGAAACCTGGAGCTGCTCCACTCACAAAAATAAGTGGAGGACTGACAGACAGTGTTTGTTTGAATTTTGACTTCAAACCCGCAGCTGTACTTTGTTGCAGTGATAACGGTTGTGGAACAGGATGTCTTTGCCTGCTTGTAAAATTACAGTGGCCTCCAGTACCTCTCTATCCACAAAGCTCTTACCTACTTCATCAAGCTCTCATCATCACCAATGTCTTGTGGAGAATAGACGGCAGTGTCCAAGGACATGAATAAAACGAACAGACACACATTTTGCTGACATTTTATTTTCCAGTGTAAAGACCATCAGAAATTCTTGATGCATGAATCGAAGCTTTGACACTCAGAATACATTTATTTCAGAGTTTTCACTTCAAATCCTTTTATTTTTCAAAATGGACATAATAATAATCACATCATGTAAGCAGAGACGATATTTCTTTCAACCATGAATGTCTATAAAAACTTTGCACCAATTCTTTCAGTAGATGTTGAGAAATGTCACAGGATAAGTGCAAACTGTGACCTGCTGGGGACACTGAATGAAAGGGATGAGGGTCACCAAAGTCAGTAGGTTTCACCCTCTGGGGAGCATGAATCTTTTCACAAAATACAATGAAAGTCCATGGAACAGTTGTTGAGATATTTCAGACTGGACCAACATGGTGGACACAACATGCGTGACAGCTTCTCTGATGTTCAATTTGAGTGTATTTTCTTACATCGCAGACCTTCCACACCTAGTTCCCTCCAAACTCTATAACACACACAGTATGTAGCTTACATCATAAATGCCAACAATCTCCTGTGTCAGAAGAGAGGAAGCGGTTAAGATGGAAAACAGATGTAGCTTGAGAGAGAGAGAGAGAGAGAGAGAGAGAGAGAGAGAGAGAGTTGAGGTGGTTGACAACAGCACTGTAGCTGCAAGCCTCATAGACTGATGTACAGTTATAGAAGTACTAAGCGTAGGTGGACAAAAGTCAATATCTTCCAATATCAGTATGTGTTATCATATAGCTGTTGAATGAGTGTGAAGCTTTGAGGCTAATGTATAAGTCGACTAGTGTGTACTACATGTACCGCAATACATTTTAACGGTATTCAACTCAAAAAGTTGGAGTGTTATCTCTGATTGAGACATCAAATGTACCAACAACATCCACCGTGGCCCGTTTATGTTAAATATAGACCCGTGGCTGTCGCGATTGCTTTTGATCATCGCCTTGATTTGAGGAACGCCGCTCACGACCAACACCCCGACGGAGTAATCTGGAGCAGATGTTCTTGAAGGCCTTGTGTTTGCTTCAGCGCTTTGACAGAGCCAAAATAGAACATCTATTTCTACCAAAGAGGGGATTTGAAGTTGTCATTTCTTTATGAGAAAGCTTTTTGGAAGCGCTTCCCTTTGATCAGACACCAATTCTTCCCGGGAAGTGAAGTCATTTCACTCCAGATCAAATTACATGTACTCTATCAAAGTTGGAGCCAGAGAGGCGTGGTGAGTGGAATTAAATCTTTATAATGACATAATTAAGTCAATGATATCAGATATTTATTTTTTGGGGATTTATGTAAAATCACAGTTAGATCTGCTTTCTTGTTCATGCCCTACAGCTTCTAATCTTAGGCTGTTCACGTCAGCATGGACGCAAACAATGCCTTTAAAAATACGACAGGCATGATTCTATCTGTACAATCTGCTGCAGCTAAATAGCTAAGAGGCTAAATGATGTTAGCAGTGGATGGTGGAGACACAGGGGGACACAGAACAACAACAACAACCGGTGAAAAGCTTTTTGCTCGCTTGAGAAGACCGTGACGTGATTGAAAGCTCCAGAAGAAGCGGTACACTTTAGGTTGAGAATTATTTTGGTCGATTTTTGTTTTCGAAGAATTAGCTTTCACACTCAGTGTCGAGACGTTTACATGCTTGTAGAGATAAGAGGTAGACGTTAGCAAGATAGCTAATGTTAGCTGCCGTTTAAAGACTCAGGCTTATAATTAAACTATTAGACTGGCTATATAAAAACATATTTTCCTTCTAAAGAATCAACAGAAGTTGCAGTAAAAATATATGAAATAAGATTATCTTGATTTTTTATTAAAAGTAAAGTAGACAATTTACAGCAAGATATTTTCATTCACTGTTCATGCTTATACCTACAAAACGTAATCAACGTAATTGTGAGCCAGCCCTGCACATAGGTCAGGTGACGTAGGTCAGGTGACGTAGGTCAGGTGACGTAGTATAAAGAGCAACAAAGTTACTGCGTTGAGAGGTCGGTGGTGGATGAACCGGTCAAACAAACACAGGACTTTCACCCAGGAGACCGCTTCCTGTGTTGCGAGTGAAAGCAAGTCAACATTGACTTCTTTAATCTCAGTTTTGTTACATAACTTATATACTTAACTGACGCCAACAACATACATTGTTTATGTAACAAACCTACACATTTGAACCCACAGTATCATCATCAAGTGCTGGTTCTGCCCTGCAGGGAGCTTGCGCAAGAGCACTAATCGGTGTGTTGCTGCTCATTTGTAGGGGAATGCACAATTTGAAATTACTTTTTGTCATCATACCGCCGTATGTATTGTTTACAGAGCAGATCTGTGTGCCGCATTGGAATACATGATATTTCCTTTCAGCTGGACTTCAAATGTGACTTGAATGGGTCTTGGATTTTGCTGATTTGCGTTTTTTTAAAGGAAAACCTTTTTTTCCCATCCTTCAGGAGTTGCTTTGATCTGTAGCGGCGGGGGCACCATTCCAAAAATGTACCAACCGTCATTTCAAACATGAAACGTAGGAGGCCAGATGCTGAGGGTTTTGACGCTGCCCAGGCAGGTTTACTGATGCAAGGTGATGTGATCCCCTTGAGCTCGACACCAGTACAAGTCTGCTTCCTGCGTAAGCTCCTCGGACCTCGTAGAGCGGCATCGGGCATCTGTTCCTGTTTAGCATCAACGCTTGCACCGAGACTCGCCATCTTTATCAAAGTCAAGAAGTGAGCATGAAGGTGCCCCCCTGAGTTCAGAAACAAGAGTTATTTTTCAATTTTTTTGCTGTTTTGAATGCTGTCGTCCTTAAAATGCATTACAGACTGTACTTGTGCATTGTTTGAAGAGCTCTTGGCCATACCGGACCACAACGTCCCTTCTGTTGTGGCACAATGCTGACGTTGCCAAGGCAAACATTGGTTTGTGCTGTCAGCCGTCAAACTGGCAAAACCCTAATGCAAGCTGCTATTCTGTTATTTTGTGGCTGTGCGCTGAAATGTCATTGTCTCGTATTCTGTTGCACAGTCGGCCAGTTACCCACCGGGAGCGAAACAACGAGCGAACTGACCTGAGAGTGACTGCAGAGAGGTACTGACCGTGGCCCAGAAATGTCTCTTTGGGTTACTCTGACCTGACATGTTTCACTACATAGTGCTGATGAGCAGGGGCAGAAAAAGAGCCACAGAGATGGATCTCCAAAACTACTCCGTCCTTGACTTCGCCTACTCTGTCAGCGCTGATTCAGTCTGTCATGCTAACTCGTCTCATGACGAAACAAAAGCCTCCAAAGGACAACCACGGCTGCTGTTGTTTCTCAGACGGAAGTAGCTGCGTTTAGAACTGCAATGTTTTGCAACATGAAAAGCTGTATTTAAAATGCTGGCCCTTTGACATGTATTTCCTGTATGAATGCAAATGTCTGAGTTGTCAAACAAGCCGCATTCTTCAAGAGCTGAGCAGTCGGATTTAGCGGAAAACCCTTTGTAGGGATTTTTGAAACCAAGCGGGGTCTTAATCAAAGGAGATTTGCTGCCGTTACTTCACCAAGACTTGGTCAACGGCTCGCTCCGGCTGCCTCCCCCGAGCGGCTGGCATGTGAGCGGGGAGATTGGACGGAGCAGAGACAGCTAAATTAGACCCTGCAGATAGCGGGGGAGGGACTTTCCTCTCAGAATCAGCAGGGAAATGAGGAGTCAGAGAATCAGATGGAGGAGATTAGCGGTCCAGAAGCCAGTGCGGCTGGGGGAAAAAATGTGCCTCTGATGATAATGAGTCTAACAGGGCATCCACTACACCCTCGCCGCCGCTCTGGTTCCTCGTGATGTTGCAGCATAGGTATTGACTTGAGCAGGGCTTTAACCAAAGCTGCACGCTACGGGAGTCATGTTGTGGCTGCTACTGCGTGTACGTTACGAGCTGAAAGAGGAGAGCTCAAGAGACGTCCTCCGACTCAAACGGCATGACGCCATCCAGGCGTAGTTTACACATCTGAGAGTCTCCTATCAGATGGAGAGGGAGGGTGAAAAAAGCAGACGAGACACAATACAAAGTGGAGCTTATCAGCAAACGGGCTGTGATTGTGACAGAGCTCGTTCTCTCCCCTCCTGGAAGGCTCTCAAAATAAACAACGACTGACCTGAAAGCATTCTCCCCTCCATCTCAGACATCACACGGCACAAGTCAGCAGAAGTCCACAGACCACTAAATTACAGACATAATATTCCCTCTGCCGGACTGCTGAGAGCGAATGTGTTGCGAGTGAAACAAATCAGCGAAACGTCCACAGCCTTAGACAAGCAGGCACCAAATAATTAGACGTCACGACTCAATTGAACGTCTAAGTCATGTCTGTGTAGGTTAGCAGCTCAAACGTCAAGAACATCTGGACGAACCTCGTTTTCTTGTTAACAAGGTTTCCCCGCACAGGTCTTTTACTTCATGTTGTTGTATTTACAAGTCGGCGTCAAAGAGCACTAGCGAGCATTGCACAAGCCAGCGTGAGAGCGCAGAGAGGCTCATGATTGCCAAACCGCTGGCAGAGGAAATGTAATCATATACAAAATACAAATTGTGGCCCAATAAAGATTAGGAAACAGCATGAACACATTAAAGCGCTGTGAAAACGGAAGGATTAGCGCAATTACGCTCATTACACAACATCCATCTCTCTGACCGGAGTCTGAGGCCGAAAAAAGCACCACGGAACAGGAAGGCGGACTCCATACAGAAGGTGGAGGAGGAGGAGAAAAG
Source organism: Lycodopsis pacificus (assembly GCA_028022725.1). Lineage (NCBI taxonomy): Eukaryota > Metazoa > Chordata > Actinopteri > Perciformes > Zoarcidae > Lycodopsis > Lycodopsis pacificus. Next base: position 26,208,473 of record CM051691.1, read on the forward strand.
GGAGGATTGCGAGGAATGCTGGAATCCCTTAATGCACACATCCAGGTCGGAGGCAGAAAATAGCAACATGTCTGGACAGCAGTTGGAGGAATCCTGAGCCGAGCGAGGACACCGTCGCCGTAGAACCCATCCCCCCACCACCACCACCCACCCACCACCTCTCTCGCTGCAGGGCGATATAAACGACACCGCCGAACACAACGGAGAAATGTTAAGTGATGAGGAGATAATGTTTTTTTTTTAAAAAAGGGAGTCAAATTGGAGTCAACAAACAGGCTCTCGTCATCTTATCTGGGCCTGGCTACTGGACGAGCAACCTCTCACGCGATGAGGAAGCTTAAAAAAATGAATAGTGAAGAGCCTCCCTGGCGTTGAGCCAGCTATGTGTTGTGTCTTCAAATTGAAATCAGTTCTGCGCAGTTAAACAACAGGGAAGCCTTCCCAATCAGCGATGATAACGACGTGGCACCTGATCGTCTGTTTAACTTTGAATGCCAATTGCGACGCTGGCTACGTGACCGTCCGTCTAAATGGCCAAGATTTCGAGCAACCTTGATGGGAAGAATTCAACTCTGGTTGGGCGGACGCCGATGGGGCGACGCCGCTCGGTGTTGTGATGTAAATTGGAGAGGTGGCGGGCGGAGGTGGCGGTGCTGATTGGGATAATGAGGGTAATAATGATGATAAAAATTATTACAACAATCAGCCGAAATGGAGGAAAGAGAGACATGTTTGCGTGTGACATCGTCTTGTTAAACACCTCATTAGGGGATATACAGGTTATGCTCTCTTATGTCAAGGCAATTATTTCGAAAGGTTGTACGCACATAATGAACTAAGCACACACACAAGTGAACACTGATACAGAACACGAGAGGAGCATGAAGTCGGCTAACGGTTCTTTTGGTTTTACATGTTTTTTTGGCGCACGCCGAGGCATCCATGGCAGATTTGTACCAGCAGAAGTCAGCCATGGTGCCAAAACAAAAGAACTGGCTTCCACAACTTGATTTAAAATGTGTGATGAGCGAACGATTCATCTCTAAAGTGGATCACATGCTACAGCACAACTCCTCACACTGCATATCTCTCTCTCTCTCTCTCTGGTGACAAACCTGTCCGAGGCCAAAGTTTTAACCGGTTCAATGAAAGGCGAAACAGCAATGAACACGCTGGAATCGCCGTGACAGGTGAACGCTGTGGCTGGCTTTCACGTTTCCACCCTCTCTCTTGGGCCGAGGCATTTTGGGCTCACGCACATCCTTCAGAAGTTCAAGGGGAGAAGAAAGTGAAAGGAAATCTGAACACATGACCCTCTTAAAAGATACGCCTCAACTGGCCTTTTGTGTTGGCTTTGCATGACAGACACCAGGTGCAGAGGGAAAAATTCTTGGGGGGGAGGGGGGGGGGGCTCCCGAGACGGGGTTTTGCATTAAAGACTTCATCGGTCATGTCGGACGCTTTGGAGAAATGTATGCAAATCAAATATCAACATGCGAAAACACATTGTTTTTATAATAACAGTGGAGAAGCTCTATTTCATGACTCTTTCTTAAAGTCGGTCTGAAATAATGAAAGGTGTTTTTGCTCGTGTATGTATGGAATGAAATAACAATTAAAGTGTTGAAAGCACTTGCAAAAGTGCACTCCAAATAGGTAGTACAACATGTAAACCATACTTTGGTGTATCGCTTTCAGCTATTTACTTAAGATTTCATTGAACTTAACTTTATTTTTAAAGTTTATTTTTATTTTACACAATGATCAAAACAAGGACAACGAGGAAGGTAGATAATAATGAGATAAATATGAAGCAGAATTGTCAAACACGTCAAACACGATTATTATGCTGGTTTACGAGATATTTTGTCAACGCTGAGGAGCGAGAGGAAACCTTAATTAAAGTGCATCCAATAATAAATGTCAGCTTTATTTGCTTTTCTGCAGTGATAGCGCTCTAACGTTATTGCTCTCTGGGGGGCATGAATTTCTGGCTCCAAATAAAATTGCAGGTACTGGTAATTTGTTTGGTGCAATATCTGCGTTAACCAGTTTACCAGCTTGGGTGACGATGTTGTTAGCTGTTGTTTAGCCATCTGTGATTTGAGCCCTCGCTACACGTCTCCTTGACTCCATACATTGTCGTGGTCCGGATCACCAGGCACCACTTGTCTCTGCGAGTATTGTCAAAGGCCAAACCGGAGGCCTGAAGCTGAGACACTGGATCCACAAATGTGTCCAAAACCAGTTTGATCCTCTTTTGAAAGAAATCGCACACAACAAAGCTGCATTATCATTAGAGCTGTAGTGCCAGTTCGGAACGGAGCCGAGAGTATCGCTGTGTCGAGAACATCGCTCGTTGACTCCAGGGAAGAAGAGTTCGCTCGTAATGTTAGTATACAACATCCAGCAGTAAAAGTAGCCTGAAGTCAATGAGCCACGGCCTGTTAAGGCACACACACACACACACACACACACACACACACACACACACACACACACACACACACACACACACACACACACACACACAGGCTCTAATAGGAGATAATGGATTCTGGGTCAACACCTGGTAATCCTTACATCAGTGAAGGGGAGGGCCTTGACATTTTCCAGAAAGTGCCATACAACATGCCTATAATAAGAAGGTCAACTATATTTCAAACAGGGGCAGGCTGGAACAAAGCAAGCACACAAACAGAACACGCAAAGCCTTCAGATTAGGAGTTGACAGAAAAGAACTTATTACGTATTACTCAAAATGTGAACTCAAACCTGTGGCGGCCACGGCCTCCGTTGGAAACGTTGAATAGATGTTTCAATCGCCGGGTTGGTGATTTGAGCTTCTAACCAGATAGTGTTGTTTTGGCAATGACGGCGAAACGTTCTGCCTTAGCTGCATTTGGAGGTTGGCTTCGGTCGCTCGCGCGTTATGCGCGAGCGCGCGCATGCTCGCGTTTCACCGCGTTGGCTAAATGAAATAGCACACAGTCGATGCTTCAGATGATTTCTCTATTTATAGACGTGTGGAGGATATGGTCTGGTTCACCCCAAAGAACTTTTCCCCCCAAGGATGGTCTGTTCTGTGTCGAGAGACGGCAGATTTGGTGCGATTCCTTTGTGGGAAAATTGGAAATCATCAGTGTAACTCAGATGCCAAACTTACAGGGAGGGGAGAGTGCCAGAGGCCAGGGACGATACAGGACTCCTGTGAGTCAGGCAACACAATAACGCCCCCTGCTGTCTGACCGATCTCACCCCCCACCCCACACACACACACACACACACACACACACACACACACACACACACACACACACACACACACACACACACACACACACACCCTGCTGCTCCAACCCCTCCGGCCTGTCTGCTGAGAGTCTTTGCTCTGGCGTTGTGCGTGACCTACCGACTCAGCCGCTCTTCACGTAGACCCATCACAATAATGAACTCCTCGACCCCTCGACCTCTTTTTCCTCACCACACACAGACTCTCGTGAAGAACCCCCCCAAAAAAAAAACCTTCGCCAGAGCTGTGCATTCCTCCCGGTTTGGCTTACAGAGAAAAACCCTCCGAACCACATCTGGTTTTGCTTTGCTGAGATCTCGCCCCGCATTCAATTGGGTCTTAAAAAACCGGGTTTTCCAAGTAATAAATGGACGGGTTGCGCTGCTTATTTGTACACTCTATGATGAAATTACAAGGGGCTGTAATTGGTTACTTCCATAATTGCATCGAAAGTAATTTATGTGCTGCCGTTGGGGAATGAGATGAACTGAAATGATAATGGCAGTGGAATAAGTAAACATTTATTGGATCTTCTCTGTGGATCCTGTCATTTCAGCTCCAGGAGCATTTGTGCAAGCGAGCACTGATGGAATTGGTTAGGGCGGTGGCATGCTGCTGTGTGTGAGAGTGTGTGTGTGTGTGTGTGTTATGAGAGAACCTGACTCGTACTATTATAAGAGAGCCACTGGAGGGCAGTGAAAGTACTGTGTGTGGTAGGAGGGATCATCACTGTTCAAGTATGTGCATGTAAGCCCAGTAAACAATCAGCAGGGTGTGAAAGAGAGGTCACGCATCGTTGGCCTATCAACACAAACACGGAGCCCCGTCTCCCTTCTCACCTGCGTTCCCATGACCTGTCGCCGTGCAAATACAGGAGACCGGTGGAAATATTCAAATCGTGATAGATACATGTGAAGTTGCCTTTGAGATTCTGTTGTTTGCGCTGCGTATGATTTGCAGAGAGAAAAAGGGAGTCCGTTTGCTGCGGAGCTTCTGAACAGAGAGTTAACGTCATGGCAGCGCTTGTATAAACAGCTCGTTTCTCCAGGGACCGGTTTCTTTTGTATGTAAATTAACCGACAACTGCAGAAGTTAATAATCTCGCTGCAGTAATAACGGCATAATGGGGCCATGGAAGTTAAACAGACGTGCCGTCTACAATGCGACTGCTCTGTTGAACATATCTTTCATCTGGGCCTGTATTGCCTGTCCAGACTTTCCAGTGATTGGCAGGCACACAGAACAGTGTTTCGGTAACGGCAGTAATTCCATTGTAAAAGCCCACCAACAGGCTGCAGGCTCTGCATGCAGGAACTATTCGTCATAAGACGGAGGGATATCACAGCGTGTGCCAAATGACCATTTACGGTGCCATCCCTTTTTGATATGGCACTCTCAATTTGGGGGCTGAAATAAAGTTAATCATGTGAAATCATGGAAGAAATTAAAAGCTTTTTGGGTGTCAGATCTCATTCCACACAGTTGACTACACTTGTTCCGGAGAGGACAAAAGGTAAACCCATCGTATTAAAAATTAAAAGGCCGGTGAGTGGGGGGGGGGGTGGAGGGATTGTATTTAGAGTCAGAGTGCACAACGGCATGAGAAAAGTGGGCCGCTGGCGAACTGGAATCTATGTGCTGGCGCTTCAAAAAAAAAGGGGGGGGAAGAGTGAGTTTTTAGTGCAAATACATAGCACACTGCTCAACAGCTGAGGTCTCTCGCCGACACTCGCATAGGTCACACTAGGAATGACCTCGACTTTCACGGAAAATCTCGCTCCGACGGCGGCCGACGGCCGATCAAGTTGACACCATTCGTCTTTTCTTTCCCTGCTGTCATTCACCCGTTTATTCACATTACATTCGTGTGGCAACCCTCCCCCGGTGGGACTGCATCATGAAGTTGACAGGTAGCATCACTGCTCTCCTCCAGCCTCGGCTAACCTTGAACATCCCCTCCCCCCCCCCCCCCCCCCCCCCCGGAAACGGCATTTGCATTGATTGCTTTTGTGGTATCCTGTAAACCTCAAAGGCCCTTGAAAAGTTTGGTTTTTATTGCTCGCTATTGCGATGCAGATCACCCCGTCCGAGCAATGACCCATTAAGATGTGAGAGAATCCATCTGGCGAGTGGGGTATTGGAAAAATATTCCAATCTGGTTATATAAGGCGCACGCAGTAATGCTTTCGGGTCATCGCAGCAAATTTGGCTGCCGAGCAATCTAATGTGGATCCTAATGACGCCCTGATGCCCTTGAGGGAAATGACAGACATGCCGCAATTCAGAGGAATATTAACACTCATAATAATAACATCCAACATAAGGGAAAGCATGGGATCTTTTTTTTTTTAGTGACCACATTTAGAAACACATGCAACAATGGTTGATCAAATATGAGCTAATGGTGCTAACGCTATCCGTCTGAGCCTCATGCACAGGAGTGATTGTTCTGCGTATGTGTACCGTAAAGACAACACGCCGTTATCGACAACACGCGGATTGACAACGGTGCCGAGAGGATATCTCAGGGCCAATTTGCTGAAGAAAGAACCGGCATCTGAGCAGCTGATCCCTTCAGGTAAGATCACAAAGCTCATTTTCATCTCTGTAGAAAAAAAGCCTCGGCTTTGTGTTGTGCGCATTACCTTTCTCAAGGTTATTGGGAGGGGGACCATTCAGTTTACAACTAACCGGTTTAATAAGGCGATCTAAAATCCATACTTAGTTACGGAGGGATACAAGACCGATGAAGTCTAGTGTGTGCAGAGAGGCGCTTACGCCTCCACGGATATCCGCAGAAACAACAAAAAGTTGTTCTGCAGATATTTTAGTCAATGACATTTATTGTTTTTTTGCAATGAAAGGTCAATGCATTCATGCCAAAAGACTGCCGGTTGCATATTTTTTAATGCAATCGCAATTTCTCACCATGAAAATATGGTAGAAGCATGAATAAAAGTCAAGATTGAAACTATGTTCCCATTCACATATTCTCTAAAGCAGCTCCGTCCTGTGATTTGACATGACATGGACGGTCACAACTCTTAAGAGCATCTGCTAAGCTACAGCAACTCAAGCCAAAACATTTGAAATGCTTTCATTTGCAAATCCAACTGAAATGAGCAGCACGGTGGAGGATTGACTCACAAGCCTATATTTCGTCAGACATTGGTGAATGATGTTCAGCTAAGGGATGACCATTGGCGCATACTGAGTGCATAGCTGAAAAGACAAGTGGGTTGTGCAGCCGCAGAAGTTTTTGTGGACATTTTTAAACTTGTGTCTGCTGTGAAAACTTTTAGTCGAAATGCACTTCTTCTGACCCCCTTGACGCATATTTTGACCAAGCAATGATCCCATATTGTTGCTGAGTAATTACATCTGCTTTTACTGGCCCGTGACGAACGAGTATTTTTAGACTCAAATAAATACGTTAAATCTCCCTCCATGCTTTTGTCCTCAGCTATATTCTCAAACGTGAATCCATGAATTTGTTATCAGTGGCAGAGAGACCTACAGTGGATGATGTGTATCTTCCACCTTTGAAGTGCCATGCTTCTTCCCCCGGTGCCCCCCCCCCCCCCCCCTCTGGGAATACCGCGTCGAAACGAATGAAAAGCGAGAAAACAAACTGCGTTGTGATAAACGTTTGCACGACGAGCGTCTCCGATGCATATACATGAGGACACACGGTGATGTGTCGACCACACAGAAACCCAAGAGGTGAGGCCAGATGATAGCGGTTTACCAATGCCCTTTGATCACACACACACGCACACACACACACACACACACACACACACACGCGGCTGAGCTTCCTATTTTACCTTTTATCTCAGATTGCTTTCAACAGAGCCTCTCCTGGGCTGTGCCATGCATCTGTCATACTATAAATCTCCCTTCTTCATAACCAGTGGCAGCGCTGGGGGCTGTCTGCAAGATGAGCGCAGCGGCTCAGTGGAATAAAGGCATGAATTTGTATGTGGCTGCCGAGTGGGTGTGTTTGGCTACGTTCAACTCGGTTCTGAATCGCTGCTTATATCTGATGTTCTTGGATCGCCGCGTCAGTCTATTCTAGGATGCATCTGATACCGATATGAACTGACAGCGATGTGGAGATTTGCGCTTCTACATGTCTTGCTTGTTCGAACGCATTTTGGTTACCTTCAACCTTTGACTCGTCTGAGAACCCCCCCCCCCCCCCCTCCAGATATCAATAAAGGCTTGTACTTGACTTTGCTGACTTATCTGTGTCTATTACAATGCAGTCAATATATCCTCAGTCTATCCATTACGTGTGGGCACTGGTGGCCATACACAGCCCTGGCTCTGTAATTGGGAAACAAAACAAAGTGACCAAGCTGCAGAGCACTATTCGAGCCAATCGGTGCTCGTGCACAGGACAGGCGAAGACTGTGGATGTTAAAAGAGAAAGGCAGTGGGAGCAAGATGGCAGGTAGATCTGGTAGGAGGCATTTGTTTGGGTTATTTCATGTTACAATTGTAATCTGTGTGAGACCAGTCTTTCAACAGGAAAACGACTTCATGTTTTGGAACTGATTATCTTTATTCAAAATTGACAATCAGTTAAGTTCATTTGATCGTTTTAATCAAAACTGGAGACGCGTGATGAGCCTTTTAGGCATTTGTCCTCACTTGCATGTTCTTACATATTGACATTGTGTTTGTTAAATGTTATTTTTTCATGTCAAATCAAATCATTTGATCAGAATGCACCTTTTACAAAAAACAAAAGAGTATTCTCAATGTGAAAAATTATATAAATCAAAAAACCTTTTAATATCACAACCACAGCAGGTTGGCTGTATTCACACCCCGTATCAGTGACATGTCAGAACATAATCGAGACTAAATAACAGATTTCCTTCCTGCCACAGTGTGAATGCAGTCATTATTGGAATGCCAGCACCTGCAGGTGTGTGTATTGTGCACATATTTCAATGGCAGAATACGACTGCCCTTGCCTTTACGCCCGATGAAGTAAAAAGCCCATAAATGGAGGGCATGGCTCTTAACCCTTTTGACAAGCTGAGGTAGCGCACATCAAACCGGCTGCGCTTTGGCACAGTTATTGAGCACATGTGAGGAGAGAGCTCCTCCCCAATCTCTTTGAAGTGTTCAAATTATGATAGAATAAGCCCTCACAGGCCTGATCTGATAAAGCAAGATTGAAACCTTATCGATTTTAAACTATGTGAAAGCGGATATAAAGCATCCGGAGCAGAGCGGGGGAGACTCTGGGAACGCTGAGCTCGGATGATGGAGACGCTGGATTCCTTCCTACCATTGTCACAACATCCTTCTGTGCCCCGGGCCTCCTATCGCCACGCACCGTGGTGCCAGCAGTTAGTGCGACAGCTGGTCTCCACGCTTGCCTCCGCTCTCTGCTCCAGAACAGCCAGCCGCCGCGGTCTCTCATCGGGTCCTACGAGCCAACCCAGGCTTTTCATTTCCTGACTGCTGACAGCTGAAATGCCTCTACAGATGCTCGTTTAAATCATTCATACGGCACTCCGCCGTGCTCATGGGAAGCGCCGAGATGTCTTTTTTTTTCCTGTTTGAATTCGTGGATTGGACCTTACCTGGTTTATTCGTCAGACAGTGGGGGTGTTTTCAGAGTGGTGCTGATTCCATCAGCTGTAATGCAGATATGACGCAGCACTTGTAAGCCTGATGAAGCCATGGCTCATAGCAGTAGGCTGAGCGGCTCAGGGAGATTGCCTACTGCAGAGTCACGGGGCTTTGGTAGTTTCCACTTGATTAAGCCCGACTCAATGCACTCGGCTCCCGCTTTAATTTAAAAACTGCAAGGGAAAAAAAAAATGTAATGAGAGTCAAATTCATAGATATGATGTAATTGACTTTGCTGAACATCTAGGAATCCAAAGGCGTTTGATTACTGCAACCTAATCACGGTTTAATTAGTGGACTTAGACTAGATACAGCTTCCGTGGAGGAGCGTATGGGACGGCGGATCAGGAAGGCGGCAGCAGACAGTGATTGAGATGTCATTTATGTTAACATCTCATCCCGCTGCAAGCCCTCCATCTCCTCTTTGCCTGATTTGATGTACTTTCCATCCGCAGATTTGTATTCACCATCGCGCGCTCCTTGATTGCGAGCTGCTCCGCTAATAGAGTACATTGTATCTCAAGCCGCCGCTGACAGCCAAAGAAAGCTCTCCGCCTCACACTTATCTTGTCAGGGTTTTCCGCGCTCCATCGTTACCTCGTGTTTGTTGTGTACCAGCACGCCTCTGAAGGCATCCTGTGCGAGGCCCTCTGCAGCATCGTCCGCGGCTGTCTAGCGATTCTTATTTTGTCTGTTTTCATCTTTTCTACCTGCTGATGCTTTCCTGAAAAGATTAAAAAAGGTGGACCATTTCTCACAGGAACTATTTTTTACTTTTTGTGCATTTTCCTTTGACTAGGGCATCACTCGCTTGCAATTTTTTAGCACACATAAAAATGACGGTTTCTTACAATTCGTATAGTTTTGCTCATCACTGACTCAGTTACATGCACTAAACAGCATATAGCATGTGGATACTCTGAATTAGACCTTATTCTGAAGCATTTTCCTGTTACATGTGGGATGTGCTGATATTATTCGGAGTTTAGGAGCATTCTTTGAAAATACAACGTCTCAGTCGGGGTTTTTATGGCAGTTTGCGACACGTTCCTCTTGCATGTTTACAGCCAGCTCTGTACACAAACCTACAGTTCTTTTTAAGGCTCGGGTAGAGATACATGCCCATTTTTGGAAATGCGCAATTATTGCATTAACCACGTAAACAGCTTAGTAGGAAGATCTTTTTTTGGAATAAATGCCAAAATATTGATATTTTGTCCATGCGTCCATACCTTGTCTCGTCCGTGCAGCTGATCAAGTCAATCAAGATCAGCACTTGACATGGACAACCGGAGGCTACAACTGCTGGCCTCCCCACTTTGAATATCGATATATAACCCGCCAACCAAGGCTGGAACGCGGTCTTGAACTATTAGATATGCGCACGGATGGGATGGTGTCCGCTCAGATGCTCTTTGTGTGCGCTCAACCTGATAAAACGTTTTTGGGTAAAGCATTTGTTTATGGTCTTTTATTACAAACAATAGGAAGTTATACAAGGGGCAGCAATGAGTCTGTTGGCGACAAAGTTTGTGGACAAGCCACCGAAAAGTAAGAAATCTGACTACGTCCCAAATGGGGCTGGGCTAACGGCGGGTATGTTTAATGCATAGGACAATATTTCAATGTATTTTTTCACCTTTATTAGATGGCTATCAAGACAAAAAGGGCAACATGGGGACAGAGACCGGAAAATGACCTGTGATGAAGGTCCTTGGTTGGATTAATGCCCAGTATTTTGCAGTTACATGGTTATAAGGACTTGGTGCCTGAGACCACTGGGCCACCAGAACTCCTCCTTTGTTTGACATTTCAACTTGTGTTAATGTTATTATCCACCGGCAGGGACTGCAAAAGGTCCGCAACAACAACCTCAGGTGCTTCAAGGCATCTTTTTTTCTCCTCCAGTGTTATCTTCTAATTTACATTTGCTCCATGTGTCGGCCTCGCTTTCATCCACAACACGACACTGTTCATCTATGTCACGGTGGGCCTGAATAGAATTCCCCTTTCTTTTTTCTCCTTTGCAATCATACACATGCCACCGACAGCTAATTCTGAGCCCAGCGCGGTGCAACAGTGCCCCGCCGCTCCTCAGCGAACAAGGTTATTGATCTGGAAACCACCCTCTAAGTATGTGCGCTCCTCAAAAAACGAACACGCTAATTGCTATTTATCCCGTACTTTGAATGTTGCATAGTGACTGATAATCCTTACGAGATGCAGCAGACTACTTCAACTTGGCACATCAAAGTGAGGAGAATATGTTAAGAAGGATACTTTGATGAAAAAAATTATACTTCAAACAGGCACAGCTCACTCCTACTCCCTTCTCAAACAACAGACCACCTGTGTCTGCTTGAGGGAGAAAGGAAATACGGCGCCGCAACGAGAAAATGAATCTCCCAGCGATTGGGGAGCACCCGGGTGTTTTCTAGTTCTCTCTGCTGAATTTGCGCCAGCTGTCCCACATACGCAGAGCGGCAATCATTTATCCGCGCGCTCCTAACAAGACATCATAAATCTCGACCCTCCAAGCCTCTTCACGAGACAACACCCCAATAGAGTGGCAGCTTCCCTGGCAGCTCCCTCCGTCCCCTCGCATTAATCTATCCGTGTGCACCCCGGGTCATCCATTAACCGCCCCCAGTTTCCATCTCCGCCATTTACTGGAGAACCATGCTGGCAGGCCCTCTCCGGCAGTCGACATCGAGCTCTCAAAAAGCACACGGGCGTGCGGTTCGGGGCTTCATCAGCGTCGGGGCCACCGAAGACGCGAGTGCAGGGTGTATAATCGAGGAAGGGGGAATGAACCTTCAGATGATTAATCCATAGGCCCCCTGCTTCACCCAGATGGCATTTCACCAGGGGACGTGCATTATAGTCTAAGGACCTTGCCGTGACTGCCACCGGCCCATCGGCGCTTCCTCTGTCACAGCAATCGCCCACCGAGATCCATTTGCCCTTTGCCCCCCTGTGATGTCACTCCCGCCTACTCCATCCATACAGATTTATGCTTGTGCACATATGAAGGAGGTATTGACATTTAAATCAAGCAGAAGGATTAGCGGGAGCAGGCAGCTGCTACTTAAGATAGACACATATATCCATAAAAGCTAGACATGTATTATAGACCTCCAATATTCAGTGTTTGGACTGAAATCTACACCTCCGAGAAATGTTGGCCCTATATATGAAGGGATCAATGGTATTCCCTGGAGGAAGGTTTAATAATGAAATCTTGCATTCATACATGACCCAATATGCAAGCCGTGTGGCTGCCAGTAAACAGAGCGGCAATTGTCATGGGAGTGTCCATGTTGAACCCGATCACCGGCACTTTGCATGTTCCATAGAAAATTGCCTTCCATCCAACTGACATTACAGACAGCTTATCGATAGCATACATGATATAGTGTTGGCAGAAGTGGCTGGATAACCCTGTAAATCAGCATGAACACACATTTAAGCAGCAAAAGCTCCCCATCATTTGCCTCGGTGAGGAAGTACGATTTTTGTTGGAAGGCATAAACATCTGGACTACCAGTGAAGATGTCCACATAGCGACCTCGTCTCCGAGAAATTACGCTCATAAACTACTTATTTGCAACAGCAGATACGTGTTTTGAGAGACACAGTGCCGCTGTTTCTTTCATAACACGTATTTGAGAGAAACGGTGCTGCCTGAATCACATTTTTAATCAACATAAGGATCGACAAATGTTCATGCACAACGTATCGGGTTGAGATAGGTACGCTTGATACATAACTGGTGCTAGTAAAGAACAGAAGTTACGTAAAATAACTGGAACAAAAAGTCAAATGAGACTTAACTTCACACCGGACTCAGACAGCAGACTTTCTCTCTCTTTAAACTACACCAGTTGCTCTGAGTGTCTAATAATGCCGCAGATTGGTTTTGAGCTAGTAAAAAGCTTGGTGCATCTCATACAGACACTAAAGGGTGCCTCGCTGCGTCGGTATAAGACGTCCAGGGGCACTGACCAAGCGTTGGTATGGTATGACGAGTTGGTAGTGAGAACGGGTGGCTCAAAGCATATTCGGAAAACGAATTAGTAGAATAGGTATGTCATTTCTAGGAGACAAGGCTGCAAATAGCCACATCCTGGTACGAGATGTCCAAAGGTACCACCTGGTACGTTAGCATGCAAACATCACACAGGTATGATGCATCTTTTTCTTTAGGCTACCATTATTCTGACATTGCCCAGAAGGAAGCCAGTCCTCCTAATTAAGTCAAAATGTATTTTTTGGGCCGTCCACAATCCGTTATTGAGTCAGAGGGCGAATCCAACAGTGTCATTTGTTGCTGTTACTGTGTGGCTTGGGAGAAAACACAGGTGTGACAAAGCGGCTGATTCCGACACCGGGGGAGAGGGAAAAAAAAACAGCACATCTGTTGTGGGTCACAGTGCTGTCAAGCAGACGGACCATATGGGCTGCTTCCGCTCAGCGCCAGCCGCATCTCAGCCCCACTAATGCGACAGGAGTGACACCTCCGAGAGAGGCTGTGAGCTATGTTTTAATGAACATTGTACGTTATTAAGCTCATTATGTCTAGACTCTGCACCTCCATTGTTTGCCCCCGCTCGCCTTGCATGCATATGAGCGAGCATGCGGGAGCGCGCGTCTTTAACCCCGAGACAACAACACGTTCTGTTATCAACAGCCTGCGTTACATTGGCTTCTTGCAGATTGCACAATGCCGGGGCGTCGCCTGGCCTTGGTTTTCTCGAGCACCTTTTAGGCTCCGAATGCAAATAGTGGTATTTCCTAAACAAGGCGCAGGATAGAAGCGACGCTGGGCGCATTAGTATTCATAAGCAGTTTGCACGCAAATGCTTATTTTATACCCTGTACACAAGTCATGTCAACCCTGACTGCTTTATTGCTGCATAACACATTTGATCAGTGTCAGTAGCACCTTGGGATGAGTCTATACATTAGAGGATTTAAGGGAGAAATAATCACCCCAGTGGATTGGTCGATTTTGGCTCTGTTTGCCTGCATGTATGGATTTTCAAGTGGAACCTTCCTTGTTGTAATTATCTTTACAAATTAAAAGACATTAGCAGGCGTCTTGGTAGTTGTGCAGGGGCATATAACTTAATTAGCCCAAAAGAGGGAATCAGCACTACCGAATGTGTAATTTGCGTTGATGGATGCATCAGGAGTCGATTTCGTCGGACCCAGGTCCCGTCAGAACGTGTGCCGGCTCGCAAATATGGAAAACAGACAGCGCTCCGCCTGGGAAGAGAAGAGAGGGCTACGACGTGACACAATACGGGAAAACAAACTAAATGAGGAATAAAGAAGGAAATCACGGTACGGCTGGATGGGTTCTCTGTTGGTCAATTATGTTGATTTACTCGCACCATAAATTGTGGGCATTCTGGCCCTAAAATGAGGCTCTTACCCTGATTGTTTGCATAAATCTGGATACGACTCATGACTTTTCACACTTGGTGAAAATTAAACCCAGCAGCTAGCTCCAGTGCAAACTGCACGGCTCGCCTTGAAAGAGAAAATCACTCAGGTTGCCACCAGTTTCTATTTTTGAAGGGACGTATTAATGGATGCGTGGATTCGAAAGATAACACCAGTTTCGTCATAATTCACACATCCAACGGGGCTGTGTTTTGGGTAGCTGAAATAAACCTCCCTCAGGATTGTCTTCCTACCATCTAGACTTTTTTTTTTTGAACTCTCTCAATGAAATAAATAGACTAAACCAGGGTTGTGTCAGTGATTCACTGAGTCAAAGGTCTAAATGAGCTTTAACATCATTTAATCTTGCGTCGGTCTCGCCTTTTCCGCTATCGCCTCTTTGTCAGCTCTTGGCAGTTTCAAGCAGCTCCTCGGTGCTGTTGGGACTTTGAGCTCTGATCGCTTCCTCTCAGACCTGCAGTTGGTTGATCCAAAAAAAAAAAAAAAAGAATCCTTGGAATTCCTGAACCGATCACACAAAAAGCTCCTGGTAAGGCACGGAAATACAGATCTCTGATTTCACAGTCCCTTTGTTGCCTTAATCTCCTGTTCAGAGTTCCAGAGCAAATTACACTTGTGTACCAGAACAAAAAGACCTTATATCCTACTTTATTAAAAATAGACGGAGCAGTGCGCTGGGGCCATTTCTTTGCATTTACATTACTGCCTAGAGACTAGTCCAGAGAAAAAGCCCATTTGGTAGCATATTGCATCCGTACTATTCGAGTATGTTTCGTATTGTGTGATTTATTCATTATCTGGTTTATGTCTTCTATCTAGCAGTGGGGAGTATTAAGCCGACCGTTGCCCTCGGCTCCATAACCAGCAAAGTGCTTCGAAGTTAAAGGCAGACATAATGTAAGGTAGACCGGCAGAAAAGGCTTCTATTTTAAGCTTTGAGTTGTTCAGGCTTCAAGTGGTGCGTTTCTTAGTTAGCCTGTGCGAGCTTTGCCGCCCGCCCGTTTGATATAGCTGATACGAGTCAGAAACAATTGCAGTGCGGCATGTCGCAGGGCACCGGGCATAAAGATATTGATCAACAGCCAAGACGGAGGTGCTTTAAAGCTGGACATTCGCTCTGATACTGGATATTTGGCAGAGGCTTTAAGTGTGATTTATAACCGGCAGCACGAAAAGCTTTCTAAGGACCTTCAAGACTTCAGTCCTGGGTCATTTGGATCCACCTCCACCTGCCTTTAAGGTCTTTTTTTTGTTTTGTTGATTTTTTGGTTCTGTGTTGGTACTGTAACTTGATTGGTTACCTGTGTGGGCGGGCAAATAGTTCAGGCAGTTATTAGCCGTTGCTCGGTCCGAATCGTGATTGATTGCAGCATTCTTTACTGTACTCCTGACTGTGACTCAATACGGTATTCCTAGTGGTCATTCAATTATGAGGTGCAGACGTTACAGCCCCACGATAGAGAGACAGCTGACGCTATACTCCTTTACATCGGCACTAAGGAATCAGGCTAACTGGATGTAAATTGTCCCAATAAGACTCTGCCTTGTGCGCCCAGCATGTAATATACTATCATCATAATACAATATAATACTAGTAGTGTATTTATATTCCTTGATTTATCTGAATAATTTCTTCGAGGTGGAAACAGATCCAGTTATTCAAAAGTAAAACGCAAAAAACAAAGTGTAAAGTTTGAAAAAGTAAGCGTAATTTTTGTATGTCAGAGTTATGCTTTTTCTGCTGCTCAGGGGTCATGAGGCAGCCCGCAATCTTGCATTTATGTTTGCCTTTCCCAGCATGCACTGAACAACAGTAATAATCAGAATCACATTTGGTTGATGGCACAATAATAATCATATATGGTTGACGGTACCGGCTCCTCTCTTATTCCAGCACATTCTAGTTTGTTGACATCATGAAAAGAGAGGCCGATGTAAATATTGTTGCTGGGGAAAAAAAAAAAAGAGAAAAAGAGAAAAGAAAGCAATAAAAAGGCAGAGAGGTGCAGAGGGTGAAGGGGCTATTTCTTTAGATGGACAAAGAAAGAAAGAGGAAGTCTGCGGCAGTAACGGAGCAAAATGCTTCATAGCCTCGGGGGTGTGTGCGGCTGAAAGAGACAGCCTAATGGAGGGTCCCTGAGAGGAGTGTTGACAGCCTATTTGCTTCAACCCAGTCAGCAGCCCTCCATACAACCACTGAAAGCAGGTGCACTGTAAAAGCCAGAACAAGGGGGGATGCTGTGCTCGCAAACAAATACCTCCTAATCAAAGGCAAACATACACATTTAATGAGCCTGAAGTGGTCTCATCTTCACCTCCCGAAAATGGGCGCCCAATGTCCGCGCTGCACTAATTATCGGCGGCAACACAGCAGAAGAGAAACATGGAGACAATGAGGCGGTGAGTGAGTCTCTCCGGCATGAGAAAGCAAGAGCATTTGGGCCCTTGCTTTGAGCAAGAACACTTAGTGGTGGCGAGGCTTCACGAACAGCCATAGTTTGTTTGTTCCCCAGTGCAAGGCTCTCAGTATGTGTCCGAGCTTTTGCCATTATTATTAGTATTGTTTGAAGCATTTAGAACGAGGGTCACATACCGGGGCAGTGACCATGGAATTTTGGGGGGGGAAATAAAGGCCCAACATCAACATCACCACTGCATCAACACAGGATTCATCTCTTGGACATCCATAATGCATGAAAATGGAAAAAAAAGAAGAAGTGGACATTTAAAAATAGATTGCCTGTTAGAGGTTATTCGAAAGTGGCAAAACCACTGTCCCTCTCCGTATAAAATAAACATCAGAGATGTACTCTCCGTGAAAATCTTCACGAGCCTGTGGAAGTTTAGCGGCCACATGGCCGCCTGACAGGTACACGAGCTCGGCTAACCGATGAGGAATAATGCAACATTTTTGGCGGTTGCCGACGTCGTTTTTTGAGCTGCCTCGGGAGTGAGTGTGCACAGCGAGATAGCGACTGCAGCGACTGGACCCCGTAGCTATATTATCAAGAGGAGGTTTTCTATTTTAGGCGAACCATCGCTAAGCTATAGGCTGCTTGCTAGTCAGTGCTGGATGTCAGAGAACAGCGAACTTCGGCTGCACTATTTTCCCTCCCGACTTTGAAAGAAAAAAAGAAAATCGTTTTAAGAAAGCAAGCAATCATGAGAGAAAGTAGATAAACCCTCCAGATGTTGGCCGATGAAACAAATACGAGGGATAATTCACCTGCAATTCAAGGAGAGCCAGGCAGTAATTTCTCTCCCGTGAGCTCGGAGAGACCTTGTGAGATCTTTTTGAAGGATTATTGTCGGCGCACTTATTTAACAACATTTTTATAGAACCTGATCTTCACCACGGCCTCGGAAATGCGCCGCTCCTGATTGGCTGGCAGTTGTGCGACAGGTCAAAAGTTTCCACGGTGACGGGATGTCAGCAATATGGACTGACAGGTGAGTCAGTCCATTGAACAGTCTCCGTTGAACAATATCGGGCATAATCATGTTTCGGCATCGAGTCACGCACCACTTTATTGATTCTTATGTGTAAGCAACTGATTGACAAAAAGGTAGAAAGGAGAGGCAACATGTGCAGCAATTTTACAGGGGGGAATAGCAGCAAGTCCTTCAAAATAAAAGACAAAATGCTATATCCGTCCATGCCCTCTAGAACCCACGTAGCGAAGCTAGAAGTGTACTGATCTGAAGCCACCAATCATCATTTGCATGCATCTTCTAAAACCGAAAAGTCTGTTGAAAAAAATCAATCAATTTTTAATTGCAGGCTTTTACAGCAGCCCTAAACAAACGGAAGCAAACAGGTTAAAGCTGCAGAGTTAATTTTAACTGTGAAAAATACTAACTGTCTCTCATCGTAGGTTGTTTATCATCAGTATCTTTCATTGGAGTGAGACAAGAGATCAACGTGTTTGGAAAAAAATAAGTAAATAACAATAAGTCATTGCCAATCTTGCAAGGGGTCACAAGATACATCTCTTAGAGATGATTGATAAGAGAGGAAATGAAAAAAAACACGCTGCACAGAAGTTTTTTCTCTTGCACACATCTGCAAGATGTGTGCAAGATGCTAATTATTTGTTATAATGAGCTGCTAGATAGCTTTACCTTGAAAAGCTGTTCAGATGAGACAATCAGAAACGGGAACGTCACTTTTCAGGGTGAACTTCTCCCGAATCAGAAGAGGGCAATGTGTGCGAAAACACCAAATCCTTCTAATTCAACCGAGATCTGATCCTGGATTCGTGACTTGCAGAGATGCATTCAAATGAGCATTTTTTTTATTTAGCATGCAGTTTGGTGCGATGCTCCTCGCATAAAGAAACAAGAGAGAACAGCGTGTGACGGAGGTAAGCCAGCCTTTAGTTTTCACAGCCGGCTTGAGCAAACACAGCCAACCAGTCCGCCCTGTGCACCAACTGGGATGGCAATGTTTTGGCCGCCCTTTAAAAATGCATCCCATTAAGTAATATCGAATGCCTTTTTAAACTCTAATCAGGTAACTAATCCGACGCATTTAGCTCCAGTTTGGGGTTTTAAAAAAGTTCCTCATTTCAGACCATTAACTTGAACCCATGTTCCTCCGTATTTTTTATTATTATTGATGGCTCTGGTCACACTCTACACTGCTGAGATCCATCCTATCCACATATGATGAGATTATCTAAATTAGGGAACCATCTGGTGCTCAGTGCTGTGCTGTTGATAGTTATTTTAAAACCATTCAAGAATACAAATAGGAGGTGGGGGGGATAAAAAGGGAGAGAAAATGCAATTTGCATTGGGTAAAAATATAGTTAGCTGAATAATATGAAAAGATTGAATGTTTTCTCACCTAAAAGTCTGCCCGATGCATTATGTGTTTGACATTAAAGTGGTGCTCGGGGAGCCCGAACCCAATCAATCTCAGCAAGGCAGTTAAAGAGAAGCCAATTGCTTAAGTGTTCAGATTTTCTGATTGGAGTCCCAGGTGACCCGCGCTGTCAGTAATGAGATATAATATGTGCAGCCCTGGGAGACTTCTATTCACAAAATGCCTGGGGAGACGCGAGTTGCGGTGGCATTTGAAATCTAATTGGAAAGACTTTCGAAGTGAATAAAGGGGGAGACGCTAGGCACTCTTGCCATGCGTGTGGAACAATGAAGCGTAACAGGACTATTTAAAACAGTCCCGGCATTCCTCGTGTCTTTTCTCAGATCAAAGTCGTCGTCGGAGCAGAAGAAAGCCTGCTGTTTAGGCAGGAGTTGGTATCCATGTGAAGAGGGTTTTACTTCAGTTTAGTGCATCGTGGCTGATTTTGTTCATCTTTTACACCAGCAGTTAATTAGGGATAATGAGCACATTTGCTACCTTTTCTTGTGTCACTGAAAGATGAAGTTACGTGAACGCAAACCAATCAGCGGTGACCTCAGCTGGTCACATGTCTACACTAGAACTTGCTCTCTTTATCTGCATGCAAGTGCTGTTAATTCCGTGTTTTTATGATGCCCCCTTTTATGTATAATATATATATATATATATATAACAGCCTCTGCCCCGCTACTGATTGCATTTCACAACTAAATGAAACAAGTTTAAAGAATAGTTTGGAATTTTGGGAAATGGTTTCCAGTTAACATTCTGGCAAACATGTTAGACATCGTCAAAGAGGTGTTTCTTTAAATCACCCTCAGCTATCCATTATTTCAAACACAAGTCAGGGCCAACAGAGACCTTCATGCCTTTCATATGTCTCCTGTAAAGGAAGCAATTCAAAACCGTGTTACTGTCTTTTCTCCAAGGCCCACGGCACTTCACTCCCCCCCCCCCCCCCCCGGTCCATAAACACTGTGGCACGTCGCACTGTGGGAGTGCACTTCCAATCAATTTATATTCATCTGCTTCTGTTGAGCCACGAGCAGACATTCCTCAGATGTTACAGCTCCAGCATCATTTCCACTGCCGGCCCCCTCTCCACGTTACATTTCATCTCTGTCTACGGGCCCCTGTTTGTCATCGGCTCCTCAGCAGCCCCGCTCGCTGCGTTTATATTCATAGCAGGGGCACAGGCGCAACTGTCACATACCTGATTTAAATGCATCTCGGTGGGAATAAGAGCTCGGAAACGACCGCAGGTCTCCGTCTGGCTGTTTCGAGACAGAGAGAGCGACGGTCAGGGTTAAAATGTGCAGCTGCTCTGCGGGATGGATTGGGTGCGTGTTTTCGGGGCACATGGGGGGGGGGGGGCAGACAGACAGACAGAGCGTGGCGAGACTGGAGGTGGTGTAGCAGACGAGAGGGGGGCCTCGCCAGCGTTCGGGGCTGCACGTTAACAAGGAGTGGAGCTACCAGATGAAGCATGAGCTCTGTTGTCCAAAAGGCCCCGACATCCAATTAAGTCAAAGGAATCGGAGCCGAGGTTCTGGACACCACGACCAAAGCGTTTCTTTGCAAGGTTTTCAGGTCATCCTGTTAAACGGCAACCGTGTCATTTTTACAGCATTTAGAAGAAAAGAGAAGAAACCATTTTTATTGTCATATATACACGAAATTTGACCCATCCCTGTATATAGGGAGCAGTGGGCTGCCATTGATCTGCCCCCGGGGAGCCGGGGGTTCAGTGTATCGCTCAGGTACACTTCGACACGTGACACGTCCCAGTCGGGCATCGAACCGTTGACCTTCCGGTTCCCAGACGACCCGCTTAACCCAGTGAGCCACGGTCACCTCCGTATTAGTGCTCCGGTCTTTATATACAACCTGCGTTAACTGAGATTTTGCATTTTAATGAACTTGAAAAGTATTCCGTTACATGCACAGCACACAACATATCAGTGTTGCCTTATAAAGTATGAATTATTGAACTTTTCTCTAAGTGGACTGAGGTCACAGTGTTTTGCATGCTTGAAAGATCAGCCTTGATGGAGCTTTTTTTTTCAGATAAGAGGAAGATTTGATACAAAAAGAGATGAACGCAAATGTTTGCTGAAGAGGATACTTCTGGCAGGGTTTCATTTCGCAAAGGCCTCTGGAGGTGGAAGTATTGTACAGAAACGCATAACATTGACTTGCTGTGTATGAGCGCACGGTGAAAGAGTCTTCACAACACACCCGCACTTTTCGCTGAGATTTGTTCCCTCTCAGTGCCTCAGTACAGATAGCACTGTCCTTGGCTATCGCGTCACATGTTTTTTTCCTCAGTACATCACAAATGGTTAAATGCCAGATCAAATCATTTTGACAGCCTTGCTCAAGCATTTACAGAGCTATTCATACCAGCTACTAGCAGCATACAGCACTCTCTGCTAACCTTGTGTTTACCACACTGCTCTGACCCGCAGCCCCGATGGTCATATTCAACCCCGCGCTCCCATTCAGCCATTGTTATTTCCATGGCTTACAGACGATGCCTTCGGACAGTCAGCTGCCTCGACATCAATGGCTGGAAATGACAATGAGGCCACTGTTGACTCGACAAGAGTAGCTGCTGCATTCTCGCCGTTTTAATATGCGATCGGACTTGACATCTCTGGTCAAACGCCAGACAGAAATAAAATGTGGATTTCGGCTCATACAAGCCGTACCCTTAAGCCTAAGTACGAGAGTCTACAGCACATGCGGCCACCTCCTGGTCTGAAAAGTGAAGCCAATGTGGAAGTGTTTTAAACCGGCATTCTTTTCTCCTGGACAACAGGGTGCGACTCCTCTGGTTGCAAAAAGAAGTCCGGTTGTATAGAAGTCTATGAGATTGATTTAAAATCATATTTACTTTGAATATTACATGTTTTAGTCAATGCTAACAACCATATCGATATCTTCCCGAGTCAGAAAGTAGATCACTGTGGTACACAGTAAGCTGTCTGTGCAGGGACACACTGCTACTGTAGCCTGGAAAGGAAATACCAACCAAGACCGGTATGTTTCCCAGAATAAGCAAAAAAGAAAGAAAGGAAAGTCAAATGGACATCTGAGTGACTCGCATGAAAATGTCAGCCAACGTGTGTCTAAAGAAATAACAGCATGCAACGATGTAGAATATGTATATTTCACAGAGAAAGTTCAAACAGTGCTAAAGGTCATTGCAGCGAGTCTGGAGACCAACGAGATGACGTCTGACAGTATGCTAATTATACTGCTGCTGCAGCTGAGCCTGCAACACCACTGCACCGCTCACAATGGAGCCACCACAGGTCGTGGGGTTGCACAAATGTACTTTGAAGCTCCATGCGAAGACTCTTCTTAGAGTCAAGTATATAAAAGTGATGTCATTTTTTACCAGTTTTGTAGTAGACATCTTTATAGGGCGTTAATAAAGGAACTCCATTAGTGTCTTCTGTGGCTCTGGATGAGGTTTTCAAGTCTGAGACAAATTTGGACTTGTTGTCCAAGGTGCTATTATTGGGCCAATGTGTCACTGTGGCTCAGTGGTAGAGCACGGTTGTCCTTCAACCAGAGGATCGTTGATTCGATCCCCTGCTCTGCTAGTCCATGTCGACATGTCCTTGGTCAAGACACTTAACCCCTAAATTGCTCCCTTAGCTGTGCCTACGGTGTGTAAACGCAGAGGGCGGGTGGCACTTTGCATGGTAGCCCCTGCCATCAGTGTACGAATGGGTGACTGAAGACATGTAGTGCTAAAGCGCTTTGAGTGGTCGGAAGACGAGGGAGATACAGTCCGTTTACCATTTAATTGAGAAACAAGTTATTTATACCGCTACATAACTTTGGGTAGAGGGTAAACTGCTGTTTTGAATATTATAGTGTTTTTCAGTGGAGGAGATCAAGACAGGATCAGTGTGGCAGTCGACCATTTCTCCCACAGGAACACGCAGGAAAAAAACAAAGTGTCTGTTCATTTTCTCACTGGCTGACGCCTCCGGGGTAGAACAACATTTGCAAGGCCTACCCTGGAAGTGTGACCTCGGGCCCTGGCCTGGTACTTAGACAAGGAAAGCTAAACAGGTTTTGCATACCAAGAGAGGTGCCTTCTTGTTTTCAGTCCAGCGGGGAGCCACGTAATAGCAGACTGGAGCAGGTCAAACGATCCCTCCCTCCAACTTCCCCTCTGTTTACTCGGCCCTGAACACCTGCTGTCTCTGAGCCTGTAAATTCGGGGTGGCAACACAGGAGCAGTGCAACGTATATGTGGGAGTGCAGCACACAAGGATTAATTGCCGGCACAGTCATGAGAGCCCTTTCCTTCCCCCTGTTTCTCTCTGACGTCTCTCACCGGAGACTCCAGAACCCCTACTCCAAAAGCCCTACATGCCACCTCTGCCAACAAAGATGAACGAGGATGCATCCGTGGTGATAGACCCAAGCCTTCACACCTCCCAGTGAGTTATATATGTATCTATTAGTTGGACATCTGCTGGGGAATTTCAGTTGAATACAAGGAGGAAGTTTGAAAATGAGGAGAAAGTGTTGAAAATGTGATTTTCTCACCAAGCAACTGGATCAGACACAGATAGTAGGTTGCGTAGTGTGTTATGCACCTATCTATCTATCTATCTATCTATCTATCTATCTATCTATCTATCTATCTATCTATCCATCCGACCCTGGAGTTCCTCCCGGACTAACACAGCACGGTATGTGTTATATGTACTCATTCATACTCACATTCTCTCGTACAGGCATTTTAGAGCATCCAATTCATTTAACCTAACACCAGCTCTAATGTGTTTTGACTGGGTTGTGTCAGATCAGCATAGTTTGAACGTCTGAAGGGAAATCTTCACAGACCTTTAATATCAATCCACTCAAGCCTGAATCACAGACCAAAATGAGGCTTGCTGCAAAAAGGCACAACATAAACCAAATGCCAGAAAAAAGGCAAATGTAAAACATTACCACTGCCCACTGGCCATGGGGCCCTAGCGGCGGCAATGTTGGTCAGTTAGCTGGTAGTTGGTTCACCAATTTGGTGAACACGGTAACATTTGTGGGACAGAATCCTCTGGCTTTTAATTTGGTACCATCAGTAAGTCAAAACGTTTACTTATCAGGTGATATAGCTGCTAGATGGAGAAGCAAAAGTTTGGTTTAGAGTTTGGTGGTTCTTGGACATTGTAAACAATGCCTCTAGAGCCACCAATACGTTGACATCCATGGTTTTGTGTGAGATATCTCGACAGCTATTGGATGAATTGGCACAGCCTTTGGTACATACATGAAGTGCTCTCACAGAATAACTTTGGTGATCCCGTGACTTTGCATCTAATGACGCCATCAGGTCAGAATGCCAATTTGTCCAGTACTTTGGTCAATGACAAATTAAAACGAATGACATTTACAGATATAAGTTGCATTTTGTGCTAATTGGCAAATGGTATGCAAACATTTTAACTAAAAGTGCGAGCATCAGCAGGTGTCACTCTTCTGACACTGAAATTATATGGCAAATATTATAGTGCACCATTAAGGAAATAGGGAGTTTTTTGAGACAAAATAAATGATATAATATGATGTATAACTTGAAGTCTTCATAATGAATAAATGTCACCCATTATGATGATATCAGCCGCTTGAATGGGCTTCATGAATAAAGTCTAAATAATTGTAGTCTATTAATTATGCCCATTCAACTGGCTAATAACATTCAAAATCGGTATCAGTGTTTTAAATCTTTTCCGTGTGAAAGAAACAGGAACAGCGTCAGCATCGAAATAAACCTATGAGTAGTTAAACTTGGTGTTGTGTTTTATATGACCATCCAATTAAATCAACAACCACTTAAAGCTGCTAACAGTTGGAAATAAAATGTATTTAAAAGGTTGGAATCTCAAGTGGTGGCATTTTATTTTACTGCCACAATGCCAACTTGCCAATTGTTTTACAACCACTTATAATTTGGATTTGGAGGCATGCATGCGTCTAATTTGCTGGAACACACACCTGAAATGAAGCACAGTCAAACTTCAGTAGACATCACTTGCGTTCCATAGTCCACCATCCGTTTGATTTCATTCACCTGCTCCCAGGTGCCGATAGTTGCTGATAAGATGGCTCCAATTAAAACATGCAAGGCTCAAAGTGCAGAGCATCCGAGTTCCTATTCAACTTGTAATAATGAAGATTGGGCTTATGTGAATATTTTCTTCATGTCATTTTTTGTTTGTTTGCTTTTACGTCACATAAAACATTATGTATATGCTTTTCTTTTAAGTCAAGAATTTTCTATTTTCAGTTTCACTACATTTCTTAAGTCCCCTTGTTCCTCTGTTCCCAGGATCTGCGGTTTTCTAAATTTGTTCAGTCGTGATTTAACAAATGAAGGAATATTTCAACATCAGCTTTTTGTCCCCCAGCAGTACTGATGAAATAATTCATGCGTTTATACTCTTCTGCCTTGACCTTGAAAGTCCTACCTGATTCAACACTGCAGATTTACACCACATCAACTGCTTTGCAGTATACTTTCTGAATCCACTTGACTGTTCCAAAAAGGCCTCTCAGATCCAGGGGTTTATGTCTTTGAGCTGTGGCTGATTCAGGTCAACGTCAGGTGGCCATGGAGGTTTTCCCGTACTGGCTTCGGAGCAGTACAAGTAAACACATGTTTCCACCAAGCAGTTCAGTTTTCACACTTTAGAACAGGTATCAGCAGAAGTTGTGGATGGTATCGACAGAACCATTCCATTCTTGGTACCACCTGGGTCGGTGTTCCATGTGGCCCGAGACGATTCGACAACTAAAACAATGGAAGACCACTCATTCGAGAGAATCATTTGTAGCATCACCACAGTGATCAGTGGAGAATCCCGCCTTCACTTAGGGGCTATCAGACGTGAGTGGAGTCATGCTGTGGAAACACGGCATTAGTATTCAGTCGCCCGGCACTGCCTCTGCTTCAAAACATGTTTTTATAGATCCAATATTCTGACTAATGGCTGTTTTTTCTGTAGCATAACAGTGTTTTGTCACGTTAGCGCATCCATCTGCTGATTTTGCTTTTATATCTTTTATACAGATATTGATAACTCACAGATATTTTGATAGATTTCATTCTTTCTTTCTAAAGCCGTTTGAACCTCTTTGGTGCAGATGCTCCTATGCTTTGTATTTTGTAATTGCACATTTAAGGGGCGACCGTGGCTTACTGGGTAGAGAGGGTTTGTCCGCCAACCGAAAGGTCACCGGTTCGATCCTCGGCTGCACCGTGTCCTGTGTCGAAGTGTCCCTGAGCAAGGCACTGTACCCCTAACTGCTCCCCGGGCACCTGTCATTGGCAGCCCACTGCTCCCTATATATACAGGGATGGGTCAAATGCAGAGAACAATTTCCCCACTGTGGGACTAAAAAAGGAATGTTTCTTCTTCTTCTTTATTTCCCTTCCTCTCAAAATATTTTGTACTTGGGAGTTGACAAAGTTATACAATTACTCAACTTTAACAATGCAACTACCAGAAGCAATGTTTACATCTGCTACGTCAATTTTGAATTGTTGGTGAAATTCGATTCCAACGATCCAACACAGCTTGCTGATTGTTGATAGTAAGGAGCCTTTTGAGTAGTGTGGACTCTTCCTCGGATACTCAAAGCGCAAAAGATGGAGCTGCTTTTGTGTTTAATTAAGGGATCGCTTAGCGTCGGCAGCGTAACAACTTCTCCCAGGATTGATTTGACAGCCCCTAAGCCTGCCTCTTTTTGGTAGCTGGCACATCCCATCTGTTTGTCACCTCTGAACATGAACAGATTCTCTCGAGCTGAAAATGTGTTGCAAAGCTAATATTTACGGGAATACCAGCCATCCCAATGCATCGCCAGAGCTTGCAGCGCGATGCCTGAACATTGGGCTTATGGCGCACACTCTGCATGACAAATGTGTGCTGGTGTCGGTGACACATGTGATTAGAAAAGGCAGCCCCTGGAGCATTACACAGTCCTAATGGAGACACAGCGTTTAGGGGAGGGGGAAAAAAAGAAGAGAAAAGGCTCGACCGTGTTCGAGAGTAATCAGTTAAAGCGGCAATGATGATGCTCTAACATGGACGGTCAGTTCTAACATCATTAATAGGGCATGGCCACGTAATAGCTACGCTCTGAATCGTTCATCATTTTTAACCCCTTCATCTCTGATGGTCTGTATGAGCCAACAGCTTCTTCCCTCCAATTATGTATTAGTTAGCAAACATAATTTGACGCAGTATTTCAAAGACAGCTGCCGAAGCAATATTGTCAAATTGCATGCTGTCTTGAAGATTTTAATGGCTATAACTTTGTGTGAAGATGAGGGATCTTAAGTTATGTTCCTGTGTGCACATCACTCAGTTCCCTGCAGCTGAAAATGGTAGTTAGATTGATTTTATTTTTTTTTTTTCCTTCCTCTAGACTCGCTGGCTTTAAAACCTCACTGAGGATTTTAATGTGACCACCATCAGAGCGTTTCCTCCAAGCTGGGCCTTTTGACCGGTCAAGGGGATATCGAGAACTGACAGAGGCCAACTTCAACCCCAGAGGCTCAGCTCATATATAATTATTTACAGGCAAAAAAAAGAAAAGAAAAGAGAAATACATTTTTAAAAGGTAATGGCAAATCCCTTTCTCCCGTCCTCTGATTTACAGTTCCACAGTTTTATTTTCAGCACACTGTCAGAACCTTTTCACAGTCACATAAATATGAATCAGCAGAGATGTTTTATAACTGAGCTATTTGCGTGCTGAGATCAGGGACAATGATGATATTGTTACGACTCCCTTCTCCAAAGCACAATCCCCCATTTAATGCGCTCATTGCGCTGTCAGGACATTTTGAAAATCACATAAATATAAATCAGCTCTGACTAACAGATTGTGGAGCTGACGCCGATGCCCCGATCATTTGTTTTTCTATCAGTTAAACTTCCATGTTTTCCCCACGATTGTGCAAAAAGACACCCTTAATGTGATCTATATGGATACATTATCTGGATAATGACATCTCATTATGTAGACTTTTGCATTGACACCTGGCGTCAACGATCATTGTGATTATCGTGATTTGTGATCAGATTTTAATGTGCAAATTATGTAGGCAGAGCTGGCAGACAAACAAATCAAGGGAGGTGATGCAGGATACTCTTGAGCGGCTGCTATGACCCTGAACATGTTAAATACTGAACATGTTAATGCCTGCACTTCTTCACGCTAACCTTTGTCACACAAGGAAGGTTTGTTTGTATCACGGTTTATTTCCCTGTATACCAACAGCTGCACCTCCAATCACCAGTCCGTCAAGCTCCTGAAGTTCGCGGATGACACCACCCTTATTGGACTCATCTCTGGTGGGGAGGAGTCCGCCTACAGGTGGGAGATTGAACATCTGGTGAGGAGTGAACAACTTAGAGTTCAACGTTCTAACGACAGTGGAGATGGTTGTGGATTTCCTTACCTGCCTCTATCACTCTGTGTGTGACTCCCCCGTCGGCGTTGTGGAGTCCTTCCGCTTCCTGGGCTCCACCATAACCCAGGACCTCAAGTGGTCCACAGGGTTCATCAATACAGCCCGGGACCCCCACTGACTGTGTCACTTACATTCCAAGGACAATTTCTTCTTTATTAATATGCACTTGACACTTTAATAACATTTATTTTAACAAACTCCTATTTGTTCACCATGTTTTATTGGAGGTTTTCATATTTTAAATGATATGTTATACTATTGTTCTGTGTTAATTGTTATGCACTAATCACCAATCCAAATTCCTTCTACGTGTAACGTACTTGGCAATAAACCGTTTCTGACTCTGCTGCTGATTCAGTTTAAAGGTTGCAATGCTTCCATTTTGATCACTGGCAGCTAGTTCAGTAAAATAACAGCCGAGTAGGAGTGAGAAAGACAAGAGGCTTTTGTAAGTGTTGGACTCAGAGTGTAAGCAGATGGCTATTTGCTGAACGAATCTGACTGTCAACAGTACTCGTTCACTTTTAGCAAGCACTAAGCACAATTTATTTTCATCTCCATTTAATAAACTGATGATCTAATTTGAGGATTACACATTGCAATACTTTGGCATTTGAAGTCATTCAATTCTACTGGATTGACTGGATCAGAGTCTGATGGTACTAGAAGTCACTGCGAGGGATTGAAAACATTTTCACAGATGATGAAGTCTTTGGGCTAACGTGTGTCACGCGATCCTGCAATTCCAACAATGGCCACCAAGATCCCGTTACAGCCCAGCACTCTTCCAGGGGCAGCCCATTCCCGACAAATACGTGCAGCTTGGACGGCGGCTTCAAACTACAAAGGTGTACGTGGCGGTAAATTTGGCAAGAGCAAAAGGAGGAAGTCAGGTGACGTAGTATGAAGAGCAACAAAAAACACAGGATATTCACCAAGGAGACTGGTGTTCAACGTTGACTTATTCTATGTTACATGAGTTCAGTAACATAAAGCAACACAACGTACTTAACTTATGTTGCGTATACTTAACATTTGACATAATGTGCAACGTAAACCGTTGTTTCCTATGAACGCAGACGTTTATTCTGAAAAGACCATGTATACGTGTGAAAATTGACTAGAGCGTCATAGTTTGAAGCGTGGGGGTCACTGACCAAGCTGCCAGTTGGGAATGAATAACGTGTTGTCCTGGGAGTTCAGCTACATCTACCGACAACATGCAAGGCGAGGGTCACGTGATCGATGGAGATCAGCCAGATCGGCAATGGAGAATTATGCTATAGCGCCCATCACAATTTGAGCCGCCCAGATGTTAGTAACGGATGTAAATAGGGTCATACAATGAGGGTACATGTCTGGATTGCTATATTATGCAAATGTATTTCACTTTAATTAACGCGTAGACTGCTTCTGCATGTGACTGATATCCAATCATCTCACTTGTCGTGTTCTCACATTCTCCCGGTGCTGCAGTGCTAAGACACTGTGTCTGAGTAAATGTTATCACGTTGGGGACCAGCAGCTGATTCTTCACTTTTGTCTCTGAATTATTAACGGAGGAATGTGCCATTGATTTTATCTTCTTGTGAGTGTTAATTAATTAAACAGCCCTGCCTCTTTACGCTGCTCTTTCATTATAAGTGAATTAAAGAATACCCAATGTGAATTATGTCTAATCAGAGGAAGAGATTTCAGCAATTAAGGTGCCCTCCAGTCTGGAGGTGAGAGTAAAAATATGTTGCAGACTTGCTCATAAATCCAAGTATTGATTGTAACACGGAGGCAGCGTGATTCAATAATAATACCACAGCTCTCCCCGTGCATTGCAATGTCAATTCCCATACACGGAGAGAGACAATGATTGGAGGCCATTAAGCCGACTGCCGGTGGCATCGGGAGCTCAGAATATTGTTCCTCGTGTCGACGGAGCTGTTGTGACTTTTGGTGTGAACATTTTAATGAGAAGACCTCGGACAGCATCTTTACATTTTGCAGTCAGTTTACGGAGCTGAGCTGAATAACAAGTGAGCATCAAATAAAAACACACGCTGATGAAAAAAAAGCAAGGTAATCAAAATAAGATATGAACCGAATATAAAGTAAAAGTCAACCCAACGAAAGACTTTTTTAAAGGTTTTTTAAGGTGATGGACGCGCCACACAATGGATACGAGTAAAAAACGTCCACATGCAGTTTTCCACACATATGCTGGTCATTATAAAAGGGGGAAGGCATGTTTATACACCTAATTACTTTTTGCAGGTATTTTCCTTGGTCTATGTTTTTGTCTTCTCCTTCATTGTGAGGCATTCTGCAAAGTCAGTTTCAAGATGTGGGCTATAAAGTTCAATGATTGTCTTTGATTGATTTTTGATAATGAGCTGTTGATGATGGATTACAGGTACATACAGGTGCTGTAAAACGCCGCAGGTCTTACAGACTGCTGGAGCAGACAGGGGTATGATATGCAAAAAGCTGTTTAAGGGGAATGTTTATTTATGGCTGATGTGGAAGTGGAAATCAAGGTGTTTGCCATTGTTTCACAATGATTGGGATTTAATGAAGGTGGCAAAAAAAAGTGTATATGTGTGTAACAGCTGTGGTCTGCGTTGGATTTAGTGTCAGTTGTCCAGTCGAGATTGAACAGGGTGTACGGTACGCAGGTGCTGGTTAACAAAACAATAAGCACACTGTATTAAAGGCTCCCAGGAAATGAGGCACTCTCATTTAATGTTTTCTAGATCATAAATCTGAACATTGGATAAAGCCAGGGTCAAAATGCCTGTTTCATTTTGTTGACATATAAGAGTTCAAGGTTTTTACAGAGGGGATTTTGGATACCTTTTTTTTTTATCACTCCATAAATCAGAAAATACTGTCAACAGCTATACAAATCAATATTCGCCATGTTTTTAACAATAAAATGTCCCATAAATCCAGCTCTGAATGATATATGAACAAATCCCTCCGAAAAAAACATGAGAATATAGAAAGGAATGAAGCAAGAAAGCTCAGTTTTTTAAAGCAAGTTATTGTTAAATTCCATATATTTTGCAAGACGCACAAGTGAATCGGGTAAATAGTGTCACTGATAGATATCACCGTGAAACTACCAGTTGATTACTCACATCAGGACAGTCATTCTTTTGTATTACACGTTTTCTGAAATTGTATGTTTAAATATGCAAATGCGGCATTTATTACCTGATGCTAACTTTTGGTGAATTTAGGATGAATCTACAGACAAAGTGTGAAATGAAAAAATACCTAAATGTGTATTTTTGGATGCTTCCTTTCCCCTAGCCTGAAAGAAGATATGTTAATAGCTAAAAATCTCAAAATTGACCAGTGCATGAAAAAAAACAATGTTTTCGTCTCCCCTTAACCACACGTACTCACACAATATCTCTAATGTTCAAGCCTAAACACCAAGATTCAAATGACTTGCAAGTGTTTTAGAGGAGGGCAAGGCATGTCACAACCCCTCTGTT
Organism: Lycodopsis pacificus; assembly: GCA_028022725.1. Taxonomy (NCBI): domain Eukaryota; kingdom Metazoa; phylum Chordata; class Actinopteri; order Perciformes; family Zoarcidae; genus Lycodopsis; species Lycodopsis pacificus. Next base: position 26,240,758 of record CM051691.1, read on the forward strand.
CTCTGATAGCATGTTATCTAATGCGAGGATGGTATATATTTGGAAAAGATCTGAAGCCACAGTGGAGCCGTGGAGGATGCCGCAGCGATGACCTGAACTCTCCAGTGGCATCAGATAAAGTTCTGTGCAGCAGATAGGGAAGAGGAAGCAGCCTAGAGCAGTGGCAGAGATGCCAACCCAGAGAGTAGGAGTGAATGATCGTCTGTGTCAAAAACCTGCTCCAAGATCTGGGAGAAACTAAAACAGGATTTTCCACCTTAGTTACTAAAAGCGAGTCATTCATCACCTAGCGAGGAGCTGTCTCGCTGCTATGTGCGGGAAAAAAGAGCACGAGAGGCGGATCGAAATTTCTGCAGAGAATTACAGCTCAAAAGAGTCACTAATTAGTTTGGTGCGCTTTTTTTCACCATCCTTGTGCAGGAAAGGCGATATACTGTAGACATTAGTCCGTAGTCGGGAATGAGGTTCAAGATTTCAGAGCCACAGAACGGTGAAAGCACCGTTTAATATGCAGGCCGTGCCATTGGTGAAGGACGGAGAGGAAGCGGTAATAGTAGTTGTTGTAAATTTAACACACCAATTTTTGAAACAAGACTTTATTTGTAGCACAGACACAAGTGATAAAACGTCAAAAGCTCATCCAAAAAACAACAATTTAGTTACCCAGAAGACAGACGAGAGAGGTGATAATGGAATCAGTGCCTTCACGCGGGTGTATTTTTAGCCACTCTAGCAGCAGTGCTCTGGGGACGGCGGTGTTGGTCGCTTGGTCTCCGACACTCGAGTCTGAAATAATCTCGATAGCTATGAACTGAGTGTGGCGCAGGAATACAAGCACATGGTCCTCAGAAGATGAATCCGAAGCACTGCTGTGATCCCACAACTCATCAGCTGTATCACCAGCCCCATCGCAGAACCCATTCGTTACTTTGTGATTCTGTCCCTGCCCAAATCTTCGAGGGAAAAAAAAAAAAAACGTTGCCTCAAGGGGGCTTTGCATCTGTATTTTAGTGATCCCACAAATGTTTTCTTTCTACCAGGAATGATAACTTTTTTCGCTCGAGGCAAAACCGACGTCTAAATCCAATATTTCCACAGATTGTGCTCTTCTTCTCTGCTGCGCTATAGCGATTGGCGGGCCGGGGCTGTGGCCGGTGCAGTCTGATTTAAAACATGTAGCCCCAGGCCAACACTTTATCATTTCAGGCAGACAGTGGGAATGGAACGTACTAACATATACGTTTGACTCAAACCTGCTATTGTCCCCCTGGTTACATACCATCCTAAACGCAAGCATGTTAACGTGACAATATTAGCTTAGCATATAGGTATGCTGAGAAATTAAGATGCTAAATGACAAATGACAGTCTAATAAAAGTTCAGCTGAGCTTAGAGGTTAAATTCACCACCTTTAATGTGAATGTCTAATCGGTGTTGATGGTGGATTGAATCAATAAATTCCTCAGTGCGTGTTACATTGACCAAGAAATCAGTTCAGCAGCTACAAAATCTTGTTGTTCTTCCCGCATCCAGGGCTTCATTTGACAGTGCACGTAGATGGAGGCGATGGAGAACTACAGGCTGCTGTTTCAGCTTGGATTTATAGTCTTCCACCGAGATGGATTTCAGTCAAATTATATATTAATATCCTCATTTTAAGGCTCTATGAAATGTCAATAAACAAGAGTGTTCAATTTCTGTCTTGCCCTAAAAATACGATATGTAAGAAATGATGCAAACTAAATAATAAGCAATAAAAAATGTAATATAGCAAACAGTTATTTAAATAAGCAGCACCCATCCCGTCTTATTGTTCCCGTCCTTTATTTACATCGACAGTTTCAGTGTTTTGCAATCTGGAAGGCAATATACTCCCCTGAGAGTATTTCACAGCATAACTATTCATACTTGTGATTTTGTGAAAGTTGCAACACTTTTTCAATAAAAGGTTTGACTAGAAGCGCCCAGGCGGACGACCAACCACTTTTCGGTTGACCCAGAGCGACCTCAGTCTGTCTTGAGATCAGTTGTTAAAGCTACTGGGAGCTATTTCATTGAGTTTCCTTTTTGTGAAATGCTCTGAGGGAATGTGAGCTTCTTCTTTGAAACAGATATGCTGTGTATATGTCTAATGCTGCGTTCACACCGGTCGCGTCGATTTTTTGACGCACTGCAAAAATCGCGTCCAACGCGCCGCCGGTCGTGTTCACACCAAACGCCGCAAAATCGCGTAGCGCTGGAGAGGGGGCGTGGTTTATCGACTGGAAGCCGTTCACCTGGCCGTCATTTCTTTCCGCTATCAACCGTGAAAGGAATAAGGACAATTGCTGCTTTGTACGTGTTGTGGAAGTCCCTCAAACGTCGGAATGCCAAACGCTGTCATGTCTGGTTCATAATATTGTTCAGAGGAGCTCCGTGGATTGTATCGAGCTGTATTCACTGTGTCTAGCAAGCCACAGGTCGCTGTTTACTACAGCTGTAGGAACACAAAATAAACTGATTTGGCTGAGATTCAACGGCAATAAACTGACAAAAAGGGATGCCGATTTGTACTTGTCTTTTCCGACAAAAAGGGACTCCGAAATAACTACGTAATGATACCGATTTGTAGGCTACTTTTCTTCTCAATGGAGCTCTGATGGATCGGTGCTAGGCTATGCTAACATCGTAGCAGCTCCACCAGCACTCAATAACGTCACGTAGACGTAAATACGGCAGCGTCTATTCATTGTTTGTACCGTATGGTTTACACACACACATGTATACACATAGTTTGGTCCGGTCTCTGTTGATATGAGGTATCGTAGAGCTCTGGGTGAACACAGACGGCTACAGGATTTATTTCCTGATTCAACAACGGCAGGAAGTCAGTGATGAGGGGGGGAGCAACTCAACGCTGATAGGCTATCGCGCCACAGCGTCACGCGATTATTTCGCAGAAGTTGAAAAATTTAAACTCACGCGTTGGCGATTTCGCGGCGGGCCACCAGTCTCATCGCGTCTGTGCATAGACTTTGTATGTAATCTCGACGCGCGTCAAAAAATCGACGCGACCGGTGTGAACACAGCATAAGGCTTTTATTGTGAAAGGTAAGAACAGAAGAAGTCAATCTGGTCCACGCTGCCTTCATCACGGTTGAAAGCGTGATTGATTGATGGCTCTATTCGCGGCGCCAATGTTTTTTGTCAAAGTATTCATGGCAAAAATAACAGTCCAAAAGAATATATTGACAACAAAAACCTCCCCTTGTGTGAAGGCCTTCAGAGTTTGACTATTAATTCAAACTCCAGGAGGAAAAGGTAGTTTTACGTGTTCTTTTTTATCTTTTGACTTGTGTTTTCATTGAGTATTTATTGGACTTACTTTGGTCTTAATGTTGTTTTTAAATGCCCTTTGTCATGTTTCAAGCAGGCATGTGGACCCAGATGTGGAAACAGCAACAGATAGGAGACAGGAACTCAAGAATAAACTAATTATTTTTAAACTCCAAATAAACACTGGGAAAATAAGACAGGCAGAACAGGAGGAGCAACGATTCGGCTTCAACAACGACGTCAAACGAACTGACAAAGAACTCAAAGAGCAGATAAAAATACACGAGGAGCTCATCACAAGACGAGGCGCAGCTGGAACTGAAATAAGGAGGGAAGCGCTACGATTGGGTAACATAAGGAACACACAGAGCAAGCACAGGAAACTCAAAATATAATAACATCAGCAGAAAAACAGATGGGGAAAAAAAAACTTCCAGAAAACAGTGTACAGCTAGCGCAACAAATAGAATGCCACCAGAACACAACACAAGTCTCAGAATAGAAACAGTGCAGATGTTTTAGGGTGGACATTAGCCAAACAACTGAACACACCAGTCCAACAGCACCATGACAACCAGTGTTTAATGTGCACTAACTGTGTGCATTCTCCTGTTCCATAACCCAGCTGGGGAGGAATAAAGTTATTGATTGAACACACGTGTTTGTGAAAATAATATTGTCTTAAATATGGATGCTTTTTACAAAATAAAACAAGTGAATTGATGGAAGACTTTTTTGGACAGCTTCCCCCTCTGTAGGCTCTCCCCAACTCTTTATTTAATATAATTAAAGGTTTGGAGACATTCCATAAGATATTTTCATCAATTTGGCCACAATACATGAACAACGATTACATACATTCAGGTGTAGATGGAGCTTGAATGAGGTGGTTTGTCCTCGACTGGATTGCTGTCAGTACAGAACCCAATGAATCAATCCAGGCTCACTCCCAGCTCGTCAGTGGCCCTCGGCGCTTGACACCAACACGCCAAGGCCCCCCTTTAGCTGTCTGCATGAGATGCACTCGGATTTGACTTACTCCTATGTCATTATTCAACTTATCTTCAAACGATGCTTCGATGTCTTTCGAAAAAAGTTCGGAACAAAAGTCCAGCAACATGTGTCAACTTCCGCTCGTTACATGCAATTAATAGAATTTTTAAGGAACTTTAAAGAACACGCTGTATCTAAAAAGGTAAAAACAAATTGCTTTCCCTAACTCTCTGCTCTTTCACGGGGTTGTCAGGCTCCATTACAGCAGGAGACAACCTTCCGACCTCACGTCCCGGAGCACTTGTGCCGCTTTGCAGCACAGCAAGTCACCAGCCGTGCTACCTTTGCTATCTAATGCATAATTTGGTGCCTAATTTGACAGTCCTCGCCTCAGCCCGTTTTGCCCGTAAGGTTCTCAGTCAGCAGAACAATCGCATGCAATTTTTTATCGAAGCGCACATCTCTTGTTGATATTGAAACCCTCCTTGTCATCACCATGAGTCTGGGAGCCTCGCTTTGGCACTCTATGCTGTTTCTTTTTACCGAGGACGGGATTTTGTTTTTGTTCGTTAATGGTGTGGCGAACTAAAACAAGGACAAAATTTTACCTACAATTTTTGGTTTGAATGCAGTAGATGGTGGTGTGTTGGCGGAGAAAATTGAAACGTTGCCTCAAACATCCAGTCCTCATACTTACTAGGGGTGGGGGGAAAAATCGATACAGCATAGTATTGCGATATACGGACGCCAAGTATCGATATTTTATTATATAAACTATTAAAAAAAAAAGAAAATTTAAAAGAAAGAAAAATCAAATCAATTGCTTTTTCAGTCCACTAGATGGTGCTGAGTTGTTTTCTGGTGAGGTCAGCAGAGGTGCCGGGTCTGCGTGCGTGATTGGTAGGAAGTTGGTCGAAACAAAGATGGCGACATCAGAGAAAGAACTCAGATAAAACATGTTGTTGACACAGTTTTCCTTTGGGGACATAATTTGAAGTTGAAAAAAATAATAAATCGCAATATATGTTATCACAATACTCAGAATATCGAAGTATCGTGATAATATCGTATCGTGATCTCTGGCGATTCCCACCCCTAATACTTACTGTACTTCTGCATCTCATTTGGGAGGCCAGTTCGATTACTTAACAGGAGTCCTTCACAGAGACATGCTGCAGAATTCTTGCGATTATCCTTTTGTAGTCCTGAACCAAAGTCCTCCCCAATCCTATTTGTTGATAATTCCAGTCTGTGCTGGCTTAAGAAACCTGGGAAATAAAAGTTGCCATTCTCGCCAATAAACACAATGCCATTATATCAGGCTGTAATGAAATCGACCGGCATGGGCTACTCCGTCTCATCTGCAGTCATTGCTGGCACTCTGGAGATGGACTCCCCGTGCGCGTTCACTGTGTGGAGTGTTTTATCAGCAAACAATGATTCAATGTTTTGTGGTCTACCACAAGCTGTGCTTCTCACACATCAAGTGGAGTGCTATTAGAGGATACTTGGGGTGAGGCGGGGCGGGACAGAGCCTCTCTGCAGGAATTGTGCGGACCGAGCCATCTGATACACAGGCCACGTCTGTGTTCAGAGCTCAGCGAGGTTCAGGACTCCTGTGTGACAGCGGCAGTGTTTGCCAAGGGGGGGAAAGGCCACAGCAAAACAAACGCGCTGCTTTAGTCCGGTGGAAGAGTGTGAGAGCTGGTCCTGTTTGCCAAAGTCCTCAGTTCTTTCCTAAAAACAGGGGAGAAAGACGCTGTCTGTGAGGAGCCACACCTATAGTCCACATTTCATCTCACACTCTATGATCTCAAATATCTGCAAGCTCCAAATCTGACTTCTGACATGTGCATTTGAGCATGATGTATGGAATAAATCGGAGTGCAGCCAAGTCTATTGATGTCACTCTCAGACGGCAGTACAATAAGTGTGCAGAGCAATCTTTTGTGTCTGCAGCTGCCATCTTATTTGACCTTAAAGTCTTTTGTGAAGGAGACAATTGACCACAGCCACAGTTTAGTTCCCCCATATTGACCCGCAGACGAACTGTTTGGTTTCCACCCAAACGCTCCCAAATAATATTCAATTTTTGAATAGTTAGACAAAAGGGAGGACATGCAGGAAAGCCAGTTTCCTACAGTATTACCCATGCTCATCCACCATGAATATGATACAATACATTCACATTTCCTGTTGAGTGAGCAATAGAAAGGCAGTTTTAGCACTGCTGCTGACTTGGCAAGCACATCATATTTTACATTGTAATGTATGTCAAGGGGGAGCACGTCACATTGAGAAAGTAGCCAGAATTTTGGAGCAAAAACAAGTACGTACTTTTCAAGTCTGAAAAACAACATCTCAACCCCAGCATGCAGCTAAAATCTATTTGACTGCCACACGAAGAGGAGAAGAAGAATGCATGAGACGCTGAGTTCTTTCGAATATCTTGAATAGTTTTTTAGCTACATAGGTCACTGCAAGCTTTGCATCATCTCTGTGTATATTATTAATGCTGTTTGACTATATTTGCCTTCCAGGTGAAAGTGCACTCACAGAACTATATCAACTACTCAGAAGGGCAGAAAGTGATGTGAGTAAAAGTTTTTTTTGGGGTCGACAACCATCCTCTTCCTCCCGTCAAAACCTGCCACGATCGTATTCACAAACAGTTTTTCCAACCTGTCTCAAACCCTTCTTTTTAATTTTTTATTTCAATAATCTTTTGCCGTACCACTTTAAAAAAAACAACAAAAAAAACATTAAGCATTCGCACCTATAACTTTTCCTGAATATCAGCAGGTCTATTAACACTTAAAGAATAATTAGAATAAAACACAATTGAAATTTCTATGCATGTGAAATATGGTTTATTCATTTATTATATTCACTAATTACATTTATGAATGAAGTACTTATTATAATTATATTTAGTGGTTATTTATAAATACATCTTCATTTTCACGACAACTGAGTACGATTTTATTTTGTCATGAAATTTTGTACAGACACTAACATTCCAGTTCTCACTTATCCTGTGAAATATCTCCACATCTCCCGGATGGTTCGCCACAACATTCTGCACATACATTCACACGTTGTAAGCATCCTAGCATTAGCATTAGTTTAACCCTGTGAGGTTTGATCAAATACTATTTAATAGAATTACAGCTATGTTATGCTACTTTGCTATAAACCATTTATATCCGTTTACACACCAGGTCGGATGAACCGCATTATAACTTATTTATTGTGTTTATATAGTTATGAATGCTAAATAGGGGAGGTTTTAGTTGAGTGTTACACCATTCCACTGTCAAACCAGAATAGCTCACTAGCCAGGTGTGTTGTGGCTGCATGTGCCCCCTCTCTTTCTATCACACACACACACACACACACACACATCTTCTACAGTATTAATTATTCATCGGAGCTACATGTCTAAGGCTGTTGGCATATATATGACCACTGCGGTGCAGATCAGGTCGCCCCGGGCAAGAGAATCCAGTGTCAGTGCATCCGGAGCTGCTGCTGGAGAGTGCACCACATACAACACGCCACTCCGCTCATCCCCCGCAGAAATCCACCTGAGAGTCAGGCGCTCTCCCCTTGAATCCCACGACACCCTTCCGCGACGGCAGTAAATATATGAGGCGGCAGACGGATTGACAGCAATTGAATAATCCCCAGTATTTATGAGTGCAGTGGAGGACCTCCAAAGTAGTGGCATATAATGAAAGATGATGCTGATGTTGTGTGAAAACACTGAGTGGAAGAGATGAGACTGCTTTCAAAGTAATTTAATTTTGTGGAATCAAAATGCATATAGTGCTGTATGAAGGGAGGAGGCTTGGCTCCCACTGGTATGGAGCTGTCAATTCAATAATGTGTCCTTCCTGGTGCAGAATCGTATTCAATTCAGCAGAGGTTAAAACCCGATGATATGACTAGGCAATTCTCCCGCAAAGATGTTATTACTCCTGACAGTCGGGGAAAAACGGCCTCTAACTGACATACAACAAAACAATGAAAGGAATAAATGCCTGCTGCTCTGTCGACTCAGTAGAGATATGAACATTGCTAACGTGTGAAAAGCCAGTTTGAATTGGTAGGAAAAACAGAGGATTACCTTCTTTTTATTACCTAAAATATCTTATATGGTCTTTAAAAAAAAAGAGGAAATGAAAAAGAAAATTAAATTTTCATGATGTGACACACTTCACATACATTCCAGTCAGATACAAATTGTTGACACAAACGCATGCATTAGTCAGTGCAACAATATACATTTTGATGCTGGTACATCCCGATCCGACATCTAGGAAAACACTGCATGCCCGGAATGTAAAATCAATCGCAACCATCATTACAGTCGAGCAAAGATCTCCATCGACACATACAAATGTACTGAAAGTGAAATGGATATATTCAACAACACATTCTGTGTGTGGGTGTGTGTGGGTGTGTATGTGTGTGTGTGAGTGAGTGGGTGTGTTAACCTTAGACAACATGCCAACAGTGGAGACTGCTCTCTCTAAGTAATGAGATTAGCTGACAGCATTTGTGCAACAGGATAGTCTCGGTTGCAATGCACTCTTCACCAACTCCACATTCTGGTCAGATTTACTGTTGCAGGATTGTAATGTGGAATCCATTAGCTTTGCATTAACAATAAATTATTTTTACAAGAAAGAACTGAATCTCATTGGATCTTGGAATTGATGATTACTTCATGATGATTGCTCATTTTGTGGACAAAACCGTTTGTCTCTTAAGTGCAAGATGCTTCATATATAAAGTTAGCATGTTGCTATTTTTATATATTCTTACCAATACCTTACGGCATATAAATCTGTCATATTATGGTGGTTTGCGGTGGCGGATGGGTTGTGAGTGCTGGGGGCGGCGGGGCTGCAGTTGGCACTGGAGTGTGTGTGTGTGTGGGCATGTGAACTTGGCAGAGGCATGAGATGAGAAAATACACTCACCGATTCTATTGTCTCCTGGAGATTGTACATCACGGTTCAGCCTGGGTGGTGTGGTTCTAAGCTCTGCAATGCATTTACTGTCCAAAGGGAGGATTAGCGAAGGAACACGCAACAGGATTTGTCTTTGCTCCGGATTGGCTCAGTTTTCATATCTCCTTGGTTCAACGAAATGTTCGGAAAATTGTTGTATCAATGGGACCCTTTCAGAAATGCAACTGAAGTGAAATGACGGATATGATTAAATAATTCAGCTGCAGCATAGGTTTCTGGCGTTAGCTGACAAAACAGCCAGTCAGTCCATGACCTGGTGAATTATTAATTTGGAATCGTGAGCTCACCTAGAGATACTGATCATCAGTGATCTGTAGGTGGTAAAATAGTGCTTTTCCAACCGATTAAATGCCAATGTAATGAATCCTAAAGTGTTCATGGAACACAGGAACAAATTGTGTGAAATTAGTTTCATTATTTCTAATTAAATGTTGAAATATATATTTTACTATCTTATAATAGCATAAGTACAAAGTCGTCAGATGCCACCGCCCCCTAAGATTTTAGCCAATTACAATTTAGCTGGAAAGCTCAACAAATGCTAACAATGTCAAAGAAGTTCTGAATCAACCTGATAAGAGGCTGCTGTTGTAAATAAATACAGTATGCAGACACAGAAACGTCACCTTTTAATCAACTTAACAAGACTACATGTACCAAGCAGCACACTAACAGGGAAGAGCCAGTGTTAACGGCAGCAGCTAGCTAGCTAGCTAGCTGTTTATGTCAGGCTACCTAGCTTGGTAGCCAGCTAGGTGCGTAGCATTTGCATCCTTGTTAAGCTAAACGAAACAGGGGGTATGTTACTGCAATCCGTGTTTGACATTGATGGCCTAGCTTACAGTAGCTAACTGCTAACTTTATCCGGTAGCAGTTGTTGGGAGTGTTGGCAGGGAGCATGTGATTGGCATGGAAGTGTCTCTAGGAAAAATAACATTGTGAGGTAAAAATGGGAGCCAGCGTGATTATTAAACTATAAATGATTACATATTTGACATGATTATTTCTTTCACAGGTCTTCTTTTTTTTGAAGACCTATATGGGGCTCCATATAGTTTTTCTTTTTAAATGTACATGATAACAAATTGAAGCATTAAAGGCCATTAAAAGCCATGTTGATAAAGTCGATTAGATTAAATTTCAATCCCAAAGACAATGTTGATGCATTATGTTGAAATACAGAAGTAATTTAAGCTGCTGCAACATTCCCTAAGTCAATGGAACACTTGGGTCCATTGACTCCGTGTTTCAAGTGCGTGCAAACCGCACCGAGTTGTGTCTGGAGAGTCCGCCGAGCAACCTTTGAGGGAAGGATTAATAGGGGTGGGGGTCTGCTGATGCGTGCTCTTGCTCCTTCGGGTCTCCATAATTCACATTGTCAGCTGAAGAGCCGGTGCCGAGCCCCAACCCGGAGCTGTCTCTCATCATCACACACAGTCAAGAGCCTGTCAGAACAGATGAAGCCACCGGCTCAGCACTGTCGAGGAACATTGAGCCGTATTTCACATTCTCCTGCCCCGACAGGCCTCACTAAATCCAGGTCCTGCCATGAAATGCCAGACTCTGATCAAGGAAGCCCCTTGTGTGGAAACCACAGGAGAGCCACTGTGCCATGAACTAGATTAGTAATGATCGACTCGCCCTGCCTCCTCGTCACATGGTATTGGCACCAACGCTACATATCTCTCCTTCCGCGGCAGTTCAGCGTGCGCCTGTGCATGAATTCTGACGATGTGAAGTAGAAAAACAATATCTTTTAAATTCATGGCAAACTCAGAATGAAGCAGATGTGTGTGACACATGAGTTCTCTGCATTTTTCTTGTGCAAATTGTATTTCAGCGATATCAAAATTAAACTGGGGGGGATGTTCGGGATTAAATTAGTGTAATGATACGCAAAATCTCACTGCAGTGTCCGTTTGCAACAGCCGATGAGGCGTGGGAGTTCATCCGACATAGTGTAGCTGGATCTCACAACAATTATCAGCAGCTGCCGCCTGATATTTGTGCTGATATACACATCTTGGCAGACGCATGAGAAAACTGCAAAAGCCCCCATGTCCCTCATACAGCGGAAAAATCCTGGGAGTACATTCAACCGAGAGTTTCGACTCCATCAGCATACAGAATCCACATCTGTGTTTGAGTGGCTTAATTAAGCTGTAATTATGAAGTGGGGGTGCTACACCCAGCTCAGGGATTTCTGGTGCCCAGTGTCAGACCTCATTTATACCACTATATGCTCCATGATTGGCACCTCAGTCTTCCAGAAACCTCAGGGCGACATGAGCACCAGGAACAGACTGAAGAAATTATGTTTCACAGCGAGACGGAAGACCGCAAAGACGTACAAACTGGGAAATTACAGAAAGCTACAACAAGAGTGATACTGTTAATTTTCCTGGAAGATATTTATCATTGCAGGCAGATGTATTGTTAAACAATATATAAATGGAATTACACTCGTTGATTTAACATAACGGCACTTTAAGAACGTTAATCACCACGCCATCCTTTGCTTTAGCATGCTGCTGATATAAATGTATAATTCAAACAATTCAAAAACATATTTAATTAGCTCCAGGCCTGTGCGCGAGAGAACAAATTACAGAGCAGAAAAATAACCGACATATTAACATATGTCATCTGCCAGGCCCTGGTTTTATGCTAGCTGCTCAATTAAATGCCGGTTTAAATTCTCCGTGCACGTCTCTTAAAGCTGTCACACTTCTACCAGACTGTGTAAATGGCTTGCTGTGATGCATGGAACTCACAGGGCTATGCTGTGTGCTCTGCATATAACTGCATGCACGAACAAGTGTTGTGTTGATACAACTTTTTCAGCCTGTTTACCGAGCAGATCCAGCGATATTAAATTCTGTATCCTTGGCATTAGGATGTCTCATTAAACGCTACTTCTGCAGTCAGGGGTTATGGAGTAGCTTTAGAGCCAATATGTAGCTGCTGTGATTCGTGCCATAGCTGATGTGCCCCTCCTCGAAAATCAGCAGCAGAATTTTTGTTTTTTTGCATTGTGCGTTTCTGCACACCATCACATCTCACATCAGCCTCGTATCATGCTTGCAGAAATGCAATGAGTACTTGGTTGAGGTTAGAAAAAAGATTTCTTTGGTAAAATTACAACTTTACGTAACATAACAACGTAGCGTTACAAGAGTTACAGCGTCCCTACCATAGTCGTGACTATTTTCTTTTCCAAAAATTTGACATTTTCTGTCCTGGGTGCAGAAGTACACTATACCGAGAAATCTACTTCTCTGTAACTGCAGCTACAATCAATCTGGGCATATTTTAATGCTAAACTAAATGCAACACGGAGAAATAGGCATAAACCCAACCTGACAGCTTTTGTGCATTATTTTGTGGTATTAGTACATATCAAAGCAAAAGTACAGCGTATATGTTAGTCGACATCAGAATGAGCTGGGGTGCCCTATGTTTTGCCGAGACTTGTCTGGATCCGGAGGGCCGGTGGACAGCGTCGGGCCAGTCTGTGTGCCGATCTGGCGAAGCAGAGTCTCTGGCGGAAAGGAAGGAAGCGGCTTATGAAGAATAATGCATACATTTGGAGGAAACAGACCTAAGCCTTTAGCTTCTGAAATAATCAATGAAGTTATGGTGGTTTATACATTATAGGATATATATATAATTTCAAATTGTATCTCACCCGACCTGTGAGAGGCAGCAAAGTGCCGCGAGGCATGAAGTATGCCAGAAATCCAAAAGAAGTATCTCTGTTTGTCGCCGACTGACTTCCAATCAGCGGCAGGGAAATCATTGTCTAATACTCACTTACCTTCTGCTGTTTGAGTCTCACCTTAATGTTGTTGTGTTTTCTGAAACGTTGATGTGTTTTGACCCTCGGGGACACCGTAGTTGTCACTGAGTGCGCTGAAAAAAAAAAAGGTATTAAGTGTCTGGTGTGGATCAAGTTTAGTTCCAGCACCTTACTGCTCGGATCCAGGGGGAGATTAATCATTAAGGTTTATTATTTCAGCTTTGGCATAATCATCTGAAGTTGTTTGAGCAAAAGGTTCTTCATGGCATAAAAAAAATTTATAAAGCATGAAGAAGATCATCTATCACTGTCTTGGTCTCACTAGTGAATGTACTGGTGGAATTTTCTGTCGTGCACTGCTCTGCAATAAAACTGGCAATGGCGATATTTATTAAAAACAAAGGTTCAGGAAAATGCAATTAGACAGGTTGAGAAGTAAAGACCACGGGTACGTGTGTTGTAAATATCAGCTGCTTTTTTTCTACCTTTGCTCTTTTCGGAAAGGCACATCTCGTGTTACACTTTGACATTACATTTAGCTGGTGAATAGGTCTCCAATGGAAAACAACATCCAGTGTTACACTGAGCAGACATGCAGCTCTCAGTGACACAGTATCCTGAATCTCTCCAGGAATCTGGGCATAGTTTTATATCTTTTGCCAATTCTGAGCTTATTCTTTCAGTCAGTATGATGTGTCATACATCGTATGATGCAGGTGAACGTACACTTCCTCTCTGCTGCAGTGATAAGTCACCATCATGCATTACTTTGTGTGATCAGACCATATTTGACATAAACAAAAAAAAGAAAGTAACTGAAATAACTCCTCAGTTAACCAGGAATGTTTGGGGGATTTTTCAATGTGAAAAGTAGTATTTAGGTGTTTGAGCAAATACACCTTTTCCTCAGTGAGTTACAGCATTTTATGTTGGATTAAATTATTCGAAGGATTGTAAATGACAGCTGTTTCTGTTCACCCACTGTAGTGATAACGAATCCAGACTAAGAGGATTAACACCCACAGCAACTATGGCTGACGGAATTGATTAATTAATTAATTCATTAAGTATTGCAACAATGATATTTTTCAGGTAGATCCATACACCTCCAGACCGATCAGACGCAACAATATTTATTTTCCCAGAAAACATATATAGTATATTGATGTGCTTGACATACAATCGTGCTGAAGGTTAATTCCGGGTTTTAATAAACCTGGGTCTTATTTTTGAAGGTAATTTTCATTGGTAATATTAACATTGAGACTGTTCTCACCAGAACATACAGTCAAGTCTTAACAATTTCATATATCACAAATTTTCCTCAAAAGCCTTTACAATCTGTACAACACTTTCCATCCTCAGACTCAGATAAAAAAACACCAATAACGGCAAAAAAAAGGAGAGAACCCAAGAAGATAGACTTGCAAACATAAGTGAAGAATATGGCTCAGAGAAGTCGTGGAGACGCACAGCGTCCTCTCTATAGTCTATACGACGAAGACCTGGAAAGACGACAGGTGACATTTACACACACAAGAGGCAATGCTCAAGAACACAAAAGGGAGAAAAGGACAAGGACGCCATTCAAATGGATTGGGGAGAGACAAGCGATATCAAGAGCGGATGAAGTAGGTCATTTTAGAAAACACGGCGCCAGAGCGGTTTTGAACAAAGACGGAGCAAATGGTGTTTACGTTGTCAAAACGAGGATCTCTTGTCGGCGTACAAGTGGTGCGATGTTGTTATGGTGGAGGAGGTTCGGAGGTGGTTGGCCACGCCTTCACTCGTCTGTTGTTATACTGAGCATATCTTTTAGTTTTCTCTGATGATGTATGACGAAATCAACGGCTTTTTCTCGTTTCATCCTTTTAAAGTAAATACTTCTTCAGGCAAATATTTGCTTAAGTGTTGCCCATATACCATTTGAGACGACTAATACACAGCCCAGTCGCCAGGAAAAAAGTGCTGGGATTGTACATTTCTGCAAACCACAAATACATTGAATGACATTTCGTACCCCGACTATATAAAAGGGAAGTCAGACCACTCAAATGGATCACTTTAGAAGGCAATCACACTAAATCTATTTTGTGGTTCAGTTAAGAAACACAAATTAGGCCGACAGCATTAAAATAATGACTTAACACTGTCTGTTGTGAACATCCATCACAGTTTACAGATGACGCCCTACTGTATTGGCCTTCCATACTCACAGCACACACACAGACATTCTGTACTACGGACATTGAAACATTTCAGGTGCATTTACTTTTAGTCCTGTAGGTCTTATAAGAGTGATAACGTTTAGTAGTCTCATATGGCCACTTGTTAGCAACCATGCAAAAGATAAAAAATTCACGAGTGGGGTATTTACTGACATATTTTATTTCCTTGAACAAAACATTAAAATCTCTAAAGCTTGTGTTAACCATAGACCTTATTTAGGCATCTAATCAAAAACCCATTCGAAAAATCCATCGGCTTTGTAACAAGAGAACCGGAAGTGCAAATATGCTGACTAATTCCTGCACCACTCTATTTAGATGTGTGATGTAGCCTCAAGCAACTAGCCCCTTAAGCAGCAATGCGGATCTGCCTACAGAAGTCCGGTATAAGCCCACTTCTTTTGATATGTCGCAAAAAGCTTCATGCAGCTTCTTTCACGTATGCAGTAGAACTCCCCAACAGCGGTGTGTAAAATTGGCACAATCTGACTAAACTGTTGGGTTTTTAGAATTTCTGATTGGACAGACGGCTTCAGAGCAGGAACTGAGTGGACCAGGTGGTGAGAAAGTTCTGCCAACTGCTGTATCCAATTCAAGAATGACCTTTCAATCTGAACATCCAGCTTGAAAGGAATTTTCTTAAGATTTCTGTACCTTTTTAGAAATTCATAGAAGACTGTTGCAGAGACATCTTTTTAATCCCTTTACCATCCAGGTCCTTATGTAGTCACATTCCGAGCTTGAAAAACTCAATTTATCTGATCTAGGCCAGCCTTTGAAAATAAAACGCTGTTAGCATTCAGAGGCACATGCTAACCTTGTTTTTGTAATTTGTTATCCCTTATCTGTGCAGAGATGGTAGATGCCACGCTTCCCACTCACTCAGTTACATTTACCGCTTGGAGCTGCCCAGCACAGTCCTCTGCTGTTGGCCACAGAGCAGCGCCACAAGGGCAAATGGGGGTTAAGTGCCTATAACAAGGGCAGTTCGATGGTAGTCGTTGAGGGAGGGAAAAAAACATTCCTCATTCACATTCCCCTGCTTAGATTTCCCCTGCTAGTCCTGGGATCTTAAGTATAAATCGTCTACTTCGAAACCTTCCTGACCCTCACAGATAGAAACAAAGACTAAGACTAGTATTGAGTATCAGTCTTTTTCTGGTGCACTTTAATCAATCTTGATCTCTGAGCAAAAGGAAATGTTAAAAGATTTGTTACACTGTTACGGTCAACTCCTTCCCACATCGATACCGTACGACTTCCAACAGTCGTCTGAAGCCACTGGGTTTAAAGACAGAAAGCAAAGTCCTTTGCCGAGGTGGCTCTGCGTGCCTCTGCAGGACTTGCCAGCAGCTATGAAGTCATCCGCAGAAACCGCCGGCGCACAGCTATCGTCTCCTGGCTCTCCACGCCTGACCAGCCGCCTCCTGGAAGGGAGCCTTGAATTCATCCTCTAAAGCTCAGTGAGGTCCGGGGAGCTGGGTTCGGTGGTTTTGGCTGCTGCTCCCTGTGAGTCAAAGCTCCCGTGTGAGGTGACCTCACCGGAGTGGAAAGGAAGGCCTCGTCCGAGTCTGTCCCTCCCATATATCTTGTTTGTATTCGACAATGTAAGTAAAATCCCAAATTTGACTGCTATTACTGTATTTATTAAAGATAATACTACTCTGCTCTCTGGTGCAAAAAATAATCAGTCCATGGCACTAAAGTAGATGTTATACAAAATGTCACATATTCTATCGCATAAAACAAAGATGGCCGCCGCACCTAACACATATACTTGCTCTCCTTGTGCAATGTATCACCGCAACTAACAATTTCTCTTATTTTTATCCCGATTGATTTCATTTTCTGTTTTTCTTCATATAGTATACAAGCATTTCCATGTTTTCCTTGTATCGCACAACACTCTGCTTTATGCTTTTGTTTTCTGTTAAGCGAATAGTCAAAAGACAATGGTAATTGTGTTCGTCTGGTTGGTCCACCGCATTGGTCCGGACTTCACAAGTAGATGGTTCTTTAGATATTTTGAAGGGGTATTCACTCGTCAGATCGCCATCTAATGCCAACAGCAGGTGAATATCAGCATGTCGATGTAGTCATTGTGACCACTTGTGTAGTACCCGTTTGGAGCGCATGGTCGTTCAAATCGGGCCGCCGGAAATCTCTCGAGAACCGCTAATCGCCCGCTGACTCCAGGGAAGTGAAGAGGAGTTTAGTTGAAGCTTCAGTATATTCAGCATCAAGCAGCGAAAGTGAACTAATGCCTGTGAAGGCACGCTGCAGACGACATGGTCGTCCCAGTCCACAAAGTCCTGATAAGCATGCTGATGTTAGCATTCAGCGCAAAGCACAGATGTGCCAAAAGCACAGGCTCACAGAGCTTCTAACATGGCTGTAGACTCTTGTTATAATATTGAGACATTTTTATACTTTGAGCATAACTGAACTGTACAATATCGCAGAAATTCCATATGTGAGTTTTATTTTTACCATCTCTCAGTTGTGCTGAGTATTACCTCACACACTGAGCGGCGATTACTCTTTTTTATTTTTATTTGAAGTAGTTGCTCCCGCAGGTTTAGACCCTGCTGATGAAGTCTGCACGTTACAGGCGTAATTATTTAGGAAAGATTTTAAAATGCTCAGTGGGGGAGGAAATAACACCAGGAGGCTCCCAGGTTGACATTCAGGAGCTCTTTGAAGAGAAATTCATCATTTTTTTCCATTCAAATTCAACATATGAAGAGTTTCAACGACAGCAAATAAGTCTTTGAGGTCCATACCATGTCTAAATTTATCATTTGCTGTTTGAGATGATACTTTCCCTTTCTTCACGTGTACCATTAAAGATCCCCTCTAAAAGCTTTGATCCGCTGGTCTCTCCACGCAGTCTCCACAGTGATGGATGGAGCTTGCGTCAGGCCGCTCCTTCTCATATTGTTCTCTGGCCACACAGGGCAGATACCCCCTCATTAATAAACCTCAATGATTCATTTTCAAATCTGCCTTTTGTGTCCCCTCCCTTGTCGTCTGTAAGGAGAGAGAAAAAATAAAAAGGCGCCCTCCTAATTAGTGAACGCTGATAGAGCATCTACAAAGCCCAAGGGACAAAGCTAAGGAGCAGCGATGCTGTTGAAAAGAAATCTATGAATAGCCAACTCACTGTGGCAGAGCCCTTCATCTGTACCGCCAGTCTGGTGGATGTTGCCTGAAGGTATACATATCA
The DNA here is from genome assembly GCA_028022725.1 of Lycodopsis pacificus. NCBI lineage: Eukaryota > Metazoa > Chordata > Actinopteri > Perciformes > Zoarcidae > Lycodopsis > Lycodopsis pacificus. The sequence continues at coordinate 26,259,358 of CM051691.1, forward strand.
TTTACTCCTCAGAGTTTTACATTTGAATGGCCTTTTGACTTCGCAGTCACAGAGTATTTGACACCTTCAAGTTGCAAAACATTAAAAATACACTAGTCATACATATAGATAGGGGTGTAACGGTTCACAAAATTCACGGTTGGGTTCGGTACGATACAGTAGAAAACTATAAATGCCAGAGAAATGTACTTGATTTTAAAATATATTTATTCATTACAACTAACATCATAAAGTTATTCTTTGACTTTGAACAATGATGGAACTATACCTGAGTGACCCATCTTCTGGGGTGTCTTCTTAGCAACACATAAGCATAAAAAACAAAAACTGCTCCTTAATGTTATGTAGTATTGTTACTTACATCTTGCTTACATCTTGTATTGTTACTTACATCTTGCAAAAGAGATTTTTTATCTCAATGGGACTACCTGGTTAAATAAAGGTTTTATTCAAACGTATTCGGTTCGTCATGCGTACCGAACCGTGAGCCACGTACCGAACGGTTCAATACGAATACGCGTATCGTTACACCCCTAATATATTATATATCATAATTTGTTGTTGGAACGGTGACACCAACAATGTGTGATGAAGTTGACATTTTTTTAATTTGTGAAATAGTCAGTGGCATTCACTTCCTTAATGATCACAGCATTTGTGACAAGAATGACCCGATCCCAAGACTGAGGTTCAGAAACATGCAGATTCCCTGTGTGTGAAAATATCACCGACACACACCCTGATTTTAATCACTGTTCACATTCGATGGCATCCTCACTGCTGAATATAGCTGAAGGTATACTTCCCGTGGAGAGTTGCGGCTTCGCTACGGACTGCGTCAGCCTCCTATGCAATGACCACTATGCTGAGCTTACTGAACATATTATCACCCTGCTTGTACTTTATTTAAATTTTTTACATTATTAGGATTTTTGGCAAACTCATGACTTAATTAAACTCCATTACACTGACCGAAAAGATAGTCTTGCTACTCTGCTGTACATTTTATTTGAAATAACCCACAGTGCGGTATGGGGTGTTTGCTGTGGTGTGGTGCAGATGAGCACAAAGCAAAGACTAGAAGTTAGTGAAGGTTAAGGGGTTTTAATTACAGGTCAACAGGGAACGGTGGTCAGAGAGGACAAGATGGCTGGATGAGGCACAGGGGTGAACGGCGGAACATGCTGGACGAGGGTGAGGTTGCATAGGGGAAGCAGGAAGGCAGTGAACCTGTGGCACAAAGAAGCAGGTTCAGAAGTGAGTCAGAAATAAAAGCACGCAAGAAATATACTTGAAAGCACAATTCAAGCGGCCTGGGATGTGAGCCGCCACTGCAGCTGAGTAAATGATGTGGCGATGAGTCGACGTAGAACCGGAGTGGATGGACTGTGAAGTTGATGAGTAGATGGAAGGCAGCCGTGCAGGCTGGACAGGTGAGGGGAATAAGCCGTAATCAGGAGGGAGGCGGGAGAGTGTGATGAGGGCAGACACACCCATTCCAACACACACACACACACACACACACACACACAACGAAAGAGAAACAGACAGGGGAGAGCTGGAAACAGGGGAGGAGGAGACACAAGAGCAGCAACCGTAAAGGAATAGTTCGAGATTGTGAGAGATTTAATTCATATCCTTATTCGGGTTCTTGTTGAGAGTATGAAGATAAGATTAATACCCCTCCCATGTCTGTCCATTAAATAGGCCATGAAGCTGGTGCCAGCAGATGGTTAGCTTGGCCTCGCATAACGCCTGGAAGCAGCCTGGCTCTGTCCAAAGTAAATGGACTGCGAATGGTAAATGAACTGAATTTATATAGCGCTTTAAGTTACAAAATCCGGAGACGAGCAACTGTAAAGCCACTGAGCTTTAATACATATCTTTTTGCTTCCAGTGCTTATGCTAAGCTAAGCTAACCCCATCTGGCTGTCGTCTTTTATTTCATAATCGGTCATCAACTAACTCGTGGCAAGAGGGTGAATAAATGTACTTTTTTAAAAATTATAACGTTTTTTAAATGAATGTAACTTTGCTACTTAAAGTCTAGTGACTTAAAGATGGGGTGATTCATGTATGAGAAGCTATCAAGAGTACGGTCGATATTTTTTAAATGATCCAATCAAAAACCCCATCCCGGTGTTGCCAACTCTTTTCCAATGTATATTGTTTCAAAAGTCGTTAAATCTAGTGCGAACGTTTCAAAGTGGGCAACACTGACTTCCCTTGAGACCTCCCTCCAAAGTCACTTCCTTCAAAATGATCATATGAACGAAAACAGCCACAGAAACCACATTGTTTGTTGTCGGAGCATTTGATTTTATTGATTGCTGTCAGAATGTTTCAGCAGATATGACAAAAAAATGTTTTTTGAAGAGCATTACCAGCCCTAATTTTAAAAAGGGTGACAGCTCGGGTCAAGGCATGATTGCTTTGATATTTTTCCATTTTCATCAATCTTGCTAATCTGTTTAAATGAACCAGCAATTTCATCGGAGGAAGGTCGAACTCTTTTGATTTTTATGAAAGATTAAACATTCCCGTGGAAAATAAACTGTTGCACATTCATATTTTGTAATCACTTTGCGCGGCACATTAGAGGTTCTGTGTGAAAAGACCAAAAGACTTTTAACATTATAATTATTCAATTATAAAACCCTCATGCATACATTTGGAATAAATAAGAAAGCATGAAGTGACCCGAGGACATTCATCAACATCTCATCTGTATTAAATATACCCTGTAAACAACTTACCATACGGAGATCATGCTACTGCAGAGCAATTACTGCCTTTCCATTCTGTGAGAAAAACAAAAGTGAACTTTTGTTTTTAAATCCTTTCACGTGAGTGTTTTGTGGAACTAATGAAACAGCCCTCCTGTTGGGCTCGCCACCATATTTTGAAAACAATTTCCCCAAACTGGAGGAAATATCACTTCTCAAAACAAGAACAGACCACAGGGGCATGGACAGTGGCACTCTAAAGAAATGCTTTCATATATCTCTCATTACAACAGGACATTCAGTGGGGATCATTTTGCATATATTATAGAATGCATCTCCTATAAAGAAAGCTACAACAACAACAAAAAAAGCGTACAAGGAGGCCAACATGGGGTGAAAGCAAAGAAGCAACCTTTTCTCACACATAAAAGCACGTTTGAATCACACGGCCTGTGTATTACTTAGAGACGACCTCTGGTCAGAAGTAAAGAAACATCCATTCTTCACACATACCGTGCCTGTGTGGGGCTAATGACGGGTAAAATGCACAGCGGAGAAGGCAGTGCAAAGCTGTCCTTTGATGAATCGGGTGATTATATTCTGAAACACTCCTTTGCTCTACAGACTGCTGTGGCATAAACTAAGCCTGTTTAGATCTCACTGACTCACATATCTTGCTTGCCACTGGTTCTTGAATCACACAAGCAGCGGCTTTCTGACGTTCCTGCTTCGGAGGTGGCACCTTTACTTCAATTAGGCGTTGCTACGACATCATTATTGTTGTTAAATGTAAAACATCTAATTTGCCCATTGGATTTCACTTGATATCTCTAAAGCCCCGGCAATTAACTGTTATGAGCCATTCAACGGCAGGCTCTATAGATCGGTATTCGACAGGTCTTCTAATGCACTATGCTACTTTAAAATGTCATGTATAGTGCTTTAAAATGGGTGAAGTTATTGATATTAGATGTAATTTCTACCCAGATCCATAAACACTGTAAGAGTTTTGACTCGTATACCGTGGCCCACTGGTGGACTTCAGATCGCCAGGTGTTGCTAAAATGGTTAAATTATATTAAAAAATCGAATAATTCAATAATTCAATTCAATAATTCACATGAATAAAAGAAAAACGTCCAATTAAAATATAATAATTTCATGATTCCAATGACCAGTTACATTTGAATACCCACACGCCGATAAAGATGCATCATCAAGAAGCGACAAACGTGTGTTGCCACTGTTAGCTAGCTAGCATTCCCTCGGAGGCGATAAATAACATTTCCATCTGTAGGGATGTCGCACCACTGTTGTGTCGCTGTAACTGAAAAAGCAGTTAAAGCACATTTTGTGGAGCTATGTTTTATATTGACTCCCCTCGTTGTCTTATTTCACTACGAGCTGTTGGAATACATTGTGGAAGGGGAGGGAAGCTACACAATGCAGCACCTTATAAAGAAAACAAACATTGGTCATAAACAAAAAACAATAAACAATGTTCAATACATTTTTCCATAATATTGCATTAAGTGGTATGATATAGTATGGTTTCTTCCCCCTGAGCTTTAAGGGCTTATTTTAAGAGTAAGCAGTATAAACTGCTTTCGTCAGTAGTGTGAAGTAGGCCGTTTTAAATACAGCCACGTCCCCGTCTATCCTTAATCCTTGTTACATTTAATAACATTTGCAAGCAAATTTAGTCTGCAGTCGGTCTCAGCCTCAATACCCTTCAGACCTGCTCTGGTTTCCAGCTTCTCTGGCTCAATCTTGGGGATTTGACTTGACATCAGATTATGTCTGGATGATAATTCAGAATTACCATTACATTACAGTCATTTAGCAGACGCTTTTATCCAAAGCGACTTACAATTCAGATTCTATCATAGGCACAGCTACGGGAGCAATTTTGGGGTTAAGTGTCTTGCTCAAGGACACATCGACATGCAACTAGCGGAGCCGGGGATCGAACCACCGATCCTCTGATTGAAGGACGGCCCTGCTCGCCACTAAGCCACAGTCGCCCCATTAATCAGTCTGTAAAGTCTGTAGCTTAAGTTACATAACAGATGTAGCTCTTTTAACCATGATGTTTTTTATAACCAAGAAGTTTTGTTGCCTGAACCTAACCACATTATTGTGTTGCGCTAACCATGTGCGAACCTTCGCTGTCAAGATACGACACAAAAAACTACGACGAGCAGGAATAAGATCTTGTTGAGCCCTCCTAGCTGGAATAGTACTTCCTGGCCCCATGTTTGTGGTAACTTTGACCTATTACAAGTTCATTTACGAATATGCACTATGTGAGAACAAAAACTAGATCAAATGTAGATTTTGACACAGGGCTCAGGTACAAATCAAGAGTTTAGGATCAGCTAATAATGTCAACCTGCATTAACTGATATTGAAATGTTGGGTGGAAATTCTCTACCACATCTGCAGTTAATAAGTTCAAACATAAATCAACTGATCTTGCGACTTGGAAGATCCCCTGGGATTTGGATCGAGTAGAAAGCAGTTGGTGGGTCCATGAGTTAGGCAGACACAAGCGAACAGTCCAATGGCTGGAATAAACATTTTTATTAAGTTATAGTTTTAGAAAAAAATCCAACACAAAGTCACAAACAATGATTAACATGCACAATTTTAGTATACAAGACAAAACAGTTACTTTTCAATATGAAAATGCCACTCTACATGTCAGTATCTCACAGAGATCATTGATTAATACACCAGTATTAAGGTCGGAGAAAACACTATATAAAAAGCAGTAAGGTTTATCTTTGATGGCCATGTTTAAAAAATATATGCAAGCTATTTACACCACACCAGGTACACTCCTTGTCTAGCAACAACAACCACGGAAACCAACCTAACATAATAGACCTTGTGGATATAAATAGATATGTTGCTGTTCTGTGATCAGTACACTTCAACCATTTCAGCTGATTGCTCTGATCACTGCCTTCACTTCTATTCCATTGTACTTTGTTGTATTTATTGAAGCACAAGGCCAGAAACAATAGTTTTGTTTTCTGATGCAATTATGAGCAGAGGTAAGAAACATTAGGCTAAATTACAACTGTGTAAAAATTAAGAAAGCTTTGAGAAACTGCCACACATTAATTAATAACCTACGAGTCTGCCATGAGGTTACCTTATTTAAAAAAAAAAAACAACGAAAACATTAACGCCACTCGGTATTTGCACACACAAGCTGCTTGGAGGCCCGGTCACACCAGAAATTGGCACAGCGATTTTCAACCGCACGTCTTTGTGAAACAGGCATCGTTAGCGGCTCGGTAACGTCATGAATTATCGCAGGGCTCGTTACTAGTGTCGCTAGCGAGCTAATGGCTAAACCATAGACAGCAGGAACATGCTACTGCTAGTCGGTCTTTTTGTTCTCTATCATTAAAAAGACAACCTCCGCAAGCTAGCTAGCTTGTTCAGTGTTGCTCATTAGCTCGTTATATAACAGGACATAAGGTTTTCACAGTTTATTCCACATATTTGTACCATCAAAAACTGTCTCATAACTTGTCTAAAAACTGATACGCTATATTAGCTTCCTCCATTTTGGATTATCCGGTTTGTCAAGAGTCTTTGCTAATGGTTACGGCACAAAGATATTTACACAGATTTACTTCGCCCCGTTGACATGAACTGATTACGCCGTGGGGTTTTAGGCTACTGTTTGAAATGCTGGTGTGACTGGGCTTTTACGCTGTTGGGAAGAAAGATACAGAATTACTTAGATGTGTGACTCAAACGAATCAACCAGCCGATCACTTTCAGGTCACTGCTCCAATGCAAAAATCACAATCTACCACCACACTACAAAATACTTGTAAAAATCGGTGAAACTAGTTGCGCAAATACAGTGAGATTTCCAGTAAAAAGCAAACCGAAACACAACAGAATAAGAATGCCTTTTTGAAGTTGTCCACTCGGGAGTATAGTAGTTCTCAAACATCATTGACTGTACTGTAACACAACAGAACGAGTGCAATAAGAACGTAGCCATGAGTCAATCAAGCAGCTGAATTGTGACAGCTGTAATAATGGGGCAAGAAAATCAATATCTCATTGACCGTTCTGCAGCGGTCTAATCAAAGAGCACAGAGCTTCATGAAACTGGCGAAGGAGCAGATAGGGACAGCCTGGTTATGTCGGCCGCTTGGACGTTTTTTACGAGGCCTCTGGGGACTGCACACCTGTTCAGACGGCTAAGTGAGGACATCCAGTCACCTTGCATCAATTCCTTGTGCTTTCATTCGACTTTGGGGAAGCGGGGGTGGTGGGGTAATAGAGAGTGCAAAATACAGACGACGACAGCCTCCGAGCTAACGATCGTACACAGCCCCATGTTCGGCAAAGGCACAGTATGTGTAGCAGTTCAGTTGACTGTATCCTTCCATGTCCACGAATGAACATCGCCAGGACCCCAGTAATCACGCCTTTCTTGGGTTGGCTTTTTGACAGACTCATCCACATGTTAAAAAAAGGGCGTGAACAGTAGCTCCCCCTCAGCAGAGTAGCAGCGCTCTTTTGCTTCTGCTCTGTCTGGTGTGTGTCCAATGGGCGGTGACGGGGTGGGGGTAAAATGACAGCCGTGCCTTTTCGCTCCATTTCCAGTCAGGGCACTCTCACCGCAGTATTGGCATCAATTATTCTGATGCCTTAATAGCCCATAAATTATGCTTCGGATGGAGTCATACATTTATTAAAACCACAAGCCATAAATACTGGGACCGAAATTTCCGCCATATATCTCAATCCATTGCGGCTTTCCTAAAGCTTCCAACCCTTTTAGTCTAAGGTAAACCCGGTGCTTGTTCCGATGAAAATTTAATCAACATACCCTCTCCAATAACGGGCTCCCTCTACATTCTGAGTTTCCTGTCCTTCCTGACGAACTTCGTCGGAGAGAGAAAAGCAAACAATGCCTTCTTCGGCAACATGAATCTTTCCCCTCAGCTATTTGAAAAAGGAAAGAAAGAGGAATAAGTGAGCTCTAGTGAAGGCACTGTTATGTTGTAGTGTATTGTGCACTGGGCCAGCTGGTCATATGGGGGGTGTGTACATGTTACATGTTCCTTTGAGATGATATACGTATGTAGAACAGGGGTTGTCTAAATGCGGAGGAGGAACAGCACACACGGGATCTGACACCACACGCCGATATCTTCTGCATCGCCCAGCTTTTTAAACCAGACCGAGTACGCAGAGTGTGATGGCCATTTATTATTTAGAGGAGCAAGAGATGGCAAAATGCCAAGCTCTTTCAGAGTATTGTAGAGAGGGCCTTAAGCTCAGGAGACTGTGGCTCGCCAACAGACCTAATATTACTTCAGTATGCAGAGATAAGTGGGTTTGAGGCACAGTTGATCAATTTGCTATGCATCTTTCGTATATCTGTCAAAGCCTGGTAAGATTTTTTGAAGCATGCAATTGGTGTTTATTTTGGCAAAAGCTGCGAAAAATGTGATTAGGACATTGGTTGATATTCTGTCAATGGAACTGGTTTACTTAAACTTCATTTTTGAGACGATAAAATATGCATGAAATCAATGAATGTAGGTAATCGCCTGTTGAGAGGCCGATCTGGAGAAGATCAATTCTTGTGAGTATTAAAGAAACCATAAAGCAAGCAGCCTGTCACCTACTTTGGTATGGACTGTATGTGTAGAATGTTTTGTTTAAGGCATTAGTATCTCCAAAAGATACTAAGAAGATAAGTCATTAAGACAAAAAAGTAACCCAGAGCACGGTGGCACTTATGACGCTGGAAGAAATACTGAAAGGTATCATGCATGCAAAACAAAATCGTCACGTCTCTATCTGATGGAAAAAAAGAAGTGGCGTGGTCCCTTTAAAGAGTTCGGCGGAGTCCGGTCCTTTCCAGTCTCTCCCGATCCTGCCCACTGAAAGCCCGGGCCTCGTGCCAGTCCAGCGGACGGGCTGACTGAAGGGACGGAGGGGCAGGGAGGGCGCTCTGTAGGCTCCGATTAGACATCACCAGGCGGAGCAGAGCAGGGCGCCGATGAGGACCGCAGAGAGGCACAATGGACTGAGGCGGATCGCTCCCGAGCCCCGCGCTCCCATGCCTGCAAAACCAAAAAGCAGCAGAGCAGCTCATGAAGAACTCAGAAATACTCCTCAGATCAGAAGAACAAAACCTGCACTCTGCAGTGCTATCCCCTAAAGTTCTGACAAGTCGTCGTAAATCAAAAGCCAACTGTGATTTTTTTCTTTTTTTTTTATATTCTCTCCCATATCTACATTGATACTGGCTTCCAACAGGAGAGGCTGTTTAAGAATCCTGGGAAGATAAAGTTCGTATCATATCAAAGAGGAGAGCGGCAAACTGGGCCGCCTCACAATTTTTTGCAAAGCAGCGGGATGGGAACTGCTTTATATGCTGCGGCGCTGTGCAGCCAGTCAACAAGGAATAATAACCCAAATGGCAGAGATGGATGACACCGCGCACGCATTTCTAAAAAGGTCGCTTTTCTTGCCCTCGAAATAAGTCTATTACACACGGATGGAAAGGGATGCGATGAAGCCGAATTAAATGTCCCCTCTGAATTATTGAACCCTCCAATTTATCAGTGGTCAGAAAGAGAACGACGTGCAGGAGGACAGACCAGAGTCAACTCACTTAATTTATGGATGTGGATGGGTTCGCTGCCCACACCTTCGCCGCCCTCACTCACGGCCTTGATCTGAATGAGATAGTTGTCGTTGGCGGAGAGGCTGAGCTCAACGGTGGTTTTGTTGGTGGGGATGGCGTTGATGTCGTTGTTGCGGTGTCTCTTCAGCAGCACCTGAGGGAGGGGAAGGTGACGCGGAGGAATGAGCTGAGGCCAGAACCGTCGACCCTGATTCTGAAGATAAATCAGAGCTTTGCAGTGAATCGGACGGGACCTACCAAATATCCAGTGACCCTCGATTCTGTCTCCGTAGCTACGACCGCATCCCAGTGCATCGTGAGTGTGGAGCCAATCATGGTCCATTGTATGTTGAGCGGAGCCCGATCTGGAGCTGGAAAAGGATATGGTAAATATCTAGTACAGGATGTCCTGCTTCATAAAGCACAGTGGGCTCCACTTGGAACATTTAGGTGTTACAAAAACCCTCAATTATAAATCGTGGCTGCAGCAGAGCACCTCCACTGATTAAGAGTGAATTCTACGGAGGCCCTGAAAGCCCAACACACTGCAACTTAGAAAACAGATGCATATCCGCAAAGCAAAGCAAACTGACAACACAGCATTCGAAACAAGTCAGTCAAAAAAATCATTATTTGGTTGCGATTCTGTATTTCTCACTTGGCAACTTTTTTCTCAGTGCTGCACATGTTTTATTCAACATGTCTTCATTTGCTTGTGTTTGGACTTTTTGCATATGAGCTTTTAGGACTTACTATTTACTATTCTAGTGTCATGAAACACAAGAATTCTATGGTTATTTCTTCACTCATCTCAGAATCTCTAAGGGCTTAAATCCCTTCATGTTTGTGTCGACATTTTGAAAAGCTAAACTGCCAATGTAGCACCACTCAACCCACTGTTTACATTTTGTTTTCATCCCAAGGTAAATGGAAAGTTCCCTTGTCACATTGAATTTGACGAGCACAACCAACAAAGCCCAAGAAACTCTTCGCCATGTAGACTCTACATGACGTAGAGTTTCTTCGACAGTGAGGGGCCTTTCACGGTATCCATTTGGGAGTGATTTCGATGGCCCCTCGGGGAACGGACTCACGTGGTTTCTTTGTGGTGGCGTTGATGGGCGCCGACTGTGGCCCGGGGCCAGCCGTATTGAATGCGGCCACACAGAGGTAGTAGACTGTGTTGGCTCTCAGCCCAGTGATGTTCACCAGCGTGTACTTGCCAGATATGCGCACTTTGCCGACAGTGTCGGGCTTGGTGTCGTCTTCCCAGTACACAACCTATTGGGTGCAAACAAAAGAAAGGCACAAACGGCCAGATTCTAGTGGTGCATTTCACCGCATTATTGAAATTTATATTCCGTCATGAAACCTGTGGATTACAATGAGGGAGTTTGATCGCATGATGACTGACCCAAGAAGGGAAATTCATGATAATTGCCTGTTTTGTCCATAAAAACAGCCTCAGCTTTTTACTTTTGTCTTGGAAAGCTGGATATTAAAAGTGAAAGAGGCGATGGATAAATGAATGCCTGAATATTTAAATTGCTTTGCAGTATCAAAAGACCGTTTTCTTCAGCAAAGCAGTATCTGCTCCTGTTGAAGATGCTTTCCTCCGGGCTATTTGTCTCCAATTAAGGGTGCAGGTGAAGCAATATTTGATACAGCTAAATGGACTAATTGTTCACTTGCTTTGGGTCATCTTCAATATTCATGCGTCTGGTGACGACAAGAGTTAAGTCAATAAATAATTAAATTGAAATGTGAAGTCTGGCCTCCATTCCATTGCGTAGAATTATTGTATTTCAAATATATTATCAATGTAAAGTTGTAAGCGGCAGGATTCGGTTTACAGTAATGCAATCTTTTGAGCAGTGATAACGGTGATTGCATTGAACTGAAACTGGATTTGGAATCCTAACAACGTCTAATTAAAGGCTGAGTGCCACGGATGTGCCGTCACGCGGCTCCGGATCCATGCTGTTGGTGGCCTATTGGGATCCAGCAGCTTAAATCCACTTTGGGACGGCGTTTGGAGAAATGGGCTTTGATCTAAAAAGGACAATGTGGCCACCATCATGGCAACTGGAGAGCTCTGTGCTAAGGGGCAGAGGTGACAGGAAAAAAACCCCCAGCTAAGCCCTCTTTGCATTCTTGAAAGGACAAGGGTTTTTTATTTTCCTCGTGTGGGTTTGCTGTTGTTGGGGTCATTTCATGATACCATTCCACTAAAAACAAGTTCCTTACATGAGAAGATATTGCAGAATATTACAAGTTAGAAAACTAATTCTAAGAACAATGAACGGATGGTTATGATCGGATAAACGGGCCGCATGGGCTCAATTATCATCTCATTTGAGGGGAGAAAAAGGAAGGAATGATTTTGTAGTGATTCACATCGTACCTCGTATCCAAGCACTCTTGGATCTTGTTCCGAGACGGCAGGGAGAGCTTCCCAGATCACTTCAATTTGTACTGCAGACACACTTCGAGTCCAAACCTTCTTCGGAGCCACGCTGGGGACTGCAGAAAATAGAGCACTGGTGAGAATCCCACCGACTCATCCAACACTATCACACACACACTAATAGCATTAAGAAAGGCACCGAATAGACCTGTAGTTTCACTGAAAAGCTATTTCCCACACTCTCTTTTAATGGGATCTGTGACTGACATAAGGGAAGACTATCTGCCCAGCAAATTCAATTAAGAGAATACCTCCCTGACAGCGCGGCGTGGTAAGTGTCTGCTTGGATTTCCTGTAATCTACCAGCATGATAACTAATATCAAGTTGACATTCCCAGCTTGAGAGGGGCGGGAAATAACAGCGCAGGGGTAAAAAAAAAAAAAGCTCATTTCATCATTGCCATTCAAGGTCATAGTTGTGAGCAGAGAGATTAGAGCTTATTTAAGCATCACTCTCCGCTGCCGGTCTGTGAAGTCGGCGCTTACCCTCCTCCGCCGAGTACACGGTGGCGATGGAGCTGAAGGGCCCCTCCCCTCGGTTGTTGTACGCCCCCACTTTCACGTCAAAGGGCGAGAAGGGCGGGATGGTGTCGTTGCGGAAGACGTAGGGCACCAGGCCGGGCGTGGAGATGACCGCTCGCGTCCACGTGACCGTGCCCACGGGCCGGAAGGCGATGATGTAGCCGAAGCCCTCTCCGTTCTGCAGTTCCTCGGGGACAGGCTGGGAGCGAAACACAAAACTATAGTGATATTAAAACGCATACAGACGAAGAAACGGACAGGCCCGTCTCTGCGCTGTACCTCCGATAAGGGCTCCTGCGATTAGACGCGGCCCCTTTCTTTGCCATCGCCGCCCTAGAACACCCCTAAATCACACTCTGCCTCATCTCTTCCTCCCGCGTGGCAATGCGATTGTGGCTAAAATGCCGAAACCATCCGGAACGAGGGCTCTCCGGCCCTGCTTTTGGAGGGAGAGAGGGCACTCGGGGCCTGAGGTGCCTTGCTCTAATGTGGGCCATAAAATTGCTCCGTTCAATTCTGCGCAATTAAGCAGAAGCCTTACTCGGCGATGGCTAGAACACTAAAATGTGAAAGATGACTTACCTCCCATGTTATCACTAATTCAGACTTTGTACCGCCTCCACCTCCGACATCAGTGGGAGCTGTATCAGGAACTGAGAGGTAAAGCCCAGAGGGGAGCAATTAGTACACAGTTTACAAAGCTCAACTACAATCCCAAACTATACTTGTAGTCTTATGACAAGGCTGCCTGCTGCAGATGCCGTCTTCTATTTTACTGCCCGCAAATCCCTCACTGTGTGCAAACACAGAGTAGTGAATTACCGATATTTCCCAAATGTCAACGTGCATAAACACCAAGCCAAGAGCTGCAGCTTTGCGAATGACACTCGGCTCCAACCCACTTCACTCCTGTTCCCACTCAAATGCTGTTTGTGCGCCGCAGTGTGATGGCAGAGCTGGTAATGTAAGTGGAGGAGCACTCGTCAACGTCCTTTTAGTGTCGTATAGTAAGTGGAGCGTGGCATTTAATGTGCGATATCAGCGAATGGTTGACGCAGCACTTATATCTGATGCTCATGCCTTGTTGGGTTAGGGGTGAACGTTGGGACAGGAGATCACGATACTTCCTCGGAATTCTGCTCCAGAATCCTGAGAAAAATACCTGAATATCATTATTATTATTATTATTAAGAGTCGTTCCTACAACGGCATATTATGGCTTCCAAATAAAAGAATTATGGAGCCGGGGAATTGGAAGGGGGGGGGTATTATTCGGAGAAAAAGTTGACAAAAACAAACACGAGTATTCTCTTAGATTAAAGGGCTCATTGTTACATTTGCGATAAAAAAACTCGCAAAAATGGTGTGACTTTTTGTCAAGGAAGCAATTTACAATTTTGGATCAACCTCATCACACCTCAGACGCCACCGTTAAACACTGCCATAATGTAATCCGCTGAGTGCAAAATATGACTGTATTAATATGTATTTATGTTCAGAAAAGAACAGCGAAAAAAAGAATGAAAGAAAACTAAGAACACTACTTTACTACTTACAGAATTAAGTCGGTGGCTGGTGGTACCATGGTTTTGCACAACGTCAAGTGTTTTCTAGCAAATTCATGATATTAATCTCTCAAAGCTTTTTTCTCTGAATATCACAATAATTCACTGTGGTAGAAAAACTCAATGTGACACCAAGTAAGTGGAATTCATTACAGCTTGACGTGTCAATTATGCGGTCTTACCGATAACGTTCTTCACATGTCACTAGATATAAACCAGGGTTTTGGAAACGTCTTCAACTTCATTCATTATTGAAATCTCCTGACAACGCAATGCAAGGATCCATCAGTATCTAACTTCATCTACACCACACTAGTAAACCATTACACTCAGTTATTTTCAGCAGATGATTGGACACTCGACAGTGTTTTTTCCACCTCAAAGATAGTGTAAAAGCATTGTTGCAAAAACATCAGAACATTTAAAAAAATAATCCGGTTATTTACAGCTGCACTGTGGTTGAAATATTTAATTTATGACGAGAAATCCAGAGAGTTCCCTGGTAAATAATTACTTTTAAATCGCTGCAAATCTGTGTCAAAAAAGTGTTTAGTTTGACGTACTGGCATCCTCTGTCCTGGTCATGGCTGAGGCCGGACTGGGCTCTCCCAGGCCTACGATATTGCGGACCACCACCCTGAACTCGTACTCCACCCAGGCGTTCAGCCCCACCACTGTCGCCGTCAGCGTGTTACCGTTGACCATCTCCGGCACTGTGAATTGGAAAACGTGTTCTTTAGAAAATCAGGTTGTCGCACCAACTGGACTCAAATTGAATGATGAATAAATAAAAACTCAAGAGAACAATCCAGATAAATACTGCAAAGGGACGGTGGGAGTGTTCCACGGTACCTGTTTCAACGGCCTGCCAGCCCACAGTAAAGGGCGTGCGGCCCTGGATGATGTAGCCGGTGATGGGGCTGCCGTTGTCCCTTCCGGGAGTCCAGGAAAGCTGGGCCGTGCTGTCTGTGATCTCCTCCACTGCTACTCTGTCCGGAGGACCTGGCGGACCTGAATCAATCAGACAATGGAGGTCCCAAGAAGCCTCCCGTCATCAAACTCATTACGGCTTTTGCACCTCGTTACGTATCAAGGCGACCGTGCTCCCTTCAAATGAAGGGCTACGTCCTGGGCTTGTGCACGCAGGGACTCTTCAGTCACTGCGTGTTCCGTGTGCAGGGCTACGAAGTGATTACCGAACGGGATGGGGTCGTTCATGAGAAAAGGAAAGAGGGAGCAGACACTATAAGAAGGATGAAAGAAGAGTCAACACGGAGAGAGGGAGAAGAGAGCGAGCGTCTCGTGACTGTTAGGCGCTCCGGCGTTACCATGTTGCTGTTGTTTGCTCAACTGCTCAATTATTTAAATGCTTTCCGTGATATTTTGCCCATGTGTAAATCAGCCAATTATAGTAATTTTCTGTGATAAACATTGCCTTCTCAAAGCACCTGGGACCACTATTACAGTTTGTTAAGGCATGAATACCAATGTAAGTCACTGGAGATAAGCCCGCTCAGCGAGCCACACACACCGAGCACACATCAACAGAGCTGGTATGAGTGTGTTTGCCTTTTTAAAAAATGTGTACGCACATATATATAACGTAAACAGAAGCTGACATAACTCTGACTGGGGCAGCACCGTATATATTTACAGGAAGCTTCAAGGATTTTTCACATCCATCCCTGTCAAACATCTTTCTCTTTGAATACTCGTGCAGATGCTTCAACGCCACATTATTTCACAGCAGAGGTGCCGGGGTGTTCATGCACTGGCATATGGAAACAAGCTCTCCAAATCCTTTGGCTCTCTTACCTTTGACAATCAAGATGGCAGAGGTGGACAGGCTCTCCACATCAGTGTCAATAACGCAGACGTATTTCCCCCCGTGGTTCAGCTGGATGTTACGAACCATCAGATCCCCTGATATAGTCTGGAAGGGGGGGGGGGGGGGGGGAGGGGATATGATCGTTGGAAAACACGAGTGTAAGTAAGAGATGCAGCGTTATTTCATCACTCAGCTTTTGGCTCGAGGACGTTTGAAACATTTCATAATGCTTCGCGCAATCACATTGTCTCCCGGCCGCAGATTTCTGCATCTCTTCAAATACCAACAGCAGACATGGCAGATGTAGTCTGCACAAATAATGCTTTTGGCCGTCCTTCAGGCGCTACCCGACCAACCAGCCCCCTGCCAACCCAACCCCCCCCCCCCCCCCCTACCAGCTATACACAGGACACACAAACAAACAGTCGAGTTAATTGGCAAGGCAATCCTAATTATTCTGTAATTACATAAGCTCAAGCAAGATATGAGTAGAACTCCCAGTGTGGAGAGCAAATATTATTTTATATAAGCTGGCTGCATGGGGGGGGGGGCGTGAGGAAACACGGCAAAACACAAATATTGTCATCTTTTTCATCTGTGTTTGACATCTGTATTATTAGTGGATGCATGAAAGACATGTTTAAAAGGCTGGTGTTTTCTATGTTTTTCTTTTTGTCAGCAAATCTCATGAAAGAGCAAAATCCAACAATGTCTTTGTCCGTCTCTCACTTCTTAACGTCTTCCTTACACCGTCTGTGCTTCTCAGAACCAGGCTCTTTTGTTCCCACTTTTTTTAACAGTGTTTAGTTTCCTTTTAAAAGACGGCTGAATACTGTCTTATAACAGCTCAACGATACTCGTACAGGAATAAATGGGTCATTTGTTGGAAGCAATTTTCCGCTGTGGATTAATACACTTCTGGTTCTCTTATGTCTACAGCAGCAGGACTGTTGCGGTGGGGTCGACTCAAAATCAACTGCGGTGCCCATGTCACCCAGTTTGACTCATTTAATGGTTTCTAGACAGCACAGAGGAACCAGCTATACCGAACTTTCATTACAGAACAGTACTTCTTATGACCCATGTGCAATTTTGGGTTGTCCCACACCAACGTTGTGAGAGAAACGTAGCAACATCTTTGGCTGTCAATCAAAAGTGGTGGTCCTGGATCACACTGTGAGACACGCCCACTTACAGCTCATTTTGTCAGCTTGCAGAAAATTCCTTGAAAATGTCTGAAATGCAATACAAACACTTCATACTTCCTAACTCATACGTGCAATAATGTGTATTATATTGTATTTTTAGCTTTTTATTGTTTTATTTGCTCTTTTTGCACTATCCACGTTGCTGCTGTAATCCTGCACATTCCCCCACCGTGGGACTAATAAAGGAATATCTTATCTGAAATCAAGTGTTGAATTCTCACAATATATCTGTTTCTACGACTCACTTCTACAAACCAGCTAATTAGATTGCGACATCGATCAAAACAACATTGAAAGTGGCCATGGACACATATACACGGTGTCACTTTTGAGTAACGTTTTGGGTATGCTTTGGGTATGCATTGGGTATGCATTGCCAGCAGTACAGCTTGAATTTGACTGCATTTTCAAAGAACGAGACATTTTAACGTTATAATTCATCAGTAACTTAACGCACTGGCATGTCAAAATTAGATACTAGACCCATCTGGCAAAGTGTGACATGCACCGAACCTCTACAATCACTGTGATATCAATATCACTGTCGTGAAAAAGGGGCGTTCAGTACGATCAATTCATTGTCGCGCACAACAACAAAAATATAGAACATCACAAGCTTTGACCTTTTTAAAATGGCGAAATGTATGCCGAGGCGAAAAAGTAATTTACAACATTGTAATAACACGTTGTATCCAGACACCATGATTCTGTTCTGGTTTTGACTGTGCGCTGGAATCCTTCTGAAAGTCACCTCCTGAAGAGTCTGTAACAAAGCATGTCGGCTTGTGAGAGGAAGTGTGTTGCTTTTAGAAGCGAGTCACCTGGGGGCGAGCCAGGTAAGACTTGCTGCATTCGTACCGGATTTCATCACCCCCCCCCCCCCCCAGCAGCAAGTGATCACAGCTCCCCTCCGCAGCAACGACGCCTTTGGATCTCCGCCTCTGTAAGGCGGCTGACAAAGCAGCGCAGAGCTAAAGAGTCTACCCCTCCCGCTCTATTTCCTCTTTTACCCCCCTTCCCTCAGGGTGACAGTTTGCTCTGCCATGTCTGATTCTCTCTCTCTAATGTCAGCCGCCACCTGGCCAACCTGGGATCTTGTGCCCGAGAGAGCAAGACGTCCTTCCTTGGCATGCAGGCAGTGATGAGGCAGATTTGCTTTAATTATGTTAATTAATTCATCAGAAGCTGTTGAGCAAGGGGGGCTGGTAATCTCTCTGGACAGGGGAAACAGATTCTGTGAAAACTATATCTCGTTATATTCCTTTGCACAGTTCAATGTCATTAGCAATTGCCATTTGCATTCATGAAGAATCTGGCGTGTCCGTGACACTGTGAGGGCATTCTGATATCGTGTCAACCTTTAACACGTGAATGGCAGCGATCAGGCCGCTGACCGCGGGGCTGGCGCTATAAAAAGCAAAAAAAAAAAAAGGCCGTACGTGAAGCAATTTCATACTAACAAGCTCTGAACAATTGACTTTGCCCTTCATCAAAAGGAAGAAATACTCGACAGAGAGTCCTCACTTATCATTATATGAGGGAATAAGGATTTCAAATCGACATTTACTGGTGCCATGCCAGCTAACTCATTACTTAATTATCTTCGGGGCTCGAGATTCACAAATAGGTATGCAAAATGAAATTACGGCAGGGGAAGACGATAAGATGTTCTCCTTTGAGGTAAGAGAGCTAGAAGTTGAAGGGATGAAAAAGTATAAAGACCTTATTAATGAAGACCCTCTTTATGACTGAAATGGCATTTCACTAATATATCTTGAGAAGTGTAACACAGGGCAGATCACACAGACGATTCACAAAGGTACGGACCCCGAATTACAGACATGACAGTGCCATTCATCGAGGCTATCTTCTGGATATTCCATCCGCCACGGACCACTGTGAAACTCTCAAATGGTCTCGGCGCACATGTCTCTGCGTAAGTGTTATTGGTGTCTAAGAAGACCTCAGCAGGGCAGCGGCGCCCACCCTTACACATCACACAGCGTGTACCAATTAATCCGGGAATAGCCCGGAACGCAGCTGAACGCGATGATCGCGATGACTCACCCCGCCCACTCTTTCGAAGTGATCGCCGTCTCGCTGGAAGTCGATGAGCTGGCCGTTGAATGCCCACGAGAAAGAAACATCCAGAGCTGGATCGCAGGCAATCTGGCAGGGTAGCACGATGCTCTCGCCAACAATAATCTCCATGTTCGTGGGCCTCACGGTGATCCTGGTGGGCTCTGGGCAGACAACAGACGACGGCGTGCGCATGTTAATTTTGCTGCCACGGGAACCTGTGACCCCCCGGCACCTGCCATCTCACTTCAGTTCAACCGGCTGAATGCACTGAGTTAGATGTGTGCTTTCCCTGATTTTAATAAGCACTTAAATTCCAAGCCTGTCCATTAGCAACATTTAATGACATATCAGGTTCGCACTTGATGTTCTGGGATCAGTTTGGGAGAAAATGTTTGAAACAGGATTACAGCGATGGGAGCACATGCCCACTGGTGGGTGTGGTGGATTGGAGTTTGTTGAGGAAAGGTCACAGTAATTAAATTCTGTGACATTAAATGGTGTGTGAGAAGAATAGAAGCTAATGAGAAAAATAGGTCAGGTGGCCACGTGCACACACAACAGATAAAACCGGAGGGCTCCATGTACGTGTTATGTCACTGCCTTCATAAATAATGACCTTTGACTAAATCAAGGATAATGTTTTTGTTACTTATTTAACTGCTATTTTTATCACAACGTATACCAGTCATATTAATTCGACAATAACTTTGGTTGTTAACGTTAAACATGCAATACAACGTTCAATATGAATAGAGGTACCCTCGAGCCATGAATTGAGAAGAAATGGTTGACCTTTACTTTGAAAGGAAAGGAAATTGACCATTAGCTGAATCCATCCCTTGATAGGAAATGTCCAATCACAGCGTTGCGACCACAACTGGGCACACAGCAAGACTTTAAAAGCTTTGGATTTCTAAGACGTTATGCTGGGGCTGTAGAAAGAGCAAAACCTGGCATCTAAAGAGTCCAGAGGGAACAGTAAACATCGGAAATGTGTCGTGTATGTTTTAGATCCGATTGTTTTGTCATTATAATGTTCTATAATATTAGAGCTGAATGACTTTTCCTTCCATTACAAAAACAGTGCTGCTCTTTTACTTCCAACGCCGTCTACATGTTGAACTTGTAAGCTTTAGCCTCAGTCTTTCTTGCGCTATTAGAGCAATGAATTAGTACGATATCATGTAGGTAGCCATCAAATGCACACTAAAAGGAAAAGTCTGGGAACGTTTTGGAAATACGCTTATTCATTTTCTTGCCAAGAGTGAGATTATAAGATTGATGCCACTGTCTCTAACTTAGCTGAGCCCAAAGATTGGAAACAGGGGGAACAGCTGGCCTGTCTCCAACAACAAGGCAAACCACACATCTGCGCTTGGACTATTTGTTGGTTGGGACCCATTTCCTGGCAATCAGCAGAGACTCCAGGAAGTTACTAACCAGTTAAAGCAATGGCCTGACGCATACACCCTGGTCAAACAGCCATTCGTTGTTTTTACACTTTCATTTTCCTACAATGTTTTAATGCGTGTGCCTCATGGGTGATGGAAGCTGTATTTAGGCACATTTCGCAAGACATCAAACTTTTTTTTAAACCCTCTGAGCATCCACTCAGGTGTTTCCAGTTGCTCTGGCTGATTAGACCTCTGCTCAGGTTGAAGATGGCGTATAGCTTTGGGCAGAATTGATTAGGTCACAAATCTTAAGTCTATTAATAACTGATTACGGTGTAATTTCTCCCACGCTAACAGGAGACTCGGGGAGATGTCAATCAACTGTGTCTATACACGCCCACACAGTCCTGGGCAGAGGTGTAATCAGCCAGATTAACTGAAAACACCTATTGGGGGTGTTCAGAGGCTCATTATGAGTCACCTCGAAAACAATGAGAAGTCAGCCAGAGAAGCAACTCTCAGATGTTGATGTTTGTCAGGCTAGCTACGGATAATACAATCGACTAAATAGAGCTGTTACTTCAGCTGTCAAGTTGCCATTTAGAAACAAAAAGCTACTTTTGTCTTCTTTCGTTTGAAATCTCGAACCCGTTGTTTCTAAAGTCACCAGGACTCTTCTCATCTGTCACTGTGTACAATTGCTTGATTGAAAAAGCGCAACATAAGCATAGCATAACAACATGAAGAAAGTAGGGCGGGTTGTAGAGCAGTAGGTCAATAAAGGGTGGGGCTGTTGACAGAGGAGAGCAGGACTCACCGGTGATGAGCAGCCTCCCAGTTGTGCTCGCTGTCCCAAACTGATTCTTAGCGACGCACGTGTAGCTGGCCGCGTCCCGTCTGGTTACATTGGCGATCTTTAACGTCCCATTGGGAAGCAAAGTAATCCTGTGGGAAGCAGGACAGCTTGTTACTGTATTGACCGAGGTGGACATTGCACAGACTGAAGTAGCATTATGCATCTGTCTTTAGTCATTATTATTTGCTTATATTCAACATTTACCCATTTCATTTTAGTCTTCAAGTAGCAAGTTTCTACCGAACTGTATTCTTGTGAAAACGGAGCCGCCTCTGAAGCACTTTGCCCCGCATGGTGCTTTAAAGCTCTCCCCTAGATCCCAGGAAAATGAAATTCCTTGAGGCGGGTGAGCAGCAGGAAGGGTGACCCATCACCCCGTCTCAGTGGCAGGCTAAACGCTGGGACACATTACTAAATGGGGAAATATTTTACAAACAGCAACGCTGAATAACTCAATGAATAAATAAAATGTGCTTCACAGGCTTTATGTTGCTCAGGTCACCGAGGACGGCATCACACTGGGAACCCGAGTCTCTGTGTGATATGATGTGATGGAATACAGCGCACACTGCATATGAGCACAAGTATTACCACACAAAAAAAAAGCGCTGAAAACTATTAAAGAAACGAAAAAAGTTGAATTAATTTTGTGCCGATTTTGGCGGTCCCCTAGTGTTTCAAGGTGGCAGGGTTCCTTCAGAAAACCTCGAAGAATTCCTACATAGAATTAGACTTTTAACAAATACCATGTATTGTATCGTCACTCATAATTTCGAGAAACACATTAACAATGTAATAGTAAGCTTGGATATAGCCACCTTCAGAACACAGCATCAGATTCTGGTTGGTTCAACTAAAGCAACACGATAGGCGCTACAGGGCTCTGTACGCCAAGACCACCAGACACAGGAACAGCTTCTTCCGACTGGCCATCGCTCTCATGAGCAATAAATAGGTTATACTACACTATTACCACCACTTACAACTCATGCCATTGTCTATAGGTTGATGTTCACATGTGTATATATATATATATATATATATATATATATATATATATATATATATATATATATACACACTTTTTCTTCTCTTGGATATATATTTATACTTGTATTATTGCTAAATGTTTATACCTACATCTGTTCTACTTTTTTTGCTGCCCTTTTTGATTCTTTATACATGTATTTTTCTTGTTTATTGTAAATTTGTGTTTGTACATTGAGAGCGGAGTGGAAACCGGAGACAAATTCCATGTATGCGTAAGCACACATGGCCAATAAAGCTGATTCTGATTCTGATGTAGCAGCAGCTACCGCTGTCACAAGTGGCCGTGTGGTAATGCTAAATGCTAATGTAACAACCGCTGAAATGGAGACGAGTCACACAGTCATTGAACTGACTCAGTAATGCCAGCTATACAGTACAGCAACTTTGCTAACATTAGCCACCATAAGCTACTGGTCAAGTAAGGTTGTAGCAGTAAAACCCCCGAGTGTATTGAATTTAGCAAGAGTGTGTTTTATTGCCAATGAAGCAAACTTTTTATTTGGCAGAGGAAAGATGTGTTTCAAAAGGATTTATAGTCTTGCTTTGGATTAAAGGAAAAAAAACATGGTATCTATACACTTCCAAAAGCAATGAAGGTGAAAAGAATTGTGTTTGAGGTGCTCAAAGAATTGAAAAAAAACAACAAAAGCTCAACAGCAGTATGTCTTTCCTGAACACAATGACTCGATAAATCACAGACCTCACTAAAACCTGGTGTTACTGGAGCTACGTTCGACCAAAGAAACGGTCCTGATAAAAACAATGGACTGTGCGTTTGGTAAATCGTCCAGATAAAAAGGCATTTGCACACCAAGTCCGCATTTTTTGTATTGCTTTTTTTTTTTAAATCGGACAGAAACCTTTTACACTGAGTCCGATGCTTGTTATTATTCTCTTCATTGGTCGAATTGGGACAAAACTGAATTAGTTTAATGGGTGCAATGGATAGCGCTAGTGCCAAACGGGGCTAACGAATGAATGACATTAGCAAGAAGCTATCGTTTAGCTGCCGAGAGCACAGCCATTACCGTCGAATCTTCTGGAAATCATTTGTTATGCGACCAATTTCAGGCCGTTCTGCATTCACTCGCCACGATCTATCTTTAAATTCCACATCTCTGTGTTATTTGATTTCTTTCATCGTGAAGACGTTTTGTGGTGGGAGACAATTGTACAGATTTGGACAGAAAATACAGATTTTTTAAGATGAGCAAATTAAGCAAAAATGTCTAGACGCCACAAAGAACATCTGGATTGTATTATAATCTGGGTGAAAGTACCGTTCATTTAATGCTAATAGGTTTGTGTACACATCTTTCTAAACAGCGCTACAATTTGCAGCGTGGCTGCATTCAAGAGAAAACACGTTTCCCATCCAGTGTCGGAGTACATCCAGTGTTTGAAAGAGTACGTGGGCTTCACATGCTGTGTGCTCAATGTCACTCAGCTTGGGAATTTTACCAATTTTCTGCAGCTTTGGATGCTGCTCCCCCGTGTGGAGCCAGCCAAGGAGCCTCAGTGCTGGTTTGACAAGATGCTTTGCTCGTATTGTTCGCTGACAGAAGTCCTTTTGAATAAGCAGCAATGGGCGAGATTCAAACGACACAAAGTGAAGCATTTCTTCACCGTGCTGTTTTCCAGCTCCAGTCTTATTCAGTCTGCCCTGCTTGTTTGTGCGCCGGCTGCGAGATGTGCGCACGGTGACTGCGCAGCGAGGGGGTTTCAGTCACCAATGTGTCATTTCTTGCCCCTGATTTCCCTTTTGAATTTCTCCACCTTTTAATTGGTCCTTTAGCATTGTGTGGAATCTTTGCAGTAGTCATAATTATCCTCTCGGAGAGACCGAGGAGGACAACAAACTACCACTTTGTGCAGCTTAAAGTGGCACCTTAAGTTTGCTCATTGTCTGCATAATGTCTGTGTGTGTTTCTAGTCTCGTTAGATGTCTCCCAAATCCAAGACAAGGCTTTTTTGTCTTTGCGGCACCGGTGACTGCATGAATCAAACTCTGTTTGCACGTCATGACGAAGAAGAGCGCATTTACCTCGGATGATTGCAGGAGCAACAGCTTCCGTTTTACTTCCTCCATCTAAAAGTCTTTATCTTCAGCAGCGACTCCATTTGCTAATCTTTGATGGTCTTAAACACGTCATGCGTGCCGTGTTGATGTGACCAGCTGGCAAATTCATCGCTCACACCGAGCTATTTGCACATGTATAGTATACTGTAATAGCCATGTGCAATTTTCCTCGTGGGTGGGTTTTCCTGCTCTCATTCTCCTCATTAGCATTCCCTTCTATGCATCCACACAAATCCCAAACACACTATTCAAACAAGTCGGGCTTGCGGTGAATGCGAATAAAAGCTGTTAGGAATATGCACTTGGACTTTTATCCTACCTTTCGGTTCTCTGCAGGATCTCGTTCCCTTTCTTCCACAGGCTAATTGCTGGGGGCGAGGCCTGGGGCTTGCATTCAAGAGTGACTTCGCTGCCCGAGCGAGCTTTTAGCAAGGCCCTTAATGGACTTCTGGAGAAACTGGGAGGTGAAGCTGAGCGTTGGAGAGCAGAAGAAGGCATGAGGTAAAAAGAAAACACAGGCAACCTGTACCTTTGCAGATCAGCCGTGCCGTATCGAGATCAACTCTCCTCAGCTTTCAGCGAGGGCAGTCTCAGCATGAACTCAGCAGAAATGCATATTGGGCTCAAGGCTGTGTACGGACCCAGCTGCCGGCCCACCCTTTCCATGCGCCGCACATAATCCACCCCTCGAAAAGCTGCCAGCCTGCGCAGTTTTCTCATTTTGTCAGCCGTCGCTCAAAGTGTCATCACATGTATGAAGACGGAATTGAATTTCTCATCGAGCCGGTCAGATGGAAGTCATCAAAGTGTTGCAAATAAATCAATACCCCATCTACATGCGAAAGCATGCACAATGCCACAGAGCAACGCGTTTATAGAATCCAAATCAATATGATGAAAGGACCAAAAGTAAAATGAGACACTCCATCCGATTTATTTATTTTTTTTTATTTTTTTTGCTGGCAGAGCCCATAGTGACATCAAATGAGTCTGCGGACTGATTGCTGAGGAGAGCTACAGCAGGCTGCTGTTTTTTTTCTTTTTTTCATCTCAGGAGATGATCAAACGCACAGACAGATAACCAGGATAAAAGCAGAGGGAGGGATGCAATCTTACCTAGCACCATTAGTTGGGCACTGGAATAAATAATGCCATGTTTGTTTTCAGCCACACACTGATACACCCCGGAATCTGACAGGTTTACCGCAGCTATGGAAAGGGCCCCGTTTTCGATTTGTACCCGGCCCTGAGGAGGAGAGAGAAACAGTTCTGCATATCCATTGCAAGGCCAGCCTGTTATGTCCACAAGCGCTGCAGCAATTACTGGTGCACCATGAAGAGAGGAGGACGGCAGGAGAGCAGGAAGAGTGAGAGAGCGGGAGAGGGGGAGCGAGAGAGAGAGACACACATCTTAAAAAGCACCGGGGCATTCTACATATGTTCAGATTGGAATGGGGGAAGCGAAGAGGAGGCAGCGGTGGAAACTGCGAACCTGCGTCTTAGACACACAGAAGAGAAGCAATGTTGACAACAGCACCAGGAGCATATCAAAAAGTCATTTATTTGCCGCGGTTGCTCAGCTGGAAAAACTATGATGACAGCTCGGATGATGACTTGGATTGATTTTTAACCCAATGAGCTAGTCAGACATCCTCAAGGCTGCGGGGGGAGGGGCTTCACTCAGTGCTATCTTAATTATAGACACATTTGGAAAGCTGGAGCTCAGTGAAATAGAACATATTCGCGAGGTACAAAGTCACCTTATAACATAAACAATGCCAGCCGTCACTGTCAATCTATTTGTAGCATGTTTCCACTGATAATTACATTCCACATTATTTTGCTTGGCTTCGGCATGATGGGTGAAATAGGTGGGTGCGAGGGGAGATTGGGAGTTAGGTAAAACCATGAGGACCATTTTCTTAATTGCACTTTCTGTTCCGTGAATTTTCACCTCGGTAATATGAAAAGTGATTTAAGAATGAATTAGTAAATTTATAAATTCAAAGGCCGTTGGATCAGATGTGGTTATCCACATGATATATTTAGACACCGATACCAGGTGTGCCCGTCTGCCCCATTATGAAAGCACAGCACTAAATCGCTGGAGCACCCCTTGAATTTCACGAACGGTAGTTTTATCTAGTAAGTGGAAAATGGACGAGAGGTTGATTCTCGTCATCAAGAGCCAGTTCTGATACAGATAGTGATTTCATCCTGAAACACAATTCATCTTTTAAACTGTTTCTGTACATTTTTGATTCAGCGTAACCAACCGGACCGGAAACATCTGCCTTTATTGCGTTGCCGCACGTATTTATTCAGCTGTTGCCCTTTAGTTTGTCTGAAGTCTGACACATCTCCGTACCTCAGCCGTCACCTGCTCCCCATTCTTCAGCCAGCTGTAGGACGGTTTGGTCTTTCCGTTGGCCTTGCACTCCCAGAAGAGGTTCTCCTCGATGGACAGCGCCGTGTCCGTCATTGTCTGGAGCCAGTGAGGTTTAGCTTGGAATAAATGAGAGGATTACCTTCAAACATGTGTTTTAATTATAAAGGCAGAGGATTAGCAAAGGGTGGTATCAGAAATCCCGAGGCCGTTGAAGCAGGGTTGCATAAGATCGTCAAAGTTTAAAAGTGGATTATCAGCATAATGAGGTTTGGATATCGACTGGAAATTTGGCGTCTCTACAACAACATTCACTTTTTACGTTGTCGAGGATGGATCCAAAGCCTGCACTTTAATTTCATGGTGACATTGTGCCCCATACGTTGCAGACAAATAGGCTTCCTGTCAAAAGAATGCGATTAAAGCAGCTGGTCACATGCACGTTTCCCGTGCACATGCAGAGACACATTCGCTCCCGCGTCGTCTCATTCCCCGTCCATTTGAAACGGTGCACTCACCATGGAATGAAAGACGACCCCGCGCTGCATTTTTGCCGCGCCGATTCTCCGCCATGCACTCGTACGTCCCGGCGTCTTCTTGCTGGAAGTTGGGAATTTCAAGGACGGCGTTTGAATTCTTCATTTTCACTTTGCTGGGGAAAGGGATGCCGCTGGTTCTCCTCCAGCTTATTTCTGGGACGGGGCTGCAGAAAGACGGACACGGAAAAGTTCCCGTGGTGGCGACTGTCACTCCCAGTGATCAAAGTTTGATTAAGCACAGAAGAAAAGCAGTTGAAGCTAGAGCCTTGTGAGTTATTGTTTCCTGCAAATCAAACTGTGATTGCCCTGATTTCAGCTGTTAAAAAGAACTTTGTATTCTACTCCCTTCTCTTGTCATGTTGCGGCCCTTGCTCTCCATGGATTGATGAATCCAAGAGTGAGTAATGTTACGCTCGTGCATCCCTAAATCATCTTGAGTAGCACTAATTCATGCACGAATGAGCCTAAGGATTATGTCACACACACTCACACACACACAATGAGGCGGACTTACTTTCCCAGAGCGAAACATTCCAGTTTCACCACCGATTCCTTCGGAGCTGGAACTGAATCGGTGAAATGAACTTCTATTTTGGGTTCATATTCGCCCATTACTCCTGCAAAAGTGAGACAATGGATGAGAAGCTTTTTACATCAATGATTAACAGTTCACCTGTTATACACGTGTTGGATCAAATAGAGAGTATCGCAGTGACAAAGCTCACTGAAAAAAAGACTCTACGCCGGCATGTAGAGCAAAAGTGACCGCTGAAGGATTGGTGAGGAGGCTTATAAAAGATTCAGAGAACACATCAGGGAAAAGACTCGCTTTGAAGAGATTCATCACCTGTGGCAATGTGACTTCATTTATGACTTTATTTATATTCACTGGCGCGAGTCAAAGATGTCTTCACAGCGATGGCAGTATTCCCCTTCCCATTTCAAAGCACAAACAGTCTGGAAGCAAGAGCTGCATGATTTGGGGACCTGTGCATGTTTTCAGACTAAAGGTCACCGAAGACGCTGAAGAGTAAGCGTTCGCATGTCACCCACAGCGTGTAAATACTCCACTAGGGGCAGGTGAGAGTTGAGGAGGATGGGTCAAACAAAAAATAAACTTTAACCCAGGAGGCCGCTGTTCGTGTCCCGTGTAAAACCGAAAGTAAACGTTGACTTATCACTTTGTGGTTACGCTTGTTACGTAACGTTTTGTCAGAAAGTGCGGTGGTTATATATTTACGCTAGTTATGTTGTTACGTCATTATTTCCACACAAACTATTGTAGCGTTTTTTCCAACCGCAAACAAGTAAACCGAAGCAACCGTTTCACAACGTCAACCACTTATTGCGCGTTTCTGCAAGCATGGTAGAAACTAATAATGCCAACATTCTTTTCCTATGAATAGGTTGCGGATCATCTTAATCATTAGTTAATAATGATACGCGGCATTTTCCTGTATAGAAACGTCAACATTAATTTAAACTATAACTAACGAAAGCCTCGACAGTTCGGCATTTTGTGCTTCAAATCAATGGTCTGATAATTCTGAATAATGGCTGAATAGAGACGCTCACATCTAAAGGACTGAAGGAAAACACTGTACCGCATTCTAATAAGGCACCCTGCAATCAATGGCTTCATCAGCAGTGAACAAATGATCTACTTAGGCTTTATTGATCATAAGCCATTGAACACAAGAACGTATGGGGAGCCCAACTTTACCATCCATGGTTGGTGGATTCTGTAATAATCCAGTTATAATGATTGCCAATGCCAATCAGCAGTAATTAATTAATAGTTCATAATTATTAATAAAATAAATAGATTGTGATCCACAAAATGTCGTGCTAGAAAAAGTTGTTTTTTTAGAATGGTATATAACTGATCTGAAAAGTGTTTAATAACATTCATGAAGCCATGAGAGAGTGAAAAAGCCATTAAAAACGGTGTCAGGTAGTACAGAAATGCATCACAGTGCTGACAACAGTGTGTGACTGAGAAGACAAAAACAACAGCAATGATTTGGCAATTTACAGGTCTCAAGACATCTGGGTTAAAATGGACCATTTGGCCGAAAAATGTTTCACATAATTTCAGTGAGTGTATATGAGAAGCAGGTCACACCATCTTGTTGAAGATGATATGAAATGCTGCGGCTCAAATTGACCAGTCCAACATTCATAGCTGGGAAGCAGTTCTGTCCTGTCAGCATGTTCAGCTAACGTGAGCTCAGGCAGCTTAAGTGCAGAGCTGTCGACGGTATGATTACATGTCAACAGTCCAATATCAAAGCATGGTCAGATGTGACTTCTTATATTTAAAAATGACTAAGAACTGTCAAGTAAGCTCAATCAAAAATAGCCCAGTTTTAATCTAGATGTAATTTCAAACGGTTGCCTACTGGGCAAAGACCTCTCACAGCCACAAATGGCAACATGCCGACATGAAGATGTAACAACTACGGATCATTTCCAATATCAGTCTCATCAGTTCGCCATAGTTTAAAGAATTTACCGTCACTTCTGAGGACCAGCGGTGTGGGAGAGCTGAGCACCTTCTCCCTCGTCACAGTGTTGTTAACCACACAGGTGTAGTTGCCAACATCTGAGCGCTCCACTTTTGCGATGTACAGGCTCCCGGTCTCCTGAGAGATGAATCGACGATTGTCCTGTTGGACAAAGTACGGGTACTCATTGAAGATCCACGCAAATGTCAGCACTGGAATGGAAAGGAGAAACAATTAAACCGCTGTCATCACACATCGGACTGTGTTAGCAACATCGACCTCTACAGCCGGGGCTGCTGAACCAAGAAAAGATACCTCACTGTGGCCTAAATCTTTTAGCATATAACCTCTTTTTCCTTCCCTTATCGCAGTTTCCTTGGGAAGATATACCAAGGCATGGTAAATGTAATAGCTATCAGTGCAGACGCAATGGGAGACCCAGGGAAAGGGAGCGAAAGAAAATGGATTACAGCGCGTCAGTGGCCCTCCCCCGACACATGGCCTCCATTCCCCGGGTCCCTCAGTGGATGGATTGACGTTTGGAAGTGGGAACATGTTGTGAAGCCCCATTCACAAGCTGCTGTTCGACCATACGAAAAGAGAAACCTGCCACGGTGAATTAGTGTGTCATCTCGAGAAGCGAGGAGATGCTCTGTGTAATCCACCACTCTGGAGTTGAGGGGCTCAGAGTCAAAAAGGTGCATGCGGCAATTGTCAATCATAACCGGTCCCGGGGGAGCGGCCCTCGCGGCCTTGGATGGGGGTCGAGCGTCCGACGCTGGGAGCAGCGATGCAGATATGACGCTGCTTCTGATTAGGCAAGCAGGAGCCACAAAGTTCAGAGTCAGCATAACCTCCATCTGAACTATGCGGCTGTAATGAGCAGTGAGGATTTGAAGTCGAGTGGACAGTAGAAATACAAGAGATAAGGGCTTCAATGCAACAGAGAAGGTGACTTTAAAAGCCCATTAAGTAAACAAATGGCTACGGTGACAATTTGATCTTTAATTTATCATATCTGGGTGATGTGATGAGTAATGTGGTGGTGGGGGTAAAAGCCTTTTGTAGAATTTAAAGTCGACACAGTGAAACGAGAGCCGGAGAGGGTGCTTCATACCGTAAGTGTTAGATAAAGTCCAATGAAGTTCAAGGTTATGAAGCAAATTGATGCTTTCAAAATTCAGAGAGGAAAAAAAAACAAAAAGAAAAGAGGAGGAAAGGAGAGAATGGTGTGAGGGAAGGAGGAAGAGAAGGAGCAGTAGGGCGAGAAAGGAAGAAAGGGACAGCGGACTCGCACTGCTTTACTTTCATTCACTTCTGAAAATGTGAGAAAAAAAAACCCACAATAGCGCCACAGTTACAGCAGCCAACCGCGTATAAGCCCAGGCCTATGTCAGAGGGAAGCTGTCAAACTGTATTTCACACAGAGTACTCTGACCCATTATCCCATAGACCAGCTGTACAATTCACTCTTCCATTGTGAAGGAAATTGGGTTGTTCCAATGTGCAAGCTACTGTATCAAGAGGGAGACGAGCTCGGCAGCAGCCATTGTCCATGTCCTCGGAGAGGTGGGGCTGAGCAGTCTGCGCCTTTATCTCCTACTTGTGGCCTCTTATTTGAAGACGACATTTCTCGCTTCTCAGTAGAACAATCAAAGCATTTGTTTTGAATGTGTGATGCATAACTATGAGGGTGCAGCTGATCAGCTTCGCATGAAGACTGGAATCACCAGCCTGGCTCTGTCCGAAGGTAACGGCATCCTTCTATCAGTGCCTCTGAAGCTCACTCATCTCTTTTGTTTAACCCGTGAAAAATAACAAAGTGCAACAAGTTGTACTTTTAGGGCCCACTCAACCCACATTGTTCAAATACTTTGTTCTTGGGTTTAACAAAAATTCCAATACGTTTAAGTATTATCTACATTTTACATCTTACTCTGCCTCCGCCTGTATATACTGGTATATTTAATAGTCTTCTTTACTGTCAATCCCGTGCAATATCCAATACGTTTAAGTATTATCTTACATTTCACATTTTTACTCCGTCTGTACATACTGGTATATTTTGTATTCTTCTTTACTGTCATATTTTTTACTACTGTTTGCTGTTTAGTCTATTTATACTACTTGATTTTTTTATCTTCATTTATTACTTGTGAGCGATGCTGCTGTAATCCTGTAATTTCCCCACTGAGGGACTAATAAAGGATTATCTTATCTTATCTTATCTTAAAAAGACATTACGTGTCAATGAGTGAACGTTAGAGGCGCTTGTATGCAGACACCGTCAGGCTAGCTGTTTCCATTTGTAAATAGTATTTGTGCTACGCTATGCTAGCCAACTGCTCGCTGTATCTTCATGTTTCACAGACGGACATGGAGAGAGGTATCGATCTTCTCATCTAACAAAACGTCAAACTTTTCCTTTGAGACCAATTTTGGGAAACGCACTGCTGCAACTAGTAAAGTGCACTCATTAGATTGCAGATTTCGACCAGGTGCGTCCCCCTCCCCCCTCCCAAATAAAGAAGCGTTGAATCTCAATAAGTTGTCCCTCCCGGCTCCCTGACAGTCGAGATGGCGGCGCAGTTAACAAAAACAGGGATTTATTCATGTTGTATTGCCATTAACTCCCGTGGATCACAACATATATTGTGTGGACTTAAAAACGAGACCAAACTATTCTATGGATGTCAGTTTCTGAGCCACTACAAATGTCACGATGTGGCCCGCAACGGACGAGGCGGGGCTTGTTTTTAACCTTCTCGATTGAAATTCCTTTTGCTGCTGAAGCATCTCTTGTTGATCCCTCGTGGTTGATCCCTACCTGACGGTTAAGATGAGTCAATGACGGGATAAAACAGAAAATATATGTATTTGTTTTCCAGAAATTGTGAAGCCCTGCAACCACGACAGGTCCTTGAGCAAACAGTCATGAATATGCACAAAAAATACAAGGCTGATTAGCTGTGGGCGGACAGATACACTCACGCATGCAAACACACACTCACACACACATACAGCCAGACGCTTGATCTCCCCACGGGCTTACACCTGGCGGAGTACATTTTAAAAAACAGACAGAATAAGTAAAGGAACACCAAAGTAGGGATTTGCTTGGCAAAAGCATTCAGTATGAAACACATACGGTGATGATTATTAAGAGCATGTACTGGACACATAAATGGGTGTAAAAACAGATTAAGTTGGAAGTAAAGGGAGTAATCCTTTATCAAACGTCGCCATGTAAAAACGGGTAGAGGGAATTATGCGACTTGTTATGAGTCATGTTTAAATGAGAGGCATAAAAAGCGGCATTCCCAGACAGAGCAAGCTTACCTCCAGAATGTGCAGGCGGTCCACATAACAGAACCACTCCCTGGCCCTCACGGACGTTGACGGCGCTCCTCGCCGTTTTACTTTTGAAGTTATCAAGATCTAATGAGTCAAATAAAATCAAAATCGATTTAGACTGCAGCTGAAAGAAAAAGTCAAATCATCAACGGCACTGAGCTCAGTGTCAGACAGCCAGAAAGTGTGTTTTTTATGTAGTCCACGTTCTCAATTTTCTTTGAAAAGCATAGTGGAAGACTCCAAAACTCCCTTTCGTGATTCTCTGAGGCACGTCCGTGAAGTTACATTTTGAGCATTGGCACTTTAATAGGGCACCATTGATTGCCCTGGGAGACCTCCCGACAGCCTCCGACACTTTCAAAGTCATCTGGTGCAGATGAAATAGATGGACCTGACTTGTTGATGCATAGCCTGCGACAGCACACTTTAGCACAGCGGAGAAGATTAGGATTGAATGGGATAAAATAGGGGAGGGGGGGAGGGGGGGGGGGGGGGGGGGAGTGCTGACTGAGCAAACACGGGGATGTGTGCATGACAGATGACAGTTTGCAGTGCCAGCAGCAATAAGTAACATCATTATTAAATGTGGTGTAATCTTGCACTTAAAAACATTAGCCTCCCCATCAATACTCAGCACAATCTATCAGCTTTGCAAATGAATGAGCAGTCGGTGGCAGACAAAAAAAAAAAAACCCAAACCTGGGATGATAAACCACCCCTGGCGTCATGACTGATGGAGGGAAGCTGCCGCAGTCCGCTCTGCACTCTGTCTGCACCCTCTGGCTAACAGCCGAGAGTAAGCCATCCAAACACAAACAAAAGAAAGTCAGTGTGACCGATAAGGGAAATTAGGGGAAGGAAGATTATGGAGAGAAGTGGGACAGAGCGTTGGTAAGATTAATGAGCAGCTCTCGGATGACCGCAGTGGAATCAAGCAGAGCCAAGTCACGGCAGGACACCGAGGAGGCCACAGGAGGAGACGGCTGACTTCAAAAATACAGACTGAGGCAACTTCCTGCTGATCTCATCAGGCTGCCTTCGTAAATATAGAGTCCATCTCTTAAAGACATTCACGATATCCTGTTGATTTAAAAAAAAGCTCCGGCATGATAGCAGTTGATCATTTCAACAGCGAATCAGAGAGGTAACAATAACTACTCAGTGGACGAGGAGAGGATGACTACTTCACCAAGATCGTGCAACATTGGCACAGAGGAGTTGCGGAGATGTAGCTGGGCTCGCTGCTGAAGGGGATACACTTCTGTCTTTCCCCGGCCACTGAGCAGAAGAATAATGGGCTCCACTGGAGGGAACTGACCACACACTGTAACTCTGAGAGCCAGAGGCCAAACTCACTGTCGCTGCAGTGATTCCTTTTGTAAGCAGAAACAAAAAAAAGACTGGCTGGCTCGGAGATTACAGAGAGCAACCATTACAGCTCGGAGATGATTGGTCTGGGCAATGGCGCCGCCCGTATCCCCCGTTAGATATATCGTGACCAACAGCGTTCTTGAGCAAAGCTTTTACCTGCTGCAGAGGCCTGCTGTGTTTGCTATTTTTAACAAAACAAATCTGGTTTATTAATTTTTTTGCAGCATTAACTATAGTCTTCATCTCTCATGATAACACCGTGAGGCAATTACTGCGAATTGGGAACGAGACGACATCATTACAACACAACTGAGCAGTGAGATGACAACAACAGGTTGTACACATAGCAACCGGCTATTTAAAGCAGTATTCACTCCTTCTTTTGGCTGCTAATGAGCATCTGTTAACACAACACCGACACATTGTCAACTCGTAAAAAGCTGATCAGGTGTTTGCGATGGTGTTACGGTGAGGCAATGTAAGTCCAATATTCACTCTCTTTTATCTCTGTTTTTGGTCTCCACCAAACTCTCCAAGGAGATATCTGGCTCTTGGGCTTCTATGTTCCATGCTTACATGTTCACCAGCTAGTAGATAACGCTAGCGCTGATGCAGGCAGCGAACACAGCTGACAGTGTGCGCTCCGTAGCGCTGAGGTGCCTAAACTATAGCTACCGTATATCGCATCACCTTGTCTCATGATTAAACAGAGACTTGACATTGGACAACATCAACATACTTATTACTCAGCAATCATCACTGCATATCTGATATGACAAAACAAATTAATTTAATTGAATAGTAATCTTATACTACTTTAACTATAAATATGTCATTTTGTTATAGATTGACACTATTGACTATTTGATCCCCGAAAAAGGAAAACCACGATGAAGAGGTTTGTTTTTTTAGGGTGTGTATAGCCAGTGGCACAACTTTCAGATGAATGTCAGTTCTTCTTTGAATACATCTCTATTGCTGAGATGGCAATGGTCCGTTATCCATCCAACACATTGTTGTCTGGCCTGCCCACCCAACAGGAGTTGCACTGACTATACCCCTGCAAGGTTCCAAGCGACCTGCGCCAATAATAGAAGGTATAGTTAAAACACTGCAGACCAATGATTGGTCAGAGAGAATTTCACAAGTGGGACCTGGGACATCCTGCACAAATCCCATTTTTAAATAGTCACGCTACCATCATGGGCAACCACAATTGTATTACTCAATCGACCCAGACTATAAATAATGACAGCCGACAAAATGATGCCGCATAATTGACAAAGTGCAGACGTTCCACTGTTTGGAGGTGATGGTGGAATCCCGCCTACACTGAATGGCTACTACCAGCAGTGGAAAATGAAATAGTACCTGGTACCAAAGATGAGCTTAGTCGAGTTGAGCCTGGAAATAAGGCAAAAATCTTGAAGATAATTTGCCCCAGTGGCTAATCATGGTACTGCTTGCAAGAAACTGCCACTATGAAATATGATGTTGAGAAGTAACCCTCAACTGTTAACAAGGTAATTATTACCTCTTTTAATTATAAGGTTGTTTTTTCTTAATCATGAAATTAATGTGAAGAATCAATATGTTAATGTGTGTGAAGTTATCCCAGTAAAGAAACAATAACCTTCTTTTGCGCTCGACCAACGTTCCCAGATCTCAGCAAACAACTTGATGAGTAAGATGTCGCCAAAACTATGAAAATAAAACCCTGATTGAATGATACTAGATGTTTCTTCAAAGGCAGTGTGAAGAAGACAAACCCATCCGTTATACAGTTTGCATGCCGATGATGTTGATTGCAATTACGTGTTTCATTCTATGCATTATTGCAGTAGTCTCTTCTTGTGAGCTGTGGGAGGACATGCTTTGATTTTGAAGGCAAGCAAAGCAGCAAAGGAAGCACGACATTTCTATCTCAGGGCAGTGGCCTCATTACACGGAAAAGCACAGTATCAGCCATGCTGATCTCCTAGACCTCCCTTGCTGCACATTAGGCAAGACAATAAATGTCAAGCAGCTCTGCTCTTCACCCGGTCCCCACAAGTAAGATTCATTGCTGGCTGTAGGGATAATGGCAGTCCATCTCCTGAGAGGAAGTGAAATGCTCTCTATCCTTGGGACTTGATCAATAGTCAGCAGGCTTGATCAAGAGAGGAGAGGTGCCTCAACGGTGCCTGTCTGGGAAGTACTGTAGGACCACACGCTACATACAGCATCACTTTCCTACCCGGGTCTTTTTTTGTTTTCTGAGCGGCAGCCTGACAGAGCGGCAGACAGCCTGTCACTGATCCTCTCGCAATCTGCTGTATGTATAATGCATGAAGAAGTGGCTGGTGATTACAGAGATGCGAACACTTCTTAAGCATCATTTGTGTTCGTCTCCTTTAAAGTCTGGATCACAGGCGCTGGCCCGTCACTTGGCAAAGTATGAGTCAATTTCAGACTGAGCATAGATGCTGTCACGGGTTGGAAACGCTAATGAGAATCAATGGAGTTCAGATGAAGTCAGAAGCTGCCTCACCCACTGTGAGCGTTTGTTGCATCTGACGTTTCATTCGATTACCATCTCCCCTTTCGAAAAATCTATTCTCAGGCAATCTAAATGAGAAATCGGCATAGTGAAGGGGGGAAAAAACAAGAAGAAGGCCTGGGCCACAACCATGTTACACACGTCCGACTGGTAAACAGCAGATACAAAGCGATGCCAGGATGTCATAACTGTGTCAGAGTCACGCCAGAAAATGTGTAAGCAATCGTGGGATCACTTACATGCAAATTGCAGGCTGGCTCTGCGGCCGAGGATGGACCCCCACGTGTTGAAGGCCGTACACTGGTATACCCCGGTGTCTTGGTCCTTGTCCAGGTTGCTAATGATCAGGCTGCCCCCAGACATGTGACGCCGGTAGTCATTCCCCAGATCAATGAGTGTTCCGTTTAGTGACCATCTGGAAAAACGCAAACACAATCAGTGGCTGAGCCCCCTGGAGATGCACGCTCACAGTGTTTATCACAGAGATCGATCGGATCGGTCGCATCATGCTGAGGAGATAAAAGGTGAGTAATAGGAGTAGCATTCTGTATTGTAAGCAGATAAATCGGGATGTTGTAAATATCTCTTATTGCAATTTAGGAAGAAAGAAAAACAATTCTTAATTTTGAGAACAGCAACGGGTGCCAGTTTTCAACAGTTTGACTTCATTCATTCATTTTGTTTTCTACTTTTGTCGGCCAAAACTGAGCAAAGCTTCTGTGGTGAGTATTGATTTTCCCCCCACTTGCACGGTGAAGTGGGTTTTGTTTCATCCCCGTTTTAATTACCTCCAAGGAGATTATGTTCTAGGTCCAGATTGTACATCTGCTAGCAGAATATTTGAAAAACGTTTCAAATTTCTATTGACATTTGGTGGAAATTTAGGTCATGGCTGAAGGCATATGTGTTTATGTAATCGTAGGAAAACCCAAAATGATGCATCACAGCATGAGAGGGAGCACTTTACATTTGTTTTTCTGTTTTTAGCCACATTAGAGGAATCGCATTGTTTGTCCCTCACACTTTGACAGAATGTCTGAACAACGATGGTGATCCCTTGAATTGTATTTGAGCGCCATGAGGTTGATGGTTTAGAGTGAAATATCCCAACAAATATTGAATGGATTACCAAAACATATTCTGTGCTGGAATTCATGTTCCTCAGAGGATGTATCCCAATGCCTATGGTTATCCCCTGGCTTTAATCTGAGCGCAACTATGAGGTTGATGGTTTCGAGTGAAATATCACAACAACTGTTGGATTGCCATTAAAGTTGGCACATATATTAATGCCGTCCAGATGATGAATCCCAATGACTTTGCTTATCCTCTGACTTTTTACGCCATCGTGAGGTTCAGAATTGTGGTTTTCAGTGTAATCTCTCAACAATAATTGGATGGATTGCCGTGGGATTTGATAAACACATTCCTACCAAACTCAGGACGAATTGTGATAACTTTGGTGATCACGTGACATTTCAAATCTAAATTTCACTTTGTCCAAAACCTTTGGTTCATGAAATACCTGCGAAACGAATGACATTCCCGTCAGCATCTGCTGTATTCTGTGTTTATTGCCAATTAGCAAAAGTTACCGTGATCACACAGATAATAGATTCAGGAAAAACTAACAATATGTTTATAAACATATTGTTCAACACTCAGTTTATAAACACTCAAAATATTACGTAGGTGAAAATGTTCAGTCACTGTTCCATTATTACACTATAGTATTATCATTATTGATGCAGTAACGCTTCAGCTGCATTTGAATGTTTTAGCTGGCTGGGTGGAGCTAACGCACTAAACTAACATGGTTAACATGACAAACATAACACCTGCTAAACATCAGCATGTTAGCATGCTGACGTTAGCATTTAGCTCAAACGCCACTGTGCCAAAATACAGCCTAACAGCGCTGCTAGCATGGCTGTAGACTCTAAAGCTTCTTACTATTTATTCATGAATCCCTGCACTTCCTGAAATAAAAAATTATGCCATGATTCATGAGCATGATTGTATATTTCTCTGCACATTTTGATCCAGAATAAAAATGCCTTAACACTTTTGTGTTTTTGACACTAGAAATCTGAAATTCCGTGCGGAACTGTCAGAGTTATGCGCTCTCTGAGTGCTTTCTAATTAGTTCATGTTTGTGCTTTTGTGTCTCTGACTTATTGCTTTCTGACACCTTCACATTGCATTGTCTTCAGACCATTCCCTGCAAAGAAAGGTCACGAGATAATTTGTCATGCAAACTCAGTTCAGGAAGTGACAGCTATTAATCACCACGACCAACAGAGACAAAACACTGAACAATGTTCTTGCTGAACAATGAAAACGCCTCAGACGTTATTCACCCAAATCTACAGTCTGCCGGGCGTGACAGCCTCATATTTGACGGAGATGCAAACTGAGTGATACCTATCGGAGCACGGAGGGTAACGGGACTTTATCTCAGAACATTAACGCCGATGAAAAATGACTTTTCCCACATCCTTATAGAATTTGAGAAACAAAGAATTATTACAAGTCCGCCTTTGTGACAAGACTGTGAAATGACAATTCAAATGAAGAGAGAAAAAAAAAATCAATATCATTTTCTTTCCCCTCCCAGGCAAACTAACGGGCTGTTCGAATGATGCTGCATGCAGCCTTAAAGCCGGTCATGGCTCTCCCCAGTCTCCCGCCTGACAGACTACAAAAGACGAAGCTGTCTTTCATCTTGTAGCCTGCATTATTCATCCAACAGTCTGTGCCGTCACTTAATCTGACTGATTTTATCACTGTTACAACAATATTACTTATGTACAATATTCGTCATGGCAAAGCATATAGGTTTCTAAGAATATGCCGGATATGAAAACGCAATCTCCGATACGCAGTGTGAACGTTTTGTTGGTAAAACACTTTCCGATTACATTTTAAGTGATTTCCTGATGAAGTCCTCGTCTTTCTCCATTTGAATTCTCCTTTCCCTTCTTTGTTCGTGCCAAAGGGAGGATTATTGTGTGTG
Source organism: Lycodopsis pacificus (assembly GCA_028022725.1). NCBI lineage: Eukaryota > Metazoa > Chordata > Actinopteri > Perciformes > Zoarcidae > Lycodopsis > Lycodopsis pacificus. The sequence continues at coordinate 26,299,527 of CM051691.1, forward strand.
CAGGAGGAAGAGGAGGTTAAATGGAAAAGGATGGGAAGCTAGTTAGACTTGCAGCCACCCAGCATGATTGAACTTAATGGGGGAGGAAGGTGGGTAGCCTGGACAGATCACACACACCCCCGGAGCAGACAGCTGGTGGGGTGTGATGGTGTTGTGTCTCTGTGTAGCAGACGCAATCAGTAAGCCACCTACCTACTCTTGCTGCAGAAAAAAAACCACCTGAGACAGGCTCTGGTCTTTGAAGACACCGGGCAGATTTAAAGGTGTAGAGAAAGATCGGGGAGTAATGAGAGGTAAAGCAGATGGCCTTCGTGGGTAACTGGACTATGCAACCGCAGCTTTGTCACTCTACGAGACAGCTGTGAACAAAATAACGAACTCGTGCTTGCATTTTCCCCACATGGTGACAGTGAGAGGCAAGTGAAAAAGAAATGTGAGCGTTCACACTCGGAAAAGGTGAAGAAGCATCAGCACAACACAGCATCTCTATAAACCCAGCTGGGCTGTTATCTTTTAACACCAACGGAATGAAACGGAAAACACTAAAGAGAAACGCAACCCTCTCTTAATGGAGCGCTCTTTCACTTCTGGTTGGCAGACTGTTTGTTTGAATTTGGTGCATATTTGCAGCTGCCTCCTCCAATGTTTCCCCACCGGCCTGATTTCTGCTGCAGACTTTGCGACCGACCTCCTACCTCAGTAATAAGCCGACAGCTAAAGTTGGCGAGTCATTTTTAATTATGACGGGTCATTAATGGAGAACAAACCATCGAGTCCACAGCTAGAGATGTTAGTAAGTGATTCATGAAGGCTTCTTACGCTAGTGTGCAGTCGTGAATTATTTTAAGTCGTTAATAAAAACGTTTAAAATAGTTAAGGAGGATTTTTTTTAAAACTGGCAACCAGCAGGTTGGCGAGAGACCGTAGTTGGCTGTGTCTGGTAGGATGACAAGCATTGTCGACCTAGCTCTGGCGGCAACACGTGTATGTAGACACATGAAAAATGAGGAGTAGTTTATTCGTGAGGTGATTTGGGGATTGGGACTAGATTTCGGGATTATTTGAGTCCACTGTGAAGGGTATCATGATTCTTATTCGACATTAAAACAACAATGAAAAACTACAAAACAAATTCTATCTCCAGCATGAGTTATTTTTCAACCATCGACCAGACGACATTTCTGTTTTTTGAAAATACTATACTATATTTTCAGCTCTTCAGTCCTCGAAAAGTGAACGAAACAAACTTGAGCAGGAACGTCTCACAACGGCCACCCTGAGTCCATTACCTGTGACGATCACCGACATTTTTAGTTTTATGGGGTTTTGCACGACATCATCTGTCCTTTGTCTGTATCCTCCATTTACAATTCCCTCTCAAACCTGCACTGGTGACACAGAGAGGTGAGGCAGGCCGAGCAGAGCTCTCAGCGTTAGCGCCGAGCTGTATCTAACGCCACGTCAGGTGCAGAGCAGCTTATACAGTAAGTCCAACAGACTCCAGGAGAAGAGTGCTGTGTGCTGCAGGGCGCTGGCTGATCCGAGCATGCTCTGAATGAACTCCCTGGCCTTGAGGTTCACATCAATTTTGCATGAGGTCTACTCATCAAATAGACTGGCGGATTGCGCTGCAGCACTGGCTCACCTGCCTTTTCCTCCAGGCCAGACCCCCACAGAGACGGCAGTGACCACACAGACCGCATACTGTTTGCACACGAGCGCGAGCAGAGCTTGGTGCTGATAATGGAAAGTGAACTGCAGACCAGGGTACTCGCTGCAATTGTGTTTAGTAGATTATTGCTGCTGCTTTTTAAAATAAATGGATGTTCATTTGGCTTTCAAGTGGAGAACCACCCTGTATCAAGGTGAATATTTTTTGTGTGTCTGTGTCTGTATCAGCTTAAAAAAAGTCATCTGGAGTTACTGAAATATTAACAGTAATATAGTACATGTGCACGCACACGTATGCACACATTCATAAAGCCTTACCAGCCGATACAATACCATTTACAATCACAATTTACAGCCGCGATAAAAGTCAAACAAGCAAATAAAAGCAAATTCATCAAGCACAGAGTAAATAAGTCAAAGCCCGTATATCTGTCCTTATTAAAAGACCACAGGCCGGCCTTCATCCAGTTGATGCCATTGGTTTTTAAATAATCTCGTACGCCCGAGGGTTCATAGGATTAAAAGGACAACCCTCCGAAAAACAATTTGTAGATCCAGCCCTGTTATCTGGCTCTATAGCTGCAACTGAAGAAAAAACAACCCATCTTCTAATCACCCTCCCAGTTCTATTTATGTTCCCGTTACCCTGAACCCACCCGTAAACAAAGGTCGAGTCATACATCTGCCCGAAGTCACATTACATGATGGCAGACACCAGCCAGAGCACTTTTTTTATTCCCCCTTTCCAATCACTGCTGTGCCCTTGATCCTGTGTTACAGCAGATTCATAGTAAACACAGTGACAGGTGTATTCATAAAGCACCGCTCCCAGCCCTGGAGTGTGCTCTGGCGCTACACTGGACTATTTGTCAACTGGAGAACTGTCAGGGCTCCCCGTTCATATATTCATGGCGCTGGCGAGCGGGGCGAGGCGGAGGGGAGAGTCGATGTGATGGAAACACAATCGGACCATACGAAGCTCACGAGCAAGAGCTATGAGCTTAAACACAAGCGACAACCTGGTATTCTCACTTCTACCGCACGTGCTCTCTCTACTCTGGCGTTCAAACCGACGAGACGGGATTTTCAAACTTGTCTAGCAGCATGTTAAGCGACTGATTCCATTGTTAAATGTCAGTATTTCACAGGAGCAGTTATGTGAGCAATTGTCTGGTTTACATTTTAGATTGTCTCCGACACAGTCACTGGTCATGATTTAAAGGTTGGTGGTATTAAATGTTTTTATTTTGTTATTACCGTCGCTCAATCTTTAAAATAAAAGCTCGACAATGAATTCATCCCACTAACACGTCATTGTTTGACAAATTTGAGCGTGTCTAAATTGCTCTGCGCTCGAGCGTCGTTGTTAAAACACACATCAGTGAGTCGCTCTCTTTCACTGGAGGGCATGTTCCTCCATTATTTTGAACGTGAGCGCCGCAGTTTATTTTGACTCGACCCAATACACCGTCCTGCTGCCGTAAACACAGATTTGCGTTCATCCGCCGCTGAAAATAGCCCCCAGCAAATGCACTATTTACTCCCGTTTGTGATATGCTAAGCTGTTTTGGGGGACATTTCTGAGTCCCTTTTTTTCATAACAAATGAAAGTAACTATTTGTGAGCGGTTTAAAAAAAAATAATTCCATGGAACCAATGGGCTTGGAGGTGAGAGCCACACAGGGAAGGGAAATCAGCAGACTAATGTTCTGTTAAAATGATTGACTGATTAAACACAGCCTTATTCTTTATATTTATTCTATTAATGTATATCTTTATTTTGGATTAAAATAAAAATATGTATTTCTGTTTTTTCCTCTTTACATGTAAAGAAATACTGCCTGTTAATGTGCGGTGATCTATATTATAACACATTGTCTAAATAACAAAGATGTGTCTATGTGGACTTTATATTTATGACAGAAATAAACAACTTATGCAACTGTTCCTGGCATTACCACTATTCAATGGTTCATTGCAGCTCTGCTGGAAATCCAATACATTTGGTGTATTTGTCCACTGTCAACTGGATTCAAATAATATCTGACTGATGATTTCAATATTTCATCTACATTTCATCACCGGAGGATATGCAGGAAAGCTGAAACACCCGATTGTGGGAGAACTGATACCTTCAATGCTCCGTGGCTCCCTGACAAAGGGTTAACATCATCTTCTCTGACAAATTCAATATTGTGTGACCTCGTTTTTTTTCCTATGGCTATTAAACCAAATGGATGAATTTTTCTTAATAGCTGCAGTAACTGAGGAAATTAAGTGTGCAGCACCGAATGTAATACCCTCTCTCGCTTGGCATATCTAATTATACAAATACTTTTCATTTGCAGGGTTTTAGGCCGATAGTTGGCAGTCTCTGGTGAATGTCGGAGAGTGACCACTTCCTGAAGTCATTTTATTTCAGTCTGCAAGTTCTAATTTCAGTGTTGGGGAAATAAATTGCCAAGAATTTACGCTTTCTATTTTATCATCAGGACAAAAGAAAGTCCTCTCTCCGCCCGAAGGGAAACAAGCCAAGGACGATCAGCGTCAGAAGAAATGATGCAACCCAAATGAAGCTCCAAAAAAAAAAGAGACTCCCTCCTCAAAGTAAGATTAAGGGGAGAAATCGTGTGTCTTTAAAAGCATTACCACAACTGTCAATCCACAGTGGTGACTCGGCTCACTGAAACGTCAATTCTTCCTTTTAAACCTGGTTTCAGATATTATTTTTTTTTTTATTCATAACTGACTCCAAACAGTGGATCTACTGACCTAGATGAACCAAACAGAAGCTGAGTGTTCCCAAATGGTGGAGAGTTAGTGAACTCCAGGGTAGGGTACATTAAAAATTTACAAAATAAGAGGGGGGGGGGGGGGGGGGTCTCACAAGGTTCACAAGAGAAGCAGGATGAAGTGGAACAAAAGCTTGAGATAAGATCAGAGTAGTAGAAAGGGTAATAAAACATGTATACTCATCACCAGATCTCTTTGAAAGCATGGAGTATATTTTGCAGTGTGTTTTAGCTCAAATCGAAAAACAAATGCAAAGGTTGTAATAAACAAACTGGACTGCTTCACATTATTTGAAATTTAAAATCAAAGAACTTAACGCTGCATCACGTTGTTTGTTTGTCTGTTTTTGGCCACTTGGAGATAACGCCGTGACGAGCTGAAGAAACAACACAGGTTTGACAAATCATCAAGTTGATACGGCCGATATATTAGCAAACTATTGCTTCCACATGCTATGAGCAAATGCATTCATTTGGAGTGTAAGAAATTTGAGCGTAGAACTGTGTGTTTTGTAGATATAAAAAGTGTTAAATAATTCATAATTCATATTTAGGCATAATCATAAGTGTTTTGGAAATGCATAATGAAGATAAGCATAAAGTGTTATAGGATTAGTAGCTAAAAGTAGAACTAAAGACATGACGCTTTTGCCAAAGTTGCAGAAGTTTATCTTTATACTGAAAGATTATCATCGAGGGATTAAGCAATAACTGACAGTCATTGAATGTGTTATGGACTCAGGGAAAGAAAGGCAGACAGGCGTTTACAGAAATACACTCCTGGAAGTTAGCCAATAGGAGTTGGGATAGACTGAAGGGGAGGAGTTTCAAACCGGAGTCTTTTCTCTCACTGTCACGTGATAGCTCCTGGGGATGGTATGTGTTTTTTACCCGAGGAGCTGAGGAGAGTTTTTGCAAACGGGGTTTTATTGTTTTAATATTTCATGGAAGTAGTGTACTTCCCACTGTAATCGTATGTGCACCAGCGGGATTAAATTCCTTTTAATTGTAAACCAGTCTTGGTAGATTGATTATCGCAGCGTGTCCACGGTGAACAGCAGCTGGACACGAGCTCTGGCCTTCCTCGCTGTGGAGCAGACTCAAGCTTCCACAGGAGTGTTCCTGTAACCGGACTACTAAAAAACCAAAACAAGTGGTCTGCCTCAAGTTTCTTGCCCAAAACTAAACCTTACATTTTTTTTACTAAATAGAGCTTGATCATAATGTAACTCAATGCAACCTCCTTTCACGTTAGCGGTTAGCAAAGCAGGACTGTGCTGCTGCTCATCGGCTGCTACCAGCTAAAGTAAATTAGCTCTCCTCTCCTTCTAAATTTCAACATGGATTTGACGTTCACAATATAATATTATCCCCGACGGCGGTACGCCGCTAGTCTCGAGCCCTGATCGCCGGGACCAATGGTACTGTAGAAAATCAAGTTTTCTGAATTTTGGCATCGATTTGGTACCGAAGTATCGGTTCTTGTGACATCCTTGGACCTGCCCATTCTAAGTTTAGTAATTAACCATCCTTTTGGCTTTGTTTTGGTCTCCACCTCCTCCTGTTAAATATATTTGGCACGTAACTGCTAAATCCTCCAACGGTTAATTTAAAAGCAATTTGAGCCACTACCAAAAATGTATGAAAGAGACTTTAAAATCCGTACAGCATACAACACCCTCTGTCCTTAGAGACTTGATTTAGGAGGAGGGACGACGTCCATTAATCAGAGCTGTATCGTAAAAACTCTGCCCTCTCCTGCACAAACAACCCGACAGAGAAAACCTCTCGCACAACACAAGTGAACGTCAGAAGGCTGAAATAATGCAAGTGATGGTCTCGACTTCTATTTCGACTGACTATCCCCCACCCCCACCCCCGCTGCTGAACCATGTTTTCATCGCGGACACATAATCGGAAATGTAAGCATTTAACAGAATGTCACTCACAAGGTTATTGCCTCTCTTCCCTGCTTGCTGTGCATCTACATGGTGCTGACCAAGCTCTGAAACACAATCCACCAGAAAAAAAAACAACAAAAAAAAAACACCGCCAGCTGCCGGTTTTTCGGGGCAGGTTCCACTTCACCGCCAGGGAATAGGCGGGGAGATATCAAAGGATCCGAGGTGCAAATGAGTCGCTGGAATCTCCTTTTTCTCTCCTGATGATTTCTTAAGCCGTGCACCATATCGTAAATCATCATCCGTGCTGTGGCTTAAATCTTATCATTAATAAAGTTAACCTCACTCGTATCTCGGGCGTTGGCATATTCATCAACCACAGTGGCCTCGACTCTGACTCGACATCATATCCTCGGCTCGGATAGATAAGCTTTTTTTCAATTAGAAATGGATGCTCAATTAAGCAGCAGCTCTTTGAAGCCTGTCTTTTTGTTGGATGGTGCGTAATCTCTCTCGAGCATTTATGTCCAGAAAAACGCTGTTCTTTGACGAATCAATAGCAATCAACGCTATCGGTACCCTCTTTGATTTCCCGCGGAAGCGAGCATAGAGTCACAAGCATAGATTTAGGCAGCAACCAGTTTGCGGCGTGCGATGCGGAGATGCGGCGCGTGGACGGCCGAGCCGAGGGAGGGAGGCTCGTGGGGCAATGCAACTTTGATGTGGTAATTTACCTGTACTGCGGGGGAGGGCTCCCTGCTGCCTCGCACGTGACGGTGGCGCGCTGGTCCGGGGAGTTGATCGGTAAAATGAGGTCACTCGGCTCTGTCCTCCATCTTGGCCCTTGAAATATGACATCCTCTGTACAGGCTGGGAAAGGGGAGAAAGTCGATCATAGTACAAGCCAGGGAAATTGTCTCTTTGACCTGAAGAGAAAATACTGGGAGAACACAGCCAAAGCTCAGGCCCTGTGAGGACAAATAGTTAATCTTGCTGAAATACAGCAACGTTCTGACACTCGGTGTACATGACTTTTTCAATATACTGTGTACACACATATATATAAAAAGCAAAGAAACGCATCAGGACAATCCTTGAGAAGTGTTGCGTGCGCCCTTTCTATATCTCGCATTAAGAAGAGCAAAGCGCTTATGGGTATTCACTCCAATTTTGCATGCTGGACCTGTTTTGTATAGCGAGGGGCCTCACTGCGTCACTTTATCATGCTACATCATCACATTGTTGCTACTGTCCAGTATAATTAATCTCCCTGCTTCGAAACTCCCGTGTAAAAAAATGCAAGTCAATACAAATACAGCAAACGTGTCATGAAATGCAAATGATCACTGTGTGAATATTTAGCTGGCTCGGGGGTTTGGGCGAGGTTAACGCAGTTGCACAGAGCTCAAATAGACAAGTGTTGGTGATACAACTAAACGGAGGTGTTCTGCGTTAATTACTTGCTAGAAACAACATCACAATAATAGCTGAGGACTTCAGTTGAGACAATAGTTGACCACCGAAGTAGAAAGCTTTAATATTTTAAGATAGTTCCACAATAATTAATGTTTCCCCGCAAGTGCCAGGGTTGATAAATACAGCAGAGTGGTCTATTTTCAGAACGTCTATGTCACATTCCGCCTGCACCGGTTAATTGAGGCCATAAGGATGCACTCATCTGCCAGCAGCTTAAAAGGAGAGGATGTGGAACACAGTCTGGTACTAAATGAAAGCAGAGTCAACAGACGGCCGGAGTAGGCCCAATTAATATCCTACCGCGAACAGATTGCAGCATGTGGCTAGCTGCTCTACACGTGGTTTTAACCGGTAATAATACGTCAGGGAATCGACACATAGTTCGTCGTGTGATAGACGGAGGGAACGAGACGTGACAACGAATCACTGCAACTCTGCTTGGAATTAGATTCAAACCAAACTAGAGGAAAGTTTAACTTTGGGATGAATCTGAAACTGTCACATTTCAAAAACATAGTGGAACGACCCTTTCACAACTGATTGAACACCTATAGCATCACACACACACGTCACCATGTATTCACCTCACAGCCTGGTTTAACAAGCTCTCCCTAATGCGATGTTGGAGTAAAATGCCGTGCAGGCTAACATCCGAGGTGTCGGAGTGTTTTGTGAGCATATAGAGCCAGACAGCGAGTCACTTCAGATGTCATAATGATTGTTATCGGCTGTAGTGATTTTGTCAAGGGGTTTCCATCACAACACTGAATAACAACCAGCACCTATATAGGCGGCAATCCCGAGGCCCTGTTAAAAAAAACACTTGTCCGCTAGGAAGGTGAGAATGCTTGGATCTGGCTCCCTTGAGTACTGGGGGCGTGAATTACCCATGAGCCAATTTGAATAACATTCATTGGGATTTACAATGTCATTCGAACAAGGGTTGACATTCTGGTGGAGTGTCTGTGCCTCTCAAATCCCGGGTGGCCACACAAGGGCAGAATGAGGCGCGGCGGCAAGTAGATTGTGCAGAAATGTGTGTGTGGAGGGGGGGGGCTGGATTCATTGCGTGGATCCCGATAATGATCTGGACGGGTCATAAAGGATGGGGATCGGACTCCCGGTTGTGCCTGACAGTGCGGCGAAGGGCATCGTGCTGGGTACGGTGTGCATGTAATGACTGCAACTTAATCAGTGTAACCTTTTTTTTTAGTCGAGGTTATTTACAGCTGTTCTGATTCTCTCTCTTCCTCACCAATGGATGAAACTCCGTATTCCATACAAACACTGCTCCCTAAGAATGAAACGCTATTCATAACTTCTGACCTTACAGATGTGCATTTCCGCCCGTGAGCGGAAAAAAGCGCATCCCGTAATGAATATGCATTGGAAAACACAAAGTTATGAGCAGAAATGTTGCCATGACATAAACAACTGCAGCCTCAAACATAATATGTGTAAAGAACGTCTTACCTGCAAGGCATCCAGTGATTGATAGCAGAACAATTTGTTTCCATGGTAACATCATCTTTAGTTGCCGAGGGCTAATGAGACTCTCATCCAGTTGCTTGCGAACGCTCTCCCTTGAATACAGGAATTTTAATCTGAAGGGAAAGTAATTATGCATGTGATTAAAATATGACATTTTGAGCCACATACGACAAGCATTCATCAGCAAAAATAAAACACAAAACATGATTATAGCTCTGCTAAGTTACATAATTGGTTCGTTTTATCCGGGAGATGCTGTAAGTGCAGAGAATGTAAGGGGAGGGGGAGGGGGGGGGGGGGCAGCAGCAGAGAGAGAACTTGAGGGTACAACCCGGCAGTGCAATTTTTTAGGTGGCACAGAAGAAGAAACAGCTGCTAAATGGCAGTGTTGTCATCCCGCCTAACAAGCTCAACGCAGCTTTAAAGAGGAGTGGGGAAGGAAATGATTGACCTCGAAAAGGAATACTTCTCTTTTCCCATTTGACTATTAATAGGAGCTGGCAGACTGTGTGCCCGCAAATCCACCAAATGACACTTCATGCTCTAACAAAGGTTTATGTTGCAGGCTGAATGTAAGCAAACCGACTCCTTTTATTTGAATATAAATTCATCGACTGAGGATAAAAGAAAGCGGCATATAAACCAATACGAATGGTACATCTCACTGTCATTTGGCAGCCTATACCTTTTCTACCAATTAAAGTGGCACTCCGACAGTTTATCACATCAAGGTGAGTTTACTGCTCAGCTGCGTGAAAGCAGTTGCATGTCATCCGTCTGAGAGAAGGATGCCGACTGTGTGATTAGCATCGTTGTCACGAGGAGAATACAGTGAACATTTTAGAATGCAGTAGCCACATTGCAGTTACTGATCTCAGCAATGCTGTTACTCTGAAAGTTTGTGGGTGGACTTGTTTTGCTGTTTAATAATGGTGGGTAAAGGTAAGGCTGTTTGTTGATTCTGTAGCGCGCAGCTTATACGTCCACGTTAGATTGACACTCGCAGTAAGGCAGCAGAGGCCCGGTGAATACAGGGAACGGCATCAATTCTAAAACAGGGCTATTAAGCTACTTTGGGAGCAAATTTATTCGAGCAATGAAATGTTGGTTTGGATTTATTCCAACCTGGTCTTTCTTGTCCCAGTAGGACCAAACTGCAGAATGTATCGGGGCATGTGGAGGCTTTGTTTTCTGTTGTTTTGTTCAGTCGAGTAATGGGTAAAGTGATGTAGTTAAGGAAAACATTTAATCATAAACTTAAAACCTTCCTATCAGCCAGGCCTTTGATTATTTGATTTGATTATTTGATTGTTTTTCAGTTGTACAATTTTACTCGACGTTTTAGTTGACTTATTGCATTTAATTGTTATTTAATTAATCTATTTTCATTTCACGCCGTTTTTCTACTATTGCTATTACAGCTTTTAATTCCTTTTCATTATGTTTTTTTATCATTTTATTGCATTGGTCTTAAATTGTCAAATTGCTGAATTGTTTTTGGTATTTTCTGTTGTTTTCAGGGTCCACACCTACAGGATATCCAGCTTGAGAGTCATCTGTGAAGCACTTCATTCCGCACTAACCTGTATGTAAAGGTGCTGGGGAAATCAAGTTTTTATGATCGATTGATAACTTCTCCAATACTGCTTGAAACAAAAAGTCTGTCTTACATGCTGCTGGTGTGGGGTAGACAGTTGCATTATGGGAAACGGAGGATCCAGCGGTTTTTGGTGCTTGACACATACGAGTACAATTAAAGTCAGGATACATCGGCCTCTGAGGTTCTGATTTTGATCATTCTTCTTTTAAAGTTGACTCTTCTGAGTTCCCTAACATTTTTGGAACATGATACGTATTTGCCGGCGTGCCTCTTTAATATTAATATGGTTTTAGTGCTTTGTTACGAATAAATCAGTAGAACTGCATTAAAGTAGCATTGGACATCCGCCTCAATACGGACGAGCCAAAAAAAGATATTCCAGTCTTTAAAAGACAGTATATCAATGTATCTTGGCACAATATATTGCGATGGAAGATTTTATCCTCAGGCATCTCCCACCCCCATCACCTATACACACACCTGCATCAGATATCCCATCAGACCAGTGATCAATGGCCGTTCAACCTTTCTCTTGAGAAGGTGGAACCAAGAACCCCGAGACTGTAAATGCAGTATCGGTGGCACAGGAGGGGCTTTGCTCAAGGCCTGACCCACATCACACTCAGTGGAAACTGATCCGCCTCCCAGGATTAAGAATTCAACCCAGCCCCTCATCCTTACAACACAAGCCTGTTACGCGGATTAACCCAGGGCTATGTTTGGAATTCTTGAAACATACTAACCAATCACTTGTTTCAAACCAACTCGTAACTGCAGGATTGTGGCTGGGCTCCGACATGGAAAGCATGGATACATAATTGTATGGAGGGGGGGGGGGGGGGGGGGGGTTCATCCCATTTGCCTGATCACAATTTAATGCACAGTGTTGGCTGAACTGCACTGTCCTGGTGCCAGTAATTGTTCCGCATCTGGTGTCATTGCAGGCACAGCGAGTTCCAGAGTGGATTTCCTGGTGTCTTTAAAAATTTTGGGGACGTTTTTGCTGCTTTAAAAACACATCACATTGGATTAAATGGTTGGAGATTCTACTGGAGCAAAAAAAAAATAAAGGCTACTGCATTTTTCAGTTTGAGTGCAGCATTAACTGCCATTCGCTTTCTGGAGGATACGACCTCGTCATCAGTCCAAAAAGCCACAAGATCCTGAGAATAAAATCTCTTTCTTTGCAAGTTGGGTGTTACTCAGCTCACGGCACAGCTCCTGTGCTGATATGATGGATGTTTGCCCCAGAGCACAGCTTCATTTCTGCAGTCTGGTAAAACCTACGGGGACAATTTTCATTTTGGGGCAAAAAGATTGTCTGAATTATCGGTTGATTAACAGCAACGTGTGTGTGTGTATGTGCCAGTTTGTCCAGATATTGTGTAACAAGGGTGTGTCACCCCCCCCCCCCGACAGCTTTGCAGTGGCTCTCGGTGGAGAGCTTAAGTGTCTCATGACGCTACGAAAGCCAAGCTGTAAAAATTTAAGAAAGAATTGTATCACTTTTGACCTTCAAAAAGCTGCACCAGTGTCAAACCTTGAGCTGCATATCAGCGAAAAAGCTTTCGCAAATCCAAAACGAAGAGAACTCTGGACGCAGGGAAAACTGGAAAAAAAAATAACTTGTCTCCGACGCGATGAAGGTGAGGCGGGCGGTTTTTCTTTCTCAGCTGAAAATGATGAGCTAAAGATTGCTCTGCCAAATGTAATGAGGCATCACACTTTCACCTCTGCAGAAGCTCAACCTAATGGAAGTCATTGGACTAAACACATTCCAGAGTAAATGAGATGGCTTCTTGGTTAGTGGGGCTGTTGTTTTGGTTAATAATTGATAGGAGAGGTGGTTAAAGGCATGCATCCCATCATTGTGAAAAGAATCCACTAGAGAAAGGGGAAAAAAAGGGAGAGTTTCTCTATCGCAAGGGTGAGCACGCTCGAGGTCTGTATTCAGATCACAAGCGGAGCGCAGAGCTGGGAGATCAAGATATATCGGATCATGCAAAGAAAAAACCTCAACTCTGTCAAAATTGAACACCAGTGGCACAATTCACTCCGGTACATGATGCATTCATTTCCACATAGTTATCGTCTTCATGACTGTCTCCATTAAATCACTCTGCAGGAGAACCTGGAAGTCGAGGATCTGCCACCCCGGGGGGGGGGGGGGGGGGGGGGGGGGGAACGGACTCAATCTGAATGCTGCTCTGTTGCTTTCGCCAATGAATGAAGAATCCACGATCAACCGTGCACTGATGCCTCCTAATTTAGTCCAAAACGGGCCTGGCACAGGTCTATTGTAGCATGAGCCGGGGAGGATTACAAGGCAAAAATTAAGAATAAGTGAAGTGATTCACAAATAAAAGGCAGAAGCTTAAAATGTCCACAGCGAAATACTTGTGAAGTGAGACGACGCAGCCAAGTTGGGTAATTGTTCGGCGGCGATTGCGTCACAACTCTGCCTTCTCTCAGGTGAGGGAGTTTCTTTATTGAGGTTGCAAACAAAAGAAAGCGACCCAGCCTCAACAGCTGTTACAATTGGCATTCATGAAAGAATTGGTTGAATGCATATTCACTCTTGAGATGTTTCATTTCAAGACTGCAGGCTGGGAAAAACAACATAGTAGCCACTTGATATGTATGACTGCTTGTGAAATGTCACTCGAGCCTAAAAGCAGGGACAATATGAAGGTTTTCACACAAAGTGTGTAAAAAACGTCATTTCAAATTCACTTGTGGTTGCTCATGTAACATATTTGTTTGCCAGGAGTGCAACATCTGGGCAGGAGGCTCTGCAGACCTTTGACAGCTGTGTATTTTCATGCGGAAAAAAAATGAATCCCTGGAAGGACAGCAGGACGCCCCCAGTGACTCCCCCCCCATGTTAAACACGGCTGCAACCCTCAGCTGCTGCCTAACGCAGGGGGCAGGAGAGTAAGTGCACTTAAAAGAGAGGGGAGCAGCGATCCATTTCTCAACCCCATCATCAGCCAGCCACATCATCCCCAGGTCCTCATCCTTTTCAGCCACAAACACATGACTGGGGGGGAGGGGGGTCAAGGATGAGGAGCAGGAGACACTCAGACAGGCTTTTTACATTTTATTTTGCTATTCAATCCATTTCACAGCTTTTCTCAGGAAAGCTGGCTGTCCAATAATTGCCACTCTGGTTCAATCAAAAGGGGGTTTTCGAAGCAAATGCTGCGTTACGGAATAATTCGCTGCATGGCTTCAAAGACGCGTTTCACCTCTCGTTTGGCTACGGCTCAAATGATGTGCAAAGGATCTATAAATAAATATAAAATGAAGGGAGAATGATTGCAATCCCTGCCTAATAATGAAAAAATATACTTTGAAGATGGAGCAGGCTGAGCATTTCCCTCTCTTGTTGGGTCTGTCCTTTTACGTCTGGGTGGAGAGAAGAAGAAGAAAAAAGAAGACTTGTGTGCAGACTGCTGGTGGCCACATATTAGCTTTTCCGGAGGAAAAAAAAATAAATATGAAAGCTGAGCTTTTGCATTAAATGTCTCCAATAACACTCCCCTGTTGGCTGCACCTATCATACTCCTGTGAGATCTTTGAGATCAATTCTCTGCAGAAATATATCAGAATATGATGCTGTTAGATGACAAACTAAATCACAAACAAAAGGAGAAAAAACTGTTTTCCTCTGCAGAGACGGAGATAATTGGTTTAAACAAGTTGGAGGGAGAGCTGTCCCCGTCCTGATGCTGTGTCTCTGTGTGACTGAGCAGAGCAGCATATGGACTTTGTCCTAGATGAGGGAAACGAGCCCCAGCGGTGGAAATCCCAGAAGGACCATTGGAATCATTTGAGACTCGTCTATAAAACGCAATCATCAGCATCATGCATAGCGGGACCACGATCAGCATGCAGTGGCCCCCTTTTTCTTCTTCTTTTTTAGAACACTATGAAGCCATCTCGCCACAGGGATGTGGCTTTTTTTTCTGGGTTATTTCATTTTGCTCTGAATTCAAATGAACTTGTTCGTGCAACCATTTTTTTCTGCAGAAAAAAAAATGAACTTGGATCTCCTGGATGGATACTTACTTGTTTTAGGATGCAGATTTCTTTTTTTCCTCTTCATTAAACTGCATTGATTGTAATTCCAGTGTCCAGTATAGACGCGTTGTTTGTGGCTCTAGTGAGCGGATGACATTTCTCACTGCAACTCTTGTGCTCTCCAGAAGCCAAAAGAAGAAGGTCGCTCTGTTCTCACGCGGCGTTTTTGCCGCTCTGCACTTTGCGCTGCTCCGTTCAAGTGCGTCTCTCGGTCCTTAAAAAAAAAAAAAAAAAAAAAAGGTCGGGGCGACTCTCGGTCGCTTTAAATTCCACAATCAGTGAGTTTTTTGGGGGTGTTTGTTTTTTTTTTGCCGGCTGAGGACGATGCGCGCTTTCGCCGCACCGAGGAACGCTCCCCGACCTTCCTCGTGTTACACTCCGCGGGATGCTGCCAAGAAACGAGCAGAGAGGACAGCGGACAGCCTCTGAGCGGAGAGAGACTTCACATTGTGCGCATCCCCGGGCTCTGCTCTCTTTGTACGCAGGAAAGAAGCGCCCACTGGTGACGCGTGAAAAAAAAAAAAAAAAAAAAAAAACCACCCATCGCAGCACAGTAATGCGCCACCAGCCTGTGGGCACCTGCCATTCCTCTGCTGGAGTGGGTGCACGTGTGATCTCGGGGATATTTTGTCGTGACAAAGAGCTGAGATCGAGATATAATTTACTGGGAATCATGAGGTGGAGAAAGGAGAAAGGAAACCCCCTGGGAGGACGTAGCCTATTGATCATTTATCATAACCAAACTGTCCTCATGTCTAATCTCAATCCACGTCTTTTGGGTGGTGAACTGATGCAGGGGTGGTGCTGCAGATGTTGTGAATTGCAGCTTCTGCTGATAAAAGGAG
This sequence comes from Lycodopsis pacificus, assembly GCA_028022725.1. Taxonomy (NCBI): domain Eukaryota; kingdom Metazoa; phylum Chordata; class Actinopteri; order Perciformes; family Zoarcidae; genus Lycodopsis; species Lycodopsis pacificus. Next base: position 26,315,386 of record CM051691.1, read on the forward strand.
GGAAGGGGGAGAGGATGAAAGATCAGAACTGACCCACAAAAGGTTTTTTTCATGCATTGAATAAAAAACGTCAAGATTCGTCTTTATTAGAAGTAGAATTAGCCCACGTGTCGTATTCTGCAGCCAGAGCCTGCATGTGTATGTATGTGAGATGGGTTTCGTTCAGAAGCACTGCTGCACTGAAAAGTCTGATTGTGGGACCACCACACAGACACAGAGACTAATCGAAATCGAACTGACTTAATCATGCAACTGCAGAAAAAGTGATTTTTGACTTAGTTCATTAGTTCTGCAAAGGCATTCAGTCATATGCTAATGAGCTAATAGTATGGGTGTATACACATCTGGGCTAGACTCTTGATGCTCTTTAAAAAAATAGGCGCGGTGGCCTTAAAACTGTTATCAGCTCCTGTTTGTTCTAAAGCTTCACTTATCAATATTTTCATATGAAGTCGATCAATTCAACATGTAATGTGACAGCAGTTGTTTGTAGCCTGTTTTCACCCAAACAGTGAATTATTGCCGGTCTGGTTTTTACTGTTTGCTCCACTCACCAGTAAGAAACAAAACTGTCAACTATATGTTGATATATGTTTGTTATCCCCTTCGAAATCCTTGTCTTCGAAACCTGGCCTTTTCAAAAAACCAAAAAATACAAAGGATTACCTTTGTATTTGATGTATCAGAAATAATCCAAGTCCACGGAAGTGCGTTCCAGGGAGGAGGTCAGGGTGGATGAATGTGTCCAACAAACACAGGGCCTGAGTTACCAAGGTGAGTGGTGTTTGTGTCACATGTGTGAAACCAAAAGAAGCCGACTTATTTTCATCCAAAACAATATCTTTTATCAAAAGATATGTAATGAAAATCAGGACGCAACGCCAACATTTTATTTTGCCGACTGGGTTGATATACAGGGATTGTGCCTTTTAAGTTTCCAAGTTGTATTATGCTACTTCAGTGTCGCGACACAATTGTTATAGAATAAAACATGACAGTGAAGTCTTATTCGGTTATCTGTTATTATGAAACATAACCCTTTCTCAGTGTAGGATGGCTTTCCACCATTGTCTTATTAAAGACCGACACACCGCTAAATATCAATGTTTACTTGATGATTCAGTACATGTACGGGGCCCAGCAGCAGGCAGCAGCACCACTGACATACAGTCAGTGTTGCTGCCCCAAGTGGCCGGAAATATATTGCTGTAGGTAAGTAAAATAGGTCCCTTATTTAATCCACCATGTGTCGTGGGTATCCCTGATTTATCACCATTAAGAAGTGAACCAGACTTTTTAGCCATCAACACAGATGCTGAAATACATCCGATACTGAAAAGCAATACCATCCATCATTATACTGAATAATTGATGGAGCCCATTCGTTTCGGGGTCAATGGACAAAATTGACCAAGATTTCGTCCCAATGGAGATATCGTACAGCCCCTCACAGGAGAAGAAGCACACGCGATTGAAAGCATGGCTTTGATTTACGACTTTGATTTATGTGGAGAAATTCAGGGGGAATGCGACATCACAGCCTTCTTTTCCCAAGTAGCCAAAAACAGTGGAATCAAACATGTGAGGCTGGTTATCAATTAGGGTCACGGTGGAATCCCACATAGGAAGTAGGTGGCAGAATTTCACAATCTACAATTACAAACAGCACGGCAAGAATCTGCTAAATGCAAGAAGTAGTCTCCTGGTGGCGAGGAGGAGGAAACGGAAATACGAGGAGGTTTCCTCTTGATAATGTTACCTCATTTTTTTGAATCTTTTAAAACAAAAAGTCTAGCCCAGATGTGACACACTGCACCTTTTAAATCTCAATAAAAATAGAGCCACCACATTGGCTCTCAAGCCATATCCACAGCAATCTTCTGGATGGCGCCACAGTTTGTAATTCTTAAGTTGTCAGCCACACTGAAAGAGTCGTGTCACTTGACGTTTAAAGTGGATATCTCTTTTTTTCAAGAAACTCTTCATAAGCTGTGCCAGCGATTCCCTTTCAACTTAAGGGGAGCCTTGAAAGACGCCCCCAAAAAGAGGCAAAGAAGAGGGAGAGAGCGGCAGACATGCAGCCTCATGTTCCACCGACTGTCACTCATCACACTAAATAAATCTCCCTATGACTGCGTAGATAATTGCTGTTAGTTTTATCTGCTGCAATCCATTTGATTGACTTAAATGTTCAAATGATGAAGATATGAATATTTAATGTTTCTGTGCACCGGAGAACTCCAGGGGGTTTTCAGAGAGACTGATGGGAAATATAGACGAGGTGAAATGCCATTAATTAAGGTCATTTGGTGTCTTATTGGTTGTGGAGAGGTGTGCAGGAGTGTGTGTGTGTGTGTGTGGGGGGGGGGGGGAGTGTTGTGTTTGAAAAAAAAATGACAGTTCAAGGTCAGCAGAGACGGGAGGCTGCCACACTGCAGATAATCTACCTTCACCCACGGGTAACTAAGGCAGCGGAATGAGTAATGAGACAATTCTGCACGTACAAGCATCCGTTTGAGAGAGCAGAAGTCCCGCTGAAGCCTCCTGGAGAAAGACGCTGTAGGTCATAGAGCTTCTTTCCAGGCAAAGGAAAAGTCTCCCTCACAATTAAATGTTGAGGTGACGCTGTACATTTCAAAAGGAATATTCATTAAACCAACTTTGAGACTCATTAGGTCTGAAAGATGAATATTTGGTCAGAGAATCTTGCCAGATTTTACAGTACGCCAACGTTTTGCCTCCAAAACTATCTTCAGAAACTGATTCCACTTTTTGATGAAGGCAGAAAAGGGTGTGGCTTGTTATTAACCCTAACCGGTGTTCACTCCCTGTATTTACAGACTTATGGCATACTCGTTAATGAATGAGTCGTAGGCGCTATATATATATATATATATATATATATATATATATATATATATATATATATATATATTCAGACAAAGCACAACTACACAATGTGAAATGAATCGCTTTGTTGCCTGTAGCGTCACATGGTTTTAAACCCAGCAGGTTTCTGTATATGAGTGGGTAGAGGAACATATCAGTGTTTCAGGGAGAACAGTGTTGATACGACATTGCTTGACTAAATACTATTCAAAATGTTCGATAGTGTAAAAAAAACTGAAAACTTCAATTTGGGATGAATTTGTTTTTAGTTTTTCTCCGTTATGCTTTCGGAGATGTAAACAGGAAGTTCAACAGGATTCACTCAAGTGGAAATCTCTGATGCCGAGACATGAAGCCAACGTTGAAGTGCCAAAAACTGCAGTTCCTCGAATGACCCCTTGAGGCTGGCTCCAAAAGTGAGTCAATCTCTATAGAGCCGCATGTAAAAATGCCCAAATTTACAGCAGAAATAAACGTGTTTACGGTTTGGGCCTCTCGAGCAAATATTCCCGGTAAAGACAATTATGGGGGATCAAATTGACACTTGTGCATTATGAGACAACGAGTTTCTTATTTACTGTAGCTCAGTAGTGACAGTGTTTTCTACAGGTCTGATGGTGCTGACTGAAACTCCACAAACAAGGATGAAACAGACTCCTGCAGCACAATCACAACAGTCCCACTGGATATGTTTCTGTATCAGATTGTGGGCAACACACCTATGAACTAATGATCTGCCTACTGCAGGCAAGAAACAATATTAAAGATGTTCTTAAATGACTTTAAAAGACTGTCCTAATACCCACATTCAGATTCATGATCCACCCGGCATGCACCATTCAAAGTGATATTACATAATGCTTGTTTTATGTAGACCTATGTGCTCCTCAATGCAATTGATTTATTAATGTATTTTTACTCAATGAGTTGGGAGTGAGAACGGGTTAATGTGGGAAATACCAGGGGTCCATTTTCTAATAATGAATCATATCGTACCATATAGCAGCATCAACGGCGGTGTTAAAATCATCTGGTTAATTGGATATTCCTGAACAGGAATCACTCAAATCTCTGTTTCCTTGTGCATGATGTGTGTTCTGGTTTGACCGACATAGGATTCTGGCGAGGAGGGGTGAGATTTCTGAGGGAAATTGCATCACTTTGGTTCCTCTGCTGTGCCTTGCCAAGACCTACTCCATGTGTGTTTTCATCACCCAAACAAAATCTTGGGTTGATAGGAGCTGTCGGACCAAATTGAGGGATTCTTTAAGAAGCCATATGCAAATTAGATTGAAAAAAACAACTTGAAAAGAGGTCACAAGGCTGGCAAGCTGCACTTCAACACAACACCGTTAACGAGCAATATCAAGCGACTGACTGGTCTCCTGCTCGAGCAAAGAGAGTCCTTGGAAGAATGAACGTTACACGTCTAATCATTATTAGTCCTCACTCTTTTCAGACTTGGGATTGAACAGTTTTTTTCCTGAAAGGACACCGCATGAGGAGAGGAGTTAGAAAAGGGAAAGAAGTGGAAAGCGATCAGAAAGATGAAATTCACCTGAAGGTATACAGTGCCTCCCAGTGAGATATGCCGCTTTGACTGAGATGCTGCTGAGTTCTTTTGAGCTCCGGGCTTGGCAGCTTACAATACTGCTTTCCTTGTTGTTACTGCCAGTTCTCTAAAGTTGGAGGTATAACAACATTCACTGGCGAGAATAACACTTTATATTTCATTGGTGCACTTTGAGTCTGTGCTGCGAAGAAAAGCCAACAGATGTGGGTAACGCCTGACCGTGGACTTGTCAAAAGGTGGAACAAGTAGGGAAAAGGGAACACTGAGAAATAGAAACCAACTCATTGTTGCATTCCCATGCTATATAAAGAACGCTGCAGAAGGAAATCTAAACGTATGCAATGCCTTTCACATTGTGCGAAACATTGATGTAACTGCAATGTAAAAAATGTGAGCATTCAGAGACTTTTGATGAGTCACTGACTCATTTCAGCCAGGTTTTACGGTCACTTGACCGAAGCAGCGAACCAGACCGACTGACCAGCACACACTGCAGCATGAAGCAACTTGAACCTCTGAGGTAAAGAAAACAACAATTTAACAAATAAAAAATCATTATTTAATGACTTTTGGGTGAGTGAGCGATTGATGAGTCAGACCTTCAGCTCGGGGTAGGGAGAGCCAGTACTGAGTTGAAACAAGCGGCAAAGTGATTGCTTTTCTCACAGCAAAGCTAGCAGCAGGTAGAATAAGCAAATCGGTGAACGAGTGTTACACCCGAGTCAGTCGAAAGAGTCATTCGTTTAGGAAGTGCTGTTTGCTATCCTCTATAAAACACAGCCACCATGTGTGAATGAGCACACATTTTACGACGTCTTTACCTGAGAATATTTGCGAAGAGTAAGTTTAAGACGTTTTTGTTCAAAGATTTTTTGCACTTTTCTCCACTCGAGCTGTGACATTCCGGTCAAAACACACTAATGTAAACTCTGAGAAGGGTCTTTTTACTAAGCGTCAATGAAGGTTGATTCTTTTTAAAAGCTGAATGGGATTTGAACGTTGAATTATATCTAAAATGTATGAAAGATGTGGAACATTTTGGCACTGTTTTGATTATTCGCTTGTGTTGATTGGACATCTGTGGGTTTGGAATGATTGAGTGCGTGCATGCCTGATCTGTTCTTTCTTTGTGTGGACAGGCATTGTTCAGACCGAAGACAGCGTCTTGGCATCTTAATATAAACATTTGTCAATGTGCTGACAACCTGCATTGGAATCTGTTATTATCACTTTTCCATCCTGTTGTTCGGCTTTCTGTAGAATGCTGCCAAACTGAACGAGATGCAGACTTCTGCAACGTCCATTTTAGGGAAAGAGCACTCGTTTATTTCCCAATGCATGTTTTTTGTATGTGAAGACAGAGACAGAAGTGCACAGCTCGATCGCCTTCATATTGTTAGTCAGTCCAACGGCTGGGTAACGTGGAAATTAGATTAAAAAAAATAAAAGAAATCTGGAAATCTTTGAATCTGGAAAGCTTGAAAAATGCTACATCAATACAATAACTATTACTATTATTACACTAGTTGGCGACTTGAATCTGCTCTCTAATGTTCAACATACAATTAAGCAATAAAACAATTGCCAACAAAATGTCTCAAAGAACAATCACTACAGGCTGTGGCTGGGAGTTAACAGTGTGTGTGTGTGTGTGTGTGTGTGTGTGTGTGTGTGTGGCGTGTCCTGCCGCGCACGCTCTGGGCAGCTTCCGTCCTCGCTTCAGCTGTGCGGGCTGACCCACGGTGAAACTATGATGGCGTGACGTGATCCCGATATGGGTGACGGAGCAGTTCACGGGACTTTCAGGGCTGCTAATAACAAGCTCACTGTTGCATTGGCTAACACTAGTAGCTAGCTACTGCTTGATTTAAAAAAAAGGGAAATTGGGCTTTATACTTGTTTTCAGCTTAGATGTTTATTGTGTTCTGTCCTGCTTATTATTAACTAACCCAATATAAAACAGGATCTGATCTGTCTGTGTGACAATCAATCAATGCATCGTTGTCAGGACTGTTGCGATGATGCTTGCGGCTCTTTCTGACAGAACCCATCAGTACACTGGGACAATAGTTAGCTGTCATGCCAAAGAGAAAGTCGGTCTTTCAAAGTACCCTGCAATGAAAATGCTTCGTTCTGCACACTCTGCAAGAGCACATTGTAGGTCACGCACGGTGGAAATGCTGATATAAAAGATCATATTAAGGCTGCCAGATAATGTCACAGTCGACCATTCAGCCGGTGCACACTGACGCAATACTTTGCACTTTGTTTCAAAAGGTGTCTGACAATCGATTATATAATGCAAATGCAACCGTTGCATTTTGTGTGTAAATATACAGTTTTCAAATAAACAATGTTTTGTTGGATTTTGGGAGACAAAACATAATTATTTGTCTTTCCACGGTCTTGAAAGGTGCGCTCGGTAAAATGAAAGAAGATAACATTTTTACAATTAACACCCATCTACTGCTCATCAGTCATATTGGTGACTGTTAAGAGCTCAAAGGACATGAAAAGACAATACCCACCCCAGCCACAACGTGTTCACTCTGCTGCTCTCTGGCAGGATACACAGAAGTATCAGCTGCCGCACAACCAGACTTCAGAACAGTGAGATTCCCCTGTTCATCCTCAGCTCTCCACGTGATAGGGTTTCGTGTGTGTTTTTGAGTTTGTCGTGTAGCAACATGGGAATGCAGTCTGCATTTCGTTGTTGGAATTTAAATCATCACCTCTAAACTGCAAAGAAATCTGAAATCAAACACGAGTACGAAGCTGGTTTACAAGATATTCATTACAATCCTTATGGTGCATGCATGTGAAGTTCACTTGAAACTTCACTTTGATAATATGGTCACCTTATACTGACATGGTGATTTCGTAACAACACCCAGCCCGAGTTAGTCCAACCTTAGCCTGAAACCCACTAGAATTTGTCCCGATCCTCGTCAATAACACCCGTCACTGCCAACATAATACTCGGAAAGGCTTTGTTTCATAATGAATCTGCTTCATGTGTCTTTAGGTTGGGATGTCTGCTCTACATGTACTCTTAGTTGTATGCAATATACCGTAAAGCAGCAAAACACTGACGTAGTATATATTGTAGTGACGTGGAGTCTCTCGAGTGCAGCTGTTTTGGTCACATTTCACAATTCCTCTTATTGGGTTTTGCCTTCAGTAAAAACAAATCCAGTATTTAGTGTTGCAATAGCCTGAATGTGGAAACACAATATATTCATGAACCAATTCGGTGGACCTGTGAATGTATGAATGTGTTTTGTATGACACAATCAGTGGCAGTTGGTGCTTGAGATACCGTTTGGTGCCACTTTCTGTTAAACATTGTTAGCTCTCCGTGAACTATTGCATATTTATTTGTGCATACAGCTTTTTATTTCTGGAGGCGACGCTGCGAGTCGCCTCCGCTTCCCTGCAAATTGTTACATTATTTATTAAGTGTGAAAGTGGAAAGTGGTGGCCGGATGCACCAGAGGACTACTTTGGTCGAGGCCTGATTAGATATATAATTTCAAAAGCGAGCAGGTATAGAAGATCACACTCACTAAAGGGAGGCAACATTTTGAGAAATGCATTTATTCACTTTCTATCTGAGATTTTTCATGGGAACGACACTACACGTATTTCCATATGTTAAATATGAAACGACATCCAGCAGACAATTAGCCTACAGCTTAGCCTGAGGAAGTCCCACAGCAACAGCTCACTAATCCACACACTTTGCCTGACCCGCACAATAAAAATATATTGAAAAAAAGAAGTGTGAAAACTATTTTGAGGTTTTTAGGCGGACTTACGAGTTCAGCTATTTCTCTCTTGTCGGAGCGACTTGTGTGTGTGTGTCTTGTTGACACCTTGCGGTTGCCAGGAAACCAACAAAGACTTAAATACCCGCCGTAAAAGCAACTTTCATTTTCTTTGTTGCATGACTTAAAACATCCCTCGATAGAGGCAACTGACCTACCAGCCTTTTAAAATAGAAACAACTGGGCTATCTGGGACACCACAGTCCCTCGAGCTGATCACGAGATTATAGCCAGTTTTTTTTTTTTATACATTTATATCCTCATTATGACCTCTGTTAAAAATATGACCAAGTCAAAGCAGCATAAGAAACCTCATCTTCATCATTTTGAAAAAAATAAAATAACAGGCTGTACCAAAGTGAAAGATAACACTATGCTGTACAAACAGCTTAATTGTGATTAATTATTCAACACCAAGCCAACAATTGCCCACAATAGATGCTGGTTTATGTCCAAGTCATGCAAATTTAATGTAGTTGCATGAGCTTTAGAAATTCTGGGCATCTCCATAACAAAATCTATGTGGCAGAATCACACAATTTCTAATGAGGGAACGTATATATATATATATCCTGATGGCTGCAGTGGGTCATTGGCCATTTTGAAGCTTGTTTATTCACAGGTTCTTGAGGAACACAGTCTCATTATTTATTTTGAATTACTGTATATAATGCTTACATGTAGCAACCACAAATTTGACTCGGGCAAATCTTACTCTTCATATAAATAATGCTTTAACACACCGCGCTGAAAAGGCAGCAATAACTACAGAACCAGTGAAAAGAAATAGTTCACGTTTTCGGATTAGCTGGCAAATTGCATAACAAATAGAATGCCTTGTCAGAATGTCGTTATTTACAACAACCACGAAGCCAGCTACATTTTGGCCAGCTCACTCTATACTTGTGTTCAACGGAGAACAAGACAACCTGCATGCCTCCACGGTGAACGACGGATCATGAAGTGAATTGAAGTGAATGGTGCGCCGTGTTGTCTGGCATAGAGTGACTGTTAGTTTGTCTGATTTGTCTCTTTGTTAGTGTTTCAGTCGTGTTGCTTGTCTGCCTGTCTTGTAAAATAAAATGTGATGAACCGATGTCGTTTGGCCTTTTTCTTTACTGTGAGTTCCATAGTTTACCATTGCTTCACTCCTCTTGGTGACTTTGATTTTCTGATATGGTTTAGAAAGTTACTTAGTACCCAATTCTATCAGTCGACGTGCACCATAGTTATTATAGTTACCATGTTCAAAATAAGTGAAACCAGAATTTTAGATCATCGATAATAATGATGTTCATATATTGACCGCCGAACCGGCAGTGTCCCTTGTTTTCATTCCAGAAATCAAAAAGTTAAGATTCTGGGGTTATTTTAATTTGATCAAATATGTTTCTGCACCTTTCCTTCGTAGGGAAGCAGAAGCGACTCACACTCATGTTATTCACATTTCTGTCAAAAGCTGTTCCAACTACAGTGCTGCAGAGACAATAAGCCGGGTAAAGCTCCAGGCTAAAATATGTCCAACTCTGATTCAGTAATATTGCTGCTTTCACTGACCTGAACATGAACTTCAGTGACATTTTACGACCACTGAACGAATGAAGTGCTGCAGAGTCATGCCGATCAAACGCCGCATCCTTATTAAGTGCAAAAAGAGCAAAAAGCAAAAAGGAAGGAGCTGGGAGGTTGCAGAGGGAGGTTAGGGAGGCATAAAGATGGAGATAAAATGCGAACAAATTAGACTGTCTGGAAAACATTAGCCGTTATACATCTCCAAGCAGCCCTCGACAAACTAATTCACTGCAGGCAGACACTGGAAATAGAGTAAGGGAGATTGTGAAGATGGAATGCAAAGAGAAAACAGTTGGAAAACGAGCTTTTTACTTGGGGGATTTACAAGTGTTTATGCAGAGCTGAGAGAAGGTTAAAGTTACAGTAGCCTATGACATCAGATGTTGGCCACGTTATTTGAAATAACAAATTGCACGGATTGCAATTGTTTAAGCAAACTCCAATTGTCTTTAGCTCAAGACTTACTTTTTTCACCATCGCCCCGAAAAAAACCATCCAGAAGTCAGTGTAATCCGTTAGAAATTCTAAATGACATGCTTTTGCTTTGCTGTTTATTTGCATAAAATCACACAATTCAAATGATTAAGAAATAAGTGATTGTGTTAAATTCATATACTTACTTTGATTAAAACAACATCTTGGCATCAGTAGTTTTAATTACGGATCATAAGATGCTTAGAGCTTGTGTTAGGAAGGTAAACGGTCATAATTTCATAATTTTCTGCTCTGAAAAAAATCTCCTTCATCAACTGTATTCATTGAAGGTTCTTGCCAAAAACTAAAAATTCTACAAGATTACATTTGAACACATCATGATAGCGTAATAATACCTTTGCCCAATACTCCCGAACCCTAAACAGAGCTTGAACGCCTTCATAATGCAACTTAATGCAACCTCCGTTCAGGTTGTAGCTGTTAGCTTCGCTACAAGCAGGCCTGTGCTACAGGGAAAGAGCTTCCTGTCGCTGCCATTACTCTGAGCAGCATGGGAATGAATGACAATGTAATAAGTGATTAAGTAAGTTGTTTCTGTTGTTTTAAGGGTGTTCCTCCACATCTTCTTTGGCCCTTGAGAAGTTGGCCCTGTCCATTGCAGGGCAAACGCAGGTGAAATTAATCACATTAATTATGGTCCCTTCATGCTTAGTGTCACAGTGATTCCAGTGAGCCAGCGTGCACAGTATCGGGGCCTGAATGGAACAGGCCTCCAATATTAATGTAATCAATTACATCAGTGTTCACCCTGCAGTGACGCTTCAAAATGTCTGCTGTGAAAAAGGCCTTTTTTTGCGAGCGCTATATCTTCTTCACTCACGCTGAAGAACTTCCACACCGACATGTCGTGGAAGTGTGTGTGGCTGTGAAGTGTGTGCCAACCTGAAGGCTACCATTCGCTACATGTGCGTAAATGCGAGTGCAAAACAATCAAATGTGATGTGAGCGCGATCGGCCAATCAGCTGGAACCAGACGGCGTGCATCTTTACAAATCTGATCAGCTACGTGTCAAGCTAGATATGGTCATTACGGACAGGATATTGGGGTTCTGTACTGCCACATTTCACCGTATCTGGGTCAGTTGAGTCCTCTCGCAGTGGCTCGTTTTATCTACTGCCTCTCCCCTGGGTCATGCTCTTTCCACATGCTTGCATATATTAATATTCAGATAAGACATTTTATCGCATTTGGGGCTAATGTTGCCATTTCGACACCCTTTTGCCGGAGAGAAACGGTGGTTTATCTACGTGTTATCTGTATTTGCCAAGCAGCGGAGTCTTCTGTCTTGGCTGCTTTTTCTCTTGGAGGCGCTAATAAACAGATCAGGAAACTTGGGTGAAAACAGACATGTTATGTTTACTGGTGTGAGTGAGTCTTGGAGGAGCGCAGCGGTGGTGAGGAAAGCTAATGCTGTTCTCTCCTTCCTCGACAGCCCCTGGATGCCAATTTCGGCGTTAACGAGGGTCTGAAAGAATCTTGCAGACCGCCTCATTTTAACATGCAGGGATGTGGTTTCCTGTGTATGTGGCATTTCACATCAATGAGTGATGGACAAGTATTTTTGTTTAATGTTGCTGAATCACATTTGGTTCATTCTTTATAGTATTCAAGTTGGGCTTTTATGCCGTGTTATTTCTGCTCATGTGTGCTGTAAATGTCTGCAAACTAGATTTTTCTCTGCAAGCAAATTGCCTTTTAAAAAGAACCGAATTGAATAGAAGTCTGAGCCATGTGTTTATGAAACCGTCTTGTGCAGGCGATGAGCACGGAAAAGCGCAACAGTATGAATTGGATGTTTATCTCAATGAGTGGTAAGGAAGAGCAGAGGGCTCTTAGGGGGACATCTAAATAGTGCATGAAGCTAAGAGCCTCTTAGTGATCACACGTGGCCTTTTGCTGCGGATGTTGATACGATGATAATCGGAGATGCACTGCAAGTGACTCTGAGAGAGAGAGAGAGAGAGAAAGATAGAGAAGCATTCATCCAAATAGGAAGGAAGATGAGGGGCATTAATTGGTGTGATTCACCCCCGGCGCCGTGCACAATAAGCAGCTGTGTTTCCACATCGGAGTGAGACCGACATCCTTCGCCCGGCTGCGACTGTGCACAGCTGGTTTTTTTTTTCCAGTTTTTTGTTCTTCACCTGCGCGATTCTGCAAAGTTGAGCAGGGGCTATGAAGATGTTCCGTCGCGCGACCCTGCCAAGCTGGGGCCTCTGTTCCTTGGCAGCGTGCCACCACACAAGCCTCTGCCAGAGGAACTGTGTCATGGCCCGCTCAGTTTGGTTTGTAGACAGGCAACGTGGGGGAATAATCCATTCCACTTCATAAGCTCTCTGGCATGAATTTGAGTGGCTGTCACGGCAACTTAAGAAGAGATTTGCTGTCAAAACCGAAATATTATGTATATCACTAACCATCTATTAAGGCTCCCCCCCCCCCCCCCCCCTGCGGGCCTCACAGCTCTCTGTAAACTGAGAATAGCGATCTATCTACGATCTCTGCTCGGGTATGTGTGGTTTCAGCAAGAAAGTTTGAAAAACAGGAAATTTAATGAGTAACTTGCAAGAATCTAATACATCGCTCTCCTTGTATAGAGCAGCAGAAGGCATCTTGCTAACATAGTGGCAATTAAATTATCTTGTTTCTAATCAGTCACTGAAAAAAAATTCTAATTAGAAGCCCGAAATGGGTGTCCGACTGTAGAGGGAGCGAAAAGGAAAAAAGACCCATCAGTCATTACACCGACTCTCCAACATTTCCCTGCAGCAAAGCCGACTGATCCGGCTGAAGTCAGCCAAGACTATATTGCACAGCTGGACACAAAGGAGCAATCAAACTAATGATTTCTTCTGCCACTGGGTTTTCCCGCGACGTAGAAATGCAGAAACCCTGGCTTGATTGTCGAAAGACGGATGGTCCGGGTCAGCGATCGGGGGTGAACAAGTGGATAGTCCCGGCTCTCGCGACGCCTCGCCGCAGTAAATTCCACCATTCCTGTCCCGACCGCCCCCCCCCACGCAGGTAACAACAATCACAGCAACATTAATCTCAGTCACAGTGGGCTACTGCAACGTGCTGGGGACAGCACATTTTTTCAGTTAAGAAGCCGCATGGATCCAACAAGGACCAAAGGGCTGAGTTCTGCCGCTAAACGGTTTGGGCTCAGCAGTAATTACTGAAATAAGAGTGTTGCTTTATGCAATTTATCAGAAGATAACGAACGAGTGTTTGACATAGGGCAGCGCGTCGAAAAAAAACTCCACAAGCAACATAAATGCAGTACTGTGTAGTCCACCAAAACGTCAATACAATTATCTGGTGTGTGCCGACCTCTGGACCTTTATGGTTGAGCGAGCGCCTCGCTTCCGTGGTTTTTCCCTCTTAGGCCTTCGGAGGTCCACTGGTATTAATTAAAAATCAGAACGAGCTCCTCGACGCAACTCTGGCACGAGCTCCGATCTCCTCAATTAGCTGCCAAACAACTCGTCTGCCTTGTTGGTTTCGCAATGTTTTCGCGGAGCAAAGTCACCCAGGAGGCGTTTGCAACAATATCAACATGGTCTCATTGTTCGCTCTTCTCGCGAGGCAGCATGTTTATGTTTCTTTTTACTCCTCTGTCCTTGTTTTTGCCTTACCTTGTGCCACTACTTCCGCACTAATTTATTTCGCCTGCTTCTGCTTAACCACTTGGTTATTACCACAACATTGTCAGACAAAATGAACACAAATACAGGTAAATGACAGCAGCTGTGCTGTGAGATGATGACAGACAAGGTTAGAAGCAACGGAAGCATCTGCTACTAAATATATCACCGCCATTGAAGTGACCTGAAAATGTTTATTTTATGCTTGTGAAATACGGAAAAAAAGATTTGAAAAAAAGTTGGCAAAACCGCACTAATATGTGGCTGCTGAGGAACAGATGCTCCGCTCGTGACATGTTTCCGGAGGACAATGAAACTGTGACGGAGCCAGAGTCAGACTGTCATACATAACACAATTAGTGTCATCGACTAGTTCTGAGTGCAAGTGTCATTAGCTGTGACAAAATAAAATCATATCTCCAAAAATAGTTTCCTTCTACACACTCAAAAGTACTCATTAGTGTTTCCTGTAGCATGGCCTGTCAAAGGAAAATGACATCACCCAAATAAGAACCAAATCTACTTCTTTTACAAAGAAGTCCAAAAAAAACAAATGACTCAGTGATGCTTGTGAAAAAGAGAGACCTCTAGCAGACATGGTTATTGTGACGGGAGATCAGAGGGACGTCGGGTGACATGATTATAGAGCAACAACATCCGTGTATAGGTGGGCGGATGGCTGCGTCAACGAACCATCGGACCATCCCCACGGTGTTTTTAAAAAGCACGACTGCTACTGTACCTAACCCACTCGGTGCCATTTTTGGAGTGCCCCCTACCTCGAGTTTGCTGAATAGAAATTGAATCCTGTCCTTTGCCGCTCTCATCGCAATGTAAACTGGAAATCAACTCCAGCTGAATGCTCTTGGCAGACTAATCTAATCTCATGTCATTCCTTTAAACTGGAAAAACAATCATGTTCTCTCACAGGGTCCACCAAGACATTTTACATTACATGGCACTCGCCCACTTTTGCTTTAGTCTGCACAGCTTCCACAGCTTTTTTTATGCAGCTGTACTTCCGTCGCGGCACCATGTACCTAAATTATTTAAAGCGCTGAACACGTCTAATGATGTGTGCTAGCGATACACTATATATGCTGCAAAACGCAACATTGTTGCTCATTGTTTTCTGCATTAGACACATCATTCAAAACTAACAGCCTGTGTGTGTTGTTAGCTGAACACTTCATTGAAATACAATCAATTACCAATCACCTGCGCTACAGAGTGCACCTGTGAAAACACCTGTGACCAATTAGATCACTTAGAAATCACAGCTTGAGCCCCAAAAGAAATCAGGTTTGCCGTTTGGCGTGAAAAACAACAATGGAGGCCAATTTTGGAGAGAGAGTTAAACTAAAGAAAGTTACGGTTGTTTTGAGAATGAACATTGCATTTGTGTTCATAGTTTAGCATGCTACAGATGGAAATGTCGACTTCCAATGCCAATGGACTCCAGTGTTTTATGCCTAAAGTTGTTAAAGTCGAAAATACAATTTTTTTGTGTTTGCATTTGCATGAGATGTAAGGTATATTTTAGTTTTTTGTATGTGGAGTTTCGACAGAGAGGGCCCTAGTTTCAGAAATTGTGTTTTAGCCATTGCAACTGTAAACATAAATAAATATTTCTGCTTGGATTTCCTTACATTTCCACACATTATCATGGAGGACAACGGTTCCCATGAGATACGTTTTCCGTGAAACGTAAGGCCGCCCAGACTACATCTCCACCATCCGCCCTGACAGCCTCCCTACAGATTGCACAGATAGCGTGGGTAAAATGCAAAAAATGGATTTGCTGCAGTTTACCTACTATTTGACAGTACTTATTTCTCTTTCTGCACATGGTTGTTGGCAGCAGTAGTCTTCCGTCATTGGCTGTGCTCATCAGCCCATGGTGGGGGTTTTAAGTTTACAACATTTGAACTTTCGGCACAGCAAACTGTGCATCTTGCCAAAAATACACACACAGAAAAATAAAACTGGCTGCAGGGATGTGTGAAAAAAAAAGAAAAAAAAGTGGAGAATAAATCCAAGTGTGAGCAGCTTTAGAGTCAGACAAATTAACGTGTGCCATAAGTAAATAATATCAAACACATCACTACGTGATGATGCCTGCAATCAGGACTACACAGTTAGTTATTGCACTTAGTAGGTGGGGGAGTGAAACTAGTGTGAAAGCAGCCGAGCACAGATGGAGGTAGTTGTGGTTTAGCTAATTGGATTGGAGCTCTGAGGCGAGAGGCGAACTCTGTATCCTGGCAGAGGAGGAACACGTTACCCCCACATCTTTCCTTTCCTCTGTGCTGCCATACAGATTTCTCCCGAAGTCCATTGACGGTTTGTAGATAAGCTGTTCTGGAATGCAGATGCAAGGGGGTAGAAGTCGTAACGGTGCCTAAATGTTGTATTTCTACTCCCGGGGGGGCGCTGAAGGACCCGGAGGAGCTAATGGCCACGGTTTGACGAGTCAAGATGATCTTGCCTCACGGCCGCAGAAATACAAGCTTGAAGATGAACGGCAGGTTGCAGCCAACAGTCCTCCGCTGACAGGTTTATGGTGGCTGAGTTGAACCAGACTCGAATGGACACGGTAGACGGATCTATGACGAGCTGGACCCACCGTAGTCTGCCGCAGGTTGACTTCCTTTAGCTGCAGGGGATCATGTACAGTGTGTTTCCATTTAAAGCACCTGACTGTCAGCAGGCCCAGGTACATAATAAACTCACTGAGGGAGCTTCTGAAATGTGGGGGTGCACTGCGGCAGACTGCATGGGGCTGCATAGGCCACAGCCGTCTAATACAGAATAAAGCCTGCTGCATTTTACAAAATCATAAATGAGGCACCGCTGCAGCAAAACATCCACAACCGGTTTTCTCCATCAATAACTAACATATCATTTCATCTGAATATCATTTTAACAGCATTAATATGAAAAGTAAGCCACCAACACACACTTAAGAAGTGAAATTAGCAGCTGGCACATTGCGAGGCGGGTCGTGGGCAGGTTGGGCGGGGGGCAGTCGTGCGTTTTGAGACGAGCGGCGAGGCTTCAACCACTAAATGCATGACACGTTAACTTCTCCACCTCCAATTAAGAGCCGCAACCAGCTGCCTTGAGCTTCACTATGGAACCATCCAAGGTTGTTTCCCACCATCTGGATGAGACGCTCCTAAATAAGGCTCGATGTTGCTACATGATGCTCGACACTCTCAAGCAAAGCCAAATGCCAAAGCCCAAAGCCTCCCCGGTGGAGCTCAGGAGAGTTGAAGGAGGGACATCTTTTCGGAGTCATTCCTCAGTCCGTCTCAAATCTTAACTCACAGACTTGAATAACGCCTACGTATCTGCAAACCACGTGATACGTAGAATGCGCAGAAACGCACAATGACACGTGGTTAATGTTGTGAAACGATTGGTTAGGTTGAAGCAACATGGCTTGTGTTAAAATAATGACGTAACTAAGGACCGTACCAACGCAACTAGCGTAGATAAATAACAATCACCTTAAGCTGACTTTCCTCAAACTTGCGGTTATTATTTACTCGTATTGTATTTGCTTTTGCTGTTCTTTTGCAGTGTTTTCATTTGCTAACACGCTAAAATGACACATAAAGCACAATTATTGAGCCTGAGACTCAAAGAGCTGAACCACAGCTTAAGGCTCACTTTGCAATTCAACATGGCACTTTTTGTAACACACTGCACACTGTTCTCTACATAAGACACGGGAATCTGACACAAAGTCACTTGTCTGCCATTTCAAAGCACCGCCATTCAAAATGCCGCACCCATGGCGCATGTGGCCAACACACCCGATTGCCTGATTGTCGACTCAACAATCAGGATTAAAGCCATATAAAAAAGACCACAGGTGAGTACCTGCTTTTAACAACAATGTAAGCCAACAAGGCCGCAAGAGGCCTGTTTTCACAAACGTGTGTTCACATTTATACTGAACACTAATTCGTGCTCTTTTTTTTTGTTTCATCAAATGATTTTGCTGTGTTTTTAATCTATTTAGAAAACGCTCTGTTCTGATTTTCAGAGCAGAAATGCAGCCTTTTAAAATGCGTTGACGCAGTGTGTAACTGGATCAAAGAGAACTCGCTGCTGATTGGTTATGGGAAAACAAATTCACAAAAACTACTCCTCTCAGCCATTGATACAAAAACTTACAAACCTCCAGGAAGTTATTATTAGTTTTGTGCAATTAATATGTAGTCAACCATGCAGAAATGAAAAACAATACGGCCATTGAGCAGGAAGTAGGGTAAACTACTTGTGTGTGTGTGTGTGTGTGTGTGGTATAGCTTAGTTGGCTCCCACATTTTATAAGAACATCTATTGCTAAACGTATCTACGGCTGGAGTTGATATCTGTGCATAGATATTTCTACCCTATATAAAAAAAAAATCCAAACTAATCCCTTTATGAAGAAGTTAGATCACACTGGCCGGTGGCCAGAAATGTTAACTGCAGTCACTTCCCCCTGGAGCTAATATACAAGCACTATAAAGTCCTATCTCTCACCACTTTCCATTTTAAAACGCCTGAAAATAAATGGTGCTGTGGCCCCCTGACTATATCCAGATAACATAATGCTTCCATGAGTAATACAATACAAAGCTCTACTAAGTTCTTCCAATTTTTCTTTCTAATCATTGCCAAGCAGAATATGACGGGTATGTCCTCCCACCACATTGGAAGAGCTTACTTTTAAGTTTACTATCTTACCAGC
The DNA here is from genome assembly GCA_028022725.1 of Lycodopsis pacificus. NCBI lineage: Eukaryota > Metazoa > Chordata > Actinopteri > Perciformes > Zoarcidae > Lycodopsis > Lycodopsis pacificus. The sequence continues at coordinate 26,334,137 of CM051691.1, forward strand.
ACCCAGCGCTGGTGCCTAGAGCGAGCGGATACACGGGGTTATAAACATATCACAGCGTCTTAGATTTATCCTTGCATTGCGAGAAGATTTACCGGCCATGTCTGGTGAGACGAGAGTACTGGGCGCTTGAGCTGTAAATCCTGTCTCTCGATACTTTTGGCGTTTCCCCTGCAAAAGAACTGTATCGCCGCATCGGCCACCGGCGAACCCTTGGAACATCCATCCTATCTGAAAGAAGTCAAGACGCGAGCAGAGCGCCATTAGTCCAGCAGAGAGGGGGAGGATGAAACGTATCACCGATGCACCATTAACCTTTAATGAACTGGTGCTACATTTCCAAGACTAAGCTGCTTTGAAACTCCGCTCCCCAGGAGGTCAATTTCCTCTCGCTGCGCTGTCCCTGTCAACAAGAATTTTATCTGACGCCGCATCAGCAATGGAGCTAAAGAGCCCCTTTCGGATATGGAAGGAAAATGTACCCGAGTTCACACTGTTAAGTTGTGTTGTATTCACAGCCGTGCGGTATTCCCTGAAAAAAAAAGAGAGAGATGCCAATTGTGGCCTCGGAGGGATCGTACGGTGATTTACGGCACGCTCCGTGCTGGGTCGCGCTCATCAATAGAGGCACTCTGTCATGTTGTAATAGCCGTTGTTGATGTTGATGAGGTAATAGTTTGCATATAAAACACCCCCACACGCTGACTGCTTCAATGCTAATTATGTTTGGCTCATTTCGTATGTCTCTGTCACAGTGGGTCGGCTCGGCTCCGCCGTGCCGGGGCCCTTTTCTGATCCATACTTCAAGTTCACCCCCAGGAAACGGTGAAAAGCACACGTTCATGCTCGCTGTGCTTGGGAAGGTAACTTGGGGACCTGACTTGAATGTGTTTGACAAGGAAATAACATTTCTGCCACAGCAGAGAGCGTGTGATCGGAGCATGCTGTGATAAAAAAAAACATCCCTGCTGCTGTTGGACTTTTGAATGTGTTTTAAAGCGATAACCGTTGGTTGTGTCATTAGCGAGGTAGCACGCTGACATTTAGCCTTTGCAAAAATTAGCAGCAAGCTGGCGACGACCAGCTCAGTGTGCACGAACCTTATTTACCTACAGTATTGTGGATTCTCTGCGGCTCTTAACAGGAGTTTTTGTCACTCATTATTTTTATGGCTTCTGCCCACTAACTGTGGCAATTACGGCACACCGAATTTCCCTTAATGTCTCAAGATTCTTTTTGACTCGGTTGCTGAGGGTTGCGTTCCAGATGGAGGCATCCAGAGGCATACGTCGGCTTCTTGTTGATGGCCTCGCTAATAGGCCACCATTACTGTAACAAGGTAATTTATGAAGAAGGACGAGTAGTGTCAGCTCGGCTGGCCCCGTCCCAGACTCTTGTCTTGTACATCACAGTGGTGCGTCAAGAGTCTCGGCCGCCGTCAAGATGTGCGTCTGCGAAATGCTTAAAGCACAGTGGAACAAGTAGAGCAGAGTCGTAAGTCGGTGCGACCACGGAGCCAGAAATGCATCATTTGGTGAGTCTGTGGGATTTAAAGTGAGCAGGGAGGATAGCGAGCCAGGGCAAAACACTTTGGCAGTAAAAGCCCACATTTGGTGGCATCTGGCACATTATTATTCCACTATTCCATCGTATATATCTTAATTACTATATATTTTGATGGTAAACATTATTATTGTAAAATAGAATTAGGGCTTCTTGTGCATTTCAGCCCATGCAGTCTGTAAATCGCTGCTGATCAGAGCTTTTGTAATTAAGAAATATCATTAGACCTTACACCTTCACTGAGGCTGTGCCCTGTCTGGGCAATCAACACAGTTGTTACCGTGTTTAGTCATCAGTTCTTTTGCTAATATGTGTCAAACACTGAAGACGCCTCTCAACTATCTGCTCAGCAGGACACAAAAGGCCGTGGTGACACAATGTGACTTTTGTTATCCGATCACGGTCCAAGTCTCATTTGCGCTCGCATTTGGATCCGATAAACCAGACCATCTGCCGAGGTGGCCTGGCTCGCACCGAGTTCAGATTTCAGTGAGTCGATGACAGCTTGTGGACACGATCCATGAAATTGATCAAACGTAGGTCTCCATCTTCCAAGAGAGGAGGCAAACCGGGGCTGGAGCACAGCTGAGACCGGCTGTCTTGAGTCGTACCCAACATTTCTTGATTTTGCTGCTTCAAAATAAATTGTTTTACACAAGATAAAAGGGGGACTTTTATTGTGAAGAATTTACGAGGATTGAAATGTGTTTATCCGTGGTTTTACAGCCGCTACTTGAACCACGAGATATATCTGATCACTATGCGTCAAGATGGGGACACAGCTGAGCTCCAATCTGGCGCGCCCGATCACAAAAGCTGCATTAACGAGACGAGTGCAACCGCGTGCTCATCATGCTCGCAGCGTTTTGAAGCTGAGGTTAGTGTTTGGAAAATGTACACGCAGCGAATCGCAACTTGTTCATCAAAAGTGTCGGCTGTGTGGCCGGCAGCCGGAGTTTACGGAAAGCTCTGATACGTCAACATTTTATATTGGTATGCTGTGTGTGTCAGGATGCAACGGTCACATCCGGGCTACACAGGTGGCTACATAACACAGCAATATTTGTCTAAAATGTGCTGACACGAGCTATTTAGAACTAAAGCAACTTGCTGAAAACCCGTAAAATCACTGTTCAGAGGTAAATATGCAACACTCATCCGCATGGACAGGATTTAGGAAATCATGAATTTAACTATTGAAAAGATAGTTTGGATTTATTATATTTGCTTTAAATTTTAAAATTCCACATTTTTTTTCAGAATCAAGACCCAAAACAATGGAGCTGAAGATAATCCACAGAATAAACCGTCGACAGTGTTCATGGGAATATTTTGAGAGAATCAGTTTGCATGAAAACTGTACGAAATTTGCATCTCAACCCCCCCCCCCCCCCTCCACCAAAATAAAAAAGGCAGAATCTCACTCCAGCTGGTAGTTGAAAGTTGGCAAACGCTGAGTTGACGCGACGACTATTCCAGTGAGAAATGGCAGCTAGCAGCAGTGGTAAGTCTCACACAGACGCCACTAAGTTAGCTCTACTGGTAGTGAGAAGTGAGTGTCCCCTCACACATGTAATGTTGATATAAAAAACTTTAGCATCTATAAAATCCTGTTGTCAAAATAACCAAACCCACGAATGCGTCATGCCTTTTTTCTGAATTAATTCGATTATCTCAGAATTCTTGGTAACATTTTCTTGGCTTGTTGCTTCATACATAAGCAAATATGAGTCGAATTAGATCCTTTTTTTGTGCCACGAAGAAGAAAAAATAATAATTGCTGTAGCAACTCAAATCCAGCCGGCGCAGACCCCCGAGCCGGCGGTCACAGCGGACGTGGAGCCACCAAAACCTTTCAGCAAACTTTATTTGTTTTTAACGAATGCACTCTGCTTCCATATGCCAGGTGTATACGTTTAAACATTTGTATTAGATGAGTGTGAACAAGCAAAGCTTCTCTCACAGGAAACTTGACAAATATTATTTATCAGTCACAGGGTGAAGAGAAACGTCTGAAAAAAAGAAGAAGCTGAACAACATGATGCATTTGTTCCATAAAGCCATCGGTCTGCACCGCCTATCAGCTGTCACCGAGTCCCACCCTGAAACCCGGAACACACATCAAACTAATCAGCAAAAACATTGATCGCAGAGCCTGATGAACATTGTCTCTCTTCATAAAACACGATAACAATGTGAAGCGTCTTATCTTTTCATACACAGTTTTTTATCATCCACCGCCTTCACGAAAAACAAGGCCTCTGACCAAATTGCTGTAGCCAACAGCTAACTTGGAGGTTTTACCGCTCGGGCTACTGAACGTTTTCCAGCTATTCTTTCTTTTTTTTCATCTCGTTGCTCAGAAACACTTTCGGACAGTTACGAAAATAGTCGTCTGTAAAAAAAAAAAAAAACATTTTAAAGTACATAAACCGAGAGAATCCAGGAGAAATACCAATGCTGAGGGAGACGCAATTACATGCCTGTATTTTGCCGCGGGGAAGCCACATATAGCTGTGTATGTTTGGCGCACATGCAGCATCAGGTCACACACGGTGCTCTCTTCTGTCTGCTGCAGCCCCCTCAGTAGCCACGGCGCACCGGCTAAGCTGAGGCTGATTCCAGTCTCTGTGAATGAGTAGATAGGGAGGTGAGTCTCATATCTCCATGTTGACAGGCTCAACCCCCCCCTCCCCCCCTCCCCCCCTCCACCTCCCGGGGCTCCACACCAATCATCCCTGCTAGCATACGCCTCGCCTCTCCCCTTGCGTGCGCACACACACACTACATCTCTCGGCAAGACCTTTTTATTTGAATGCGATAAATATTTAATTTGCGAACGTGTTGGGAAAGATCACACGAGCACGCACAAAGGACCCTCAGCTGAATATGCAACGCTCCGATAAATATTTCAGCACTCCATTTTCAACCAAACCCCCAGTTGACTTGCCCGGGAACCTGGAGCCGATCCTGGCGAGAATTAAACATGTTTCCCTTGCACTATTTATTCAAAAAAAAAAAAAAAAAAAAAGCCATTCCCTTGCTGATTTGCTGATGCCATGCAGGTTACTGTGACAAGGCTTGGACTGGTGTCCATTTAAAGATGCTCCCTTTTATGACATAATCTATCTTCCAAGCTCTCTCCAATACAAGTTACCAAGACTAATAGCACCAATAATCCTCCCACGAACAAAATATCCCCCCACTGCCTCTCTGCACCTATAAATAGCCTCTCTCTCTCACAAACAGCACCTGCATGGCAGTAGCACCGCTGCCTGTAATTAATTTAGGTTTGCTGCAGCGAAATGTAAAAGTCTAATGTTACTTTTATAATGAAGAATCCAATGCTAACTCCAAAGGCGCTCTTTGTTTAATGTTACTATTTTACATTTATTTCTCCACAGGGAAGGTAATGAAACAACTTAGACCTGGCCAAACAACATAAACCACGACTTCACCTCTCCATCTAAAGCAGGGGTCTCAAACTCCCGGCCCGCGGGCCGAATCCGGCCCGCCACGTCATTTTATGTGGCCCACGAATCCGCCAACAAAAAAAAAAAAATATATATATATATATATTTTTAAAGTTAGACTTGATAATAAAAATATCCCGAAAGTCAAAATTATGAGATACTTAAACACACAGTCATGGAAGCAGCTCTTTGGCTGGTTACTGTACATTTGACATGGAAATGTATTGTGAGTACGCTGAAGACTACTTTAAACTGTGAATGCAGAGAGTTATTTAACGATATGTTACGAGTAGTTACATTTACAACCGGCCCTTTGTGGGCGACCATGATGCTGATGTGGCCCGGAATGAAAATGAGTTTGAGAGCCCTGATCTAAAGACACTTTTGCTTTTTCGAGAGCAGAAGAAAAAGGCGGGAAATAAAGAAGGCATTTTAAAGGGCAATCCTCTCCGACAATACAAAACCACGCCACCCTCATCCGATTTGAATTTAAAAAGAAAAAGACCAGCAGTATTAATTTGGGTGTGTTAAAAGGTCCCATGCCAGCCTGGTGCAGTGCTCTTCCTCGTATGAGAGAAATTCATCAATAAAACAATTGTTTAAGCTCCCAGTAGGTTGCAGCACGGGCTGTACAATTTATGAGCAGCAGTACAAACAGACAGTGGATGGATCGAAAAAAGGTCCCGGAGGCAGCCGGAAGAGAGTCCTTAGCAATAACAACACAATCAATCACATCCAGCGCACGTCAAATCCAACCTCGGGCTCACCACCAGCGCATTCAAAACATATTTCCACGTTCGCATGATTGCAGCTCTGTCATCATATCTTACTGTGAGAGCGGCTGCTTTTTATCGTATGTGTGCGGGTGCACACAGGCCGGCAATCTTTCCGTGTTAATATCCATCTGCAGTGTCTATCTGTCTGGGGGTTATTCAAGAGCAAGCTGTTATGTAATTACATTTTGTGCGACAGGGAGTCGATTCTGTTTTAAATTTTCTTTTCATTTGAACGGCCATTAAAGGATTTTTAAAACGAGTTGGGCCTACTCTACTGAGGTGTGGTCTGTCATCGTGACGTCTCTTAAAGAAGAAATACTGACAACATGGATTCAAAGCGTGTTTGTTTTTCTATAAGAAACAATCAAAGTTGAGGTTTGATGAAATATTGAATATTTCATGAAATCTAACCACGCAGAAATGTTTCTTATCTGCTTCCTCAGGACAGTGTGTGTGCGGTTTGATCTGTGATAATTGCTCGTAACCGTCGGCAGGGACACACATAGCGTCGCCTGCGTGATGGTGCCCTGGTGCGCACGTATAACAGATTAGAGGGGGGGGGGGCTATCATCACCCCATTGCTTCAGACTTGTCATGAGTGAGCAAAACGTCCACAGGGTACTGTACCTTTTTAAAGAGCGCTGTTAAACCAAGTCAATCAATATGGCTCTCACGTGAGCCTTAATGGTCCATGATGCTCCACATTTCAGAACAGGATTGAGGAAAACTCTGGATTAAGAAGGTTTTCTAAGTAAAGAAAAATGCAATAACATATATCGGTATTAGCTTCAGCTTTCAAAGGCTAATACATACACTGGAAGTTACGCCTATGCATGTTTGGCATTTGTGTTGACTGTAATGCCAATTTGTGGATTTAGGGGTACTGTAATACAGTGCTGCAGGAATGAGACATAAAACTGAGAAATGAGTCAGCATTTTTTTTGCACTTCTGGTCCCCCCCCCCTCTGAAAGTCAATGGGTTTGTGGTTAAATGCCTGAAATAAGGTCTGCGCTTAACATAATGTTTAACGATTTTAAACGGTTTTATACGATATAGAATACGTCATTTTGAAGGTTTTATGCATTTTAAGATATGTGGCTGCTGACAAGTGGCTAAATGAGACCGGAGAGGTTCTAGGGGACAATAAATGTCATCGCGCCAAACTCATCTTCTCGCCACAGCCTTGTTGTGTTTGTACTCGTGCTCCTGCAAACCATTTCAACTTCAACTTTTTGCGACTTGTAAATTGATTTCGCAAAATCAAATTACAAGTTGGCAGGTTAGTTGGTGGGGATGTTGCAGTCATTTGACTGTGGTGTGAAATAGTTTATAGCTTAGCGTTAGCTTTCTGCTTCTGGCAACTATACGGTTTAAAAGAATCATAAAACCGGTGTTCATTTATGAAGGTTTTCTTGCTGAACAAAACATGTCTGTATCAAAAACTTGTATTTGCCACGGAGATTACTTTCTCTAAGCTAAAGTCCAACGAAAAAAATCCCAATTGGGTTTTTGGTCGAGGTAACCAGTACCATGCTAATTTAAGGGTTGGGCTAAAAAATATAGATCATTCCTGGAGCATGTACGTTTATAAAGGTGAATCCCAGGAAGACGGACTTTTAGGGAGAGCTGATGGGACTCGAATAATACTCGAAACTCCTCCGTATATTTTATAGCCACAAGAGAATCTCAGAGTGCAGCAACATGCCTCTTATAGCCTTAGCTGTTTTAAAACATGTCTCAAACCTCATGTACCCTCGTATCCACGACCCCTTGGCTTACTTAAGAATCTTCTGGGGTCCCCCTCTTCTCAGTGTTCATGCTTGGAGAGACTCACGGAGGGCAGATGTGCCTCTGGCATGCTCACAGCGTCTGCCAAGAATCTGCTCATTACTCTTCCCGTACAACAAGTAGTGTGATCGGAAGGGCCTGGACAAAAAAACTTTTTGCCCACAAAGCCGGGGCCAGGTAGCCTTCTGAATCTGATCTATGCACGTGGATTTACAAAAAAACGAAATAGAGAAATAGCAGCTCTGCAATTTTATCTGGATGGCAGGAAAACAAGGATTGGCCAAGACACACTGGTTTACTGCGTCTGCTGCAGAGATGTCTTCCTTTTCACGGCAAATGGAGAGAAGCAGGGAAGAGACAATGGAGAGATACATCTATATGAATGCACTTGAAAGCATCACATGCTTTGTCATTTTCCTATTGAAGTAAACTGAGGGACAACAGACGAGTCGGTTTCTCTGCAAGTCAACCTTTGAAAGCACACGGGCACAGATTAATAAGAGTAGAATTTGATTTTCGCGAGCGTAACGGATGATTCGAAAGTGGAATTGTGAGACTGCATTTGAGCCATGCAGCGACAAGAATTCTCACGCTTGTAATGATCAAAGCCGCTTGGCGCTCGCTTCATCTGAATCCTCTGAACGTATTCTCAAACTGAGAGAGCGCCGCCCTTTTCAATTTGACCTGGAAGTTTAACTTTCCTCCTGTTGAACCCTTCTATCTACCCTTCTACTTCTGAGATAGAAGTTGTGGAGGGTGCCGTTTTGTGTTAGCCCCCAAATTATATATATATATATTTCTTTTTCTTTTTTTTTATATCTATTTAACCAGGATAATCCCATTGAAGTTGTGAATCTCGTTTACAAGGGGGTCATGGCTAAGATGGCAATGTAGAGGTTTTACAGAATTGTCACATAAAAACATTTGCTTTATAAATAAACATAAAACACATAATAGACTTAAAACCAACCAGGACATTGCAGCCACTCTAAGAGAACACAGGAGGGAGTTTGTTTAATTTGACCTTTTACAGAAAAATGTAACAATGTTCCATTCTGTGGTTGAATAATTAGAACCAGCCAACCTTCTGATACAGACTGCAGTGATGTGTGCCGCAACCCGACTCGGAGACAAACCGTAACGCAGCATGCTACACCGAATCTGACATTTTCAACAAAGATGAACTTGCATGCATCTATAAAATATCACCATAATCAATTACTGATGGTCCCTTGAATTAATGTTGTCCGTGCAGCGAAAGAAAAACAGCATTTATTTCTTTAGCAGTTTTTTGTGTGTGAGACACGTGATAAGATGTTTGATAGTCGGGTCAGATTGTCGTCTAGGAAACAAACCCCAGGTATTTAGAATGTGAGGCTCGTTCAATCAACTTGTCATGTAAAGTAGCAATCTGACACACATCACAATCTGTCTTCTTGGACCTTGGAGACGAGGAGCAGCACTTGGTGTCTGTTATCTTCAAATGAAGGCTGATTAATTGTGAGAGTCAAATTAATAGCGAGGATGTCAGAGCCATTATAAGACCAACATTTATGAAAGTGGTATTGCCACTTCTGAGCTGAATGCTGCATTCTAATGAGGGTGATATAAGCGATAAGGGGGTAAGGGGGTCAGTCGCATCGACTAAATCCGTCTAAACTTCAATCTATAGTGCAGATCCACACACACCTGAAATCCTCCTTAAATTCAGCGACTTCTTGTGCTCAGAGGCTGAAGCAGCTGGAGAAATGAGAGAGAGCAGACTCAGCAACCTGTTCTCAATCTCAACTTGTCAAACACAACGCTCGGTCAGTGTCCCTCTGCGGCTAATACCGAGGCAACCTTTAGCGCCTGTATGTGACGCACCGGGCTTTTACCTAATTCCAATGTAATCCAAACATTATTTGACGGCCAGAGCGACTGATGTCTTATGAAGAGCAAGGAAGTCAAAACAAACGCACAACTTTCACCCAGGAGATCCCTGTACGTGTCCCATGTGAAACCAAGTCAATGCTGATTTAACTTCATTTTGTTATGCAACTTTCCTAACACCAGTTACGTCACAAGTTTATTTATTCGACATAACAAACTTATTTGAACCAAAACCACGATAGTTTTTCCGAAACCTAACCAAGTAGTTTTGTTGCTGAAGTAAACCTACACTGGAAGTTTATTTTGAAAAGACACTATGCATGTAACGAGTGGAAACGGCATCGTCGGTCCAAAGCTGAAGCTAGAGGGGGACCTTGAGTGTCATAGTTTGGAGCGCAGGGCAACTGACCAAGATATTTGGTATTTGTTGTTGCGTTGGGAGAGGGAACGTGTTGAAAGGAGCGCCTGTGTCCGTGCACTCTCAAAGGCTGAGTCGGCGTTGTGCTCTCTTAAATCTGAATCTTTTGTCCCCTCTCTACTTCCACATTATTCATGTCCCTTTTTGAAAGATTAGCGTGGTGCCATCCGCTCGCCGTCTTTCATAATGTGCACAAATCACAAGTGACTCTGCTGTATTAATCATTTGACAATGTGTTCCTTCAGATATGAATTGTATTATCGGGCACAGCCCCGTGCAATATACATACTCCAAGCCTGACATGATTCCTGAAAAAAACACCTGTGAATCTTTCTTTTCCCGCGGCCGAATCTTGACGGTTACACGCTGTGTTGTGTTGTCAAGGAAGATTTATCTTGGCATTTGTATATGCCTCAATAGGCATATTTAAATAAAAATAAATGCCTTAAATGATTCACAAGCACGACAAAAGTCATTTTTGCTGTGGGATATTCAAATATCACACCCACGCGCAACTGAAATAAACATCTGTTAGCCTCCACACTTCTGATCAGATGTTAGTATCTCACGAGGGAGCGTGGTCACATGTTGTGGCATAAATCACAGGCTGCCATGGTGCTGTTGCCATATTTAAGTGATACAAATCACAGCCTGTAAAAGTGGGTCACGGTATAAATTAGAGAATAAAGATCCAGCATTACGCAACAAGTCATGGAACCAGTCGGTTGAAGAGAAACTTTCATGGCTATTGAGACAAACAGCAGGTGGTTTCAGGAATAAACACAAAATGCTTTCAGATCACATGAAGGAGGGGGGGGGGGGTTCCTCACAGCAGACTGTGCAGTCGGAGGTCAGTCTTGCCTTTTGTTATAGTCACCGCGTCAAGAGAGAGAGAGAGTGTTTGTGCAGACTGTGGTGGAAAAAAAAATCTTTAACCTCTCTGTGAGAAATAATCACGATGGAACTTCTTAAAGTATTAAAAACATATTTAATTAACAGACACTTCAATCAAAATTCAGCTGAATGGATAGAGCTCTTTCCTATGGAAGCCCGTTTCCGCCACTGTGAGGAAAAATTAAAGGTCCTGCTATCTCGAAATTTCGAGATAGTAAGTCGAAATTATGAGATAGTATCTCGAAATTTCGACTTTCGATGAAGTTACGGTGCTTTTATTCTGAAATTGTATTTGACGGTGCGAACTGTTTCCACTTCCGGTTGCGGTCGAATCAGATCGAGTCATTGACGATGTAAGTCATAGAACTGTGACTCTGAACCTATGTGGCGTAACTGTTCCGTTTGTAGTTGTAGTTAATGTTCTTAAGTGCATTTACTGTCAGTAAGTGTTTGTCATGTAATTAGCCGTTGAAATAATAGCCCAAAGTTGAGCTAAGTGGCTAACCTGGCTAGTATGAATGAAACAGCGTGCACGTCCGCATGCCCTGCGCTGTCCATAGTGCTGTCCATGGTGCTGATAGACGCTACAGTATTACGCCTGGGCCACGCTGCCTATAACAGGACCTTTATTTTTTCCTCACAGAGGCGGGAACGGGCTTCCATACTTTCCCCACGGATGGTTCGGAGATCTGACAATAATAAAAACACAAAACAGAGTATATATGCGCGTTATCTCGTCTCCTCTCCCATCACCCTCCCCCTGACGGCCGCTTCACCCACCAAGGCCGGGTTCCCAGCCTTTTCGTGGGAACAGGGTCAGGCTGGTATATGCAGGTTTAAGTGAGACAAGTTATAACTAAAAGAACCATATGATAAATTGCCACCACACAGACTACAAAAAGTTTTCCTAAAAAGAAAATAATGGTGTTGGCAGTTTTGCCTGGGTGCATGGTGTGCAGACAAAGAAGATACTTAAATGCTGCACCTGTAAAGGCCCGTTTCATTTTTTCATGTGATTCATTTGCACGTCAACATATATTTTCAATCTGTTTTTCTTCATAAGTTCTTTCCAACAGAAGGTCGAAATCAAGTCTTGTTTTGGGGGGAAAATGTTGACTTTTGTTGCTGAGCTTTCGCACTGCGAGTAAAGACGTCAACCAACCAATCAATCACCTTGTGCGGAACGGACATATTCAAAACGTACGCTATACTGTAGCCGTGGGTTCTGAGTTCCGCTTTATTACAACTTTCAACCAAGACAAAGGCAGCGCAGACCAGAACCTCTTCTTCCTTTGTAACTTTTAACAATTAAAAGTCCGAGACGTATTCACTGCGTAACTTTTAACTAAAGGGAACTAAAGTTCAGAGACCTCTTCCCTTCAAGAAACACTTCAGACTGTCAGACGCTTTTCCAGCTGGTCTTCTCTCTGTGTAAATCGATTCAAACCAAACAGTTTGGATGCAAAATTTTCGCAGGCCAGTATTTAGATTTTTTCCGCTGTGTCATGCCCCCAGTGTGTAAATGTCTTAACTTGGTCATGTGCACCACTCAGGAAGCTCCTTCTTTCTCATTTACATCTCAGTCAGTCTCTCAGTCCCTGTCTCTCTGCAGCACAACAGAGTTGTTTTTTTTCTGGCAGTGTGAAATGTGACTGACCTGGCAAACTGATCCTCACACAGTAGTTCCTGTGGTGAAAAGGTATCATCACTCCTTTTAGTTCAAACCTGTCTGATAGACATGACCTTTAAATACCGTATAATGATGTGGCCATGAGAGCTCAATGCACTGCAAACCCCATTGGAATCACTTGATTAGGTTTAGTAAAAGATCATGGTTGGGGTTAGAATAAGTATTCATTACACAGGCTTATGACATGACATGAGTTAAGCACTTTACTTAACATACTTACAATAAGTCAAACCGGTGGTTTTACATGTTTACTGGATGGATGTCATGTCGGTATCAGATGCCAAGAGCTGTGACAACCATCGATATTTTGCCGCCTATGGGAGGAGAAGGGGCTGTTTCAGATCTCAGGGCCACCCTACAATGAATGTCCCACAGCAAATATTTGAATCAAGAATAAAGAAATGTAACATTACTTAACATGCCTGGCAAGTTGCAAAACTGTTGACACTGAGCATATATGTAAAATGGTCCCTGAAATGCATTTGTTTGCCACTAAAATATCAGATTGTAATACAAAATCCACATGCAGCAGATAAGAAATGATTAAGCATTTTCACGGCGATTAAAGCACTCTGGAAAAGATTATAGTCTTGGTCCAACGAGACAATGTGTTAACTTCATTCAAAACCAAGACCTTTCCCAAACCTTCACAGTATTACTTCTTCTGCCTAAAACTGACTGATGACCTGGACGCAAACCCCAGACTTCGGTGTCAAAGTGCAAACTTTACAACATTGTGAAGTGAAACAACAGTGTTTTGTGGTCTTAGTAGCTAACCAGGTTCAGACCAAGCACATGTTCACAAGTCTCCACTGTTTCTCACCATTCTTGCTATTCCTGGCCCCTTGGACGCTCCAAGGCTTCAAATTAAAAGGCTATGGGCCATCACAGTAATATGTACTTTTAACAGAAAAAGTAATGTTCCTGCACAAAACACCCAAGTGAATTGAAAAGGGGATTCCAGCTTCGTACATCTTGGGTCGTAATTTAAAATGTTTGGCCTTGAGTTCTATTGAAAGAAATATTACATTTTAGTTTATGGGAAATTTCGAGGCCATTTTATCTCCCTTAGAAGAACTCCTATCTTTTGTCTAGTTCAGAAGGATTCTTGCGAGTTGGCTCATGTGCAGAGCACCTGTCTCTCAACCTTGCAGGCGCAGGGCCCAAGGCTTCCAGGCATGGAATGGGACTCACCTCGACAGTGGTTCTTCTCTAACTTGACTGACAGCTCGGAGACACGCGCACGGCACTGCTCAACCCATCGCCGCGCTGCTCATCATCGCTGTTAGACGAACCAACACCTGCAGGCGGTCGCTTTGGCTGATATCTGCAGAAAGGTATAGTGGCTTTGAAATAACTTTTATTCATTTTTTTTGTAGAAAGAAGGATGAAGGATGTACTTAGCAAAAACATCGGAAAAGAAAACGACTAACTGGCATCACAAACTGAAAGAGATGTACGCAAATTACAAAAGTATTCGGTCGCTTTGAGGAGGCATGCAATAGAACGTTGGCTTTGTACGTTGACATAGATAGCGATTTGAAAAGAAGCGCCCCAAAAACAATTTGTATGGTGTTTATATTTAATTAGTCCTCCTCCTACATCTCTCACCATTTTAAGTATTTGTTCTGCAAGTAGTCAGCACATTTTCTGCTTTAAAATTTGATTTTAAACAAGAAAAAATAAAGGCAATCTGCGGGAGAGCTTTTTGTCCCTCTGTGCTTTCAAAGGCATTACGAGCTGAAACCAAAAGCTCTCATGTACACTTGCCCATGGGGAATAACAACAACACTTTAAACAGAGAAAAAGCTAAAAAAAAGTAGCCCTATCAGGGAAAATAAATCCCTGATACATTTCAATCAATTCTTTACTCTGATGAATGGTTTCGCACGAAACAAATAATGAGAGATGGGAATTGGAGCTCTCTGTTGCAATTAGTCATTTCAATTCTAAATATAATGTGGCTTAGTTGAAATGCCAGGGCTTTGACTTCACAGTGTCTTGTCTGTAAAGGTCAACCTGAAGTTCTTCTCTTCTCTCTTCCTTTCTTTTCCCATATGTTCACAATTTCAAGCAACACACACTCCTCCCGTAGACGTGCCGCCATGTTGCCGGGGATCCTGGCGCTCTATCGGCAGCGGTATCGCCGTCGAATCTTCAAGGCAGCCCCACGAGCGGCAACACTGTCTGGGTTGAGTAGGACACGCATACAGACATTCCCATAAGGCATAGAGGGGGGAACGACAGAGGCAGAGAGCTGACAGGTAATATAGTTATGATGAATGCTGAAAAGAAATTAGTAAGCAGATTTTGGGGTCCTGAATAAAAAAAACGAGGCTTTTCATCCATTTCAAGCTACCATAGCAACAACAAAAGCTGACAGATACAATCCCGTCCTTCCACAGAAACATAAGTGCGACCTTTGAAAATAGGCACCTTGCCTTTTGTGATAGTTCGCTATGAATCAAGTATTTGTGGTCCCTGCCTTCAACCTAAGCAATTCTGAGAAGCGCTCTCTTTCTCAGAGAGGAGCTCACAATGAGACCCTTAGAGTTCCTTCGCAGCCTCGTGCTATTGTAGCGCCATCGGAGCGGCTCTGGGATTACATGGTCTCGCAGTCTCAAACGGTTGCTCTGAGAAACAATTATCTGATTGCGACTTGAGGCGAACAGATAAAAAGGGTGTTCAGGCTCCACAGAGGCCTGTTGCAAAGAAATACCAGCAGCAAAACCTGCACAATGCAAAACCGGTCATATTGTTGCAGAATGGAACCGGCTAACACCGTGAAAATGACGGGTAATTTGTTATAAACAGCTGCTGGATGCTGGCTCTGAAGAGACTTTGGCTTTAGGGAGGTCAACAGGAAAGGCTCCAAATCCTTTCTCAAAGTACACAGCCAACGGTTCTGTTCTCTACAGGAAGAGAAACTCTTTTCACCCTTTCAATGTCAGTATTGTTGGAAGACTTTCAAATTATTTTTCCATCAAAGAACATTTTAAAGTCGCATTCAAATGGAGGTCAGCGGCTGCATTCTTCGGCTGTAAGGCCTATAAAAAATCCGAGCGAAGAATTTCCTCTTGAAGCTTTTCAAAGAGAGCAACTTTTAGTCAGGAACAAAAATAACTCATCAGCCAACATAAGAGGCAGGGTTGACCCCGTTGTTATGGACGTCACGACATCCTGTTCCGTGAGTGAACTTCGTCATTATGGCCACAGTGACTAATGGGGAGACAGGTGACCAGTGAAGGGACGGACGTATGGCTGTTTGGGGAGGTAGAAGATGAGACTAAAAGTGTTTTATATTGACTTATCTGGCATCGAACACCATCAGCATGTGGTATTTTTTCCCAGCTAACAAAACACTTCTTCAGACTTTGCTGTGATAATACTGCACACAGCACCAATTTTACTGGCAAATCCAGCGACGACCATTAAATCACCTTCATTCATCCATCTATTGCAGTCGGTAATAATTAAATGTGCACTTGACGAGCTCTCAAACTTTGGTTGTTGTTGTGATGAATACGTCTCACAGATGACGATCATCAGGGCTGCAAATTTATATCATTTTCTGTTGTTCAAGTAGCACAGAGTTGAGCAATGCAAAAGCATCTCCAGTGTCATTGGATCGGCTCGATATGTTGGTGCGTCCACCGAGCCCTTCTCCAAATGCCTCCATCAAAATGTGTTTTTGAAAGAAATTTATAGCTGTAGTCAGCATCACAGTCGTGCTCCTGATTTATCATCAGATTGCAGCAACTCCTTTCACCACCACCACCAGTGTCTGGACTCCAGGGGGGATTAGGCCTGTCGGCCTGGTGTCCCTACCCTCGCTGATAGTACTTCAGGATGGAGTCCAATCCCCAAAGACTTTGCACTTTTCATATTTGATGCATGTGTAATAAATCATTATTAAAGTATAAAACAAGTCCCTCCTGATTGAAAGTAGTTTGTGTTATTTGATTACTTTTATCTCAATTTGCAACCACGCGTTTCAAACTGTTTAATCCAGGAGGAAATAGGTTTCCCTCAGAACGTAATTGAGAGTGCAGTTTAGTTGTTCTGGGATTGTAATTTAGTTGGAGAGAGAATTAGTCTGGACTGCCTCCAAGTTCTCTCAGACTAAGAGCTGCTTTTACTCCCAAAGTGCTTTGTGAATTACTCTGAGACCACAAAATGTAGGGGTTCTCGATTTGGGACTGGCGCTTATGACACTTACTTATTCTCAGCAGTTTTTCTAAACTGGGCCAGATAGAAGCTACATTTAGACTTTGGATGTTCAAAAAAACAGATATCTCCATCAGTCGGATATGAATTTGGTGTAGGACCTTTTCACATCGGCCCTGTTGACATGTTATTGCAAGGTTAACACAGGTGTGGTTGAAAAAAATGAATGGGACAACTAAATAGATTGGGACCATAATTAACTATCAATTACACCTGTTTACCCCGCAAAGACGTGTCAAAATGGCTGCTATGAAAAGAGCCGATTGGAAGAATTCTGGTTCCTGTTATTTTAGGCCGTTTGTAGTCCGAGTAGTATTGACCAATTACGTTTGAGCAGGCTTTGGTTGCATAATGGTAAACAGTCTGTGTGGAGAGCAAACGAGGCAGAATACATTTAACTTTTCGACTTAGCTTCATATTAGTTTGTAGAGGCATGTGACTGCAGATACACAATCTGGTCATAGACGTCTCTCAGTACCGACTCCGTCCTCGAATCTCAAGCTGCTGATCATGAGTGGTTCAAAGAGGAGGAAGTCTGGGCCTGGATATCCGCTCTTCCTTATCTGCTGGCTTCACTGGAATCCCAGAAATAATGTCAGTTGTCCCCGGAGGCCAAATCATTTACAGACTGATAGCCGATGGGTTCCCAGATTGCGAGGAGTACTACCCTGCCTGTGAAAACTTTGGAGACGCTTTCTAAAGTCTAATTAAGTCAGCAGGGTATCTCGGCTTCGACTTGGAGACTCAAAATTTAGAGCAAATTCGCTGTGTCACAAATCGAGGGTGCGGAGATTTAAAGACGCGGTAAGTTTAATAATCAAGAAAGGTCAAATAAATGGTGTTAAGTTGCGTTATGGGAAATGTAGTCCAGTGGTTTTGGAGCATGACCGATTAAAAGTCACAACATCTCAGCCTCTTCTGCAACCATTTCTTTTTTGTTTCTATCTGTCTCCCAATAACCCTTATGGAAGTTTAGAGTGCCTGCAAACAAACAATGGATTCCTTGCTCTGAGCGATAGGATAGTGATGTTGTGTATCTCTATGCACCAATCAGGATTTTGCAAATCACAGTCTGTTGACAGCTGTGGGGTTGTTTGCTCATGTTGCCCTGATAAAGCAGTTTATTTGGGGTTCAACTCTCAACAACTAATACCAAGGATGTTCTCTTTTCAAACTTAAACTGATTGTTGTGTATTTAGTCATCAATATTTAATATTTTAGAGAAATATTAAAGTTTTGAAAGCCAGTTCTCAGGTGCCATACGGTTTAAAGAGGAGTATCTCTGCCTATACTGATGGGTCCGTGGGATATCAAATGCATCTGTGGTAGTTGCGCTGGCATCCTTTCCCTCAGCTACTGTATTTTTTCTTTTCTTCAAAAAACTCCAACCCCAGACTTCAAAGAGTCCTCACTGTCTATTGCCGATTCCTGTAAGTTTTGCAGAGTAAAGACAAGAGGTTCAACAAAAACTTGAACAAGAACAACATTTTCATATGTTAGTCATGCCATGATACAAATGCTTCGAACAAATCTGCTGTCAGAGAAATAACCCTGCTCTCATTTGAAACGAGGCACGCAGCAGCTTTGTTTGGAAATAGATGGTGTTTTGACATTTGCCCTTACATGTGTTAGTGCACGTTGTTGTATTAATATTTAATTGCTGGGAAATGTGGGTACAGGGTCCCATCTGATTAGCACTTTGGCAGAGAACTGGTGCAAATGTACAAAATTGAGTTCTCCATGTGCCAATGAACTGAGACTGCATGCTAAGGGAACACATGAACCAAGAGCCAAACTTATTGACTTCACAGTTTTGTCCTCCACAGCCTGCTGTCCCAAAAAACAGATAAAGTCTCACTCATTGCTAGGGCTGGGTGGTACTCGATACCTTTAAACTATCGACAGAAATAGCCTAGTTAGTAGTATCAAAAAGTCTCCAGTCAAACGATGCCTGCATTCGATCCTTTTTGGGTCCAGATCTAGAAAGAAAAAAATGATGCGTTTGGTTTTGCTCGCAGCCAATCACTACAAGAGGTCTTTATGTTAATGCGACGCAGCACAATACTGCCGGAATTGTCTGCACACGGCTCTCGGCATAGAGGAGGCTGAGCTGGTGGCTAGGAGCAAAAGCAATGGTGCTGCTGATAGAGCTAAAAGTGTTCACGGGGAACAGGAGGCCACGGCACATACAGTGCTGCAGGGATGACGTGTTTAAGTTAGCCTAGCACCGGTTCCCTCCACAAAAAGCCAATGGGATTTTTTGGATTTTGGATTATTGCAGAAAATAAGCTCTGTGGCAAACACAGGTTTATGCTACTTAGACGTTTTGTCACAAAGGAACACCCCTTTTATCATAAATGAAGCATGAATGCAAATACCAGAAGAAAAAAGCCAACGGAGAGACTGTCTTAGCTTGCATACAATAGAGTTAGAATTCATATCGGGATGCTCTTTATGGTGGCGTTATGAAGGTGGACCAATACTTATTCCGTTTCCTTAGGAAGTACAGTAATTCGTTTAACTACCCAGCCCTACTTATTACGGCAAGACATGACACATAATAACATCCAAGACACGTGCTGCAAATAAATGCATAAATAATGAAAATAAGACATTCTTAGCTCACAACAAATGCTGAAAACAAGGAGTAATGCAGGGATTATGTGTGTAAATGTGCCATCTGGGAACAGCGTGTAGGAGGTGGTGTGATCTCGTCTTGACTCAGCCCATCTTTTGGGACACAATTCAGCATTTGCCAGCTACCTGCTGTAGTCTTCAATCATTACAATGATAATGTCCAATTAGTATCTCATTCGGAGCCAGACACATGTTTGGTTACAAACAACTGATGATTGAAAATAAATCAATTGCAACAGTCCAAGGCCTCCAAAAAAGATGTGCGGCTCGAAAACAGTTTGGTAACCCGGCACGAGAGAGTACAAATAGCAATTACCGAACTCACTGATTTGTGACAGACTTTAACAAGATTTAGAGCGGAGAAAAGGACAGATGCAGCACTATTGTGATTTTCCAGTCTTTGCTGAGCCCAAGTAACATAAAGACCGACAGCGTCACCTGTCAATACACGGTACAAGTTATATACTACAAAAGAGTGGATTTTGAATAATCCTGAATGAAACTTGTATTGCCCTGCTGCTGTCAGTCTAAGTCATGTTGATATGTGGACGCAACCAAACACTTTAACCTCATCCTGTAATGAATTAATAACTCTGCTGTAATTAATTAACATCGAAATTTAAATTCATTGGACCCCCCTCCCATTTTATAGTCACATTAATCATGGAAGTCAGCGTACCAATCACTCTCCTGGCAGCGTTAATTGTTGAGCAGTAATGAAGCTACAGTGGTCTTATGAGAATAGCAGTGAGTTGTGATTGATTAACAGTTAAAGGATCATTGATTTACTGGTCTCTGGGTGCTGAATAAGCACCGTCGAATCTGTCAGACGGCACCAGGATGTCCTGGGTCCAGCTCTGAGCCCCTCAGCACAGAGGCAACTCTCCTAGACTCCTTCTAGACGCTAGAGTGGGATTTTGTCGACGCATATTACTCTCATGATCTCCTCTCGCAACCTGACTGTGAAATCTCTATTTTTGTTTGGCACTTAAGTCCTCAAAACCCGGATAAAAACGCGTTATCAACTGCACCTTCCATTGTATACCAAACCCCCATACACCACAGTATGTGAAGTATTGTAGGAGGCAAGGTAAAAGCTTTTTTCACTGTCCAACACAATGTCAAACTCCTTATATTTCAGATACATTTCTATAATATCTGGGCATGACATCTACAGGATGGTTAAAACTGCTATAATAAATCAAATGTAGCCGAGAATTATCATCCAAATCTGCAGTTCCCTTCAGCATTTCGTCTTCTAATCGACGGCTTTAACGTTTCTTTCACTCTTACTGCTCCGATCAGAGTTGTTTCCAGCCAGTGAAAAAGTAATGGGACCTGATGTATAAGACCCGTGGAGCATACCACAGCTATATGTATGAAGAAGCAAGTTTCTTTATGAACTTAAAAGGTGACAAACTAGGTTACAGTATGGTTAATGCTTTTGTTGTTTGCAGTGCCGCAGTATCGTGCCTCAATCGTTAAAGAAATGCCAATCTGAAGGAGGAAGCCTCAGCACTCGACAGAGAAATCATTTCGTTACTCGGAATGATCAGCAGGCCTGCAGAGTCAACTTTGAAACACTTACTGCGTATATCCCGGTCAGTTTGTGCAGTGGAGCAGCAGTAATGTAATTGTTTCAAAAGAAAGTCTCGACTGTCGCCCCTAACATGAGTTTAATTTAATTTTGGAGCATTAATAGGGCGCCAAAACAACTGCTTTTCCGGGAGGATGTTGTGTTGGGTACTACAGTATGTCATGCCACTGTGCATCTTAAGAATTATGGTAAGTAGGCCACAGCGTGCCAAGACATGGATGAGGAAAAGCTAATTAACAAAATCAAAAAATGTCCAGAGGTGCCACAGTGTGGCTCAGTGGTTTGCACTGTTGCCTCCCAGCATAAAGGGCCTGCATGGGCTCAACTCCCAGCCTCGCGGCTCCTTCTGTGTGTGTGTGTGTTACTTAAATTTCCTCTGGTATTCTCCTGATTTTCACCCAAGGCATGCTGGGAGAGACTCCAGCCACATATAATCCAGAAGAGGATTGTCCTCCGGTAATGGCTGTATATACATTATGCATATTGGTGCTTTACATAGTTAATAGCAAGTCTGGTAAATTGATGAAACAACACAGTTCAGTCCAATAGCTCGTCTCTAAGCACGTGAATCGACCCGCCGAGGACGCTATTGGCAAGAAAATATGATACAGTAGCACAACTCATTAGGCATCACACTGGAAGCATCAAATGACACGTCAATAACTGCATCCGATGCATTTATATAAGTGGTCACACACACTCGCTAATCAGGCATTTTACAGGATATTTGAGCTCCGTTTTGCAAAAACAAAGTCTATTTTAGAGTTCCCATATGGAAATGTGTTTGCAAGTTTGTGTCTGTTGACTGCAAGTCTCTCCGGGTTTCCATTCTTTTGACAGAAGACGCACTCTCATATTCAGCCCTATGGCGCACTGTCAGGTCAACACACCACAGTATCAATCAATATCATATTTCACTTTGAGACATGAAGCGTTTTGTTGTACACTGCCATGCATTGCTTCTGTGGAGCCCTTTGGATAATAGATCAACCTTCCCTGGCAGCGGAAACCGAGAGCAAAACCAACAAAATAAATACTTTACCTGTTATGTGACAGTGTGCAATGAATCAAATTCTCCCGTATGTTCAAAGGATGATCAGTCAGGAGAGGATTATTAGTGAGCGGCCACAAGGTGGGGGAAGTGGAAGGTGTCTGGGACTGCTGGGCAATGATGTTCCTCTTCCGGTATTGCAGTCAGTGGCCACGTGAGCTGATGGGGAGCTAGCCAAATCTCCGAGCGCAACAACTTGGGCTTGCCTGGAACATTAACCTCTCTGCGTGTGCAAAGCTAATTGATGAAGATAATAGAGCTTTCTCACAGCAGACGGTTGTTCAGTTCCATCAAGTGTCCCATTAATCCTCGGCGAGCCAGGATGTGCGACATAAGGACCTTGGAACTGACCATTTGCTAACTCTTGTCCTAGTTACTGCTGCTGAGCTTCCGTTCTCGAACAGCACATGTGAAATGTGCAATGAATGGGGGCAGATTTACCAGTGTCATTGAAACAATGGGTCCTTGGTGTCAGACATAGGCAAACAAAAGCAGGCTCCTCCTTTCTAGCTGGCAACTGTGCATTTTCCCATCTGTTGCGCGCAGATTTTATTTGTATGAAAGAAAGTTATACGTTATCGTGGTCAAAGGTGAATGTCCCCACTGGCCATGATATATAAGACTCGGAAAAAGCTTTGGTGTGCTTTGCAGAGGTCCACAGGTATGGAATGAGACTTACCCGTCTTTTTTTTCTGCCAGAAAACAATGTTGTCGTTGTACTTTTCCACAAACAATAAGTTGAATGTCAGCATTTCTGTAGCAAAAATATGTTTCATCATGAGTTGTATATCAGCCTTGCGTCTCACTTGCAGTCTCATGCAACGCAACGGAGGCTAACGTGAAACGATTGGTTAGGTTTAAACTACCTCGTTAAGGGTTAGACAAAATGAATACATGAATACATAGCAACCACACTTTCTTATGTAACAAGCGTAACGATGTCATGCATAGTGGATGTGTTCGTCGTGAACTCTGTTTTTTACATAACCTTTTTTTTTTAATACATTTTTTATTGAAAGACACGAGACAATATTCAGACAATACATAGACATAACAACAAGAGGATTACAAGAACAGTGGGATAAAAACCAGAAAATATCATATAGTCAGTGTGTGTGTGTGTGTGTGAGAATGTCCTTGAGCCTTTTGAGATGGAGGGAAAAAAATATAAAAATAATAATAATAATTAAAAAAACAACAAACCAAAAAAATGAAAAACAGGTAAGTATGTGTGCATATGGATGTTCATGTATGCATGTATGTGGGTTTCAATTGGTTGTCCGGCAAGAAAAACAAAACAGAAATCAACAATAGCTAACAATCGTTAACAATGAGTTCCATGGCTTTGCTGCTAGTAGTTGCAGCTTACAGTAGTGAATAAGTCAGTTTATTGTCTCACCTAAACACAGAGTGCAGTTGTTGTTGATGTTATTAGTTCCACCGGTGGTTTTGCTGCTGTGGATGATCAGGTACAGCGACCTCCTGGGTCAACGGTCCCGTGTTTATTTGTCTGTCTGTGGGATTGGACAGATTTTGGCAGTCACAAAACTTTACAAGTGTGACTTCAAAGACGGGTATGGTCCAAGCAAGGGCGTCGGAATTAGGGCACGAGGGACATTGGCGCTCCTCCGCTTCACACACCTGGTCTTTTTTTGGCATTACCAAACTTCAGATTGAAATTAAAATGAAAAGCCAAGTTCTAAGGTGGATGTGGTTCGCACATTGCTTCCCCCTCAATTTATGCCCCTGGCCTGTTTTGGCATCACAGCTGTGCCTTTGATACATTATGAACAGACCTGACTCAATTTACGTCTCCTGGCTTCTGTATTTTTGAAGCATGTTCTGTAATGCTGGACAAAGAAGTCAAATTTGTGGAGATGTTTTCTTCCGTGATTGTGTTTCATTGCTGTTTTCTTTAGTTGAAGCGCATTGAGCTATAAAGGCCGCCATATTTTTTTTGGCCTTTTATCTCACCGGGAACCAAACACATTTGTCAGTAGGACGTAGTATTTAGACACCCCCTGGAAATCACAGCCAAATTTGAAAAAGAACAAAAGACACCCGTGTTGGTGTCCACGACCTTTAATCTCAAGCAGCAGGGCATTTTAGTCTTATTTTTAAAATATAAATATATTTTGTTCTCTCTTGTCATATATCACAATCTCCAGTGGTGGGTTGTCTTTAATCGAGGTAAGATCCGTGCTCTGTAATCTGCGTGTTGTGACGACCTGCTGCTTAGATTCACATCATAGCCGGTATGAAGCTGCGCGAGGATGAATCATCCAGAATCAGCGTCTACCGGTGCGAAGGGATTTTGTGTCTGTGAGAAAAATATCTGGGCTCAAAGGAAATGATTCACACATGTAATTACAGCAAAAGTTTGAGGCCACAGAGAACATTGTTTGAGGAGCTGTAAGGAATGTAGATTTTCTGCCACACAGAAACTCCACAATCACACCTTCTCAAATCACACTGCAGCCTTTCAAATCCTGTCAAAGATGAAGATCGCACACTCCCGCTGCAGTGAGTGTGCGACCAAACAAACGCAGTCACACCCAGGTGCCCAGATGGTTATATATCAGCAACTCTATAGCAGCATATAGCTCATATATACGAATTCCATTGGGGTCAGAGGTGCTTTGCAAAAAGGGACACCTTTAATCACTTTTTAATGGTGTCCTCAGATGACTAATGTACTGAGTGATGCATATTCAGCATATTAGACCACTAAAACGTGTTAATAGTACAACCTTCATTGTGCATATGTTATCTCAAGTTTATGAAATTCTATTTCTCGATGACCAAGGACGGACTCTCCGGTGCTATTCAGTTCAATAGGTTGATGTATAATTATTTCTTGCTTGTTATTAATTACGCCCTCAAGCGCGAGATGAAAACAACTATCGGCCTTTTTTCATCTCCTTTTAACAAATTCCATTTAGTTCGTCAAATGTTTGGATAGATATTTTTTCATCACTTTCAAGGCCTGTGTTGGTACAAAGCTTGAATATAAAAACGCTGTGGACTTGCATGAACTAGTGCAGTGCCCATTCAGAGCTTTCCTCTTTGGCTCGGCCTCCGGTACAGCTGCTCGCAGCTTTCTCGAGAGCTGCTCGCGATGCGTGAACCCGAGTCGGGTCACGAGCGACGGAAAGCGAGCTGTACCCAGCATGCCGTTCGGCTGTGCAACAGTTAATAGGGGTCCCCCTCTCAATACACTACACTGTGGGTAAATAATGCACTTCTAATAAAGACGTCCCGTGGATCTGTTATTAATACCGCTTTTTGCAAGGCGAACACAACTGAAGTGGTATTAGTTTAAGGATAAGGCCGGTATTATTTCCTTGTAATTAACGTCATTGAATCCCATAAAGCGAGCAAGTCAACAGTGTGTTAGTAAACCTCTAAATACTTGGATGAATACACATTTCATGCTCCAGTGAGTACTTAAAGCAGCAGGACAGGGTGTGGGAACTTACTCAACATACAGTGGCCTTTTGCATGGTAATGAAAGGAACATGTCACTAAGAGCGTAATGCAAAGCTACTCCCTACATCTGTATGTGAACATGTGAACACAAAGACTTGAAACAAGGGGGAGGAGCTTGCCTGGGTTTGTTCAATAACAACATCCGCCCACAGCGCCTCTGAAACGCATTAATCACCACGTTGCATCTGGTGTTTAATCCGTACAAAGACCAAAGTGTGGAAACATAAAGTTGTGATTTCACAAAGAGTTATGTGCCAGACTACTTCTTGGCCGGGAGCAGCACCGAGCAACAAACATGATCTCTCCACATGCTCACACAAGGGACACATGATACCTGCAGTCTGCACTTACACCTACGCCGACACTCACCCAGCCACCCACCACATACCTCAGTGGGAGGGGAAAGCTTTGCGAGAACTTGCATTTTTCAAAGATATTTCCTCACAGGCTCTTTTTGCATTCAGACTTTAATTCTGCATTTAGTGAACAAGTTGACTTTGTGTTTACTGCTTAAACAATGAACACTTCACCCCCCCCCATGGTTTTAAATAAATGTGAGATATCATACATTATGCAGCGTTAACTGCATCCCTACAGCTGTTTGACATCACCCTGGCAACTGAGACCGCCACCTAATTAATATGAAATCTGCCTTCCAGTATGAATGAGGGCCAGGTGTGCCTCATTAAATCTGAGTCCGCCGTAGCCAAAACACACACACGGATACGCAGCAGGTCAGATACGGTGTGAAGTGCGTGCTGCCCTTGAATAGCTGCTAAAAAGTACTGAGGGAGGACTCAGTGGAATTCATAACATCATAACATCAGGCCCGTCACTGCACTCTAACTATTAAAATGTGAAGCGCAGGATTCATTTATGGACATTAATTATTGCTGTTCGCTAACTGCACCCTTTAAGGGGGCCGGTGTGAGCGTAGTGAGATATTTGAGGAAACACTGTCAAATAAATCATGCTGACTGCGCTGACGCGTTACAGTAAAGTAATTACACCGCGTTAGATGCCAAGAACGTCAAGAAAAAAAAAAGAAAAAAAAGTGCTCCCGCGCTCACTAGCGCTTTGTGTCTGCAGTCTCCTCCCGCTGCTTCATCTGTGGCAGGCACGGGTCTGTCACGCCGAGTGCATCAGGACATATTGTGCATTGTCTGTCTGTCCGTCTGGAAGAGCGAGTTTTGATTCCACTGGTGGGACCGTCGGAGACAGAAGCCAGATGATTCGGGATGATTCAAGAGCCCAGCTGGTTGATTCCTCTGGAGCGGCTGACTGAGCGGCGGGAACACAGCTCACATAGTCCACCATCTGCCGTCCTGAAGGAACCACTTCAGAGGAGCTGGCCGAGGCCCAGTGCAAGGCCGGCGCCCTGGCCGACCCGTCCCACCCGCCCCCTGGGGGGCCTCATCTGAAGTTGTCAGGGCGACCCCACCGTGGCACGGCGCCAGCTGCACTGCTGGGATAGCTGCTGAAAATAGCTCGCCAATTCATCACGGCCTCTTGCCAGCAGTGCTTGTGCTGCATGGGCACTTCTCCTAATTTTGAGATCTGTTTCAGAATGACCCACAACTGACTGACAACTTCAGTAATGCCATTACTCGATGCCATAGCTGCGGAGCTCCATGAGGACACGTAGATGCTGGTGGTCTTAACTGAGAGGTATATCACTGTAGAGCCATTGTCTTCCGAGGCCTAGGTGACTGGCGACACCCAAGTAAGGTCAGATCTGAGGTTCACGGTCAGGACCTCAGGACTGTGCGTCCAGAACCGCAGCAGCCAGACTTTTGAGACAGATCAGCTTGACCCCAGTCTGTGGGCTGCAGCTGTTGCTCCTCCTGCTCCACTTATCCCGAGAGGCAGACTGCCAGGCCTCTCCTGCATCATCAGGAACTCATCAGGCTTTTTTTGGTACCCTGATTAGAGCCCTGCCCAGACTTCACATTCCCCCGCTTTCAGTGCTAAAGGTAATCAAGCAGCTCACGCGGATGGTACCAGACGGAAAAAACACAGGGAATATCTAAAGAGAAAAAAATCGCTGGTGTGTCCTGATGGTGCAGCCGACTATAGCACAAAGGGCGTGACTGTCATTATTACATTTCATGATTATGTTTTTATCTTTGTATTCGTGGCGGCTGTTTTCAAAAAGACAATTCCATACCTGCACAAAAAGTGTGATCATGTAAAATGCATTAAAAGCCCTGCAAGTCTGAACATGTTCTACATTGTCTGATGCTATTCCCTTAAACCCTTTTCAGACAGGAAGTGTGCCATTAGTCCTCTCTCCGCCCGCCAGAAGACAAGTTCCTGCCCCAATACTTCATTCATCTTGATGAGCTGTCTGCCTTGAAACAGCAGCCGCCCTACTGAGGTAACCTGTGTGTCTGGAAAGCAGACGAACAGGAAGTTGGATATAGAACAGCTCCTCTGTTCCGTGCTGCTTTCCTGGATTGGTGTTGTGTTCATGTCCTTGTGTTGAGGCCTTCAAAGCCACAGCCCTTGACTGCACAGCAGTTGCTGTAGAGAACAATATCCTCAATGTCACTGAAAGGTCTGATGTCTAGAGTATCCTTTTTGTATTCATTGTTCTGTATTCTTACCTGTGGTGCTATTCCTCAATCTAGCTGGCTTCGGTGCAAGTCGCAGTGTTAGTTCGTAAAGATGTCTGCCTCCTCTCAAATATAATGGAACTAGATGGCAAACTACTGTTTGTCATGTGGTTCTCAAAGCGCCAAAAAATCTAAAAAAGTCAGCAGAAATGTCTCTTCCCAGAAACCATGGCCTGGTTTCTGAGGAGTTTTGCAGGAACGATATACTTTATATACCGGCAATGGTACCACTGCGCAGAGGGAAGCGTGCATCTACTCGAGGGCGGGAGGCTGGTGACAGCGCCAGGCTTTAACATTAATGGCGCACTCCTCGGCTGAGCTGTAGCGTTAGCGAGCTAAGTGGTGCTAGGTGAGCTAGCAGCATAGAGTTTGGAAGTACAGGTCCTTCTGCGCGTTGATACGTTCAGTTCGGTAGAAAGAAAACAGTTCCTACACGAAACCGCTCTCAACAAGGCCAGTGGATTATGAATGAATGAATGAATGAATTTTATTTATAGAGCGCTTTTCACAGACATAACATCACAAAGTAGAGCAGACATTTAAAAGCATAAAAAACACAATGTGACCCTAGGGTCAATAAATTACATACACAGAGAAAAATTAAAAATACAAAATAAAAATGTAAAACATATGTTAAGAGCAGGTCTAGGACATGGGTTTACTTTTTACTCAAACGCCAGCCTAAACTAAAGGTGGGTTTTGAGCTGGTTCTTAAAAGTATTCACAGTATCTGCGAGGCGCAGAGTTGCAGGCAGAGCATTCCAGAGCCTCGGGGCCACTGCCTCAAAGGCTCGGTCACCACGGGTCTTAAATCGTATCTTCAGTATCATGATTTCTGGAATGAAACGATGCTGATGAGTTTTTCAAATTAACTTTTTTTGGTGAGCACCTGATAGTTACAATATATTCGAGATCATTTCTATGGCTGATATCTTCAACAGTCGGCAACTCACACAAAAACAATCTAGATTGATAAATTGCGCTACAGGTAATAGCAAAAATATGGATTTTGGGATAAATTGTCACTTTCATGTCAAATGAGAAGACTTAAGCGCTTGAAGAGCAAAAGTCCTTCATTTACACTTACCGGTATCTTAAGATACAGATGATGTAGATTAAGAGAGAAGAGATTGCATTAGGATTTCTAGCCTCGCTGTCCTCCTCCTTTGCTAAAACATGGCTGAACCAGGATGCAATAAAGAGACATACACACTGTGCAATCACGAGCACAAATGCAATTTCAGCTTGGTGCGTCTGTTTGGTAAATGTATGACTGGTGGGGAATGCATCAGCTCTACAGCTAAGGCACCTCACTGTGTCTGGCGCTGAGGGTGTTAATGATGCATGGAGTGTATGTGGCGTTTTTTTTGTATTTGGGCTGATTTGTAAGCAACCGGGCAGATTTTCAGCACTGAATAGGCGCTTTGTCATCACAATGTGTCAACCCCGGTTAAAAAGAAAGCAACCATGGCAACACCGACGTAGCACTACTCGGTCTGCAGCCTTTTATAGGCAACACAAGATTTAGAAGAATTGAACAAAGAATTGTATATCGGAGGGAAATGAAACATCCTTTGTTAGGCTGGTAAAAAAAGCGGCTAAATATTGGTTATACTTTGTCGGTAATGGAAAAGAGATCAAATAAAAAAAAACTTGAAAAGCAGCAACAGGAAACAATAGTGGGAAAGTTTTAAAGTGGAAATTGTTGCAGTTGATTGAAGGAGTTGGAAGTGGTTTAGACGGAGTCGGCCCAGGCTTTAGTTAGGCCCGTCTGAAGGATACCGTTCGTGATCGGTGCCAAGGAAGCAATGTGCCATCACGTAGCACAGTGAACATTAAGGGTGTAAACGTCAGATTGTTGACGTGTCCCAAATGCAACAGTAACACTCTTTTATTTTATTGAAAAGTATTTAAGCCATGGCATACAAATAATAAGAAGACATACTTGTATATTGTGTCGTACTTTGCCACAGCTTTCGTCATGATTTTGAGTGCCGACAATTTTTTCTGACAAGGGCAATAAAGGAATGATTATTATCATGAAATACCGTTTGATGATGATGGCATTTGGACATCTTGTTCACTTACAGTCCAGTCTGAACTCAGTCCAACACGAGAGTACTGAGAAATAGAGCTTTTCCGCGGTCTTGTCATGTAGAAGGTACAGGATCTGTGTACGTTCTGTTTATTTGGATTTAATCCGAAATGCACGGCAGTGGCAGCGCTGGATCTAACCTGTAGAACTGCTGCCAGATCAGAAAATTTGCTGATCCGGCGAACTACAGCCACGCTAAACTGAAGGGTACAGCCCCCGGTTTAATTAAACATTAAATAAGCCACTGCCACACGCAAAGATTATAAGAAACCACTGTTGTTTTGCTCTCAGCTTTTCAGCAGTTAGGTCAAATGTTGTGTATTGTTTCCGTGCTGTTACTTAACAGTTGTGACTGTAAATGTACATTGTATAGACCCAGCACTAGAAGTGCAATGCAGCCCCCTCATGTTTTGGATCTTACACATTTTAACGTGAACGTTTTATTGGCATGTCGTGAAGTTGCATGTTTTAAACATAATTATATTAAAACTGGTGTGTAGTTGTCTCATAAATATTATATAAAAGCCTGCTTGGAGTAGGATGCGGGAATGAAGTGCTCATTATTAAACCTAGCTTCATGTTTTCATTATGTTGATGTAAATCACGAATATTGACAACATGTTCCTGCATTTCTATACTGTTTGACAGCTCATACATTTGATGGTATAATATGTCAGAGGGGTTCCGAATTATAAATGTAAAAGTATTCTTTGTGTTTTTTATTCCCCTCCCTGTGGTCCTCCACACTGGACTTCATGCATTAGATTTTACACTTTCCCAGCAAAGTAGACAGTACTACAATACCGGCAGTTGCACATTCAGTCCTATAAGTGCTTATGAAAGGTACACAGTAATGCTATTTTCATAGCTTGCACTTAAGCCTTATAAACAGGCTTTTGTTGAAACGGGCCAATTCGTTTGCATGGATCCTTTTCCCACATCAGCTGCACACAGAGCCGCTCCACAATAATACAGACCCGAGCATTGTGTGGTCTTCCACCAGACGGTCAGGTGTGCAGATGATAGATTCATAGGCTGCGAGGGAAAGGTCATCTTGCCTTTATTAAGGTGTCATCTAGACTTTATCAGGATGGAGAGCACTATAGGCAGGCACATTGAAAAGATTGAGTTGGATGGTAGAGGGGCCATCAGTAGGCGAGCCGGGTGAGAAATTGCATAATGGACGCGTCTTTTGAAGGATGGCGAGGATCGAGGCTGCAGTGAGGACGCCTTCCATTCGGCGATTGCAATAAAAATGATACGATGACGAAAGGCTTGATTGTATCCACTGTGCGATACAAAAGAGCGTGTCGCCCATTCATTTTTCTACCGTCGAAGCCATTGCATCAACGCATCTCTCCAGTCACACTCAGTCAACCCTGGCTGTCCCGAGATGTGAAGTTGCTCCGCTGAAAAGGATGACAGCTGTTATTATTCTCTGTGGAACTGAGATAGTACAAAAAGAAACAGGTGTCAGGGAATTTGTCATCTCTGTAACATGAAGCCGAGATTAAAAAAAAAGAAAAGGGAGGTAGAGAGAACAGTCTGCTTTGAAACTCCAAAACAAAATATTAAACCTCACATGAGCTCCGTCTGAAATGCACACACTTCAATGCCTCAAGTCTCCATGAAAGCTGAATTGTAATGTGGAGCTAAATTAATTGAAATCAGGCCTTTTGTCCAACAACAAGCGCTTATTGCTGCACTGTGGCGATCGCTTCCTTGTTAGCGAGGAATGGCTCAAGCCCTCGAGGTGAACACAAATCCATAAGAGCCTCCGCCTAACAACGGCAAAATGAAATGTTTAAAACCCATACAGCATACACAGAATATGCCCTTTCTTCCCTCTTCTCTAACTTGGGCTGTTTGTTATTCGCGTGTTATACCGTAAGGAAGTGAAAAGCGCGTCGATCACACTCCCTTTGATTCCTTGACATTTCCTCAAGCAGATATTGTCACAGAAGACTTAAAACCTCAACGACAGAAAAAAGTCTTGTAATGTCAAGATACTCCCCCCCAATCATAACAAGATACAGTACTTTCATGTTATGACATATTTTTCTCATTATCGAGAAAAACTGTAGTATTTCGTCATAAAAATAAACTTTTCTCGTTAAAAAGACATGCAAGAGTCGGCTCGCTGTCATGGCAAGAAAGTTTTACGTGCAGCTTCAACATGCAAAGGTTTGTACCTGATGTACATCAGAGAAATTGACAGTCAAATCCTATTTAGGATTTAGAATGTCTTGTAATTCAATAATAAAACATTTATTATTGAAAGGTTTTGTGAAGGTAAAGACTTACAGGTGCTACAGGTGACCGGGTCAACTCTTGTGTAGTTCCAATTTTTAACATGTCTCAAGTGGCCATTCACAGAATGGCATTTCTCAGCGTCGGAGGTTGCCGCTTGGCCAGAATCACGATGGTTCGGCACAAATACACAAGCAGTTACTGCCGTAACCGTCGCAAAAATCACCATGATAATTGTTAACTTCAGCTATATCACGTGTATCAAAAAGTGGGAATTTGTTGCCAAGTTGAAACATTTTATAACTCATCCACATGCAGCTTTTTCCGCACCTTTCGTACGTCGCCCAGCGGGAATAAGCTTCTGTTTGCCTCCACCTATGTATTTGCATTGCAATCCCACTGCCCCCTCAAAAAAAGAACCTTAACGAAAATGTATGTTAATTTGATTTAATATTTTGAGATACAAACATTTACTTAGAAACTGCAGTAGTTTACAGCATGATCGCTAAATTAATAAAACTCATGCACACACAATTATAAGACGTAAAAGCTAATATAGATACGAGGGATTCTCGGTTTTCATTAAACGTAAACTACGTACCTGATATATTATGTGACACACTTCCTTTCAAAGGTGCTACCTTCCTAATTCATAGCATATATGTACAATTGAGGGATTGCCTCCACAAGGCTCTCAACATGGTGGAGGTTAAGCCAGTGGCTAGCAGCTAACGGTGCCAACAGCATGAACAGTGCAAGCAACACAACAATGCTGACAGAGCTAACAGTGTTTACCTTGAGGGGGAACTGGTTGGTGTGTGCTATGTCTTTCGCAACGACGCCGTCCGACGGGACAAGCGGTATCGGCGGCAACCGCCGTATGAGCAGAGAGGCGGCGATTAGCTAGCCAGTGCGGCGCATACACTGGGACGCACCAGACGGCTATGTCAACAAAGCACAGAGAAACTCAAATTACACACACACATAGTCTGCCTGACATTACTCCGTTAAACCTTTACATAGTAGTTTGATGCCATGTTAATGCCCTGAATTTGGAATTTAGCACCTTTAAGCTCTCTCACTTTTAAAGTATGCTATGTTAGCGGTCACTGTATTGTATTCGAAAGCGCACTACTTCTTGAGCAATTTACGTTAAATATCCAAATTACTCTAAATCATGAACTGAAAGGGTAAGCAGCTATGTGGCTGCTGCAGCGCTAGAACAGTGAGAACGCATGCTAGATAATGACTGTCGTAACCTATACATGATTAACGTATGCATTACCCATTAGAGCCTGTTAACCCTCGTAAACTACACATGCCCGCGTTACGAATGCCATTTCGGGACGAGGTGTGCGAGGTATGAATGGAAATACTGTGTTGCAGTTTTTAAGCTCAGTTAGGGACACACCGAGCCTCCGTGAGGTTTTCAGTCCGGCTCTTAAAGGGATGTGATCTGACCCCGTGGCTCAGGATTGATCTGCGTTAAAAGGATTTTTATAGTGATCTCAAATTTGACTCGGTCAAGCCGCGGCACACTCGGCATCATATTTTCAAATGACATTGCCGTACTCCTCCACGTTCATACATATTCTGCTGCCTGTTGCATTTCATTATTTCGACGCCGTATTGACTGGCTGGATATCTGAAGCTTTGCGAGCGGCTCAGCCATCGGCATATGCCAAGAGGGGACTCAGTCACGTATCTCGGAGGGATGTCGGGCTCCTTTTCAATCTATTTTCCTTCTCTATGCACCAATAATGTCGTCAATCCGCCTGTCTCAAGATGTCCCCTTGCTTTTCGGTGTTCATGTGAATTGAGAGTTGAATTTGGGGAGATCCCTTGAATTTATTGAAATGTTTTTTTTAAACCTACAAGTCTTATTAAATATTCATGCCGTATTATCAAGGCAGAAATACATTTCACCACCGAGGTATGTGTGTGGGATGCTCCTTTGCATCACACTCAGGCCGGTCTTGGGAGTATTTTGCAACCGTGCCGGGGGGACACGAGCTAGCTACAATAAATCAAATGTGCTGGCCAGTAATTATTGCCTCTGCTCTGTCTCACAGGGATTTCACTCGTGGACTTCCTCTCATCGGCCTTTGGAGCACCAGCCCCTGTGTGCTTTTGAGAGACAAGTGAGCAGAGAGCCGAGTGTCAGTTTAATTGGTGTGTTTGCGGCTCCCGTTTGCACACCCCTCACCAGCTGCAAATTAGTTTCAGTGCAACTCAAGGACAAAGAGCTTGACACGCTGATATGTGCGCGCAACCATGATCGGTTACTGTGCGAGCCAGCGTCTGCGGAGCACTGAGTGCTGATGTGAGAGGGAACTGCTGTCGAGTGATACTTATAATGAACCTTGAGGTGCATGTTTTTTTTTTTTTGCATTTCAATGTGGCCTCTGCTGCACAGTATGTTCACTCGAGTACATTATGGAGCTTCTTCCGTCCTGGGGTTAGTAATAATAGATGGTAATTATGCTGGTAATGGTGTTTGCATCAATAGTAAATCCTGAGACCTACGCCAAGGGCATCGTGGGATGCTGCTCCAGAGCAACATCCCTCATACCTCAGTCTCTTTGTTCACCGTAGAGCAGTGCGATAATGTAGGTGCATTTTCACGCTCCGGACTTTTGACAGCACACAGCTGGAAAACCTGGCTGTGGACATGGATGTGTATAGCATCAAGTCTCCAGGAGCGCTCCTAACCCCCCCCCATCCCCCTCCTGTCTTTGTCTATTCTCTTTGTGTTTCCTGGACTGGCGAAACACAGCAGCGTGGACGAGGCTCCTGGACAGCGCGAGAGGCTTTAAACCAACATCCGCTGGAAATGTGTAAGATAAATCACGTCCAACTGTGTTGCACTGAATCTGATATGGCCCATCAGAATTTGCGGCACAGGCACACGCGCTAACAGTCAAGTGGGACCTTTGCCCATATCTCTGGAGGTGATTCCAAAATACTCAGAGCTGTGATTATGTGATCATCAGCCTACGAAGCGTGTCCCTTCACTGTAACCACGAAGGAGGAGCGGGGGGTAAAGAGAGGGGGAGTTCAAGTGTTGATTGCCTTCAAGGAAATGTGAGATGTGTGCGAGAGCAGAATATGTGACTAACATGGTGTTGGGAAGGGAGCTACAGCTTGTGGAGAGAAATCCACACTGAGGTCAGTTCGCCAACATGTTGCGCCAGTATTGTCCTTTCATTGAACACCCGATGGAACATCGTCGCTCTGATGTCTTGGAGGCTCCTCGCCGACCGTTCTCTGTATAAACCTGCAGTGCATTTTTTTTTTCTTTGCAAATTTTTCGTGAATGAATGAATTTGTTCATACTGTGTGATAATTGTTTTCAGTATGCATTCGTTGTTCAAAGGTTGTATACTTGTATGCCATGGGGATTTTAAAGCGATATCTTTGAATTTTTTTGAAGTGGCGTTGTATGCGGTTCAGTGTATTACTGCAGTAGATCGCCTACGGCAAGCCGCCAGTTTGAAAAGAAACCCGAGATGATTACCAGCACGGAAGTAAAGCAATGTACTACTGTGGATGGGGGGGGGGGGGGGGCAGCGGCAAAACCTATTTCTGCCATCCAAAAAAAGCCTCACCTAAAAAAAAAATCAATATCCAATTAAATGTCCCCTAAAATAAGAACATTCTCACTGCTTTACGTTGCGTATTTTTGCATATTATATACTTCTTCGTGTTATTACACCAACAGGAGTGCGTTGAACACGCCTTTCCATCACTGGTATGATGCTGTGCTCTTCATGCAGCAGTGAGGAGGCTGCCTTTGCATGTTGTCGCCCTGCTCTGATAATTGCGCCTCTCATTGCAATCACTTTGGCTCAAGATCTCATCGGCGAAGTGACACGGGTTGTTTTTCAAGCTGCTTCTTGGGACAGAGCAGGGCTGTAAATAGTGTAATGTTTCTCTCTCCATGGAGCGATGAAGCATTGTTGTATTCACTCTTGCAATCTGGGAGCATCACAACACTATTTCTCCCCAAAAAAAAAAAGGAATGAACGCCTGGCTCTCTTCATTTTTACAGTATTTTCATCCTGCAACAGGTTATTCACTGGTGATGTGTCTTCTCTCAGGTGAAGCTGCATTAATTTGTTGTGCTGCAGTTAAACAGGGGATATGAGGTATAGGCACGGCTGGCTCCAACCCATTTTATTGAAGTCTGTGATAAATAAGTACCCAAGTGCCGCGTTCACCACCACGTCTGCTCCTCTGGATGCACCTCGCTCCCATCGCAGCCGTTTAGAGAAGGTAGAAATGTTATTGCGCTGTCAGTTTTATCTCACATTACCCGGGCTGCAGGATGTCCGGCGGTGCAGAGTCTCAGCCCAGTTCTGGAAATAGGAGAACAAAAATTTCCCCGAGATGGACAAAATTGCGAACGTAGCTTATTTTCACACAAAAAATAGTTCCAAGGAACAGTTTCAAACTATCATCGGAAATAAAACAAGCCACCGTCGAGCAAGTTCTCGAGCGCTGGCTGTATGAGCTCCAGCCTGCAGGCTGCGGGAGGATAATTAATGTCAAAACAGTGCAGTGGTAAAAACAGACTTTTAGCTCGGCTCCCGGCCTGACATGGCTACAACGCACCAGCAGGCTTCACAGACCTTCCAGTGTTTCGGTGGAGACACATTCCAGCAGACTGCACTGCAACAAGCCGCCTCTGACTAGCCCTCCTAATGAGGTTGGGGACTGTCAACAGCCTTCCCATGAGCTTCTCCAGCCAGCCGGGGTGCTCGCTGTGTACTCACTGGCCCTGCTCCCTCTGGGCCTGCCACACACTTTACACTGGCTGCACCGATTAATCAAATAAGGCCTTCTGCTTCTCACTATTTTTTTTTATTTTTTATTTTTATTTTTTTTTAAAGATTGCAGCCCTTGAGAAGTGGTCTTCACGGTTGTATTAATTGGGAACTCTGCAGGCCTTGTTAGCAAGGCTAGAGTAGGGTGGTGAATGTGCTCCGATGCTGTAATTGATTATTTGCAGCAGCAGTGTTTGTGCATGTGCAGATTATGGACATATGTTGTTATGTTGAATCAAGTCCCATTTTTTTTTTTTTTCCAAGGCCAACTGGAGCGTCTTCATTACAGACCACATCCTCCAGCCTTCCAGTGTGCGTAACACTCAGAGCCAGACTACTGTGTGAGCATTTTTATTTAATTCCAATCAGGTTTCAGGATGAAGAGAGGACCATATAGTTCTTACTGGATGCTAAATGTATGGATAAGTACTGTTATGTAAGGATATCCACCATGTAAAAGCACAATGTCTCTTGTCTCAGCCTTATAGCCCTAATTGAGTTACAACTAGTTCAATTTTGGAAACAATTTGAAGTATGAGGTTACAGTACAAGTATTTTAGCTGCCAGTCATTACTGACTGTACAGATTTTAAAAAAGTACCTTCCAGCCAAACAAGCTGTTGTCAATTAGTCCAAATGAACAGATGCTCTCATTTTCACCAAGCCAGAGTACAGTTACTACATGGCTCTGCGTTCACAATTTTTAACAGATTTACGCCAAGCAGGATTCTACCCTGTTCAAGAAAAGTTTTTTATTTGCTTTATTTTTTTTTCACCTGGTGTCGTTCCAGGGAAGAGTCCACTGGGACCCGAACATAATCTTTTTTTTATGTTTCCTGCAGCAGAAACAGTGGTCTATTTGCAATAAGCACCATCCAACGCTGCACCAACAGAATATCCGAGGAGAAAGACATGACCGGGCCGACAATAGGTCTGTGCAATGCAAAATACAGCAGCTCAATACATAACAATAAAACAGGAAGTTACACAATAGGTGGGGGTCTTGTAGTGTTCCCCTTTGAGTGGAGACATTTAACTTATTACATATTGATCAGAGGTCTATATGGAAGATTTAAAATGCCTCAATGAAAAGTTGAAAACAAAAACATATGTTAAAAGGACAATTGTTTAGCTTTAAGTAATGTATTGTTTTCCATTGTGACATCATTTATCCATGCCACATGAAAATTAAATCACAATACAGAAAGCCAAGTGGAGAGCTGTATTGCATCTCAGTGTTGGCCAGCAGAGAGCAGCATCGGCATTTCTACACGGAATACAACGCATTAAGTTTTCATGAGGAGGGGTAAGGTAGCACATTTTTTAACCTTTTTTTGAAAGACACATCATCTTCGACATCTATTCTCAACCTCTTTTTTTCAATCTTTTTCAACCTTTTCAAACGTGTTTTGCCAGCGCTAGCTAGCTAACGTTCACGTTCAGATGCAGTGACACAAAATTGGCCGGTCTTTGAAACGCAGGGCTACCTTGTGATTGACAGGTCGCTACCACGACATACGCCGTCTCTATGTCCCTCCTCAGTCCAAATATGGTAACTTCCATTCACTGGTTGCATAAAGCAAGATGCCGATGGCCGTAATCCAAAATGGCGACGACCAAAATGCTGAACTCAAGGCTTCATGTTGCCATTTTAAATCTTCCGAATGAATTGAAGTAGGTGTTAATGAGTCTGTTCATTTTATGCAACATATGAGAAAAACAAATTATTTTTTCCTTTTTTTTCTCAAGCTTTTACAAAACCTTTGACTCCAACCATATTTCATTAATTTCGCATATTGGTTAAAAACACAATAACTGTGATAATTAAATGAACACTTGTCAAACGCAGTGTGAGGGTGAGGACGGCACTGACGGCCTGTTCGAAAAGCACTTTGGCAACACGGGGTGTAAAGAGCATCACAGTCTCTAGGGCTGATAGCGGGGCCCATGTGTGTTTCTTAATGAGACGCGACAACAAACAGAGGAAAAAGAGCAGAGCTGCTGAACATAAGGCACCCGTTACAAACAAAAGAGTTCCTATCGGCACAGAATCGGGGCGTACCAAATAAAACGTGAAACTTCTGTGGTCAAGGCATTTATGTTAGGACTCATTAACTCAGCAGCCGTCAGAGCTTTACATGCTATATAGTTTGGTTTTATTGTAGTCCCCTGGTGTCTTGGTCGGCTAACCTGCGCGCTCCAGTCGGCGTCGGTGATGTCGGTCGATATTGTGCGGAGGCCTGAACCGGTTGGTTCTCTCTCTGCAGAGCGACGGGTGCCACGCGGTGGGGCTGCATGGCGATGGGCGATGGCAGATGGCGCGGGGGGTGCGAGATTAGCCTGGCATCGCCACATGGCAGGGGGCTGCGCTGGTGTGAAGTTGCTGTGGGTGAGAGGGGAGTTAAAAGGGATCTTCTCCATGGGAAGTAGCAGCAGAGCGTTGAGGAGGAG
This sequence comes from Lycodopsis pacificus, assembly GCA_028022725.1. NCBI lineage: Eukaryota > Metazoa > Chordata > Actinopteri > Perciformes > Zoarcidae > Lycodopsis > Lycodopsis pacificus. The sequence continues at coordinate 26,373,846 of CM051691.1, forward strand.
TAGATTTATATACGTGTCTGTATCGCCGGCTCGGCTTCAGTCAGTGTTTCTCCGGCACCTCGGGGGAACAACGTTAAGTGCAACATTTTTTCTCTCTCTGTCTCTTTTTCTCTTTTAAGGAGAATCCAAACAGTCGGCACAGAGCACTGTATGCTTTCTTTATGCTCCACTTCTCCCCCTAGACTGAACTGTGCGCCAGAAGTTTATATATAACAGGATGAATTACTAAGTAATCACTGACCAGCCCTATTTTGCATACGGCTGCGCCGGGAAAAATAGACTGCTTTATGTTATTGCTACCATAAAGCAGAATGATACTGCTGCTGGAGTCCATTAATAACAAGCCCGGCTCATAACTCTTTAAGAAATACGATATGTTTTATACATACACTACATTGGAACAACTGTATCTTTTTCACTGGGGCAATTAAGGACGAGGAACCTTGCTCAAGGGCATGAATAGGATTGGCTCTTTGGAGTGTTAAATCACTTGGCTATTGACCCTGTGCAATCCACGCTGCTGACACAGTAGAAAAAAAAGGGACTTTAATTATATATTCAAGTGAAAATGGCGGGGGGGGGGGGGAAATAGTGGGATACCCCAGTGGCAAGGCAAGCTCAAAGTCAAGAGGAGCTTGAAAAGAATATGAAATTTAAAAAACATCTCTTTTTTGATGGTGACGGCGCCCTCCACCCCTCTGTGATCAAGTGTTAATAAATTATGATGCTTGATCATTTTCTGAAATTTCACCAGATTGACACTCAGGGATAAAATTGTGCAACGTGATATCTGAATGTGAAAAAGAACTGCCATTTCAACACTGTGAGTAATGTGAAATTGAATCCCATGGGGCGTTTTGAGGACTCTGGATTTGCAAGAGGACTGGTTTCAACTGTGCGGGAACAAATACAACCAGAGGAGGGCGCTGAGTGACAAAAGGGGAAAGGAAAATAGGTCTCGCTTGACAGATGTAATTCTTGATTGTACCAACAGAGAGAAGCAGAGCACAGCTTTTTAAACCAGCAGGCTCCTGCGTTTGAAAGAAGGGCCTGCATGTTGAAATCTTTTGATTGTTTCGGTGGATCTGAGTCCGTGAATCAATTTGTGTCAGTCACTGCCCACAGAGGAGACATCTGAGGTTATCTTTCCTCAACACGTCACCCTTAAATCCCCATCGCCTCCCACGGATTCAGACGATGTTCGACAAGGCAGACTGCCGAACATTCATCCCTGAGCACGTCACTGATCTTGCCACTGATGCAAGGTCACACTGTGACACAAATTATTAGCGCGGGGCGAATACAAATCTACTTATCAAAGCCTGCCACTTGTAAGGGCAGCCAATCAGCTATTCAACACGCCGGAGCACATGTCAAAGTGAGAAAGCACCGAAGATTTAGCAAGAGGAAGGGAAAGGATGCTTCTTTTCCCCCCTGTTTTGAAAATGACTTGAAGCCCACACCTGCGAAGTCCCAAAGTCTCGAAGACATAAATAAATTCTCTACATTTTTATAAATGATTGAATAACTTGTAATATAACTTTCCTAATTTTTATGAACTGGTTTATTGGCGTCGAGTTTTATTGGATTATAGTGGTGTTTAATCTCCCAGTGACACTTTTGATTCATGTCACTTGTTTTTTATTTAATGGCATTTTTCATGACATTGATATTGTCACCATCCTCACCTGTCAGATGTAGCCAGCTTCCTCCTCTGATGTAGAACAACAACGCCTCCTTAGGTTTAACAATAATTAGCATACACTTTTGTTCTAGATTGCGACGTGACGGAGACAGTTAAAGAGAGAGCTTTTTTTCATGGGTAGTAAAATGTACCGTCATACCTTAAGTTCATCTCTAACCACGTGTAAAGATTGCCCGTTGTGCTCTCTGTTGGGGTGTGCTTACTCTGCGAGGGCCTCCCCCCCCCCCCCCCCACTTCATGGGTCCCAGAGTAACTGCACTGTCCATAAATTCAACCCTGACATGCTACCTGCCTGTAGCGCTGCCTCTTCACCTCAGCGCCATCATCAAGTACCAGGAAATCATAACTCTACTTTTGACTGATACGTGTAGGTTATCTACAACACATTAGTATATTAAATAGATAAGCTCCTAATTAATTATCCAAAATTGGCATGCTTTTATTGAAATAAACAACACCAACCCAAAACAAGCGTTCTCATTGCTAAGTTTCATAATAAATATTCATTATGTGTATTGAAGGGGGAAATAAGTAGACACAAACACGTCGGGAGGGGAGGCTTTTCTATACGGAGTCGGGGGAAAGAGGTTTGGGGGTGGTGGTGGTGGGGGGGACTTCATCAGATCTTCATCTGAACACAAAGAGGCGAGACAGAAACTCAATTACTGGGAAATGGAAGTCTCCTGACAGTGACAGTGTGTGTGTGGGGGGGGGGGGGGGCTACGACTCGGAGATGATACCATCAAAGCCCTCCTTTATATTTGCTTGAGGACGACGAGATGCGTCATCCCCAGTGCTGCCCGAGGCCACGCTGATGTCATCTGCCTGTCAGAGACGGTGGCAGGAAGCCGCGCATGCCGCCTGGAGCCGCGCGTAAACCAATCAACGGCCTCCGCCGGTGGATTCATCAGGTCCTGCGATGAAAAGCGGCCAAGGCGCTGATAAGGGACGGAGACGGCATTAGCATTTTTACCCCGCACACTCGTGACCCGCTATGTGCCGTGATACATCCTGTGCTGGTGACAATAAGCTCTGCGCATCCGCCTTTGGTGACTCCATCTTGCTTTTCATCTGCGCTGGGGTGCTGTTCAGAATTCACATTGCAATATAAGAAGACGCTTGTTGGTGTGTCTGAGGGGGGGGGGGGGGGGGGCTCGTGCTCCACCCTTGATCCTCAGAGGCACAATGGAGCTGCAAGCAACTTCTTGGGAGGCTCATGCAAATCTCTGCGGGCTAATCGTGTGTGTGTGTGTGTGTGTGTGTGTGTCTTTTGAGGACTTTGTTGCACAGACAGATTTATCAGCGTGGCCTTTTGTGACCGTCCCCAGCAAAGCGAGCGGAGACAAACATGCGGTCCGTCCAGATTATACCTCATTTGGGATCCACAAAAGCCACGTTAGAGCATCTAAATGGAGCCCCGGGGTCGCCAACCCTCGCCACAGATGACAGGCCACAGACGCACCAAATGTCAACTGGCTGCTGCTCGCCCAAGCAAACCGCAGGCTGAGACATCGGCGAATGCTTGTGAGGGCCCTGCTCCGTGATAACAAATAAACAAATCCCAAACTCAACCAGTCACCGCTGCCAGACACCATTTAATGAGATGCAGGCAGATTGCTAATTGACTTTACTAAATTCCACGTAGCCTCTATCTCCATGGCAACTAAACCAGCCATCTCTTTTCAAAGCCTATACGCTGCAGGACAGGGAGGGAAAAGTTTAGTTTTTTTTAAAACCTCCATTCACTGTGTTCTCGTTCCTTCTCCGAATAATACATCGATGATTCCATTTCAACTCTGCGCTCACTTCAATATATTAGCTGCTAATGTTATGAGAGGAATAATGAGGGTTTTCATCAATGCAACACATGATTACGGAGATTCTATCTGTTAGGAGCATGGTTATTAATGACTCGGCTGGACGGGGCAGGATTGTGAGAGCAAGAGACTGCGAGGTGAGGCCATTGAGAGAGAGAGAGAGAGAGAGAGAGAGAGAGAGAGAGAGAGAGAGAGAGAGAGAGAGAGAGAGAGAGAGAGAGAGAGAGAGAGAGAGAGAGAGAGAGAGAGAGAGAGAGAGAGAGAGAGAGAGAGAGAGAGAGAGAGAGAGAGAGAGAGAGAGAGAGTTCTGTCGTGTCTGGCTCCCCACTGACACCAACATGGCCCTCTCTGTTCTCCGTCAAAGTGACATCAACCAGTCCTGAATCACTGCTGCCGGGCCTCTGTGAATCCCACTGACCCCCCCCTTTCCCCCCCCCCCCCCCCATAGATCAGATCATGTGTCCACATCAGACGGGTAACAAGATCCAGGATGTCTCGTGCTGCACAGGAAGCGCGCTTCGCTGGAACATGCTGTGCATTTCACGCTGCAGACTTTTGGGTCCTCTAAACAAACTCTTGATTTGTTTTGGGTTTGCTACACATGGCTTCCTCTGCTCGCGTTTACATCAGCGTGGTCCTGTAGTTAAAAAAATAAAAATAGATATCGCATTTCATGCAGAGTTATTCAACCCTGGTGTCCGGACCTCGCGTAGGGTCAAAAGATACAGCCAGCTTTGTACATTCTTTTAAATTTGTTTTCATTTCAAAGGGGTACTCCAACAACCTAACATTGCACTTCCATGTGGTTGGAGGCAAGCTGAAAAAGATAAAAGAATAATCATCTGAATTCAAGCAGGAAAGTTCAAGATATCTTGACTTTTAGTTGCTTTGTATGAGTCAAACTCCCAAAATGATGGATTCAGAATGATAGCATCTTGTTATTAGACATAAATATTCCCCTTGATGTTGGTTAGAGGTGCATCGCTGCATTAAAGCTAAAGACTTTGTTTTGTGTTGATTTTGTCGGCCCCTGTGGTACAGATTCCCTTTCAAAAAACTCAAATTGAAGTGCAGAAGGGTCTGACAGTCTGCCCTGCCTGGTCATGGTCCTGGTCCTGGTCCTCCAGCGGCACCAGCAAAACGGTCTGGGCCTCGAGCAGCGTGGTGTCGTGTCGGCTCCCAGTGGGAGCTGCAGAGTATAGCGAGGTGAAGCGCTGCTCCTGTCCGATAAAGGAACCGCTGCCGGATGCAGAGCTCTCCCTCTCCCCCCTGGAGCTCCGGTTGCAGGTCCAAGGTGGAGGCGAATCCGGATTTGGGTCTGTCCCCACCTTGGGGGACACCTGGTGAGTTTCTGGTGAATGATTTTGTCTGATTTACTGACATAAACGATGGTGACAACTGAAGTTAAACCCATTCAAATGAAAATGCAACGCAATAGTTTGCTGATAAAAGCCAAGCTAACATGTCTTTAGTTTTCGGTGACTAAAACTCACAGAAAGCAATTGAGGAAAATGTGTATACAACTAATAAGAGACCAAAACGAAATCCAAATGGAAGTTTTTTAGTTTTTTTACAAGCTGAGAAAGCCCCGTGCTCCCCATGTCTAGTTAACTGACTCAGGTGCACAACACCACATTAATATATACAGTCAGTAAATATGCAGCTCCCTCCATGCTTATTTAAATGGCATACGAAAAAGGTCAATCCTAAATTCATACGACATCTCCTCTCACTGATGGGGTTTTGGGGAACTCTGTGACCTGAAGACGGGGTCGAGGTCAAGAAAAGGCGAAGAAACCCAAATGCAATATCTTCTAATTGCCTAAATTATATTTGTCAGCCACTGCCTGGAAATGTCACTCCATCATAATGTGCAATATCTTATGCAGATGTATGCACATGTACCACAAAGGCAGCTTTTCTTTCTTTTTTCATTATCCGAGCAGATTATAGGAGCGGGTGTGAATTCTCACTCTGACTAACGCTCCTGGTATGAAAGGAAAGGTGTGAAGGATTATCTATTGATTTCAATTGTTTCTTTTTAATTAGCCTCGGGGGTTGATTTGATGAGGTTCTGTCTGGATCTGAAGTTATTGATCTATTGGGAGACTCCTTTGCAGCCACTTTGCTGGTTATTACCAGCCCCCCCCCCCCCCCCTGTGGGCAGCGTTTGTCCTCTTTCCAAACATGTAATCGTCCCCTCAGAGGGCTCCCCAAGACATTTAATTGAAACAGACAAAATAACACCCCTGTTATCCCGTGGGCCCAATTCTATTACCTCCTTATGCACCTCCCCCCCCCCCCGAGAGCCGAGTGCAGCCGCAAACCAAATGTACCACCGGTGCATCGCTCGCACCTTCAAATCTCATCTCAGGACGCTCCGGCCTGCAGGGCCGGTCAGAGCGGGAGACATGTTTCTCCGATGTAACACAGCTGCCGTGTGACATCTTCCTTATCATAAACCCCGATGATGTTGTTTGTCCTCAGCCTCCGTGTAAACAACAATGAATTAATATACAAACAAGGCCGTGTGTATATTTGAGCTTGCGTTTCCCGTACACCCGATACAACCACGCCGGCTCGGCCTGTCTGCCCGAGTGCAAGCGGAAAGGCAATTATTTGCATGATCACACAGTCATTGTGTTGCATCCAACCACAGAGAAATGTCATTATCTAATGGGGAATTCTTTCACAAGAGAAGCGCAGTAACTCTGGCGCCTCTTAGTGCTTCATTTATTTTGCCACATAAAGATAAACTGCTCCACATGTGAACATTCAGGCTGGAAACATCAGCTCTCGGCTTGGTGGTTGAATTGTGTTTAAAGGTGCAGTCAGCAGTTCTAATCCAACACACTTTTCCGTCAAATACAGCGGGATATTTCCCAGCTGTCCGTTCTGTGTGTGCGCTGAAAACAACAACAGAAAAAGTATTCACAGCCACTCAGGCTCTGTGAGTGGGAAACAAACAAAAGAGGCTCGGGACGGGTCACGCAACACACTATTTCAGCCAATCAGTGCTCGGGGTCAAGACGGGGGAAAGGCCATGGAGTGTAAAGACGAAGGCAGTGGGAACAAGGTAAATCTGAAGGGGCTGGGGGGGGGAAACAATCTTTCTCCAGGATCGCTGACTCCGCCTTTAACGTTTTGCGCACAGTTGTTAGGTGCACAGCTTCATGTGCTGATTTGCCTCTCAACAATTTAAGATAATAAGTATTACAACAGATCTGGATCCAGCGCCACAGACAAATCAATTGTCTCCCCTCAGTGGTTCACGAAAGGCGAAGCTGCGACAGACGACCTCAGCTCGTGCATGCTCGCATCTAATGAGAGCGCTCCATCTGTATCAAGTGGTCCAGCAGTTATATTACAGTAGGGAGAGAGGGGAAGCTTATTCCCCATTTCCTCCTTTGTTAAATGATTGACGGCCGCTTGGCACCGGTCTCCCGTCTCAGCTCAAATTTCATAGCTGCAATATTTGGATTGCTATGGAAACAGCTTTCGTACTGTGAAACGAAACCCCCTCCCCCGCCCCCTCCTGCCTTTATCCAGACACCACGGTATCTCCCAGCCTTTATTGGGTGAGAAGATGCTCCTTGTCGCTGTCATAAAGACTAAATGATTCCACGAAGGCATATGATGGAGCTCTCCGAGCAGAGCGACGCGTTGTCCCCGGGGAGGGGTGGAGCGCCTACGCACAGAGCAATCTGCCACAGAAAGAAAAGAAAAAACGCCCTCGCCCTACCTGCTGCTGATATTAATTACGAATCGAAAGCCACTGCTGTGCCTCCAGCGCTTCCTGTGTGACGCTTGGGGGGGGGGGGGCACGGGGTCGCTGCAGATGTTGCTCACACATTCTTATAGTGGAGAGCGAGAGAGGCCTCTGGCTTTATTGGGATCCCTTTTGCTGCAGGTGGATTGGTAAGAGCCGAGCCGCTGGAAGCCTTCAAGCAATAAATCACAGCTGCCCCTCGACCGCCGTGCAGCACGTGCTCCGCCAAAGATTCTTCTGTGTCGACTCCCATTATGAATTCCTGCATTGCAGCCTACAGCGCCATGTAAATAATTGCTCAGGACCTTCGGCCGTACTGTTTCCTGGAAGGAGGATCTGTACGTGTGCAATGACACTATTTCATTCAGCAGTTTAATGCCTACAAGGTTCAACACCATACATTAATAAATGATGTTAGCGCGAGGATATGCTAAACCACTGCAATCTGTATTCTGAGGCATCTGCTATGCAGGGACTCAGTGGTATTATTGGATTTTAGGGTCCAGTATATCCTTATTACAACAATAATGTTGTGCACAACAACAATAGAGTTCAACATTTTGGGAAATACAGTGATGTTTTTTTTACTGAGAGTGAGATGAGAAGTTTGATACCACTCTCATGTGCAATGGAGCTGTAGCCAGGATGTCTTTAGCCTAGCTTAGCATGAAGTATGGAAGCAGGTAAAAACAGCTAGCTCCCCAAATCTAAAAGGATACGCCCACAAGAAACCTCTAAAGTTGATTCATGTATTTCGATGTTTTTTTTATTATAATTAGGGAGACTTTGCGCTTTAGAGAGCATTCACAAACTGAAGCATCGAAATGGAATTCAGCCATCATACATTTGATTATATACACCTGCGTCCTGGGACATCGGCAATAGCGACTGCAAAAAAAAAGGATCCCAAAAAGGTTTCAAAAGTTACGTTTTATGAGGAATTTGGCCCGTGAATACCTGAGGGCAGCAGCTTCCAGAGGCCACTCATTTAGGGGGCAGTCACCCCCTTATTCTATTAATATTAAAAAAGGATGTTCTTCATAAGTGCTCCTCTGGAAGACCTCTATTTGGTCGACAGAACAGCGATGTGGGAATCAATTCAATTAGAGGAAATAAAGTTGAATAGTTCTTCAGTATCGCCATAAAATGTGGAATGAACAAACCAATCCTTCTTAGGAGAAACTGCTTGAACTGATTAATAAAGAAAAAGTGCATTTGCGGCTGCCTGTACGCCATATCATAATAATTAAGCCACCAACTGTGCTCCAAGAGGCTCGGGGGGGGGGGATTCATCAGTAGAGCACCACAGCTACACATGGTTCAACACCACTCCCTCCATTGCGATGAAAAAAACATTTGAAACCTGTGAACTGTTTGTGTTAAGTGTGAAATGACGCTGCAAATGCAGTTCAACACATTGGATCATCACCATCTTACTCACTCGACAATAAAAAGCAGCGACAAGGATGAAAGTATACAAACAGAATTGTCCAAATGGGAATGCATGTATATATGTTAAATCCTTTGAAAAAAAGGCCTTTGAATTCCACTTTAGATAAATAAAACACTATGCGGCATTGTTACGGGCTTTTGGCAACACAATCCATCTTCATTTTTGGTGAAAGCCTATGGGCTGACTGGTATAGAGCGGCAAACAGCACACAGCCTGCATATTTACTTCCAGCTCATTTATTCTCATTATGCAGCACCGCAGACGTCAATGAGGGGGATTTCTGCCCCACAGTTACAGAAGGAGGGAGATGTGGGGGGGGGGGCCACATCAGGAAAAACAAGACGGAAGAGGGGCATGGGGGGGGGGGGGGGGGGCTGCATTCATTCATGCACTGCCCGTGAACTTTGACACCTTTGACAACGTAGGGACTGTTTTCAGAGCCGTTACGTCGACGGCACCAGCTCATTCTTTTCCCCCCTCGCTCTAAAGTTCACATCTCTCTGTCACGTAATGAGGCCCGGCCCGTCTAGCTGGGGAGGTGCCACGGTTTCATATCTTGGGTGTGCTTCCCTCCAGTAATTGTGGTCTATGTGGCCAGCAACATGTCACCACGAAAGGGAGGAAAATGTTGGAGAGAAAAAAATGTATTGCAGGATATTCTATAACAAGCGTGTGGGTCGACATCCAACCATATTGTGTAAAACCAGCAATTTAATAAATTGGTGAAAAGCTAAGAGAAGAACTGTGAAATCTTTCATTTTGGCCGGTTCTAGCCGTATTGACTTGCTTACTGATCAGAAATCAGAAATGTGTTTTTAATGAGGTTTAAAGTCACAAAACTTTAAATTGAACTTTGATCAAATGTCTTCCTTACACTGTGATATTTTTTCTAGTTTCTTTTATGCGATTCCTTTTTTATCCATTGTTAACTTTTTATTATCGAACTATTGTGTATTGTCAGCTACAGACTGTAATTGATTTTAGTTTATTACTATTGCACTTTGGCATGACCTTTTCCTTTAGGACACTCAGCCTGTACATTCTGGCAGGGGGACAGACAATGGAAATCAGCCTTGCGGCTGTAATTGGGTGCATTTACATTTTAATTGAAAGTGTTCATCAATGTACATTGTCCCTCTCGAACAAATAAAACTAAACTAAACTAAAATATTTTCAAAATAGAAAGAAGGAACAGTTCAAATACTTCTGTATTACACTGCACAAACATTGACAAAACACTGTTCCAAAAGGCAATATGTTACAACTTTAAAACTGAAAAACTATAAAAGTGAAAAACATCTCTTGATATGAAATTGAAAGTATGAAATATGGGTTGCTTTTTTGGTACATATGAGTAATGCGTTAGCATGTTCGATGTGTTTCCGTCCACGCGATGGATCAACCAAACACACGGTCCTCGCCGTATACACAACTCTCTCTATGTTGCAGCTGACCTGGGACCAGCATGAGGGTCTTCCAGCTTCCAGCATTTCTTTTGCTCTGTCCATATTGTGAGTGATTTGAACGTCCATCAGATTGTTGTGCGTACAGTGGACGGAAGGCGATATGAATCCAGCGTGGAAATGGCGGACTCCGCCACTTAACAATGAAAACTACTATGTATAAGTTATTACTGACTTTAATGTAAATACGTTCATTATATTCAATACATTGAATGCCGATTTCTGAATCTTATTGATTACTATAACTGAAAAAAAGTAAACAACCTTTTTGAGCATAATTTATTAAGAGGGCAACACTCCAGTGCACTTGCTCAACCAACATTGTGTGGGTGTTTGTGATTTGGTTGACAGGGGCCGGGCCGTGACATCACCTTTTACCAACAAAGCCCCACCCACTTCAAACATGTGAGCGCAGACAGCGATGAAAAACTAGAAATATTTCATGTGAAATTCCCCAAATTACTAAACTACGTGTTTTTGTATGATAAACGTCCCAAAATGGTTTTGCACCATCTGTAAAATAAGAACATATTGAATCAACTTTCATAGAATTCCACCTTTTACCCTGGGCCTCTGCCTTGTCAGCCGAGGACTGGGCCTTCAGCTACTGCATCGCATTTACCGCTTACAGAAGAAGAAAAAAGAAAAAGGAAGCAGATGTTCCACCAAATCCAATTTGATTTGTTAAGAGCACTCACCGAAACACGGGAGCACCTCACAAAGGTATCATGTTACATTTATTGCTCAGTCAAACCCATTGTGTAATCCATTCAGTGTGATTGTGATACCCCAAATCAGGTTATTTGGATTCAAGTCAATCTGTTCATTTCCCCTCTTTGTGTAACAGAGAGGGGCTGAGTCTTCCCTTTGTGGTGCCAGTCGGGCGAAGACAAATCCGCTGTGGACAGAACGGGAAGACGACCCGGCTCAGAACTCTCTTTGTGGCTTGGTTCCCTTTGAGCCCTGTTTTGACCCCTCCCTGTTCAGGTGTCCTCCCAGTGTGAACCAGTTTGCAGTGGGAAAGTCCTCGTTCTTGTTTTTGGAGATATTTGCGAGAAAAAAAAAAAAAGACTGTTCACTGTTTTAGAATGAAGCAATGTTAAAGCACAGATTCAGGACCAGCGATCGCTGTGGACTTTGAAAGGCTGCAAACAGCATTTACAGTATGTCTCATCCTGGGAACGGTAAACTGAACAAATCATATTTGGAGTAAAAGAAAATCCAGAGGATTTAATTTCAGTGTTTACAGCATGTTGGGAAGGAAGAGTATAAGTAGTAGTGTAGCTAAAATTAGACAGGTGTCAGGTCCACACTGAACCTGAACCCAGACCTCGGCACAGGTGACAGCTGTCTCCTGACTTTGACATTATATCAAGACAAGACGCCATGTCTACAATTGATTATTTTATTAAATACAAAATATTTTAGTTGTTGACCCTGTAACCAGTCACTAGGTAGCGCAGTTGTCTGATAAGAGAGATATTCAAAAGGGACCCACAGAGCCAGAAATGCCAGTGAGCGAGCCTCTGAGCACTGAGGTGGAAATCAAAAGTATCTCAAGCTCTCCGTCTTTAAGAATTTATTACAGAATAAGATATAGAAAAATGAAGAGTGTACAAGTCTTCAAACATGAGCACTAACAGATTCAGGACAGGATCCAATAGCAGACCACAAGACTGGATTCAGGTACAGAACAGACTTTCTGTAAGCTAAACTGCCTTCTGTACACCGTACAGAAGGCAGGGTCGACGGTGTGGTTACCCGTGGACCGACACCGGAGTGCAGGCAGCATCACCTGTGTGGATCCCTTGGTCCGACACAGAATGACAGGAAGGAATGACCGTGGTAGACGGTACGGGGTTGAAGCAGGTGAAAGACTGTACGAACTGACAACCCCAGACTGCAGGACCAGGGTTGATATAGTGCCAGGGGAATGATTAGTGGGAGTCTGGTGTGTCAGCCTGCGGGAGGTAATCGGCTGGAGTGTCCGCAGCTGTGCACTCATCAGGGGTGTGGCCATGGGAGGTGTCTGGAGGCACAGGAAAAACACAGAGCACGTGGCACACAATAACAAACAGGGGAATGACAGAACACATGAGGAGAGGAGATCAGGGGAAACAGCGGTAACGCACAACGGGTCAGACAGGGATCCTGACACGTATACTTCGCCCCGTCAAAGAAGGAGACAGCGTGTTGTCAATGTTTAGTTTAGCCAGCTCATTTTTCTCCGACAAGCACGACTGCCAAATGGCCCTAAGATCCCACCGTTGCCATTTCCAGGTTGGAAATCCTCTGCATTCCTGTCCGTGGGTCTGAGGTTATTGGATAAATTGATTTGTAGCCGACCTTTTGCTGCCCTCTCCCTGACGCAAAGAGCTGTTAATGATCCTGCGGTGTCAAGAGGTGTCGAAATCACACATCCCCACAGACACTATTAGTCCACAACGCACGGGCTGGCATTATGATGGAAGGAGTGAACAGTGTTGATATGCAGCCGCTTGACACAATGACGTGAACACCTGTTAACGCCATGCAATCCGATCCAACGGCCACGCAGTGAACACAATTTGCCACGCAGTGGAATGCTCGCTTTTGTAGAGACTCCTCAGTGGTGTTGATTCAATTGTGTTAAATCGAAATATACATAAAATGATGGTTAATTTCTAGTGCTAAGATATTGTATATACTTTACATTGTAATCTACTTCTGTTGTCCATAGTATGTTTTCATAATGCAGTCTAATACAACATCACAATTTTAAAGATGGACTAAAAATTGCAATGGAGAGAAAGAGAACTTTTGCTTTTCAGCTTCTCACAGATAAGGGCATAATTTATTAATCATATTCACGTTTTCAGAAGACAGTATAGGATCCAACAACCAGATTGACCAAAGCACTGTACAATTAAATCAGATAAAACAACATGTTAACAGCAAAAGGCAGTAGAGATAACAAAATGAAACATCCCAATAAATAACAGGTGGGAATATCAAACACAGAGACATAAGACCTAAAGGGAAAACATATCTCTACCTATCCAAGTTGGGTATATGGTGTGAAAAACACCTGCAACTTGTTCTCTGTATCTCTGGGGTGCAGCTGCAAAATCTGTTGTTCTTCGTCATCACACTGACGCACTTGGAACGAGGAAGAGCTACAGAGTGCTGCTCTCAGCTTTGGTAGCTGTGGAACACAACGCCGCTCAAATAATTCCTTGTTCTCGGCGCTTGCAAAAATTGCATCCCAAAAAATGAGACCATCTGATGTCTGTGTAGATTTTACAGTGTTTTTTTTTTTTGCAGACTCAGATTTGCAGCCGTATTCAGCCGGAGAGAGGCTGCTCCAGGCTCCGTGGGGAGGATATGGCCGGTGTTACCTCGCAGCTGGTTTTCAAACTAACCGGTTCCCTTAACGTTGTGTTCTCCTAACATCAGCAGCAGCGGTGCCTCTGTCGGCAGATTCGTCACACATTCACAGACATGACAATGGCACTTACAACACTAATATTGCCTCTCCTGACATTATTATATTATGATACAATTATTGAGCAAAGGATTCATTTGCACACATTTCATAAATTGACTCACAAGATAATCACAAACTACAGCAGCCCATATCATATCGACTACATGGTTGAGATCATCTGAAATAGTTCTGCCTGTTTTACACTCGCCAACAGGTGTTTTATGAGCACATTGGCCCTCGAGAAATGAACTATATATAGTTGATTTTCATACATATTATTGGGCTCCAGTAATGTACATATTTCTAGATCTGTGTTGGCCACAATGTTTGTTTGTTTTCCCCCTCGGATCAAAGCAGAAGAACACATTTTAAAAGCCAAAAGCCTCGTTCACCATTGTATTATGTGTGATTTGAATAAATATCTGAGATTTGTTTTTTCTTTAGTATTCATGGTGATATCACTGTAGCGTAAATAATCGGATAGCCCAGTTTGTCCTGAAGACAGAGGTGTGAATAACATGATTTTGCGTTACAGTCAGAGGCTGGGAGGCTACAGCAGTGTTTCTCAAACTTGTTTCCACTTTTTAAAAATGAGAAACCGCCGTGACCCGATTCACAATAGGCCTTATGAGTAAATCATGAGAAGAGTGAATTACAGCCATCACTTTCTATTACCTTGAACAGCTAGGTGAAACAGCCGTGTTTAAATACTTAATAATTGATATCAAATAAATGCGTTTAAGCGTTAACAGGCTCTCGCTTTTTCCTCTCACAGACAGAATCTATGCAAGCCTGTCATATTAGATTCAGTGGTAAAAGTATGGCTACAATTATTACATTACATTACATTACAGTCATTTAGCAGATGCGTTTATCCAAAGCGACTTACAATTCAGAGTCTATCACATTTCTACACCGTAGGCACAACTACGGGAGCAATTTTGGGGTTAAGTGTCTTGCTCAAGTATCAGAACGATACGAAGATTCAGGCTTCCTCGTGTGGCTCAGCGGTGTACTGCAGATATGGATGTTGAATGAAAGACGATGGAAGAAATTCTCCCAATTTACTTGGCGACCCTGATCTGACCCTGATGAAAATCTCGAGCAAAAACTGGACTTTAAACACCGAAACAGTTTTTATCGTTTAATCTTAAACACAAATGGAAAACACGCCATTTTTTTCCTTCTTTTTATTTGGAAAAATGTGTCAGATGGAGTTATGCAACAAGGTATAGCATTGGTAGGAGTGGGTGACCCCCTCCCTCCTCCAACCCCCCCTCCCATCTTGGGCCAATGGCAGAATATAGTATGCATTCCATGGACAGGACAGTGCTTTGGTAAACTTTTACTGGTAAAATAAACACAGAAATTTAAATAAAAATCTAGATATGTAATAGAACTATTAGAAATGTAATATATGTATATATATGACCATGAGCAGGTAACACAAGTTCAGTACTGCGATGTAAACCACTTGGCGTCTGTCGCGCCTTTCATCCACCGGCGCTACACGGACTTTAAGTGTTATTTCGTCCCCTCCATATGTGAGCAGCTTTAGTGCTCAATCCTCCCGTCCAGTGTCGCCTCCTCCCGCTATAAAAAAAAGACCTGCTTCTCGGTGGGAATAACGTCGCTGTCACTGTGTTTTGGGGGGTGGGGGGGGGCACTTTAACCCGGTCACAACGTGGGGAAGTTGCTCGCGGGTTTTCAGCGTTGCCATGGGGTTTTGTAAAACCTATTGACTGCGATAGGGTCCCTTCTTTTCTTTGGGTCTGTCATTGTGGTGGAGGAGGAGGAGGAGGAAGAAACCGCTATTACTTCTTTTTTTCTTACAGAGGCGAGGGGGGTGGAGGGGGGTGGAGGGTGGTGGTGGTGGTGAAGCGATAGTAGCATCCAAGGGAGGAGGGAGGTACTCCGCTTCAGACCAACTGCGAGGCAAAGCGGCGATACGCGCACGGTGAAATCCTCCCTCTCTGCTCCTCTCTGTCTCTTCCAGCGGTGGAGGAGGAAATTCAACTTTCTCAACGGCTGTGCCACGACATGAGTTGCACCTAAAGGTGAGTTTGATGCCATTTCTGTGTTTGCTTTTTACATCACCGGAGAAAAAAAAAGAGAGTATATTTTGACATTAGTATCTCCCCCTTGAGTGTTGTTGAGTTTGTGGCACTTGTTACAAATTGTTACAGTTTTTGAGCGCGGAGCTCGTGAGCGGGTGCCGGGATTAGAGCATGCACCTGTGCGGACCGTGTCGGTGTTACTCTTCATGGTGGGGGGTTGAAAACTGGAATAAAATAATGCATGTAGAGAGGGGGGGGGGGGATGTAGTCACGATTGCTGTTGTAATATCTTCACGAGTGGAATAAATAACTGGACTCGCAGTGTGGGAGATGAGCCGGTGGAGGGCTATCCTTAACCAGGTTCACACACCTTGCAGGTGCAGAATTATCCCCCTTTCTCCACAAGGAAAAAAAAATATCATGGAGCTTTCAGACCATTTTAAATTAAAATCCAAACTACTTGACGCTGTACTTGAGATGATAAGTGTGAATTAATGTCACTCTGACATTTTTTTCTCTCTCCCTTATTCATTGTGTCTGCCTGTGTGATGCCTGATAATAATCACTGTCTGGAGATCAGCCTCTGCCATCCCTCTTATTTACCAGCACACTGCCCATTACATTACACAGTAGTGATCTCAGCCTGCTTATCACCGGCTCTGGTGCTGAACGCTGAGCCGCAGAACTGAATCATAACCTTGTCATCCAGTGTGGTGAATAGCATTATCTAAATGCATACATGTCATCCTGCATGTGGCAGGTAGTTCTGTTCAGTAGAAATGCATCTGTGTTGAAGCCCTGCTGATGGCTGCGCTTCAGGGATATTTGGTGTGCAGCTTTTTAATGTAAAAACTGCATGTGCCACTTCAGCAGATTTTTTTTTTTTTTACCGTGAACAGGTAAGTGGTGTCGTGTGGCACTCGAAACAGCACTGAAAGCCTGTGAAAGTTTGTTTCTTTTTACTCTGGAGAAGAAAAATTAATTTGTTTTTCCATCTCATCCGACAAAGAGCTAACAATGCATATTTGAGAAAAAAGAAAACGCAGAAACCCTTCTCCACACTAACATTACAATGCTCTTCACTACACTGTTGCTCAAGTGTAAAAGCATGCCGGACTCGTGATTAGAATGAGTGATGAGGCGCAGATGAGTGCGATTAAAATCGCATTATAGTGATATTCAAATCAGAAGGCTTGGCGTCCTACAGAGCTTTGGTAATCGGGATGCGGGTGGAACCGTTGTGCATCGGGCTCCTGTGCCTGACGTGTTGCATTACACCAGGCGTTTCTCGCGTGGTTAACACAGTGATTTCCCTCAGTATGAATATTTACAATGTATGCAAATTTGTGCCGCAAACTCAAATGTTTCCTCGGCGCTGTTGTCTAGTCTCATTATAGATTATGCCTTTGAGGGAATCCCAGGAAACAGAGACGTGTTTCATAGTTTACCCATATTCTAATAGTTGCCTTCCTTTTGATGCTTGTTCTGTTATTGCTCACAACAAAATCAGCTTGGCCTATATATTGTGTGTAGCACAGTTTGTGGTACATTTTCAACAACAAAAAACAAACACTAGTAGAACCAGCAGTGCTTGTTAAACACAAAAACCTTCCGAAGGTCAGAATGCCATTAGTGAATGCAATCATCTCAAGATGCTCTTAAGTAGTGTTTGAGTCGTGTCGCGGTCATCCCGTCAGGCCGACACCTTGTCCTGTGTTCCCAGCCGAAATTATCCCCACATCAGGTGAGTTGGCCGGATTCCATTTCTAGGCCAAAGACAAGAGCCTCTAATGGCACTTGTCATCACACGTGGTGGCCAGCCTCTCTGTATTCAGGGCAATGGTGCTTTGTGTCCAGAAGTAGGTCGAATGCTTCTCACCAAACAATTTGAGCGAGAGCCAGTAATTGGACAAGCAAAGTGTCGACCATCTCCCAGCCGGTCGGTGTCCGCCGGCCCCCTCTCGACCACTTAATATGCAGCTCCGACCCGACGCATTTCATGGACCGTTTTCAGGCTTTTTAAATCATTTAGATTACAAAATACGGGAAACAGAACATCCTTTGTAGCTGCAGCCCGACTCGTTCTTTTGCCATATACTCCGCCGCCAACAAATGTCGGCTCATATGTGGAGATACACCCGGTTACAGCAACTGTGGAGCCCCAAGGGGCTTTACAACCCGAACAGCATGTGACACCTTCTATCCTGAGACTCGGTTCGGATAAGGACAAACTCCCAAAAACAAAACCTTTAAAAGGAGAAAAGAAAAGTATGAAATCTCAGGTAGAGGAACAGAGGAGGGTTCCCTCATCCAGGACGGACGGACACGCAACAAATGTGTGTACGGAATAGATCAACATAGCTTAAGGATCAGCATGACAAATGGATAGATTGTAAACACAGGTAAAGACTAAGGACCCGGCAGGATGTCGGGCAACTTCAGACAAACCTGAGCCCACATCTTCAATCCACCACGGCGAGCTGGAAAGAGGGACGGGCTACACAAACACACTAGAGGCAAAGCTCAAGCACAGCATTCACACAGGTAGAAAGAAAACCAGTGCCAGATCCAAACATCTGGGGAGGGGGGGGGGGAAGAGCGAGAGAGAGAGAGAGAGAGAGGCATGGAGAAGCCTGAGTGAAAAGAGAAAGCGAGGAAGAGAAGAGACTAGGGGGCGTAAGAGGGAGAGGAAGAGAGACAGTCATGCTCTTGTGGGACACAAACAAACAGGGTTAGAGAGAGGCCGTGGCTTTCAGAAAGTTTTCAGTATTCTCATCGGCAGGACAAACATGAGGCACTCGGCTTGATAATCATTATTAAGGCTTTCTGACCGGCTAGCCAGACAGTTAATGGCAACAGGACGGAAGCAATCAAAAGAATAAGCAACTCACTGAGAGTTAGGGCGAAAAAAAATAGGAGTTTGGATTTAAAGATGTCGATGGAGTCAGATTTTCTAATATCAGAGATTATTCCAGAGGAAGTGGGCGCGATAGGAAATGCCATGCGGCTGTGTGTGGCTGGTGTTGTCGTGTCACGTTGTGAGTCTGTGTGTGTCATCGTGGTTAAAAAATATGTGGTCTCGGAACACCAACTGGAGCAGCAACTACCACAGAAGTGGTTTTGAGTGCTTTGCCAGGTGTTTACATGTCTGTCCGTGGGACAGGTTTTGTCTTCATGATGGCGTCGCCACCGTGTAAGAAGCTGTCAGTCTCTACAGGTGTGTAGTTGAGATCAAAATGAACTTCCTGATCAGGCGGCAACCTCCGTCTCTGAAAACGAAGCCAATGTGGAAGTGCATTAAACCTGCAATTCTTCTTAGTGGTCAGCAGGGGGCGACTCCTCCGGTCAGATTGTATGGAGGTCTATGAGAAAATGACTCTACTTCTCACTTGATTTATTACCTCAGTAAACATTGTAAACATGAGTTTATGGTCTCAATCTCTAGTTTCAAGTCTTCTTCAATACAGCAAGATGTTCATTTAGTAGATTATGGTCCATTTAGAGTCAAAGAGACCATAAAGCAGGGTATGCTTTAGGGCTACCTTGTGACCTGTTAACCCTTTCACAGTGTGTTTCAGTTTGTTCGCCTAAAAGTCACACAGACGAGTGATAAACACCTCACAACTCGCTGTGTTGTTTTTCCACCCTCGACACAAACTTCTCCAACTGGCCATATGTTCAGAGTGAAGCGCATTGAAGATGTGAAAGATCTTTCTTCACCTGTTTTCTGTGTTTGTCTCGCAACGACAATGTTTGTACGCTCGCTATGTTAGGGGTCGAGAGTGAAACGGAGAAAAGGGAGCGACACAGAGAGGCCTTTCATTGTTCTGTAACTGTGCACACCTGGGCTTCAACAGTGCAGACTGTATCGAGATTCAGCGTGGCCGTGGCCGAGGCCCCCCTCCCAACCCTGGTGATACGATACAGGTGCAAGTGAAGCCAGGTGGAGGCTGAAACCGAAATCTTTCAGCGTTTGATGTAGAGGCTTTCTGATAGATCCCGTCTGCGAACGTGTGCATTCAAACCACTCCCAAATGTTCAACTGTGTCTTATCTGTGCACCGACTGTAGTAGATGCATCTCTTCATGAGCGTCGGCAATGCAATTTCAGACTGTGATTGAGTCTGTCAGATGGAATCTGCAGCATCAGATGGCTGTTCGAGATTAGAAAAGAGCAGTCTGAACAACAGCGAGCGGGAGCCAATCGCTGCGTCAGGCTGAACGTCCATTGAAGCGTCTGAAAGGTGTTTGGGGAAAAATTTCTCCTCGCAGCTGCGTGAGGTACGCCGATCAGTGGCTATAAAGTCTCAACCCTAAACTGTGATTATGACAACCATTGCCCTGATACAAGGCTGTGTTGAGATGTCGAGAAGCGGGTTGGCTGGAAGGTGCGGAGCCTAGCAAGTACCCGGGCCCCGATTGGGGTTCCGGTCAGGCTCCGGCACTACAAGCAATCACAGTGGCGACCCCCCCCCCCTCCCCCCTCCCGCGCCACGGGCAGAGTTGAGAGTGCCTTACCTGAGCCCTCCTCTTTCATGTTTGTCACCGGTGACAGCCAGGGAAGGCACACTCGAGCCAGTGTGTTCTGGAAATGTGTTTGGCTCCATGAAATATTCATATCCTTCGCATGCTCTCCGGCAGCGTGCATATTTATCTGCCAGATTTTTGTATTTATTTTTATGATACATGCGACCGGTTCAGGGGAGAGATAGGGGAGCGTTGGAGATGATTCCCTGCACGCGGAGCCTCTGATGGGGGAGGAGATGCAAAGACAAGAGGCGCTTATCATCGGAATCAAGGTTTATTTCTTTTTTAACAGCCCACTGCATCATTGGCGCCACTGGGTTAACGTGATCAATGGCTTCTCGCGCTGCACAGACAATTAATCGGTGCAGTTAACACTGAAGGACAAACCTGCAGTGAGGTCACCGTTATCTCATATGGTCAGCTCTTCTTTTTTCCCGAGCAGCAGGGGGTGAGAGGTCCACACCGCCGACGTGTTACGCACTGAAGGTATAGATCGGCCTCTCTCCGTGGCACCGAGGCATTTGTTAAACCCTGACTTATTGGTGTTTGCCTCCAGCTTCAGGCTTTTCATGTCCTTCGTAATGTCTTGTGTTCACATGTCTTCATTCAGAAAAGGAAATAAATAAGAATGTTGCATTATAGTTGGGCCCAAGTGATACACGTTCTCCACTTGTTATTATCATGTTTGTGAATGTGCTTCTTTTTTTTATGGGAGTATTCCTTCCTCTACTGGATTTAGTGCAAAGACAGTGCTGTTCTTCTGCCTCACATGGCGCTAGTATTGTAATTTTTTTTCATGTTTAATTAATCAACTCAGATTATGCTCACATGACAACCATAACCATTAAAGAGAACCAACACGATGGTGTTTTACGAGGAGAATTCTAATCCCGCTGTGCATTTCTGTCAGCTTCAAAACCCATTTTCCAATCGTGTTGTCCCCATTCTTGCATGCCCGCTCAGATTTATAAAGCTGCTGTTGAATCACAGCGTGCACGTCGTCTAGGAATATAAAAATAAATAAAAATACCTTGGTGAAAAGGGCAACACAATCATAAGATTCTCCAAGGAACAACAAACATGACATCTATGCCTCAAAGAGTAAGAAGTTATTGCCCTTAAGTCACTGGGAAACAGGGATGATTTCCATTTCAATTGCGGGGCTCAATTTGGGATAAGTCATGCATACGGAGGTAAGGCGAACAAAGCCCGCTGGAATAAAAGTGACAAATGTAGAGAATGGAACAGAGGAGCGCGGTATCATTGGCTTTGTGTCCCATGAAGGGTATTGTGCGTGGCCACTCGGATAAGGTTGCAAGGGGACCCCTGGGACATGGAAGTGAAGGGCACCGAGGACGAAGGGGGGACACATGTGACAGGCAGAGGACGTACCGGGACGGAAAGTGAAACACGCTTCGCACTACGATGCTGTGCTGTTCGGCAGCTCGTTTGATGGGATTGTCCATCACGGTTTGCCACAAATTGCCTGTTCTGTCCAAAAAGCAGTACGAAACCAAAATCAATCGTATAAAACAGAGCAGCAACTGATTCTCAAAATCATGTAATTGACTTCCGCGCAAAAACTCTGATATATTCAGTAAGATATTTACTTTACTTTACTTATTTTTGCTATTTTTTACACTGTGTTTTATCGCTGATTAGTCTTCTGTATGCATTTGAGAAATAAAAAAAGGATTCTGTAGGAAACAAGCTACAGCCAAGTATGACGGTGCTAATATGCTGATGCAGGTATGATGCTTACCATGTTCACCGCTAGCTCTAAACACTTGTGATCCAAACCATTGCTCTGCAACTCAGTATGGGAGCCATTCTGTAAATAGTTCTATAATAATTAATGAATATAGCAACTTCTGATCAACCCGTATCAGTTTCATGCTTTAAATATCGACTCCTGGTCAAGCCACACCCCGCTTCCCGTTTAAACTCCGCCCATTGCGAGTAGGATACAGACATGGATAGTTCAGTTGGTTGAACAGATAATGGTGTACTTGCTCATACCTACTGAACACAGAGTACAGCTGAGACTGAAGGGAGTGCCATTAGTTATGCATGTGTCTGGTCATAAACCAAAGTATTGGACAAGTGGAACTGTTCTCCTGATGGTGTCACTTGATGAAAGAGGATCCTCAAAGTTAATACAATGCATCCTAAGGGGAGGCATCAACGCCTGCATCAGATTTCCGGGCAATCCATCCAACAGTCGTCGAGACTTTTCATCCCACAAATATCGACCTCAAAGTGCTGTTGGAGGAAAATTCGTCATCTGGGGACAATGAATTTGACCAATTATTTCCCTGCTATGACATGTCAAAATGTCTGCTGTGACAAAGGTCCATACAAGTCAGTAAGCTCCCGCTGCTATTCACACGACACCATAAATTAGCTTTGCATATATCCCCCCCCAAAAAATGTCAAGAATGTGATATGGTACCTCGCAAATGTGTACTTGATCATTTTTACGGGATAATGTGCCAATCTGTCTGGAAGTAGGCGAGCACTATGTGTCAGTGTGACGGGGTCTGCAGTGAGGGCAGCAGCGCTCTATGTCCAGAGGCTTCCCCGGGGGACCTCATTACACCGCGTCGGGCTCCGGTGGGTGCTGTAAGTGGACCGCTGGGGGGCCCCGAGCCGGTGCAGCTCCACCTGTGTTGATATGGTGCGAACATGCGAGCCCGGGTGTCTGCTGTGCATGGCGAGAGCCCGTTTACTGGCCCAGCGAGGTCCGGGAGTCAAGCACAGCACTGTCCTCCAAATGGAAGATTAGGGAGCAGATCAAGCTTGATTAGAATCCTGACACAAAGAGGACGCGCTGCTGAGTGGTCAATTTGCTAAGTGGGCTAACTCACGAGCAAGGACTATAATGCTGTTTTGGTTTTCCGTCGCAGCTGCTGCGTGGATTCACTTACGCCAAATTGTCATTTAGGTTTGATCGTAGCTGGTGCAGACAAACAAATTCTCCTAATCCTTATGGGGATACAAGATTTTATAGATCTTTATTCACGATGTAAAAACCCTGATAAGAGATAGAGAGGTCCTCAAGCAGTGTTCTGGTTTTGGCCATTCGGTACACCATTGTAGTGTTTTGCTAGAAGGACATAGCGGCCCTTTCATGTCTCCGAACTTGATTATTTTCCCTCATAACTACAATTTTCAGCAATTTGTAATGTTGTGAAAGTCTGTTCAGTGGTCCTTTAGGGCCCTCTACAAAGAGCCAGAACTCAGCATGTCTATTTCTTAGATGCACTCCCCTCCAGATCCAGCAAATGTTGAGTGAAAGAATCTTGCCAAGCTGGTACGAATCCAAATTAATTCATCAGCTTGGGGGGAGCCCCACTCTGCATTTCTTTTTTTCTTTTTACAAGTGTGACCCGAAGACCACCAGCTATGAACCACAGACCTCCTTGACCTCATTATTTTTACAGCTCCAGATTTTTTTTGGGGGGGGGGTAGAAACCGAGACTTCTTGCAGGGCACGTTTTTATGGCCTCGTATCGGTTCGCAAACGATCACCTTGTAACATTGTTCCGCGGTTAGTGGACTTCTAATGAACGTCGGGGGATGGTTTTGCCGGCAAAATGAGACCAGTCACGGGCTCTCATGCTGGTTGGGTAGAGATGTTATGATGTCGAGGCTTACAGAAAATAGCTGGGTACTGAATTATTGAGCGTTTTAGTCACAAATTTGCTCATTGGAACGCTCAAGATAGAAGTGGAAGGGGTAAATACTGCTGTAATTGCATTAGCTAATCAGTGTAATGCAGGCATTCCTGAACACAACTACTAGAGTAAGGCTAATTCGGAGTCTAGTGCTCATTATGAAATGCCACCCGCTATAATTGGAATTATTTTCCTTTTAGTAAATAGCAAGCAAACACTAACGTAGCAGCGTTGAACTCCTCTTTCAACGCTGGGATAGTGCACTGGTAGATTACTTCCATGGCTTTGTTTGTTTGAACCTCACTTCTCTTTTGTAGTGTCGTAGAAAATAGATAGCAATAGTGAAATTGGTTCACTGACCCAGAGCCTTTTCAGGTTCTTCTTGAAATCGCATCCATGCCTTGTTCCTTAAAGAGAAACAGCTGCAGGGTCTTTTCTATCCGCCGTGATCCAGACAGGGAGAAAACATTGTATATTTGTGTGCGTTGTAAGAACTATTTCTCCAGAGCAGGCAAGACAAATAAAGAATGACTGTAAACTAGTACAGTAAAACTTCACAAAATGCGCGACGTAAGGAGAAAATCTCATAACGGGAGGGGTGCAGGAAAAATGATGATGACATTGTTCCATGGCAGAGACAACATGTGATTAACTGCCCAATGTTGGAGAATTGCAGATGTGTTGCGGGATAGAAACGCATGTTTGTTTCAGATTAATCCTGTTGATATTAAGAGGAGCAAACACTTTATAGCGGCTCAGTAATACATTCATCAATGTAGAATCCCTTCATCTGGGGTTGTGTTACTCTTCCTTACAAATAGTTTTCGGCAGATTTTACACAATATTTGACAGATTTTTCCACAGCAGAGATGATAAAACTGCTGACATGTGTTAGAATCTGTTTTTAAATCTGCTTTGGGTTCACTACATTCTCCAGTAGTTCAGCACCTGGCAAGAATCCACATCGGTCCGAGCCAGAATTTTTGTAGCTCCATCAAAATCTTCAAGTGTGTGCATGAACAAACCCTACACCACTTCAGTGTGAGAGCTTTGCCAATTTGAAATGGCTTAGAGGCTTGAAGCGACGGCTTTGAGAAACAAAAACAGATCAATAGAGGTGTTCCAAGAGAAATCCTGCTTTGATATCCGGGCTTCAGCCTGGAAATGCCCCCATCAGTCTTCCTGTGACATGCAACACAGGCTTTTTGGATGGACTCTCACTGCTCCGGGGCTTTCTGCTGACCCTTCCGGTTTCCGCCGGTGTGCTGCGATGTCCGGGGGCCTCGTGTGTCATCTTCCCGGGCAAGGACGTCAGGGAGGTGTTCTGCCGTATGATTCAACTTCAGCGCCGCAACTCCTTGAACTCTGTAACTCTGTAGGCGGCGCGTTGTCTTAAACGTTGACATTTGCATTTAAATTGACTTCAGGCCGCCGTGATTTAGAGAGAGAGAGAGCGAGAGAGAGAGAGAGAGAGCTCTGTCGGAGGCTTTGCCTCTAATTCTCTTGCATCTGCCAAAGGTATGATAACAGGAGCGGGGGGGTTATTACTCGGCGAAATTGTCGTCCAACTTTGTTTCGGAGTGCGCCGCAGCCGCACACCGGCCAGAGACCACGCGACTCTCACAAATTCCCTCAACAACTGAGGATTAAATTGTAGTCATTCATGTGTGGTGGCTTTTATCATGAATTAATTAAATAGAGTTAAAGAAAAAAAAGTGTTTCTTCACATTGGAGAGAAAGTGCAAAGTGGTGTTCCTCTGAACTTTTAACACTAACAATGAAACACCAAGGGAGAGTTCACAGTACATCAGAGCTCTGCCACTGTACAGCATGGGCCTCTTTTGACTCTATGCTACAGATTGAATTGTAATGCAAACTGATTTTTATGTGCAGTCCTAAAATGGGGCTCAGTATCCCCCGTGGCTCCGGTGTCACTAAAAAAGGAATAGCACCTGTTTTCCATATGTTTCCACTTGAGAAATACACATATTAATCTGGAACTTTCAAGTCATGTTGATGTCACTCCTGTGATTTATCCACCTCGCACAGAGTAGTCAAACAAGAGACTGCCAGCTCCGCAGGGGTCATGATAATACCGGGGAGGGGGGGGGGGGCTTATGGGATGACAGTTTGACGCAGGATGTTTGCAGAGATCACACCAGAAAGCCCGTATAATTGACACCATTAGCCTTGAGGTCTGTCAGTTACCTGACAGCTGATGAATTCACGCGTGCCTACCCCTCCGCCGCCGATAATAAATTCATACCCCCTGCTTTTTAAACCGTTTTACACCTCAGTAATCCCCTTTTCTAACAACCACTTGGCCCCAGCTGAGGCACAGTTCGTGTGTCGTGGATTTGTGATTATCCTTTTTCAGAGTGTGAAGTGGGGTGAAGCACCGGCCAACGTGCCGTCGCGGAGGTCTGTCCACGAGTGTGATTCCCCCCCCCAGGGTGCGTGTTCTTGTCTTCTTGTCGAACTGGTGCTACATAGGCCCCTCGGCTCTGCTGTGTGGTTTAACTCACCTGCTGTCCAAACATTTGGATCATGTCCCCGAGCGGCGAGAGCAGTCCCCGGTTCCCCATTCGCAACCGAAACCAAAAGCTGCAGATGGCTTCGCTTCCTCCTGTGGCTCAGCAGAAGAGGTGAGGAGAGTTTGAAGGTTACGGGCAGGTCTTCCTCCGTTGTTCCGCGTCAAATCGTCTTTACTAACACACAGAGGTCCGGTTAATACTTGAGACCCCCTTTTATTTTATTTTATCCACCACCTGCAGTGCGATGGGTTGTAGCCGGGGTAGAAAGTGTGCCAGAAGCACTGCTGTTAACCCTGTGCATTGTGCCTTTCTCTGAAGGCCGGTCCTCTGGCAGACACTTCCCCTCTTCATAAAAGAACAGACCGCATTCCTTCCAGTGAGCACAGACATACTTTGCTGGCTCTCAAAGAAGCTTCATGCACATTTTTTTTGGCAACGGTGGGACGCTCTTTTCTTCCCATTTACGCAACCCTCATTTTTCAACCCTGTTTACGCCAGAGCCGCTCCTCTTTTGTGTTGGTTTCAGCCGCCTCAGTCGTGAAGTAAGCGCCATCCTTCCTCTCATTCGCTACACGACCAGAGTGTAAAGAACTATTCAGAAAAACATGGCGTGTTCTCCTGTGTGTGTGTGGGTCTTTACTTCACAAAGAGAGACTGATGCTCCGTTTGTAAGTTGACAGAGGGATGTGAGCATCACAGTGAAGAGTGGAGTGTTTTTACAGCAATCACAGCGGTGGAGTTCTGATCTGCTGCTTCGGGGAGTTGTAAAGGACTTCAGGGACGCTGTTTGTAGTCTTTGCTTTTTTACACACCGCGATAGAGATAACAAACATCTGTACTTACCAGATATTATTCAAAAATGTTGCTTGAAAATGTAACGCTATATTAATCTGTCATTGGTACACACTGATACTGGCCAGTGGTGTAAGTAAACAGCTTATATTAATCTCGGTTACAGCAATGGACCGCTTATATGGATCAAAAGGCTTTGAATAGTTCGTAGTCCTTTCAGCTAAAGTTAATTACATTTTTTGTTTTGTTTTATACTTTTCTGGCTGGCTACCTGAGGCTGGTGATGGGTGCACATTGAAGTCATGTCTCCCAGTAAAGCTTCATCAATAACGCTGTTGCTCAGGTGGTAGAGGGGGTTGTCCTTCAACCACAAGGTTGGCAGTTGGATTCTCCCCTCCTACCGTCGTGTTGTTGAGCGAGACATCCAATGCCCAGAGGTGCCCCCATCGAGTGGACTGATGATGCCCGGTCATCTAATGCCAAATTAAAACTCTGCCGATCCTCTGACCCGCTCTAAGCTCTGCAGATGACCGGGGTCCTCCTCCCTCCATGCCATTCATGCCGTTCTGCATGCACAGCTCAAGCTGCCGTGACAGAACCGACCAAAAACCGGCAGAAACTTTATTTCACACTGACGGTTAACGTTAAACTGTGTAATTAATCCACGGTTCCCATGCGTGCCGAACCGTTCAGCGATCCGTACGGATGTGGTCCGTTACACCACTACTAGTTATGAAACACAGATACATACACATACATACCTAGGCTACGGTATTGGGAATAGCTCGCTCTGAGGTCCACCCAACCCACGGGCCCCAGTGCAACCTGCACTGTCTGGTGTTGAGCTGTGATCTAAATTATCGTCATGGTTTTCAAATGCAGATGGCAGAACAGCTGTGATTGAAAGAATTAGTGACAAAATGACAGAATAATCTACTAGGTCTGGATCGCTCTGCATCACGTGCATGCTTACTTAGAGACTGGGGGAAAAACACTGCATATGTGCTGCTACTATGATGGATAGTCATCTACTGTATAGAGACCGTCATTCACATTGTATGCGTCTGGAGGAGCATACCGTTGCTGGGCGTGTGCGTATTGCCAGTGCAGTCACGTCCGTCCGTCTCCTTTTCTGTAAACTGTGCAATGGGCCCCAATACTGACGAAGCCGACCATAAGCATAGCTCCAGGTGGGGGAGCCCACGATAAAGACCCCACGCCGGCTCCAACAGGAACCAGAGGGGGATTTGTTTTGCTCAATAAGCGGTGAAAATGGTATCAAAATGGCTTTTCTTTTCCCCCCCCACACAGTGGCTGATTTATAAGTCTGCATGTCTCCAGTTTCCTGCTGCAGGAGATGGGGCCATTAGACTGATGGCATAGATTTGCTTCTCTGTCACTGTCAGTAAACAGTACCCAGTTAGAAGCCCGGGGTCGGCCACTGCAGTCTGCTGCTTTGATTCTTTTACTGTCAAGATGCTTTTCCTTCGCACTGCCTATTTGTAGAACAAGGGATATGAGGTGAGGATGTCAACGGTGTAAAACATTCACAGGAAAGAGAGAAAAGACAGGTTTGATCAAAGCTGTATGTGCTTCATTGCATCAAAGGAATATTGTTCGGAGCCATTTCGGTTCCTTTCTCGACCCAGTAAGCGAGGCGGCTATCTTCAGTAGAGCGCGTTGGAGAATCCTTCCCCGTCTGACCAGAGCCGAGGCGCTCCGGTGCTCCAGAATGCAGAGCGCAGCAAGTCCACAGCCATCATCATTAGAGCTGTGCTGCTGTGGACACTAATGGCTGTCCCCGTTCCTGCTGCCTCGGCACATTCAGAAGGCTCATCTGAGACTCGGGTGGGGGGTGGTGTGTGAACACATGAATTAATTCGATAGAGAGGAATTTTCACGGTTTCCTGTTCCCGCTTTATAGCAGGATGCCGGACGCGGAGAAGCTTTTGTCGAGAAGAACCACCGCGAGTGCCTTTCGCGGTGACGTTCCCTTTTTCAACCGCCCTCGAATGATGAAAGGAGGCTAATTGGGGAGTTTGTCCTCGTTTATCTTCATTTAAAGGCCTGGAAAAGATGGCGTTTGTTTACTCGTTTCAATATTGAGGAGTGTGGGGGGGGGCAAACAGTGGCGGCAGTGTTAAACTGGGGGATGGGACTGGTAAAATTGATGTGCTGTAGATGTGCTATCCCTGGTCTCCTAATTGCGTTTGAAGTTATATCAAATAGCCATATGAGCACCTTTTTAAAACGGGGAAATATCCCGGCATTAAAGACGGGGGCGGTAACTATCTGCATGCGTAATTTCAGAAGAATGAAGATTTATCGCCTCCATTTCTCAAGAAAGTGTTAAATGTAATATTTGGAAATCAATACGGGTCACGACAAGGCACATTCATCAAGTTTGTTTATTTCTTCTGTCACGCTGAAGAGCTTTACATGGCCATCTTTTTCCAATTACATGCAAAGGCGGACATAGTCCGACCCCCTTTCTGTTGGGACTGTAGTGTGCAGTATAGATTTTCAGCCACCCAAATTAACTCTTTCCTGAAGGGCCTACAGTCATTGTGGGTAGCCTCTCCTCTGGTTTTGGGCACAATCATTACCTCCTCCAAATGTACACTTTATAAATCAATAGCCTTTCACAATAATTTAACTCTGCATGCCCCTGAGAGCTGGCTGTGAATTCACTGTGTATCATACCGAGGGTAGAATTAGATCAGTGTGGTTTCCGTGTCGTCCTTACCACTGAACAGGCCGGTTAGTTGATGTCATGGCAGAATCTTTATGTTTCATAATGGCCCTCATCTTTATTATCCTTTGCAAGACACTCATAGGGTTACCAAATAGGAAAAGGAGACATTTAGTACTTGTGGTTTGTCTGGATCTATCAGGATTTCTGTCCCTGCTGTATATTTGACTGCTGAATCCAACGGGATTCTGGCAAATAGGGCGTCATTGATGATGATTGGCCCAATGGCTGCGCTCTGTCCTACCTGATGCCGATCAATACTCATAGTGTAGGAGATCGATCCCCCATAAGGATCCTTTGTGCAGATAAAAAAGATACCCTAATGGCATTAAATCAGCTGATATTTCTTTACTTTTAATTATCAAAGAGAGGTGACAAAAGGGAGGGTATTTCAGAGCTAAAGAATGAACTCACTCTTTTTGTTCTCATCTGTAATATGCTGCCCACATGTATCGCGATACCAATCTGTCTTCGTTAAGCCAATATCCGCCAATGATATCAGCCCGCTGCCGTATCAGCCTGGCTCTAATTCTTGTTTTTGATCTCATTACCTTTCATTCCTGACCAATAAGGCTAATCTCATCAGTCTTATGGAAACGGAAAAAAACCAAAATCACTTCATCGGCTACAGTCACTTTTTCCAAAAGGTAGTTAAATTGTGGTTTAATCTCTCTAAATGTCCTCGGACCAACGTGTCCTTTTCATAGTGCTGCTGTTTACGAATGCAGCCTCAAAAACGGTTGCCAAGATACAGATTAGATGTGTTTTTTGGACATGCTCTGAATTTGAAAAAAGGGTATTGAAATAAACATAGGAGGTTGTTCCACAGAGAACAGTCTTTAATCCCTTTTTGACACTTGATTAAAAAACCCTCCTCACCCTCTTGCTTTCAAGTCACCAGCCTTTATCTTAAATATCAGTAATGATAAGAAGTCATTTGTAAATTTAATATTTTTATTGTAAAACATTCAACCAAAATATCCTCCCATGTATTGACATAGGTTTACCATTGCTGGTTAGAGATACTGTTTCTAATTCACTTGCATTTCGATCAATTGTGTTCTTCAATAACCTCATTTTGGATCAGCAGCAGAATGCTGGTGATAGAGAATCAAAGCCGCCTATTGTGTGCGCGTGTTGCTAAGATGCAGTATACCGACCATTGTTCATCATTAGGCAGGACCGAGGAATATGCATTATGGATGATGTAGTCATTCTAGATGCAACACATAAACTGTTAGAGGCTTCGAGATGAAAGCCAGAATGGATGCCAGACGGTGAAGAGCTGGCCTCGAACTGACCACAGATCCCACTGCGACCGCAGCGTGAGATCGAATCAGAGATCAATCGAAGCCTTCGTTAATGAAGCCAACAGTCCGCTAGCTTCAAGCGCCCTGGAAAAAGCAACAAGGTGTAATCCACGAAGCACTTCCGTCTTTATGACACGTTACATCTGACGGTATCGGGAAACATTTCATTTGGGTCTGTGGTTGATTTTGTCCTCTGTCACGACTAGAAAAGGTCACAAATGAACAATATCAAACATGGACTATTTGTATCTGTAGTCCATGTTTTAAACCTTGACAGGCAGCAAAAACGCATCAATGTTTCTTGAAACTATGCACAGATGTTTAAAACTTAAGGAAAGGTTGACTTTTTTGGGATCAATTATTTTTATTCATTCACATTTCGACAGGCAAATATTTCTAAAAGAATGAACTCAAAATGTTTCCTCGGAAAATCTGCTGTTGAATGTTCCCTCCATGCTGCCCCAACTTCAATATGTCCAAAACAGAGCAATTCCTAAACCTCCCTTTAATAGAGTCTTTCAGGGAGGCACAGGAAGAGGAACAAATGGCTCCATTCAGTAGCGTCCAAAATGCTAATGCCTTCGGCTCTTAACACGTTTATAAGGGTTCCCATGTCACGACATGGCATGGTCCACCCTAATGGGGGCTGTGGCTGGATGGGGGGGGGGGACTGCATGAAAAAGCCAGACACATAACAGAACATGACAAATATGACAACAAGACTGCTGGTTTCCTGGGTAACGGGGCTTCTGAATCCCCTTTTTTCCTTCTGGAAGATGCACGAAAGCATGTTATGTCACACTGAACATTTCTTCTTTTCTTCACGATGGTCACTGCAACCTCTGTTTGGAGCCGAACATGGACCCTGACATTTCAAATATCTTCAGAAGTATCAGGCATTGTGTGGTTTTGTTACTGCAACAGCCCCACACATCAGTGTTGTCATAGATTGTGTGGACTTGGGGGCAAAAAAGAGGCAATAAAGTGGCCCGTCATTGGAACGGTGGGCCATTCCAGTGGGTAATATTGAATTCCAGTAACTATGTGCTCCCATATGTAAATGATGGCAACACAAGGCTCTGTATTGGAGAAACTTTCTGCAAGCAAATAGATGAAGGGCAGGCAGGGCTTAGTGATTGCTTGGGAAAGTAATTACTCCTTATCTGTATGGGTGCTGGGAGGGAGGTGGTCTGCAGGGCCGGGCCCCGGCCTCTGGGCCCCTTTGGATTGATATTGTGTCAGCTGCTCAAAGGATATTTCTTCAGTGACATTCTGGTCAACCTGTGGAACAAGTTCGAGGTTGTATCGACCAGTTTGAGTGATTGGACAACAGAGTACGTCAAACTTCTCCTCCCGACTCTTAATTCCTGTTTTCAATAGGTCACTTCATGATACGCAGCGTGCCGCTGTTTCAAACGGACAAGTGTAGACGGGACAAACGTTGGATCGACATTATTGAACTATTCAGAGGGTGAGATGGGATCTCTCAAGACCACACTCTCAACAGTCCTATTGATGGAAAATACTTGATAAACATTAGTGTAACTGGACGGGGAAATGCTCGGACAACAGAGTGACAAGCTGCCATCAATGCTACTTTTTAACCCGAGTGAATGACTTTTTCCATGTCTTTACACTGAGCATTATCACTGTTGGAACATATTTTGGGGGTTCCGGTGTAGTCGGCGGATGTCCGGGTCCAGGCTTCCTCCTCAGTGCGCCGCTCATTGTTTACAGTCCGATTAGCAACTTGAGATGTGAGAATGGACAAACAGATATATGAATGCAGATCAATAAAAAATAAAGCAAATACAAAAAGCTAAATCACTGTCAGACGATAGGCGATGGGTACTGAGATTGTATTTCAACCAATACGTTCTACCTCTTTTGCTCTACACACGGACTGTTTACTGGCATGCAACCAAAGCCTGCTCAAACATGATTGGTCGATACTACTCGGATTACAAACGGACAACAAAAAATGTAAACCAGAAAGGTTCCGATACCGAAATCTTGTTGCCTACAGATTCTGCAGTCATATGCAGATATCTGTTTGCAGAGCGTACTGGTGTACAGATTAAAATGTGCGTAAAACAGCGCTGGTATCGGAAAGGTACTCAGTATCGGCATCTACCATGAGTTGAGATATTGGAGTGGGGAAAATCCCTAGTATTGTATTCAATATTTGTAACATGTTTTTTAATGTTCAAAAGTCAGTCTTATACTATAATGTTATAAGTACTGTGAGTCATCAGTGCATGTTTCCCACCATGTCTAAAGGCTTCCTGTTCAAAGCAATCCCGTGCAACAGTTTGGTCAAATATTGAACAAATAGACTCCCATTGTGCCGTGACAAAAATCCCTCACTGTTGCTTGGCGGGCGCTGCATGCTTTCTGATGACCCACCTTTGTTGTCATTGTCCCACAGCTCCTCTCTGATATAATACAGAGAGTACACAGCATCTTCACCGTGACATCATTGACACTGCTTTTAATGGGTTGACATGTGCATCAAAAGACATAATTAGATTGAGTTTGCCTTTGGATGGCCCGTCGCGGAGCTCACAATGCCGTGTGTTCAATCGTCAGTTAACCTGATTATTCAGCCACCGCATGGAGCCACCGGGAGGTCAGCTGGTGGCCCCCCTGCTCGTCAATCGGTCAACCTGTTCCCTGGGATGCGGTCCAGACCACAAAGCAAATCTATATCACACCACTTATAGATGTAGCATGCACGACTGCAACACACCTTTCTTTTCCAAGGCTATAGATACAGATAGCAAGCCAACACTAATGATCTTCATCTCCATTTCCTCGCCTCACCCTGTCCTGTTGAAGGTTCGATTTTACCGTTAAGCAAATTAGATTTCATCCCACTCAGTGCAGATGCCAAACCGCAGCATGGCAGCCGCAGCACTTGAACAAATACACTCAGAACCTGAGGACGGCGGCCTCCTTTTGCCCTAACCACTCGACACCTCTTGAGACCTGAACTCGCTCTTTGCTCATTTGACATGTGGAGCGTTGTTACCTCTCGACCTCCCACGGCGTAACCCTGTATGCAGCGCGCAACATTGGAGGTTGTGAATGCATGTTTTGCTGGGCTCCAGCAGAGCTCTGCAGCTTGTTCGGTGTTTAAAAACCGGCATGAACAAAATGAACGTTAAATAATGAGAACTGGAAACACGAGAACCGCAGCCGAGGTCGCTCGTGACTCATAATCCGGACACAGAGGGTATTGATTGGTCTACAGATGGGTGCTGTAATCATGTCCTCCAGAGCTCAACGCACTGTGCTGCTACTTATTGATGTATGCTAAAGTCTTTGTTTTTTTACATTGAGGAAACCATTTTCTAAAATGCTCTGGGCTTTATCCAGTTTTATTAAAAAAACTATCTGGGAGTGTATATGTGTATTGAATATAAAAGGGGCGGTTACTTCTCCTCTATGTGGCTTTTAGCACAACAAACAGCAGACCTCCACCCACACAGGAAACACAAAGCTATATTCTGTCTTCAGGCAGAGCGTTTGATGTTAGCCCCGACAAAGGCAGCAACTCCAAAAGAGCCTTTCACTGGCTTTTCCAAATGCCCCCATGCGTCCTTTCAAGTGGTGAAAAGATACGTTTGTGGGTGTGCCCCTTGTTTCAGTCTGAAGCAGGCATTTGTTTCACTTGTTCGAGCATCCTTTCAAGTGGCGACGGCTCTCCGAAACGTCGAGAGCTTTAAGCTCGTGATCTGGCCTCACATCCGTCATAATACCTACATTATCCGTGTGGTTACACTTCCTACGTTGTCATTTGTTCCACAGTTCAGCGCAGAAACAGTGAAATGACGATGGAACATAGCTCTTTATTGTTTTTACGACTGGCCATTCAATAGTACACCCACAGAGAACTGTGTCTGTTTTGCCCCAAGTCACCAGGTGCTGCCTCTTGCTCATCCATAAATGTCTCAGGTACCCTGTAATTTATGAAGATGAAGTGAATAATTCATATTGACTTCAGGTTTTTTTTATATAAGCCACCACTACCCTGAGCCCCATGTAGCCCATGCTATGCCTTGGATTTTTTTTCCTGGAACATATGCGGCATAAAAATATAACTAGACACCGATAAGCACAATCCACCAAGCGTTGCCAGAAGGGATATTTGCATGGGAGCGCACTTCCCGATGTACTTTATAGAATTGTGCCTGTGGGCTAGCACACCTGACGTGTGCTAATTGGCTATCAAGAGAGGCTCTGAGAACAATAGAGCTACACGTTTCCCACAACTGCGTTCACGCTTCCCATCGCCCAAAATGAAAGACAACGAAGGAGCGTGTGGTACTGTTGCACGGCAGGTTCTCCTAACTGGACGCCTTTTAAAGCAAATATTGGAGAATCAAGGATTCCCCATTGTTGCTGAGGCAAAGTAACATCTAGACGATATTGCCAGCCCACACACACCCACACACACCCTCACACACACACTGATGTAGACCTGCCAGTGTTCTTTATGTGCTCAGTGAATGGCCATGAGGATGAAAAGTTGTGCAGCCAGCCTATTGATGGGCATGTCTGTGCAAAAGCACACACACACACACAGAGGAAGCCTCGCCCTCAACACCCCCAACCCTTCCCACACACACACACTTTAATTCGTCTCAAATATTGGTCTGCCTCCTCATCTCTCGCTGTGCGTCCATGCGCGACCGATCCCACCGTCATTTTCCACCGCAGGATTAACTGTGTAGCGCGACGGGCTGCTCTGCCTCAGTGCACCTAAAGGGGCTGACCCCGAGGTGTCTCCGTGTGTGTGTGTGTCTGTGTGTGTGTGCGTGAAGAGGTGGCCAGCAGGACGCTCCTTAAAAGGCTATTAGATCCTTACTGCTTATCACGAGAGTGGGCGTGCAACTAAATCATCTCCCCTTGTCAGGACTATAGGCGGAAAAAAGCTTGTTTCCCGGGAATAATTAATCCTACTTGTTGGCATGATAATAATATTGAGGAGAACACGTTGCTAGGCGCCTGGAGTGTTTCCTCACGAGCCGTCGTCTCTGACAGGTGGGCTGCCACTGATGGAGATCATCCTCTAGTTTAGCTTCCTGCCTGCAGGACCTTCCGATTGCATTACAACAGAGTCGTTGGATTCAGACTGTAGTGCCTGCAGTGTGTGCGTGTTTGCGCACAAGGCCTGCGTGTCCAGGGCACGTCTGGAAGCAGAGCGGAGCCCGGTTACCATGCCTACACTGTTTTTTTTTTTGGACCAAGAGACAGTGCGTTTATCTTAACGAGTTCATTTTCAAGCTCATGTTTGCCTCCATGCTCCCTGTCAGCTGTGTACACACTCTAAACAGCCATGGAGCAGAGGCCTTCGCCATTGCTAAAAGTCACTTGGGTGAAATAGCTTATTGATTATTGTGTGTGTGTGTGGGGGGGGGGGTGGGGGGGGCATGATTAAATTGAGGTCTAAGTGGACACTTCATCTGCACTCTCCACAGGAGAGAATAGGAAAGTATAGGAGCCGGCCTGCTTTTGTCCGGGTTCTGGTCCACTTCTATTTCCTCTTTGATGTGGATAAATTAATTGCCTTCTATTCTTTTTTTTGTGTTAGAAATAGATTGTCGCATTGTATTTCCAATTTTAATTAAAAACAAAATGGGGCTTCACAAGTTTTGTTAACCATATAGTCTTGAAACTACTGTCACGGAGAATACTGGTTTATTCGTCCTGAAGATGAAAATCACTCACCTGCTCTTTTTACATCTTGAACTTGAATTGTGTGTTGGATTATGTTGGAGACATTCGCTTGGCTTTCTGCACAGGTGCCGTGCAGCCAGAGACGGAACAGACGTTGTTGTGCACATTGTGTTCAGTAGGTGTGCTAATCAGGAGTCGGGATCCTCTGATCGCTGCCATGATCACTGAGCGCACCATCTGTGGTGCTCCGATGACCGGCAGTCTGGCTGAGAGAGCCGGAGAACAGTCTGCCGCAGTCTCTCCCCATCTTCACAGGGCTGCAGAAAATAAAAACCTGGAACCACTCAACACTTGCCTCTCCGACACGTCTTAAGCCACGCCGCCATTACAACAGTAAACATTTCAGATAACCCACATGAAGCATGCGGCCCCCTCACGGATGTTTTTTCTTCTTCTCTTTTTTGATTTATCTGTGTTAAGACACATGTTTGATCAGCTTCTCTGAAGTGCGCCGCGCTGAATAAATCAACTGTCAATGCGGATCTGGAAATAATTGAGAAGGCTGTTAAAGGGCCACGGACAACGGCGAATTGTGCACGCATGTGGGCAATTTCGTCCCCGGAATTCCGCCTGTTTTTCATTTTGACGTCACAGGGCCTAATCGGTACCCGGTCGCATATCTGGTTCTCGCTGAGTTCAAATTGTTCGAGGCAGAACTCCCCCCCCCCCCCCAAACCGCGACCTGAAACAAACATGCTCGACTCCACGATGCATCAACACCAGGACAACTTTTCATCAGATGCCTCAGCGATCGGTGTGAAGGATAAGGGGCACCTGTTACCATGGCAACTTATAAAAACCATACACAGACATGCATTGGGT
The DNA here is from genome assembly GCA_028022725.1 of Lycodopsis pacificus. NCBI lineage: Eukaryota > Metazoa > Chordata > Actinopteri > Perciformes > Zoarcidae > Lycodopsis > Lycodopsis pacificus. Next base: position 26,411,731 of record CM051691.1, read on the forward strand.
TTTCTCATATTGATTCGGAGCTCAGAGAATAAAGCACATGGTATCAGCCAAAGGCAGGCTGGCCTGCTTCTGTCTGCCAGGCTCGAGGCTTATTGACCGTTTTTTGACAGACTGAGCAGCAGAAAAACGGGCCGCGTGCCCAAAGTTCAATTAAAAGCGCCACACTGTGTGTAAGCATATTCGCCAAATGGTGGGAAACGTGTAAGTCTGTCTCCGTGCTACCTCAGCGATTTGGTTGTCCTTCAGGGAAGTCGATGGCTTCAGAGTAACTCATTTAAACAAATCCCCTCTGACGCTGTAACGTTTGTCTTCACCGGACGGGTTGAAGGAGATTCGTGTGCATCAAGTGAGCTACATTTTCAGGTTTGTGCAGGGCCATGAACTGTGCAACTGCATGCTTCATTCTGTGCTCTCAAAGCAGAACGTGTGTGTGTGTGTGTGTGTGTGTGTGTTTGGGGGGGGAGTAACATGGCTTTTGAACGCTCTGCACTTTCCTCTCATTCAGCCCGGTCTCGCCCGAGGAGGGGGTGGGTGTGGGGAGGGTGGGGAGGGGGGGCAGCAGGTCAAGAGAGCATTATTTTGATTCCAGTGACAGAATACGGCTGCATCTTGTCGTGGTCTGATAACCTTTAGTGATTGCTGCTTGAGGGAGATAATATGTGTGTCATGAATTAAAGGTGTTGTAAAATAAATAAAATGTCTCAAAATGTATGAGAGCGCAGTGAGTGGGCCTATCTCATTTTTAAATTGAATTTGTCCACAAATCAAGTGCCGGTGACGGACGGGCAGAAAAATAAGCGGTATTTACGAGAGTGTATTGAGTTGCGCGACCTTTCTCCCTGACGTCCTTTTATGGCATTTTAACAATCGGTTCAGAGTGTGAATAAATGTTTGCCTTCATGCCCCCCGTAAGTCATGTCCCAAAATGCGTGAATCAACTGGGCTTGAAGTTGCGAATGAGCCAGGGGATCGCAGAGAAAGAGGAAGAGGCTTTCCCCCGGGGCAGTGCCCAGGACAATGTCAGGTCTGTCTGGCCCGAGTGCATGAACACTAAGCTTTTCGGAACTGGCAGCCCGCCCCCGGTACCTACCCATCTCCCCCGGCGTCCAGAGCTGTCCGGCCCCGGAGCACTAAGCGTTTGTGCAAAGTTCATAAGGCTTCCCTCTTGTTTGTGTGGCCATAATGGCAGCTCCATCCTGTTGTAGCTCAAAGAGTGCTCATGGGCTCCGAGGGCCTAGCGCTGGCACGGCAGAGCCGTGTGAGTGTTCTCAGTTACTGACTTTGGCTCTCATTATGAAAAGACCAGTGTCTCCCCCCCCACCACCACCACCACGACAGCTCCGAATCTCAGCCAGCAGAAAAGGCATGCAATCTACTATTAAATGTAATTAGCTGGTTGAAATACATTTAAATTGAAATTGCCCATAACAAGCTGCTAAACGACTTCATATGTGCCCAGTGTTATAAAAAAGGTACTCAAATCTCACCTCCACCGTTCCCCAGCAGTCAGCATTTGTGAGTGATAATAACCTTGTTATTTGCGGCTGCAGGTTTGGTGGAAGCGGCCTCGCCCATGGCTGGTGTTCCTACCGCGGTATACGACCCGCATCAGCATAATTCAAGCATGACCCTCCTCCCCCCCCCTTTCATTTTCTGCCCTTCTCCCTGTTAAAACCCCAAGTCTCAGACTAGGGTCCGCACCATACATCATCCAGACTGGGGGCGCTTCCTCCCCCCCCCCCCCTCATGTGTCGTGGGAGAGAGACTGCGTTTTTCTTTTTTATACGTGTGTTGTGCGTGTTGTTGGGTTCTTATCGACAGTCTCAGCACTCCCTGTGCACTGAGCTTTCCCCTGACATGTCAACCAGCCTCCACTCTGCTCCCTCTGTGTAGTCTGGCAGCCGGGTCTCTGTTCACCAGCGTGGAACAATCAAGAGTCCCCTCCAATCCAGCTCGCATGCTACAAATCATAGATTTTTTTCGATCCAAAAATCCCCCAACAAAAGTGGACCAACGCTGAGCGACAATCTCTCAGCAGCATTAGCAATTAAGGAGATTGTCGCCGGCTGACAGAAGAAGATTGCAGGCAAACAGAATTTCACACAGCAGGCGATCCCCCCCCCCCCACACACTGTATACTCTGCATGTTCATTCTACAGTGGATCGCTGTAAATGAAAGAGTTTTCAGCACGACTTTCAGGTGCGGCGAACGTCTTTCATGAATGACACTGAAGGGAAGTGGGGAGCGAGATGGAGCTTGCATTCCTCCACTCCCCTTTGTACGCCCACTGTGAATAGCCTTTGGATGGGGCTTTGTGGGAATGATTGTCAGTAGCTTAATGAGCCTCTAAGCCAAGCTAGGAGCTTTGGCAACACATGTAGCTACAGTGCCTTAGTTCCAGCGGGTATGGCCCGACGCAGAACGGGCCCGGCACTCTCCGTGTTTCTGCAAATCTGATCTTGACCCAGCTCACGGTTATTTCCCCCCTTTTTTCTTGCGGATGGTATTACCTGGAAGAGAACGGTTGCTCCTCTCATGGGGACCAGAGCTGAGAATGAGGTGGAGTAAGTATCTCGTAGTATCGAGGGACGTCTGTAAAAGCTGCTTCAGCAGAATCGGGCTGAGCTTGTTTTGGTCTTTCTGTGTGAAGCAGGAGACACTCCGGGAGACAGCCAGTAGATATATACTTATATTTATTTTCTACAAAAGCTGATTCACATTGCTTGTTTTCTTGCTTTTTGTGAATGCAAAATACTTAAATGTGAAAAATGAGCTAATAATTCTTTCTTTTCTATCAGCACACACCCACCCGGGACGCTTCTTGGAGCCAAGTGAGCTCTATGACTAAACAAAGCCTTCAAAACTCCAAATAACTGTCGCAGGAAAAAAATCAACAGTTTATGTAAATGTTTACTTCATGAGACGTTCTTGTCTTATTTACCAAGACGTCTGACAAATATCTGAGGAGGCTGATACTTGAATTGTGGAACATTCACAAGTGCTTCACGGGAGACGTGAGACACGTTAAACGTACCATCTGCAGCCGTGAATCTGGAATCGTGCTGTTTATTGTAAGTATGCAAAGCTCGTTAAGATAATGCTTCCTTTAGTTGAGTTAAGTTGTGGTGATTAATCACATTATTCTGTACATTGACTCAACAAACAAACAACTGAGATTAGACGTACAAAATAAACACATAATTACGCCAGCTGGCTGCACCAGTTCATTGATGTAGATTAAAGGTCTCTTGCTTGTTTCACAGGAAGAATTTCATCACGTTCTAAACTTGCTTGGAAACATTGTGTGCATTCGGAACAAACAGTCAGTGACATACACCCGTAGTTTACGAACTAAATCCTGCAAAATGAAGGTCAGACTGTTATGTTTTGTTTGTAGACGTGTTGGTTGAACGTTAGGTCATTGTGGAGGATGTCATTTGCGCTGCCGTTGAACTGTTAGTATAAAGGTGTTGGACATGAATAATAACCACAGTACAATCCCACAAACTGCAGCCTCCAAAATGAACATTATATATTAATAACGGCTTTATTGCAGGACTGTTTGCTCAGATGGTATTAGCGTTGGCTCGGCGTACCTAACGAGGTCGTTAGGATTCCTTGACTATAGCGTGATGGGTCTATTGTTGTCTCTGTAGGGCGTCCAATGACAATAGTGAGACTCCGCCTTGTCCGGTTTTAAAGTCGTGAATCACGAGTGTCTGTCTTGGATTTGTCTCAACACAACCTCGGCCCGACTCTACGCAGTGATGGAGAGGCACAGGAAGTGGGCCACACATCCGACAGCTGTGTCAAACAGCTTACCCAGAGTAACGCTGTCCAGATGCTCGGCTCCAGCACGGAACAGGAATTACAGTGAGCAGAGAAACTCCAATCCCGCAAACTGAAATTATGATTTCGACTGCATGTATATCAGACACCTGAAGGGATTTAATTTTTTTTAAATGGATGATGGGATTTCTGTAAAAATGTGGTTTTGCTGCTGCTCAGTGCGTGCTGGCAACATCAGGATTTCTTGGTTGTTTGGCCGGAAATAAATTCCTCCGAGGGCCTGATAGAGGTGAGGATTTGGGATATTTATATATATATATAAGAGCCATCGATCATGTCTTGCTGTGGCACAGTTTCGTCTGGGGAAATTGCCAGCGTCAGTCAGACGAGGTGGATGCATGCGGAGCGGAGCACGCTGTGTTAGCTCTCACAAAATATTATTCCAGTCCCTGCAGTCCGGCTTGTGAATTCATCTCTCTGCCGGCTACTCGGCGAGGATCACACACTAATGTGATTACGGTCCTGGGCGAGGGCCCACTCCTGCGGGACTTCAAAGAGAGCAGATCAGAGGGAAAACGAGAAAAAAGCCGTAAGCTGTGATGCGCACAGGTGCAGTGCACTTTCTGAAACTCTCTTTTTGCTTTAAATGTATTAACGGGTTCAAAGTGAGGACTCTGACAGCACCTGGTATGCTGTTCTACATACAGTACAGCAGCTCACACATTCTGCATGATTTATTGTCATGTTACTAGTTTAAGTGTTTTCAATCAGCAGACATAAGACTCGAACTGAAAAGGCATATTATAATAATAAAGCTCAATTTACCGTCATTTTTATTGGTTTACCTTTTTCCTCCCTTTAATGCATTAATTAAGGAGACATTATGTGGGAATTGTGTGTGTTGACATTGCACAACACCTCTTCATCTATTAACTAAGGCCACCACATCTTCATTATGGATGTGCATACATTTACATTGACATACTGACATGAAACGAAATACAAAAATATTTGGTGTGGTTTGCAGTTTTAAGAGTATTCTCTTCAGGACCGAGCCCTGAGGACACTAAAGAAAGAAGGTTAATTATGGTTTATAATTTACAATTATTTATTATTAGCAGAACGAGGCTGCTGCCCGCTAGCCAAGCCGGCTAACTTCCAGTTAGCCCTGCGCTACCTTAAATGGTGATTAAATAATTCAATCGTGAGGCTTTTCTAGACTTTTCAAATGTTATCGGACCGAATTGATCAGATGCTGACGCTGTAACGAGTCATTCTGCGGGGGTTGTGACGCATTATATCATTTACAGCCACAACAGTAGCGATGGCGGAGGCTACAACGTATTGGCTGTTACGCTAATGTAAGTAGAGAAAAACAGATTAAAAAAATAACATAAGCGATAATAAAAGTCATGAATGCATCATCCTTATCATGGAAGATTGTATCGTGAATTTTTTTCAAGCCCATTTTAACGCCCGGCCGTAATGTAGAGATATCACCGTACTGTACTGTTCAGTCGAGTTTTCACTGCTGCATGGCCTGATTACTCTGTGCACAACTTTATAGTTTACACAGACAAACACAGCTTTCACACAGACAAAGGAGCAGCTAATTAGGCGCCAGAGAGCCTCATTGCTCTTTGTTCATGAAAAAACATGAAAAGCTTTTAGAGAATTGCCCATTACTGACAAGACGGAAACCTCTAGTGGTTGGAAAACCTCTTCAGTCGTCTGTGCATTTGCTTTCAAGTGAACTGCATCACACGTTCACTTGTTCATGATCGTCCTGCTGTGATACTGTATGCGGCAACGCACGGCTGTGCGGGGTCGCTGCAGGTTAGCGGGGTCGCTGCAGTGGCGTATCCCCTGGGGAGGAGAGTTCACCTCAGGTCGTTCTTATTATTTCACATAGAACACAGGGGGGGTCACGAACCCCACGGCTCATCAGTGCAGCTGCTCTATATCGTTCTCATTCCTCCACACCTGGGAGCTTTCCCCTAACCCTCCGCCCTCCTCCACCCTCCTCCTGCCACCCCTCCGCCTGGCTCCAGTCCCCCTCATCCCGCCAAAGCCACAGACCCCTGAAATATTAATGCTGGGATAATTGAACTGCCACGCTTTCCGAAGTGCAGCAAGAGAACGAGACAAATCTCAATTAGGCGAGCATATTATCTAATATCGCTCCCACTTCCTAATCTCATTCAGCGACTTGTTTCTGTTGCTTTTTTCTTCTCCCGCTACTGATATTTCAATAATGGATGAATTGCATGGCCAAGCAAGTAGAACATGGATTGTTTGAATTGTTGCCAAAGGTCAGAATATAATCTATTTCAAATACTGAAGTGGGGGAAACTAAATCGAGTCTGAACACAGACGGAAAATTAATTTATAAAAAAGAATCTTACACGAGAGCCACGCAGGGCGTCAGACTTGCAAGCTAAATGAGCTATTGATTGGAGAAAAAAAGAGCAAAACGAGGAGCAAAGAAACTGTGCTCATTACGCACATCAGAGGCAACGCGAGTCAATCGGCGCTTAGTGTTAATCAGCTCGGCCTTTTGTCTTAATTGTTCTGGAGTGATCAAATGGGAGTCAGTGCGGAGGCATTATCGGGACGGCGAGAGGGGGGAGTGTGGGGCTGCCGTCTTCCCCCGTCTCAGGTCTTTAACGTAGAGAATATTTTTAATCCAGGCTGACAAGACGAGGATCTGCTTAATCCTATTACAGGCTCGCGCATTAAACTACAGTAGGCCCACACGTCTCTGCCTGTTGTCTTTGTGTGAGAGAGAAGCAGATGGTGCCAGCTCGAGAGCCTACTGTAGTGAACTGCGCTTGGACCCCCACCCCGTTACTAGACAACACATCCACAAGTGTGTGGAATGCTGGAGGAAACAGCTTGTTGTTGTGCTATTTATTTCCTTCGGAATCGCACCCATGTGATCCTTGCAGGCGTGGGTTCCATTTTATACGTTTGTGAGCGTGTTTAGGGGTCAAAGTTAAGGTGTAACACGGTGCCAGATGGCCGAACCATACGAGTCACGAAACAGAGAAGAGCTTGCCAATTGTACCGCAGAAGTGTGCCAAAGTCAGTGGAAGCGGCACAGCGATAAGAGGACACAGTTTCCAATAGTTTGGGGAACGCTGAAAGACTCTAACAAGAGAATTGAGGTGAAGTAGGGCAGGGTGATGTAAACAGTAGTAGTCAGAGTGTTTTCTTGATAAGAAAATAAGAAATGTTACATTGTTAACAGTGTACTTATATCCTATCATTCAAAGCTATGTCTAACCAATTGCATGCCATTTTCTCAATGAACTGAAAGACCACTTCCCTAAATAACGGTTGGTTTAGTCAGCGAAACACACCGCATGATGTCGTTTCGGTTTCGAAAGTTGGCGAGATGAGTGCTTCCTCCGAGGAAACTCTTTCTAGTCACAGACACAAACTGCTCCTCTGTGTAAAGAACTGTGGAAGACAGGACGACACCAGTGGTGTGACGATACTACGACAAATTAAAAGCCAGTTTTGCACACTCCGAGACAGTTCCTATCAGCTGCAATAGGCCGACATGAAACAGAATCAGACAGGCGATGTATACTGTTCACTAAGACAGGAAATACCACAAACGACATGCATCACCATCCGATAGAGCAAGAGCAAGAGCAAGCCAGCAATTAGACCCGTCCTGGAGAACGACGACCAGCTGGAACGTTACAGCGTGCCGTCACTTCATTAACAGATTTTTAACAGAAGTTGATGCTATTTTAATGGCAAATGGAACATCAGATGTTGTTGGACATGAGGGATTTTAACCGATACATGACTGACCCGTGGTAGCTTCCAGGATATAAACACATCACACTGTGGGATTTAAGGATTTAGATATACAAGATGAAGATTGTTCAGATTGTTATCAGAAGTGTCTGACAACACTATGAAAAGGACCCTTCAGAGAAATTAAACATTTTTCTTTACATTCTGCTTGATCTGGTTCGTGTGTGAAAGTGTCTAATCAAGTTTCCCTAAAGTGGAAGTCTCTTTCTGAACCCTGACTTGTTGCCGGAAGGTGGAAATCTGAGCGAGAGTTGCAAAGAGGAGTGTCGATGTTGTCAGAGTACAGAAAGAGTAGCTTAGAGAAGAGTTTCAAAGTCATTGCTGAATATTTAACTGACTTCGACAAATTGGGTGCGATGTGAGATTTCAGAACGAGACTTCTCCTTGAACGAGACTTCGTTACACACACTTTTTCTCTCTCTGGTTGCATTAATGCATTAATGTAACAATCTGAGCCCGTCAGTGGCAAAAACAAGCACTTTTAGTGCTTTGCCCCATAGGATTACATTGCAGCCCGTTTTGCGGCTGCAGCATTCTCCTTCAATACTGGCATTTGAAGGATTGTTATCCCCATTAGTCACTTTGACACAAAAACATGGGGAAATCGGGTCCAAGTTGCACTTTAATGATGATGGGAAAAATGAGGTTACAATGCCTTTGTACCAAACTGGTCTACATTCGAAAGTGTTTTGGTGTTGTTGTTGACAAGGAAGAGTTGCTCTACATCTGTCATCCAGAGAAAGCTTTAAAGTGCGGAGGCACATTTCACTTGGCCCACATGACTTCGGTTCCCTCTCCGTGCCCCCTCCCCTCCAGAGCTTCTGTCCCCTCTGAGCCTTGGCTAAGTAAGGTTAGGGGTTCATATTGGCCTTCCCACAGTGAGCCGCTTTTAACCTCCTGCCAGCTTCATCAATCTCAGGCTGCTGTGGTCGGTGCTGAAAGGGGCGGGGATTAGGAACAGCCTGCAGTCTGTAAATCAGGCGAGCTTGAAGGGGTGGGGGGGGGCCCTCTCGCGTGCAACACATGGGACAACCGACCATACCCCACGAATGTAGACATCATCACTTGCAGCAGTTAAACCCCGAGAGCGGACCTCCCTCAACCAGATGGTCGGGCTGGTTCTCAATAAATGTTTAACGACGGGAGAACAAATTAAATCAGGAGGCAAATGCCCGAGCACAGTTTGAACAATGTAATCCATCTAAGGTGCCGTTCGGTTCCTAAAGGATTTTGGCCGGCACAATAGGACAATGAGAAGACAACGTCTTGTGGGGATTGTAACCCCCCCCCACTCCCTCTCCACAAGCCAATTAGCACAAAGCCCTTACCTTTTGATTTGAATCCGTTGTTTAGTAACATAAATCACCATGTCTGGGAAAGAACGAAACAAAAGGAAAGCCTAAGGCATCTTCTATCTTTTCATAATGACTTATAACTCTGAGACACCAATCTTCAGTTGTAAACAAAGTCAATAGGCCTGAATTGTGATTGAGCGGAGTGCGTTTCTATAATGTACAGCACACTCAAGAGTCTCTGGCCTTGTCGGTGGGTGGGGCAGGGGTCACAATGGTTCAGAGGGCCGGCATTGAGTCACAGATAGAGTTAATACCATTAACATGAGGCATGGATGGAAAGTTCAGAGTGCACGTTCATCTGGAAACAGATCTGCACGGAATGAATGGAATCGACTCTCTTGTCCGATGGTCAATTATTTAATTACATCCCTTGAACCGGAGTTTGGCTCCAGTGTTTCCTATTGAATTTGTTAAAGGAGAGACGACATGAACCCCTTTGAGATCACATCCCCGGTTCACCGATTGAACAATTTACGCACAAAGGATTTACAACTTATTCGGAAGTGTTGTGAAAGTTGTGTAGATGGATAAAAACAATGTATTTATATTCATCTTCTGCTAACATGAGATATTTGCACAGCTAACGGACACATTTAGCGTTGCGGAAATTAGTTAGCTTGGGTATCAGTTGCAACATCTCGCGAGAGTGTGTCGCTGAGACGGAGAAAGGTGTCGAACAAAGGGAATTTTCTCTTGATTTGCGTGTCCGAAAAAATGCCATTTTTGTGTCGGGATGTCAGGAAGATATGTGGCTTTTGAAAAATGGGTCCAATATTTACTTTGGTGAATCGGTCATAATCTGTAACCGCAAAGCGCTAAATTATTCCGTGTCAACGGGGTATAGGTGACAGTAAGGCAGCTAAAGACGCTCTAACCTGCGTTTCAAGGGGACTTTAAGGCAGCAAGTGAAGAAGCCACAGTTGGATTCAAGCCTTATTGTGAACAGCGTGCTCTTCTCTAGACATTGCAGAGCTGGTTGAGCGCACATTAGCTATTGTACATGTCTTGGTTACTGCTGCTTAAATGCACACACGCCTCGAAGCCCTATCAACACTCATACAGTAATTGCAGCTGCTGGACTTGTTAAACCACTTGTTTTACATGAACACTTCCTACAGACCAGCAGTTTTATGATTTCTCTAAAGATCTAATGTTTTTGCCTTTACTTCTTTGTGTTATTATGGTGTTTGTTAGCTGTTCAGCTAATTACTCCAGCGTGACCCATCGAGCCGGATCCCCCAGCCAACACGAGTCAGACTAATGAACTGACACCCCAGAGCGTAAGAGCCCTGCTGCACACACTGAAGCTCCCATACATCGCTCTGCACTCCGGACCGATCATGTGCTAATCGTGAGCTGGAGAATGGTCCAGTGCTCTGTTCCTCCGCAGCCTGTCAGTGTGTGAGTGCAGACTGCTTACTCTCACTGACTGTTAAATACGTCAGCCATTTATGCCTCGCACCCCTCAGGCAGCAACATTTGCTGCAATAATGGGCAAATGTGTAGCCGCATTGTTAATCTCTTTGAGTCATTGTTATCGGAAACATGCAGGCACGCAGGAAAACAGCGGCTGAGTAGCATCCTAACTTTTGATGGTGATTGTGATTTGAATCTTGGCTTGGTTCCCCCCCCTCCCCACACTAATGCTGAACATCTGCCATGCATTAATAAACCCTTCGTTTGTTTATATATTTCCATTGTCGCACGAGAAATAAATACACCCTCTGCTCCACACTTCCACCGACATCAAACTACGAAACAAGTCTCAAGGGGAAGGTGGGAGGCCTTTATGTGAATATTTCTTTGTCGCAGCAAAATTTGAACCCCCGCAGAACAAGAGTCCCTGTTGATGCAAATGAAAATGTGCGGTGCGCCTGGTTATGCCAGGCTGAGCAGTCGGGCTCCCCAGTCACGGGGGATTTGTTGTGTTTGGGGTTTGCCTTCTTTTCCGTCTGCCAGCGCGTGGGTGGATTCATGGGGCCTCCTCCGTCTGTGCTTCCCTCACAGGTACATCATCTTCGGCGCGCCAGGGAAATGCACTGAGGGCCGAGTAGGAGAGAGAGCACTCGTTTCTTGAGGACGTCCGAGATTCAAGGAGAAACCATGCAGAGGAACCCCGGATCGGTGGCCGTGCTGGGCTTGATCGCCTGCGTTTGTGCCTTTCATACGACTGCAGCCGTCGACATCCCACTGGAGGGTGAGTGCCATCGTGGGTTATGAAGGAGGGTTTGTTTCAATGTCTGCTAACAGGGCAGTTCACTCAAATTACAAAAAAAGTGTTCTGCAGTTTTTACAGCGACAGCTTTCTGTCGAAGAAATAGGGGACAAGCTGCAAAGACAGCTTTGCTGTGTAGCTTTTGTTGACACCACAAAGAAAATTTCCATTCAGATACAGTACAGAAGTCTATGGGAAAATGCCCCGACTTCTCTCTTGATTTATTACCTCAGTAAACATTGGAAACATGAGTTTAAGGTCTCAATCTCTAGTTTTAAGTCTTCTTCAATACAGCATGATGATCATGTAGTAGATGATGGTCTCATTTAGAGTCAAATAGATGATAAAGCAGAGTATGCTTTAGGGCGGGGCTGCCTTGTGATTGACAGGTCGCTACCATGGCGTTTGTCTGGTCCCTTTCAAAGTGTGCGTCCAAAATGCCGAACTTAGGCTTCCAACCAAGTCTACCAACCAGTGGGTGACATCTACACTACAACCACTTCTTATATACAGTCAAAGGTTTCAACCCTCATGCAATGCATGCTGGGAAGTCTGCTAATATGCTGATGACATTTGTTTAGAAACTTAATTTGATGCGTTTAATGAACACTCAGCAGCACATTCATTCAAATCATAATCTCAAGTCTTGATGAACACATCTTAGTTCTGAAATGACTTAAAAAGTCCATTGATATTAGGTTAATAATAAAAGATGAGTTGTTTTCCATTCAGTTGCTGTTTGAAGTGTTACAGTGAAACATTTCAGCATGAATCGACTGAATTGTGACACTTACTTTTCAAACACACGTTAAAAGCTACTTCAAGACGCCGCGGCGGAGTATGTAAAGGACAGGAGTCTCACAAAGGGAGTCTTAGAAGTCCTCATGTTCATCTAAAGAGGACTCCTGAAGTGCTTTTAACGGGAAAAGAGGTGTCGAATAATTTAGAGGCAGATGAATCGCACTACAGAGGACGGTTACAATCATTAAGCGTTCTGTGAATGGAATATATTTACAGCTACTCTCTGCTTTGAGTCACTTTTTTGTGTGTGTATGTCTTTTGTGTTGGAGCCACAGTTTCCTTGGAAACGCATATCAAACCTCTCCCTCTGAATTATTCAGAAATATCTCCTAAGGGGCTGATAAAGAACAATTCAAACAGGTTTTCACAAAAGGTAAAAGTATTTTGTTGATGTCAGAGTAGCGTTTTAATTCAGCGCTCTGTTTTCTTGCACTGCTCGTGTCGTGTGTGTGTTTAAAAGGGTTTATGTAGAGAATGCCTGTGACATGAAGAGATTATTTGCAAACCGCTGACTGTTTTTGTTTTGTTTACCCCCCCCCCCCGGTCCTCCTGCTGCCGCCATGGATTTTGTAGTTTTAGCTCATATAAACAGTAAGTTCGCTCTGCCGCACCGTAGCTGGTATTAGTGACATCCTCTGCTCTCGTCTGTTAATCTCCTCGGCTCGCCGTCGAGCACAGCGGCGGTTCTGTTCACAGCCATATGTGTTGGATCTAATCCTCCTGTGTCATCAGTCATGACTCCATACTAGTTGGCATTATAGCTTGTGTGACTCATGGCATGTCCTCGTCTTACCTTCACACGTGGTCACACGGTATATTCATGCTCATCGTGTTGTGTTTGTTCCACGCTTCACTCATGTCACAACTCAAGAACAAATGAGTTCTATGCCAAAGTAGAACAAATCTAACAAAATGGCCGATTTGTTTAAAAGGCAAACAGTCAACTCTGTATGTAGAGACAGAGATATAATCATTAACATCATCACAGTGGTTCCCAAACTCATGGTTTTTCCTGAATGGAGGAATTCTTTTGGCACTCCTTCCAAAAGGGGTTTTAGCCAGCGCCAAAGGAAAATCACCATATCAAACAACTGTTGAACCAGCAGCACAACATCAATTTAAATACGACATCTTTTGACTTCTTGCAGTCTACTCCCCTCTCATCCACAAGCGGCTTTGGCTGGATCAGCCAGCTAAGCTGCATTGTTTCGACTGGGCCTGAAGCTGTGGCGCTATAGTGCTAACGGGATCACAGCGCTACCGACCAGAGTCGGGCTGGTTAGCAGCGCTAGCCGGCTCCCCGACTGGCATCTCCACGGAGCTGGTGGAACAGAAGTTAGCGGCATGCACCTTTAACGTTGGTTTGTAGTCCGTAGGTTTGGGTTTCATTTACTCAGGCATGGTCAGAGATAACAGCAAAATGCATAGACTTCTGTCAAATAAGGTACCACGGACCCATTGCCTTTATTGTACGGGGGTCGATCATGCTTACCGTGCTGCGTAGTCACCCCCCAAAAGGCCCATTCTGAGCCAGGGAAAGGCCCTGAACCTGGGGGTCAAGACCACCCAAGGGGCCCCAAGAAGAAGCCAAGTGGTCACCAGATGATTAAAGGGCTTAAAAAGAAAGATCTGACAACATTCGGTACTTTTCTTTCATTATTGTTTATTTCTTAGAAAATTCTGGACACTTTTACAATATCAAGCTTCTCAAAAGTAAAAGTTACTTTCAGATTGATTTCACAAATGTGTCCCCATTAAGGCTAAATAACCTGCGGTGAGGGGGGGGGGGGGGGGGGGTCACAAGCCAAAGCGGTTGGGAACCACTGCCCGTAGTGTCACACTGAACATGATACTTCTGAAAAGAGCTCTGCATTCCAGGCCCGTGTTGTGTCTCTCACACTCCCGTGCTCGTTTGTGTTTGTCGCCCAGTTGAGCAGCTGCCGACCATCACAGAGCAGTCGCCCAGCTCTCTCATCGCCTTCCCGTTCGACGAGAGCTTCCCCATGACGTGTGAAGCCAAAGGGAACCCCGAGCCAGAGTGAGTACCGAAGCCTCGCGTCTCTCCGGATGGGAGGAGGGAGAGCACGGAGAGCCAGACACACGCCCGTCACAAACAAACAAACAAACAACAACAACAGTTTGCCACTAACATGTTGCATTTGGCTTACATCGTTTGGAAAATGAGCCCGGCTTAGCTGAAGGACTTGACCTTTCAATACCGGCTTTCTTCATGCAGATTCAGATGGACGAAGAATGGCCAGGAATTCGACCCCTCTCTGGACCCCCGGCTGATGAAAGAGGAGAATTCTGGGACCTTTGTGATACCCAATAATGGGAACCTTACAGAGTACCAGGGAACCTATCGCTGTTACGCCTCAAACAAACTGGGGACCGCCATATCGAAGGAGATTGAGTTCATTGTGCCCCGTGAGTAACATACATCTGTGTGTGTGTGTGTGTGTGTGTGTGTGTGTGTGTGTGCGGTGCTCTGTTACAGTGCTTTCAGATTGATTCAGGGCCAGCAGTCGTGTGTAATGACTGCACCTCTCCATTGTGAGCCTCTCAATGTATTGGACGGGGCAGAAAGTCATTGAGGCTCCCCGAGCTCTCCACCCACCTCATCTATAGCCCTGCATTGGATTTAAAAAAAAAAAGAAGAAAAGCAGGAAGTGTGATTCAGCCTCTCCATCATTTACTTTTGCTACACCTTTTTTTTTTCCAGTACATACACTGTGCTCCGTGGGGGACCGCGTTTGTCTGCGCTTCAGTCGCTCAGCAGCAGTGACAAGACACACACAATAGTAGTAGTGATGTCTGTTTTGTTTCTGCAGGCCAACAAGTGAAAAAAAGAAATCCCAGAGTGAACGACTGAACGATGCAAAGCCTCCCACTAAATCCCAGAATGATATCACTGCCATCTCCTGGAGTAGAGGAGAACTGCATCCTACATTTGATTCATTCACGTCTGCTCTTTTTTTGTCTTCTTCTAGATGTTCCGAAGTTTCCTAAAGAAACACTTGACCCTGTGGTGGTGGAGGAAGGCCAGGCTTTTGTTTTACAGTGTGATCCACCTCAAGGAATACCTCCGCTCCAGATCTACTGGATGACTATCAGTAAGTCATGTGTATGAGTCAAATCAACAGGGCAATTTAGTTCATAATACAAATGTATTTTTGTAATAGCACGCCCTTTCATTCCCACCCAGGACATGCTCTAGTGCTCCTCACATCCTCAACTTGTATTTTCATTTGCACCCACATGAGACTGCATGAAATCCAGATAATGAAAGAATAAGAAATGTGGAGGAAAAAGACAAAAAAATTAAAGTAATTTGTTTTTGTTTGTTTTTTATGAATTTTTTATTGAAAGACGCAAGACAATATTAAGACAATACATATACATAACAACAAGAGGATGACAACAACAGTGGGATAAAAGCCAGCAAATATCATATCGTCAGTGTGTGTGTGTGAGTGTGTGTGCGTGTGTGTGCGTGTGTGAATGTTCTTGAGCCTTTTGAGATGGAGGGAAAGAAATATAAAAATAATAATAATTAAAAAAAAAAGTAATTTAAAGAAATTCAACAATGGCAAATACAAATACACTTGAAATAATGAATGAAATGTGATTATAATTTTACTCCTTACCTTTTCTAAGGATGAATAACCTGTTGATATCTCTTGAGTATAACTATTTTTTATGTGGCATCTTAATCTAAAAAGCAACTAGTAGTGTACGTTGCAAAACACTCAAGCAAAGAACACGTACCTAAATATGTAAATATTGTGCCACAGTACAGTACAGTGCTCGAGTAGAAAATATAGTCCAGTTGTGTCTTCTGGCTGATAAACGCTCCAGGATGTAAGACCTGCCTCCTTCTGTGCTGCAGACCTCCAGCACATCGAGCAGGACGAGCGGGTGTCCATGGGCCTGAACGGAGACCTCTACTTCTCTCACGCCGTGGAGAAGGACAGCAGGAGGGACTACTGCTGCTTCGCCGCCTTCCCGAGAATACGCACCATCGTTCAGAAGACCGCCATGTCCGTCGTAGTGAAGACGAGTAGGTGTCACACTTCAGCGTCTCCGTCTCTGCGCTCCCAGTGCCGATTTTCCCCTCCAGTTTGTTTTCAGAGCGCCGATCGCTTCCAACGGGCTCAGCGATGCGTCCGTGTTCACAGCGGCACTTCAAAAGCCATCAAAGTGTCACGCCGCCTTGTTTACGTGCATCTCCTTGGTTTGATGTTGTGGTTTTGATCTCGGTGATGTGTCTCATTGATCCACGCTGTCCTCATGTTCATTGTCTTTTTATGTGTCATCCACCTCCATTTCAGAAAACAGTGGCATGAGTCCCGAAACTGGTAAGTTTCAAGTCCTGAGAGTAAAACACACCTCTCGTCTGTAAACAGCTGCATGCACGAGGCAGATGTGTGCGTTCAAATGTATCGAATTTAAAAGTGTAGCCGTCTGCTTTCTGTTTTACCATCTAATTCTCTGCTGTGCTTCCTCAGCTAATGCAATCCTTGAGAGAAGACCCCAATTTCTGACGCCCTCTGGTGTCAGGTCAGAGACACGGCTGGTCAAAGGAGAGGACCTGAAATGGGACTGTATTGCTGAGGGATTGTAAGTAGCGCTTCCCTTTTAACATCCGACGCATTTTAGTATTATTTGTCCAACATTTTTGCTCTTTCGCCACACGTTGTATCTGTCATTTTCTGTGTCACGTATCGTCAACACCTCTTTGTGTTATACCTACATCCGTTCTACTTTTTTTGCTGCCCTTTTGATTCTCTGTTTATTGTAAATTTGTGTTTGTACATTGAGAGCGGAGTGGAAACCGGAGACAAATTCCATGTATGCGTAAGCACACATGGCCAATGAAGCTGATTCCGTTTCTGATTCTGATTCTTTGCCCTCTTTCTCTTAGTCCAACTCCGCAGGTTGAGTGGGTGAAGTTGGGTCAGCCGCTCCCAGTCAAAGCCAAACTGGAGAATCACGGGAAACTGCTGATTGTGCCGAGAGTCGACCAGGAAGACGGCGGGAAGTACATGTGCAAGGCGAAGAACGCGCTGGGAGAAACCATCCATTACTTCACGCTGATGGTAGAAGGTAACGACAGACGTGTTTCAAATCAATTCGGCAGTCAAATCATCTGAATAATAGACTGATGATAGACCTGCACTTTGTTTAAAGAAGCCGTAATATATTAATTCAGTTCTCAGATACTTTACTGAAGTAAAAGTATGAATATGACAATGTAAAAAGTAAAGTATAAGTAAAAGTCCTGCACTCAGATGCTTACAGGAGTAAAAGTACAGCAGTATTATCGGCTAACCGTACTTGAAGAAACGATGTAAAAGTCCTCCTTACGTAAAAAATGGCCTTTGTGACCAATATATTATTAAATGACATTTTTATACTGATGCAATGGTCCAATGTTTCCCAACCTAAGGATCAGGCCCCACCAAAGGGTCACATGATGAGCCTGAGGGGTCATGTGATGAATAATAGGGCAGCAAAGAAGAAGAAAAGGCAAAGTTCTGATACAACCATTTGTATTCATATTTTGGACTTTCCTCTAATCTTTGCTTCGTGAAATATTAAATAATGTTCCCTCTTTAGGCCTCAAACAGTTGTTTAGATGAAGCCATGTGAGGAGTTTAGAGGGGAGAGGTGTCTCTGGTGAACAACTGAAATCTAAGGGGACACTAGTTTTATATAAGAGCTCACAGGGTGGGAAGCCAGTGGGTTCATCTTTATCAATGTGTTGTGTCTTATGAGCTTTATCCAAAGCTTTGCTATCTATTGATGTCAAATAAATGAAGCAGAAAGAACAATGTCCTTTTGAAATGTATGTAGAATATGCAAAATACTCAAGCACTGCACTGATGAACGATTTTGAGGTACTTGTACTTGAGTAAATGTTCTCTCTGCTGACAGGTGTATGTGCAAATGCACTCTTATGAACAGAATCGGTTGAAGGACTCCGGTGAGACAGTAGGCAGCTGAAGGGCCTCTCATGTCTGCCGGGGGGGGCCAGACCCCCGAATGCAGCATTTACAGCAGCTGGACTCTCATATCGCCCAACCGTTCTCCCGTGATCGCGTCCGCTCTCTGTGAGCGCCAAGTGTCTCTCTCACGATGGCACCGATGGGTTTGCTAATGCCACGCTGATTGTGTGTTCCCAGAGCCCCCGGAGTGGGTGGATGAGCCCCAGAGTCAGCTCAGTATGATCGGCTCCGACGTGCACATCAAGTGCTCCGCCAGCGGGACCCCTCAGCCGACGACAAGGTGGAGGGTGAACGGCGAACCTCTGCAGGGTGAGTCCCACCACAGAACCTCCTCGCTATTTCAAACCTCTCTACTGAGTCAGTCCCGACGACTCGGGGATTTTCTTTCAAATACAACTTATCACATAACTTATAACACGAGAGAGAGAGTGTTTAAATGTGTTTGGTAGACCTGGCTGGTTGGACTTATATATGGTTCTGACTTTAGAGGTTGTCGGAGAATTGTCCATACTTGGGCTGGGTGATTAATCTGTTTGTGATTAATAGTTTGTTGTGGCTATTTATTGATTATGAAGAGACGATAATAGAGACAAAAACGATTATTGTGCTGCATTCCATTTCGCAACCATGCTCTGGTTTTGTTTGGTGTTGTAAATCCTTAATGCCCATTTATACATTTCATAATCACACCAAAACATTTGTCAACAAGTGGGGTCTGTCCCGGGGGGGATTTAACTTGGTGCTCGATGGGGGGGGGGGGGGGGGGACAGGCCCCCTGAAACAGGGACCCCGTCTTATTATCGGGCTTTGTGGGTGTGACTTTGCGTTTATGATTTATTTTTACAGAAGCACAAAGTTCTTCATGGACACAGCGTCTTCATTAGTGCTGATGTTTACAGAGTCAATAAATGAATCCTGTTAAATAATTGCAATTAAGATATTTTTGCCCTAATGGAGCAGCCCTAGTGCATACAGAGTTGCGGCATGAACGGTGATGATCTCAAACGATCTGTGTTTTGTTTCTGTAACAGGGGCCCCTGCAGCCAACAGGAAGGCGCTCGGTGACACCGTAGTTTTGCACAACGCCAAAGTGTCCGACAGCGCCGTCTATCAGTGCGAGGCCTCCAACAAGCACGGGACCCTTCTGTCGAACGCAAACATCATGATTATGAGTAAGTGCTTCTTGGTTCCGCGAGCCGTCGCCACTTTCACCGTCAAAAACAGGATCCAAAGATTCCGTTTGCGAGCACGTGTCAGACTTCGCTGCGAGTCACCGGGAGAGACGCTGCTGACTGATGCGTCAAGCCGGAGAGCCGGCGCTGATGCTGGCATGTGCCCATAAAGCAGCGAGGAGCCCAGAAAAAAGGAGGAGCTGTAACTCCGTCATTCGGGGCCCTAGCGGATCTCCCTGTGGAGCAACAAGCCTCAGCTCCCTGCCATTTATATGCTAACAAGCCCCCCTCCCTCCTCAATTCCATACTGACTTCAGGGCCATAAGACAAACATGTGCTGCTTTACAAGTGCAGATAAAAAAAAGAAAAGAAAGAAAGAAAGTTGCGGAGTTTGTTCTCGGTGACACAGGAGTTAATAAAGCTGGACAGCCGCTGAATGCTAAGTCCCAGCGGCTGCCTTTGTAAACAATTAGGAGAGACAGAGCATTTTAATCGGAGGCTTTGGCTACAACTGATAAGGCGCACGAGCCCGGCTTACTTATTATTCCATTGTTTTCGTCTTTGATTTTTTTTGCATTCACACATTGCAGACAACATGACAGCTGACTCGTTGTTTTGACACAAGGGAGCCGACAATTAACAGAACTGTCGCCTCATTTAACCCGCGAGGATCTGCCTCCTGTCCTTCCTGTTTTCGTCCGGTTTTCAGACTGCTCCACTGATTGTTTTTCTGAAAGTAGCACAGTAGTTCAGGGCCACGACTCGGTTCTTCCACGGTGGATTATCCACATCAGGGCATCCTCTGCTTTTCCAACAACCTCAGATTGGTGATCAGATTCTGCCTCTCACAGATCTGGCCCCCATGATTCTGACCAAGGATGGGGAGGACTACTCTGCGGTGGAGGGGAAGCGAGTGATGATGCACTGCTCGGTCTTCAGCTCTCCTCCTTCTACCGTCACTTGGTAAGTGTGCAGTTTGCTCCTGCCTCCCATACACCAGCAGAGAGCAGTAGATCTCAACCGCTGGATGCACACACACACACACACACACACACACACACACACACACACACACACACACACACAGCGTGTTTCTCTATTGGTGACCTGCTGTTTCTAAGGAACCCTGTCACTTCACACTTGTTCTGTTCTGCAACTTTCACAGTGTGTGTGTGTGTGTGTGTGTCTCTCCAGTCAGACTCCCACTGTGTTCTTATTTCATTTGGAATCAAAAGCACTTTAATTGGACTTTCTCCTGAACGTCCCCCAGGAGCAGAGACGACTCCCCTGAATCCGTGGAGGGGCCGAGGTTTACCGTTCACGACAACGGGTCGCTGGAGATCGACGGCGCCGAGAAAGACGACGCGGGACAGTACACGTGTTTAGCCAAAAACACAGAGGGAAAGGCCGCCCTCAACGCCATGCTCTACGTGAAAGGTAAACAGCTCTTCTTTGTTTTTTTTCTTGTTATTCCTGTAAAAAGTCTTCGCAGTGGGTCACAGTCCTTGAAATGTGACTAATGCGGTTGCGCCTATGGAAGATCCCACCAGAATAGTGGCGGCCCAGGAGGACCTGCAGATCTTAATAGGTACCGCGGCACAGCTCTCATGCCTCGCAGAGTACGACAAGTCCTTCAGCAACGACTTTGAGCTCCTGTGGGAGAAAGACGATCTGGCGATAGGCCTCAACCACACTGAGGATTCAAGGTAGGATGCTGCATTTTATTTTTTATCTTCTTCTACAGCATTTCAGACTTAATCCCAGCTGGATTTTTACTCTCCAGCTTTGTCAATCGATATTGCGTCCTCCATCCTTTCTGTCCACAGATACGTTGTGGAGGACGGCGTCCTCCAGATCATCAACGTGAGCCACAGGGACCAGGGCGTGTACACGTGCGTGGCGAGAACCCCGGTGGACCGAGACGCGGCCTCGACGCTGCTCATGGTGCTAGGTGAGCCGACAAATAACCAACAATGCTTCTGCTCCGGGGCCAAAAGGATCAGGGACCCCTGGCGCTACATTTATGTATGAGGCTTTCATGAAGAGATCAATATGTCAGGGAGCCGCAGCAGAGCATGGACACGCAGGCACGCGGCTTCATTGGCTCGCTGCTGTGTCTGACGATCGGCTCTTTTTGAAGCGATATATGCAACGTGTTCCAGTTTAAAAGAAGTATGCAGCGATGCAGCTCGTTCCACATCTCCTGGCTCTCGGAGTTGATTTGATTGAACATTTGTTCCCGTTGGCCTATTTTGTTTTGCCGCAGAGATTGATGCGTCTGTGATTTTCAAAAAGTCATGTTGTTGTGATGGTTTTTCAGACGTCCCCGATGCACCCGAGTACTTGGTACTGTCTGAACACAAGAGCAAAAGTGTGAAACTGAAATGGATCCCTGGGGACGATCACAACAGCTCCACCACAGGTAAATGGAAATGGAGCATCTGTGCGTGCAGGTGTCAGTACGTACAGCACGGTACACACTGAATCAGCGCTTCACTGAATACGTGACGTTTTGGGGTGAATAGATTTCTTTGATACCATCTTGTACAATATGAGTGTATTATTGATTCATCCGAGCATGGATTATGATAAGCCTCCCTTAGGGATACACAAGCCCAGAGCAGGGTTTGAGGATTTTTTTTGGGGGAGGGGGGGGTTCTGCACAGCTGGTGGTTAGATAAGCAATCCTTTCGGCAGCGAGGGGCCGCGCTGATTGTCTTTCTGCCCGTCAACAGAGTTTATCATCGAGTACGAGGAGAGCCAGTGGGAGCCGGGGAACTGGAAGGAGCTGCTCCGCGTACCGGGCAACCACAACCAGGCCGTGCCCAAACTCCACGGCCACGTGGACTACCGCTTCCGCGTGTCCGCCCTCAACGCTGTGGGGAGGGGCTCTCCCAGCGAGCCCACGGAGAGATACAAACCGCCGCCGGCAGGTGAGAGCCGTTGGTCCTACTTCTTGATCGGGTCCTCTAGGCACACTTGAGCTGCCGCTCCGCGGACTCTGAAATACTCAGACCCACCATATAATTGATTCTGCTCTTGTGGAAAAAAAACTAAAAAAACATGCTCTCTTGTGTGCCCACTTCATCGGAGATTTCTTCCACTAACAAAAGCGACAAAATCTATATTCCTTCTTTTCTGCAGCCCCTGACAAGAACCCGGAAAATATCAAAATCGAAGGTCATTTGCCACATGAAATGAATATCAACTGGGAGGTAAGAAGTAGAGTTTGGTCTTTTATTATCCTCTTACCGCACACTCTCTAATGTCAGCTACCTTTGTACGGTGAGTTATTCACATCTGCTACACCGCTGGCAAGTCAAAGAACAGAGAGGAAGTATTATCAATGCTTCATAGGCAATTAGCAATTGGAACGTAATTTAATAGAAACGGCCCACTTCTGATATTTCATTCTGTGGGTTCAGATCTTTAGAAAAGTCATATTCCAGGATCACTCTGAATGCGTTCACAGTGAAAGCTGCTCCTTTTCTTTGATTAGAAAAGAGAAAGGAGAGCTGTGAAAATTATCTTTTTTCTTCTTCTTTTACAACACGTACGGTAATGTATTCAGCTTTTATTGTAAAAAGATGAATCTCTCCCTCACACATTATCTGGTTGCCCTGTCATCGCAGCGTCCCGCGGATCCTGGATTCATGAGCTCTCCCACTGTTAATGATTTGCTTTTGCGGATAATGGTCTCTCATTCCATTTCTCACGGTCTGACTTCTGCGAGCAGATAAATCTTTTCATCTGCGACGCCTTAGCAAGCCCCGTAATCAAAGAAAAGCCATGCTGCCGCTAGACCAGGTCAGTTGTTCCGTTATTAGATTGGCGGGATGAAACACTGCCAGTGTTCCAGGCAGAGTTCACTGGGTTGTCATTGTAATCCCACGGAGGCAGTGACATTGTGCTCTGAAAAGCAACTGCGAATGTCTCTATGGATGCCCTTCACACCTTTTTCATTTCGTGCTTTCTTTTCCTCCCATTATTCAGCCCTTGCTCCCCATCGAGCACAACGGCCCCGGTTTGGAGTACAAGGTGAGTTACAGGAGACAGGCCGCGGCGGAGGACTGGAGGGAGCACATGGTGAAGAGACACTCGTTTGTGGTGAAGAACACTCCAACCTTTGTGCCCTACGAGATCAAGATCCAAGCCAAGAACCACCAGGGCTGGGGCCCCGAGCCCAGGATAGTGACAGGCTACTCAGGGGAGGACTGTGAGTAGTGGTCTTTGTCGACCTTATCTGATTGTTACGGACGCCCTGAGAGGCAAGGGAGGAAAAAAAGAGAAAGTCTCACCTAAATTGTTCTTCTTCGTCTCTGACTATTACTTCCGAACAGGTGAAAAGTGCTTGAGTATCACAACAAACACTTGAGAAATGATCCTGACAACAACAAAAACACACACACCTGCCAAAACCTCTTTTCACCTGGAAATGTTTCCCAACCCGTTTCACTGACGGAACAAGTTCCAAACACAATTTAGATCAGACTTATAGCTTCCTCGTGGCTATTTTCAGTGGAAACAATTTGCAGATGGTGGTGGATAAAACCAGGTGATGAATGTGTCTGCAGTTGGTTTCTGGGTATTGAAGTTCCACCCCCCCCCCTATTGCTACCATGCCCGTGTAGCTTTATGATCTTATGGAGAAAACATGTCTCTCCCTTTCTGCTGAACTCGGGTGGACTTTCAGAAACGATTTACTGATAAGTTTTGAAATGTTTTAGATTTAGAGAGTTTGACTTCCGGCTTTCGGTCTCGCGGCCGTTAACCACAACAGTTTCTCAAGAGAGAAGCAGCACGTGCAGAAGTTTACTGTGTTTCCTGTTGTTCAGCTTTCTTCTGGACTTGCCCCCAGGATCTAACCTCAGGTCGTGACTCTTCTCTTCGTTGTGTCCGCTCTTTAAATGTGGTGCTATTGAATGCAGCATTTACACCCTTTAGCTTAAAGGTTCCGTTAGCTTGTGTGACTGTAGGTAGAGCCCACCGTTAGGAAACCCTAATAGGTGCTCACTAAATCTAGGTCGTTGTGTCGTGATAGTAATGAAACAGCTGGCCATCTTTCCTTGACTCAACGTCCAGCTTTCTCCAGATTCTAATGTGCGTTTGTCTCTGCAGTTCCCTCTGCTGCACCCGACAACGTAACCGTGGAGGTGATGAACAGCTCAGTGGTCAGGGTTAACTGGACGCGTGTACACAAGGACAAGTTACACGGACATCTGGGAGGCTACCGGGTAATACCTCAAGAGCAGACCTGTGCTGCACCTGGCCTTGCTCTAAACGTCTGCTCAGCTCAGCCCGCTCCGTCTCATTCAGCATTCTCTCTCACACACACATCTACGTGGGTCGATGACTCTGTGCGTCTGCCTTCAGGTAAACTGGTGGCGTCTGCGCAGTCTGGCGGACTCCAAGAAAAGCCACGGAGACAAGCGCATGCTGGAGTTCCCCGGGGACCGCAGCCACGGCACGGTGCCGGGGCTGACGCCCTTCTCCGAGTACAGGCTCATCGTCATGACCTTCAACGGGCGGGGCAACGGCCCCGGCAGCCGCCCCGTCAACTTCACAACCCCAGAGGGAGGTAGGATGGTGGAATGACAGCATGGAGTGTATTGATTCACAACTACTGAGGGGGGGGAATGTCTAATAATAGCGGGTAGCAGAATTTCGACTGCTCACTGTGTCTATTGCCTTCTTTGCCCCCCCCTGCCCCCCCCCCCCCAGTCCCGGAGAAAAATCCTGTTTTCAGGGTCACGGATGTACAGAAGCACACCGTCTCACTGCTCTGGGCCCCGCCATCGGAGCCGAATGGAATTCTCACCGGGTACCTCCTCGAGTATCAGCTCAGTACGTATCCCTCCGCCTCACGCTTAACTAACTCAGACAGAATGGCCATGCCCCCTCTTTAACAGCGCTCACATCCCCGTGTTCCTCTTCTGCTCGTATCCTCTGAAGAAGAGAGGCACACGCAGGCCGTGTGTTTCAATTCATACACAGTGACTGCGTAGACTTTAACAGCATCGCTGTTTGAAATGCCTCTACCTCTGCGTTGTATTGATACAGGCGAGTATTTACAGTACAGGAGTGTGTTGCTGCAGGACAGGTGGAGGATCACTGCGATTGTCTAACCCATGATCCTCAACAAGGCGAGGAAAACCCCTGCCCCGCTCTAATAGGGCCGGGGTCACGGTGGGATCAGGCTGTGTGTGTGTGTGTGTGTGTGTGTGTGTGTGTGTGTGTGTGTGTGTGTGTGTGTGTGTGGCTTTAATGACCTCATCCTGTCTGCGGTCACCGTCGGGCTGGACACCGTCACTGAGCGCATTCACGCCCCTCAAAGGAAAGTCACCACGAAGCCGGTGACTAACTTCCAACGTCGTCTTTAGCGCCGCATCTCCCCGGCTAATTGAGTTTGATTGGCCGCACAAGACGGGGCACAAGTGTCACGCGGTGTTTTCAGGAGAGGACGTTTTCATTGTACCACAGCAGTAAAGCTGATGGGCTCTCTGAAGTGTGACTTTTCTCTTTTTTGTTTTTTTTAAGTCCCCTTGAGGGAAGTCATGTGCGAAAAATTGTAAAGGATAATGCAGCCAGCTGTCGGCGCATCGTCGGCGACACAAATGGAATCTGGAGCTGCTTGTGTGTGTGTGTGTGTGTGGGGGGGGGGGGGCAGCCCCGTAACAGCTTCACGTCTCACAGGTTTTCACAGGAAGGGCTGTTGTAACACCGGCCGTTTGAGCCGTTAAACTAACCTGCTTTTGAAGCGGCACATTTTCCGTCCCGAAGCCTTTTGATCACGGTGTCAAGTTAATAGTTAGAATTAAGTTGGTGAAAGTGGCAATCTTTAAGATTATAGTCCTGGTTGATTAAAAGTGTCTGTTTGAGCAGAACTCCATTGTTTTCACTCAGAGTTTAGCACTCTGGAGTCTCTTTGTTGATACACGTCAGGGTTCAGAGCTTTGTTTCCTCCTTCGGTGATAGTGACTCAACAGAGATTTGTTGGAATTCAAGTCTTTGAGGATTTTTACTTTAAGTTAGAATCAAGTGCTAATTAGGGCGACACAACATATTGTTGTTTTTTCATGGTCACTGTGAACACAAAGGCTGCAGAAGTTGAAAGACAGTATCGGTAGAAAACTGCACTTTAAAACATAACTTTCATTCTGTTTTTCTTGTTCAAACTGGAGATAGAAATAAGCTTCTAACAGGACTCCCACCACCTTCAACAGACTGTGTCGCTCTCTTTACTACTACCAGCCTACTATTACTACTATTCATGAATCGTGAAATCTCTCGGCGAGCAAACCATTGCTGAGTTAAGGAGCATATTCAACTGGGTCAGGTGTAAATGGCATAATAGCAGCTGTGTGACTACTGAGTGCACTTTAACGTGTTTGTTTATCACAAGTAACCTTGGTATTCAAAAGCATCCTCGCAGATCGTGCAGCCCTACTGCTAACAGATGTGGAGGTGGGCATGATACAGGTGTTCCCCTCTACCAGTACACTTTATAGCAATGATAATAGCTGTTCACTGAACTCAGACAGAAAGTTTCTATTATTTTTTACATCGCTGAATATATTCTGGCTGAATGTGTATCACAGATAGAGTGGGTGGTTCGGTCCACTGTGAAGCCTGAAGCAGAGCCGGGCCAGAACAGACTCACCCAGCAGCAGCAGCAGCAGCAGCAGCAGCAGCAGCAGCAGCAGCAGCAGCCTCTCTGGGAGCTATAGACACACCACTTGACAAACACAAGTGTGTCACGGAGGTGAAGACGAGTGCTCACACTCCATCCATTCTGTGGCTTCGTTGGCTCGGAGCGCTTTACTGCGTTATTGTTTGGCAGAGTGGTTTCAGTTTGACTTTAACGCGTGTGCGTACGTTGCGATGAAATGTGTTGGACGAGAGAACGGGTCCGCTCGGCTGTAAACAGTCGTAATAAGAGCACGATAAAAGAAATGTAAGATTAGATGGGATCAAATCAAAAAAAGCACTTTATACATATATGAACAAGTGAATTGTGTGTCGGTTTCTTTTGCTGCACTGTTCCACATTAGAGAGTGGGCCGAGTGGGAGTTAAATTCAATTCATTCCGTTTTTCTTTCCCGTTGAGCGAAACTCTTAACCGTGGGGTCATTGTCAGATTCCAGTCTTGGGTCCGTCTCACAATACACACGGCCAACGATATTTGGCCCAAGGGGGGGTGGTGGGTGTGTGTGGGGGGGGCTGAGGAATATTTGGAACTGTTGTTTGTCTGGAGTCAGTGGAAGAGCCAAAGTCTGCAGCCTTCGGCCTGTTCACTCTGTACGCGTGTGCCGGCGGTCAGGCCCGAGTGCTTCCGGATTAGTGAGAAAGTATCCGTCCACAAGGGTGGAAGCGTGACGCCCGTGGCCTCTTCTCTGCAACAGCTTGGACTGCATAATTTACCAAAAATAAACCGGGGTTCTTTTTCTCCCTTCCCTAGAAACAACAAGATAAAAAAAAATCCTGATTTCTGATAACGGCGGGGGGGGGGGGTGTCTGGGCAGAAAGAGAGGCAGACCGATACATTCTGGTCATCGTTTCCGTGGCACCTCTTTCACAGCAAAGGTCGCCTGAACACCTGCTGTGTTTGTTTTTGTCACAAAGAACATAAATGCCACCTCCCTGCCTACTGCGGCGCTTTAGGGAGTGAAGAATGAGACCCCGTCGTAACGTAGACACACAGCACTGATGGATCCTAGTTGTGAAGGTGCAGGCCACGAGCTGTTCGTTTGTTAAATGCAAAGCACATTTTAAAACGGGGTATTAAGCCAAACAAGCACGTTTTACCTTTGCTCGAGCTAAAATAAAGGGAGATGTTTGCTTTCTTTGAAATCGCTGAAATGTCTTGTGATTGTCAGTTGGACGTTTTGTGCTTCAGTGCAAGCTGGAAATGAAACATCTCAGTGTTTGGCAAAAAGTACAGGAATCACACAGTCACCAGTACAAAAACATATTTACAACCTTGAGGTTGGTTATGGTGTATTATAAAAAAGTGGTAAACTAAGTTTCCGTACCTCAATCTACATCCTTAAGACATTTTTGATAAATAGTCATCAGTAATGTGGAGGAGTTGGTGAAGGTAAATGAATAACGACATCACTGACTGTGATGCAGCCTTTAAAAGCAGGAAAAGATCTTTTTTTTCACAACTCAATAATTGAAATGCTAGTTCTGACGATTTCACACAGGATCACATTATAAAGTAAACTTCAACTTGACTGGTTGAGAGGAGGCCTACAACGTTTTTTAAGTATGTATATATACACCATATGTATATGTTTTTTATTTTTATTTCTCCATCTAGTCAACGACACGGAGGAAGTGGGGCCCCTGCAGACGGTGAACATCAGCAACCCCGACACCACCAAGTGGATCCTGCGCGACCTGGAGCCCGTGAGCAAATACAAGCTCGACCTGCGCTCCTGCACCACGGCGGGCTGCGGGCCCGTCGTCAGCGAGGAGTGCACCACCACCCTACAAACAAGTGAGTGACGGGAGGGTCCCGCAAAGCAAGTGAGCGGGTGGTGTGTGTGTGTGTGTGGGAGACAATGAAAACACATTCAGGCCGAGAGAAGTAGGTGACGGAGCCATTTCACCATTTCAAAGAAGGGCATTGAACTAGCGTCGTATGATCCGCGTCCCCCGGGCAGCAAAGCTTTTCATATCTCCATGCAAGTCATTTTTGTGGATAAACTATTTCATACGGAGGCAGTGGAGGTTTTCATTTGTCACCGTCACAAGAGAGCAAGTGCTTATTGATTGGACGGAGAGCGTGAGCTATGAAACAATCAGCAAAGAAAGAAAATTGCTTTGAGCAGGAGGGGAAACTGAAGCTTCTGATACTGAATTGTGTAATCACGAAAAGAGTTGCCGGGTAAGTAATCATAATGAGCCGGCAAGCAGCGTGTAATCTTTTTCTTTTCAAGTACATATCATTTGTTGAGGACTGCGCGCCGCCGCACTTCTGGCTGGCGAGAACTCAAAAGTCGAGCCTCGGTGAGATTGCGGGCCGGCGGGTGTGATGACCGACCGGACGGGAAATGAAACAGGAAACAGGAAACAGCAGGAACAGATACCGTCAGCAGAAATAATTGGCCGTGGCAAACGCAGCCCGAAGGCTTTAAGTGCGTCATTCAGGTCGTGTTATACGAAAACAACAAAAACAACAAAACGGCTCAACTTAATGTTGAAACACGCTGCAGGTGCTTTGCGAGCGATTACTTCGTGTTTACTGAAAGAATCCTCACAATCACGGAGAGGAACTTAATTGGCTCTTAGGGGTCCTTTATTTGCATGCTGAAAAGCCAGCCAAAAAAAAACAAGAAGAAATGATAACAGGGAAGAGGAACATTTTCCTGTATTGAGTTCTGTGGAGCTACGCGTGTTTAGTCGGTGTCGTTTCTGTGAGTTGTCTTTCGCTCACGCCTCTAAAACCTGCTTTGCTTTGAACGTTACCTTTGGTCACGCAGTGTGTACTGTAAATGTCTTGAGTGTGTGTCAACATCTGCTTAGCATTGCTTGTCCCTTCTGTCTTTTTTCTGTCTTTCCTTTTTTTTTCTCCCCCCCCCCCCTCCCTCCCTCCCTCCCTCCCACACAGCTCCCACATTGGCTCCCACTGTCGGCCTCAGTATGTAGCTCTTGTGTTCACGTAGACACTGCGGCATGTCACACCTTGCACATACAACGGGAACGCCTCATTTGGGAATTTCTAAATTCGCTGTATGTTGGTGTGACGTGTTTATCGTGTAAGGTAGCGGCTGCATGCTTTTTTTAGATGTAGAAATGTGGACAGGTGTGGATGCTACAGGGCCTGAATAAATCATCAGGTTTTGA
This sequence comes from Lycodopsis pacificus, assembly GCA_028022725.1. Classification (NCBI taxonomy): domain Eukaryota; kingdom Metazoa; phylum Chordata; class Actinopteri; order Perciformes; family Zoarcidae; genus Lycodopsis; species Lycodopsis pacificus. The sequence continues at coordinate 26,441,754 of CM051691.1, forward strand.
CTCTCGAACAGGTCGACGCGCTTTATTTCTCCTCCTGTGCCGAATTAAAAAGCTCCGAACGCTCGGCTCCTCCGCAGATAATTGACGTTGTCGGCTGCTTGCCCTTGCCATCAGCGGAGAGCACCACGATGCCTCCTTTCATTAGAACATCGTCAACTTCTTAAATAAAGTTTGTGGCTTCCTCTCTAATAGCAATGGTAATGAGTAACCCAATTATAAATTCATATTAATCTGGGCTCATTAGTGACTGTAAACGAATATTGACTTTCATCCTAACAACAGCAGACTCAGTGCGAGCGTCTAGCTCAAGCTGAGGAAATAAATGATGCTTTAAGAGGAAGAGCGTCTGACATCCACTCTTCTCCCTCTCAATGATGTGCACAAAGAAAATGTGCTCACTTTAAGAAGGGTAGATCAAGTCAAATAAAAAATAAAAACATCTCACCTTGTGTATAAAATCTGTCAAATGTTTTTTTGTTTCACCAGTTACTAATTTTAGAGTTTAGCTGAAAACAGCATGCGTGCTAACAGTAGAACGTAGCGCCCCGAGCTCTGTCCCGATTGATAACCACACGGTCTGTCTTTCTTTTCAGGCAAGTCAGCTTCCCCCTCACCTCCAAGCACTCCAAAGTCCCCAGTGACCAAACCCACTCGCTCCACCATAGGTAGAGCGGCAGCACATTCCGACACAACGAGCATCCGTCCGCCGAGACAAACCGAAACTGTGGAGTAAAAGATAGAAAAGCAGGAAACTAAATACGAAGGCCGATTAGCTATTTCAGATTCTCTCTCTTTTTTTTAAGTCGGTGTTATCTCCAGTGGAAATAAGGATTGTAAAGAAACGGCTCCATGGACAAAACATTCTGGTGATCCATTTTCTAGATCTTTTTCTCACCTGTGTTCATGGCTTAGGAACAGGTGATGTGGTGCCAGGATCATCTTTTCAAGTTCCTTAGTATTATTTTGTATTTTAAAAAGTTTTGCTGGGGTCATTTTTGTAAGTTGTCTCCCCCCCCCCATTTGTGAAAACAGGTGAAAAAGTGTTTGTTGTTGCAATACTCATTCCCGCCACAAGAGGCTGAAGTGCACCACTACTTCATGTTCTAAATAGGACTTAAAGCATTTACGGGTTTTTATTTCAGAAGGGTTTTTATTCCTCCATGCACTCTTAACACCAGGTGCATATATTCTGTGTATTACGACAAACACCTCAGGCCCAAACTCACTGAGAGGGATGAATGACATGCCTCAATTTCACACGCGTCAACTGAGTATTTTGAGAAAAAGGTCCTTATTTTGGCAAAATGTGTGTATTATTCATATTTATATCGAAACTCTTAATATTTTAAATTATTGATATGATATAAATAAGTGTACTAGATCATGGGAAATCATGCGATTCGCTAAACTGAAGATGTATCACTCTGTCGAGAGTTCTTAGGACTATGAAAACACTTGTTTGCACAGCGGTGTTACTGAATGAAGCTTCTCTTTCCTCATAAGTACATGAGTACAGTCAGAGAGGAGCACGGGAACAGACCATCGAGCTACAAACGGAGTTTACGTTCAGTGAAATGTGACCCAACGCCAGCGTCGTTTGTCATTTTAACCAGTAAAAGCAACAGCAGCATTATGAATCAATAATTGATTTCTGTAATAACACATGGTCCTCCGGGGGAATATCCTCAGCTTTTCATACCCTTTAGCTTTCTCCAAACAGCAACAGCGGCTGCAGAAAAAACAGCTTTGGTGGCTGGGTCCTCAGATTTGTGTGGCGGTTTGACCTCATAATACTGGGTGCACGTTCGGTCACTTCAACACCCGCAGGTCAGACGCTTTCAGTGCGTTTAAGCCTTTAGTAAAATGATCCTGAGAAGAAAGACTTAGAATGATTACACTGGCAAAACTAATGCGATCAGACTCAAACAATTGGTCACCAGATCTTGTTTTGTGTCCTCACAGGGCTTCCGTAGGTCGCATGCTGATGAAAAAGCTGGTTTTAATTTCCCGGCTGTACCGCGGGGAAACCTAAGATACGAGATCTATATTCGCCAGCCCGACAGTGAAGCGCTAGATTGCAGTCACTTGAAGGGGACAGATGTGTCTAATTGTCAGTGATTGATTTGTTGGGCCTCGGCACCCCCCCCCCCCTCCCCTGCACGCGTCAGAGTATTGACCCAACAGTCACCTGACATTTCCATGTAATCTTCAACTGGGTAAACAGCAACATCGCTCGGGGACAAGAAGTCGCCCGGGGCACCAACCGAGCCGAGAGGAAAGACCAGCGAGGATGAACGTCCTCCTGGGCCGGGGGGGGGGGGGGGGGGGGGAGGGTGATATTTACGGGACACTGGGATAAGTGGGAGCTGTTGGACGCTGCTCTATCAGAATATTTTCTGGCCTCTCCTATAAAAACTTAAATTTAAAAAAAGCCGTCTGACTTTGAAGCACCGGCTCCCTGCTGGGCGAGCAGCTGCAGCAGCAGCAGCATTTACTACCAAGCTGAGGGGCGCAGTGACAAAACACATTTTTAGTTTTGGGGGGCCTTTGTCAGTCCAAGTCGTCGGGGTAGTTCCAGTGATTGGAATTACCATAATCCCGCAGACTAATCCATCAACATTAGCTCGAGAGTGTCATCTGCGGTGGTTGGGACGGGCGGCGCAGGTGGAGAATTATCACCTGAGCAAATAACGCACCTGAGCTGGAGACACGGCGGAGGATTTTGCATGTTTGCCGTGGGGAAATGAAGTGGACTGCGCTTTGTTGACTGGCTCTGGCAGCTGCTGTCAAAGCACACTTCCCCCATACTAATGATGCACATCATTCACTCCATTATTAGATTGTTTGTCTTCGCAGTTGGGTATCAAAAGGCTACATTACATGATATGTGTGAGGCAGACAAAGCTTAAAGCAGAGGGAGGTTGATCTTGCTTTCAAAGCAAATAACATAAAATGTAATTATTAAAGCCCGCTTGTAATTGGATCTTCAAAGAAAGGGAGAATACCAGGGCTGTAAGGCTCATGTCCTCACTGTTCTTAATGGGTATTCAATTACACATGGTTGGCTTCAAAGGCGGATTCAGATTTATACATTTTTAAACTGAGATTCGGAGCTGAAACTTGTAATTTGATTAGTCAATCGACAGAAACAACATTGATCGCAGATTAATTGTTAAGTTAAGTTGTTCTTTTCTCTTCTCCAGCTTTTCAAAATGTGAAGATTTGTTGCTCCCATAAATTTCATATCACACATGGATGAAGATGTATTTGTGTTTGGGGCTGAGTTGGACACAATGAGAGGTGCAGGCGTGACCTCGGGGCCCGGGAACAGCTGCTGGGCATTCTTCACTGTATTCACTGACTAAATGATTCATCAGTCAGTGGGGAAATGATCAGTAGATTAATAGGTAATGAATATAAATTGGACTGCTTTTATACAATAAATAAACCCAAAGGAATATAATACACATATTTCACGACCAGACATTCCAGGAAATGTGAAATATAAAAGTACATTTCATGTTTTTTGGCAAGTAAAAAAAATTGTCGTAATGTGACAGAGCCAAGGGCCCCTGAGATAATATACCAGGGACCCTTTCATGCATGTCTCTTGAAATAAATTGACACATTACTTTTTTACACGTCTACAGTCGGAGGGATGTGAAAGAACGACAGGATAGAAAGATATTAGACGTGCATCACACATATCTGCAGATATGAAGGATAAGAACGTAATCTATTAACTGTTGTAGATTTATAATCTGAAATATTATAACTTGAACTATGAAGCCTTTTGTAAAAAAAAAAACAATTCTTTCAAACTGTATTGAACATTTAATAATCGAGTTTGGATGGCAAATCTCCCAGGAGATGTTTGTGCATCTCCTTTAACCTCCATTTCAGTTTCTCTTGTCCCGAGGGACTCACCCAATGTCCCCCTCTCAGACATAATGGATACCTCCTAGTGTTCGGAAACAAAAGAGCTCTCTGCCTTTCTTTAATAGAAGGTGAAGAGCAACATCCTCATCTCGTAACAACCTCTCCACGACGGCTTCGATCTGCTGCGTCCTTCACTAACCACTCTTTAACCATTTCTCTTCTCTCTCATCTTCTCTCGTCTCACCTCCAGCCCCGGCCCTGTTGAGCTTTAGCTCAGCAGTTAGCGACAGCTTTGCAAATATCAGCTGGATATCTGGAGGAGAGCACACAGAGTTTTATATTGCGCATATGAACAACCGTAAGCTCACATTACTCTTCTCTTTTTATTAGGCTCTGGTAGTTTGTGACAGTGAGTTTTAGTGACAGTGTGTTGTGCCTGTAATCGTCCCTCCGTGTCTCTCCATTCATACCCTGTTGGATTCAATGGCAGTGTGTTGTCGTCACCGGTACTAACCCGTCCTGACCGTTCGCCCTCTGCACAGGTGAGGGCGTCTGGAAGATATCAGAGGCCTTAAACACCTCTAAGACCTTCCACGTCATCGACGGGCTCGACCCCGGGACAGAGTACACTGTGCGCCTTATTCCTAACAGCCGGCTTGATAATTCTAGCATGTTTGAAGACGTTATCACGACCCGGTCAACAGGTGAGGAGGGGGATTCCAAACAGCAAAGGAAGACAATAAAGGAAAAGCAGGCAAAACTAAATGACCTCTCGCGGCGCACCCCTCCGCGTCCTTGAGCAGTGACTCCAGCCTCGGCGCGTGGTCCTCGGCGTCGTCACTCGGATTTTAATTCAGCCGCGCGGGCCCGCCGAGAGGAATTACATTTGTACAGCGTCCCTTACTTGATTAATTAGACAAGCGGGATTAGCCGTTTAATATTAATATTGGACCGTTTCCAAGTCAGCGGCGGGCCCTGCCACCCTCTGCCTTTTGCATCAGATAGGCTCTGTCGATGTCAACATTCAATCAAGTGTCCGCGATGAAAAGGCCAAGGCGTGTCAAAGTCACCGGCTTTTGTCCTCCTCAGGTCTGGCCAGCGTCCACGGAGGAATATCCACCCAGGGCTGGTTTATCGGCCTGATGTGCGCCATCGCTCTCCTCACTCTCATTGTGCTGATCGCATGCTTTGTCAACAGAAATAAAGGAGGGAAGTATTCCGGTAGGTGCTCGCCGTCACACACACACACACACACACACATCACCTTGCTTGAATAGTAAATGCTGCTGGGAGCATCATTGTATTTCTATTCAGCTGTTTGTTGCCAAGAGCGAAATGATCAATCAAACTTGCAGCCATTACAGGAAGCAGGTTCTTGTTGTTTTTTTGCTTCCAGCCACAAAATTATTCTTTCATGCAAATTCACACATGAAATAGGCTTGTGTACAGATATGAAAATAAGCCTTTCTGCTGTATGTCCATCATTTGAATTTGGCATTATTAAGACACGCAGCTTGTTGTTGGTGTTGTTGTTTTTTTCCCGAGCAGCAATCTAAACAAAGCCCACAGCGAGACAACATGCAAATGCTGCACACGGGCCGAGCAATGATGACATAAGCTCCGCGGTGCCTCAATGTTATTCATCCTGTTGGGGACATGAGGGTCCTTATGGGCTTTATTATTCACGACTAATGGCCATCAGGTTGTCGCCCGGGCAGCGATCGCTCCGCTCGTCAGCAGAAAAAACTAAAAAAAGCGCGAGCCGCAGCCCTGTCCTTTGTTTTCTCATTAACTTCTCATTATCATCCGCAGCTCCGACAAGCTTTTCTCTCATTCCCTGACGTGTTTTGGGTTTTTTTTCCCTGTTACATCACACACAGAAGTATACTTTCTGAATTTATATTTAAAAAAAACAGTTTGTTCAAGGCGCAGCTTGATTATGATCTTAAATGAGATTTATAATGACAGAAATTAGATGTAAAAGGTGTTTTTGAGTTGATTGAAATGTCGCAATCGTTTCCCAAGGCTTGCGGCGCTCTTCCATTCAGTGAATAAGTGCAGGGACTCGGGGACCGAGGCTGAAACTTCATCGGCAGCCGTCTCTCGGGGGGGAAACGCTGATATCTTCTTTTCATTTTGTGAGCAGTGAAAGAAAAAGAGGACCTTCACCCAGACGTGGAGTCCCAGGGCATGAATGACGACACCTTCTGTGAATACAGGTAAGCGGAGCCCCCGCAGCGCCATTTCACCACCTCACTGCAATTCACGTGCAACAGTGTATGAAATGCTCCTCTGCTGTCCTCTTCTCTCCGGTGTTCTCTCTCTCCTCTCGTGGATACGACTACCCAGCATGCACGAGGTGCAGGCGGAGCCTTGCGCTTCCGCTGCCCGAGACATTTGATGCCCCCCCCCCCCCCAGAGTACCCGGAAAGTATGTGATAAACAGCAGGTAGCATCCCTGAGCTGTTTACACATCGGTGTTGTCCGAGTGGTAGCATCCCTTAGGTACCTTATGCTCTTAGGTACGGCGTTGTGTTGTTGCTAGTGATGCACGTTGGGTCGTGATAGGAGCCGCGGCGACGCAACAGGAGGCTAGAACCAATCAGTGTCATTGAACGCAGCTGATGCGGTGAAGTCTACTACGAGCTAGTTTCAGACTAGCGGTGTACTGTGGTAGTGGTCCTTTAAACTCGAAAGGAACAGTTCAACATTTTGGAATATGTGCTTATCGGCTTTCTTGCGAGAGTTAGATGAGAAAATCCATCAATCTAATGCAGGGGTGTCAAACATACGGCCCGCGGGCCGGATCCGGCCCGCCACGTCATTTTATGTGGCCCGCGAATCCCCCAGCAAAAAAAAAAGATTTTATTTTTTTTATTTTTTTCAAAAATTAAAAGTTAGATGTGAAAATAAAAATATCCACATGGTTGAAATTATGAGATGAGCCATTTGCGCCGCCGGTCTCGCCGGGGGCTATTTTGTGTTCATTCGCACTGGACGCGCCGGAGAGGGGGCGTGGCTTATCGCCCTGAAAGCCGTTCAACTGTCCGCCATTAACCATGGAAACAATAACCTCTATTTCTGCTAAGTAGGTGTTGAGGAAGTCACAGATATCCCGGGAAACTAAACTAAATATGTTAGGAGTAGTTACATTTACACCGTCTTACATTTACAACCGGCCCTTTGAGGGCGACCGTGATGCTGATGTGGCCCCAGAGTGAAAATGAGTTTGACACCCCTGATCTAATGTCTTGTACCTTGTTTGGGCAAGGTGGCCCCGCTGCCTTTATACTTCCCGCCTAAAGGCAGCGGGGCCGGGTTTGGGGGTTTTTCATGCGATTAATTTGCACGTCGATATATTTCTGCGAAGTGTTTGTCATGAATACTTTCATATATAATCCAAATATTACAGGGCGGAAAATCAAGAACAACAATTGTAAAAGAATAATATTCATGAAACAACCCGGAGGCTCCACAGTCCAAACCAAGGCCTTCGCAGAGAAGGTTCTAGAGGCAGAACAGGAGGGATGGTAGCTTCACAATGACCGAACAGACATGAGCGGAACCGACCTTCTCGTCTAACTCTGAGCAAGAGCGCAAATTAAAGTATTTCCAAAATATTTTGCTTTAAGGGAAACAAATCATCCATCCACTGATGGTTTTGTTTTATTTATATACTGTCTGCATATGTAGAGAAACGTGTGTGCTTAGGTCATTAGGTCCCTCAGTGAAACGACAACCTGCTTTCACAATTTGGTAGCAAACAGGATACAGGCTGCATGTGCATGTGCACTACCACACCCAGTTCTGTTCGCAAATTTAACACTTAAGTTACTTTGAATATCTATCAGTTACTTTCCAAATCCACATGAAACCCTCTTCCCATCGTCATCATTTAGATCCACCACAGCACTTATTTAAAAGAAGAATGTGTCACCAGTTTTCATTAAAACTAAAATAATGACTGGTGTCGCCTATTAACTGCATGCTGAAGGAATCAGAAAACACAAAGGCCAAACTGTTCAATAAATTACCGGTTGTGACCGGTTGCTGACAAGCAACGCAGCATTTAAAAAGCTGTTTATTTCAAACGCAGCGCTGCCTCCACACAAAACACATACAAACAGTGAACCGGTCAGCGTGTTGGCGTGTCAACACCTACCAAACATGTTAGTAACCGGTTAGCTTCACTTCAGCTGTCTGGCCTCTGTTCCATGTTTGGAGAGCCTAAATCTTCATCAGTGGCGTTCATAATAAATATATGTCGGGGAATACATGAGCGCTAATAAGCGCCTACATTTCCACTTGGCAGATACTTGTGATTTAACTCGATTAGATTTGACTAAAAGCTGGAGCGAGCGGCGCTAAGTTCATGTCAAAGGCTATAATGTTAGTTGAACTACTTATGAACCTAAATCATATGACAGCGTGTTTCGCGGTTTAGTAGTCTGGCCAATAGGATGCGTCACAGACCCAAAGATTGTTCAGCTGCAATAATCAGCAGCGGCTTTATCTCCCCTCCTCTTCACCATCACTTCGCCAAATGCATTGATGCAAGTATAGTGTGAGGATTAACACCGTCACAACATGTGGGTCCATGCGATGATTTCCCCATTGGTCAGCTCGAGATAGGTCAATGTCAGTCACAGCTCACCGTAGAGCTGCAGCCTGTGCCCCCCCCCCCCTAATACACCATAGAGTGAAGCCACGGGTGACATGAGGCCATTCTAAATCCACTGCGCCCTCTCTCGCAGTGACAACGACGAGAAGCCTCTGAAGGGCAGCCAGCACTCGCTGAGCAGAGAGATCAAAGCCGGGGACAGCGGGGACAGCCTGGTGGACTACGGCGACGAGGACGTCCAGTTCAACGAGGACGGCTCCTTCATCGGCGAGTACGCGGGGCGGAAGGCGAAGAGGGCGTCCGCCGAGGTCAAGGCCGCCATTCAGACCCCGGCGTGAGGAGCGATATCAGCCATCCATCGACTCCCGGGCAACGTTTTCATCAAACCCCCCCCCCCCCCCCCCCGCCGGGAGGAACGCGTGAAAAGTGGGAAACAGACACGATCCATCCCGAGCACACACGTTTGGTGTCAAATGTAATGCGTCATTGCCGACTGCACACTGCCACCCTCATGTTATACAGCGTTTCTTTTGTCAAGTCGCAACAGGATGACCGTTACTAAATACTGTGTATATATAGTGTATATTGTATGTGCCGAGTGTCTTTTTTTTATAATTATTATTACACAAAAAATACGTAGAGGGCTTGGATTGTCTTTTCTTTATCTCCGTTACGTCAGCTGCTGTGTATTTTGTACAAATGTTCGGAACGTTTCACTCTCCACTGCACATCATTATCTGCAGCTTTGCCTCTCAGATAAGTGGGAATATCAAGTTGATATTTTTCAATTGCAGCTGACTGCTACTGACCTTTTATATTTGAAATGGATTCATTAAATATGACGGAAGATGTATATAGAAGGAAGCTTATTAACTTATTCTATCCAGTGGTTTTGTACCTGACAAAATAACAAGGAAAATTTACATATCACCAACAGCGAGTCATCAATCTCCCTGTGATGTTAGAAGAGAAGTGAAATGTAGCTATAATGTGTCTTGTTTCACATTTAGATCAATTGGACAGAATAAATGACAGGCCTCAGTCTGTGCTCGCTATAAACAACACGTACACTGCCGTACCAGATACACAAGGTATTCAATGATATGATACATTATTATTTATCTGATTATTAGAAATTGTTGTGTAGTCCAGTCAATCACTTTTATACCCGAATTTGTATTAAAGGCACCATTACAGTTGAATCCAGTTTATACTATTTTACCATGCCACTGTTGCCGATAGCCGGTATTTCAAATGAAGTTGTTGAAGAAGTAGCCTCATACTGTGGTGTTCAGAGGAATAGTTTGACATTTTGGGAAATATGCGTATTCGCTTTTTTACGGTAAATATGAAGTCACGGCTTATTTTAGCATAAAGACTAAAAAAGGTTGTCCAAAAGGAAACAACATCTGTCTACAAAGCATGATAATAAATCATAAAACATCAAACTATTCCTCTCAAGCACTTCTCCAGTGATTTCATATTGTACTCCAATAATGTTGGAGCTGAGATATGTGTTTTTTTTTAAATGGTTCACGTGGAAGCGGCCCCTAGTTTGTGTCAAGCTCCAAAAATACCAGATCCTACACTCCCCATAATTCACCTTGCTCGATAAACACCCAAATCCTTTAAATTCCGCACCCCCAGTTTGTAACGCAAGTCACTTGCGGCCTCAAAGTCCAAATTGGGATAATCCCAGTGACATCACTGTGACATCATCGTCAGTCTTCTTGACAAAGCACCTCCGGAGCCACAGAACATTATACGACCGTATGTGATCGTATAGAGTACTATTCAGACCTTCATGTGAATATTGGTGGAGTGCCCCTTTAAGAAGAAAGCGCACAGCACCTGTAATGGGATACACTTTCTGTTTTTGTAATGTAATCAGATTACTGTAATCTGTTTGCGTGCTGAGATGAAATTGACTGTAGTCACCGTTGCATCAGTCTTAACAAGCCTTACTCTGTTGCTTCCAATACACTGCCACGCAAACCACGGTCACCATGTCGCTCAGCATTAACATTAGCACCATGATCAGAAGAACAATTGCAATGTTTTGTAAAAATTCAGCCATTGCATGTTAAGAATGTCGATTGGTGTTTTTTTTTTTTTGATGTCATTAAAGTTGCTTTACTTTCTTACATCCTGGTAATGGTGTGTCTGCCTGTTTGGTCCCAGCCGTCACTGACGGAAGACTATCAATGTTCTCCATGCAGTTCTGTTCGTATGCCTCCACGGATGATTACACGGGGTGAGTAAAGTCAGCGGTAAAACGTCCTCATTCCCCGTGAATAAAACAGAAGACGTCGGACAAACCGTTTCCCGTTCGTGGCGTGACTTTTACAGATGTCACGTCTCGGTTTGAGATGAGCTTCTGGTTTGATTGCTTCGGCGGCAAAAGAGAATGGTGAGAAACCAAAGGAGTGGGCTCAGACCGGCACTGCATCATGGAGCGAGGGCTGTAATCATGTCTGGTGGTTGATGGTAGGGAGCGTCGAGTGTCACTGTGAGGGCTCTCACCGTGTGGGTCACATCTGCCTCTAACCGCCACCGCTGCTGCTAATGCGAGCCGTTGCTGAGTGACGACAGCTTTCACATAATGCAACCTTCAGGTGTTGATAATGGACCCTCTCTGACTGCCATTCTGAAGGTCCTCGGCTCTTTGGGCCACAATGTGAACAGCTGGACGCGCGTTGCGGGGGAGCAGCTAATTCTGCAATATTACAATTACTGCTCTCCGTGGAGACGCCGAGTTACATCACAGCTAGAGAAACATACAGTTTGGACAAAGCCTCTTAGAGGAAATGCTTTGAAAAATACTTCCTGTGGGGAGAAATCCACCGGCCTTACTGAACGGAAACTAGCGGGCTGAAGTGAAGTCGCGACAATATCATCAAGAATTGCACTTTGTCTAAAGCAAGCAAAAAGCCTTCAACAGTACGGACTCGTGTCAGTGCCGGTTTACATTGTCCAGGCAGAACGCACAGTGAATTCTAGAGTGTGCGATTGCGTACATATTCATTATTATATTCCTGTGGTTGTCCGAGGAGTTGAGAATTGTTTCAACTTGAGCAAAAAACAAAACATTGCTTTGTTTCTTGGTCATTGCGAGTCCCTTTACGGTCATCGTGCATCTTTGCGTCTCTTCGTGTTCATTGTGTGTCTCTTTGTGGTCATTGTATGTCTCCGTGTAGTTTGTGGTCTCTTTGTCGTCCCTCTTTTTAGTCATTTTATGTTTCTTTGGGGTCATTTTAAATCTCCACCTGATTGATTTGCGTCTCATGGAAGCCCTTACCTTGTGCACGTGGGTCTGTGCCCGTTAGGTAATCCATCCATGTTCCGATTGAGTTCTGGTCCTTCACTGTGTTGCTCGTGTGACCACGGGCCACGACAAGGCCCGGGTTGGGTTTTTGTATTTACCGTGCACTGCACCTTTAATACCGGCTCAAACCACTCAAAAGCCCACAGATTATCTTTTTAGGGTACATGTGGCGGTGAATGATTTACGGAGACCAAGGACTACCCCAAGATTAAAACATTTATTACGACAAACAATTTAATGTTAAGACAATAAAAAAGGTATATATCTAAATATACCTGTGACATTGGTTATAATAAAAGCAGAACCATGCAAAACAAAACCAAGCAACGCATAACCATGCAAAACAAAACCATGAATACAAATAAATTGATAAGTTAAACAAAACAGCAGTGGCAGTCAACGTCTCCTGCCTGCTCACTGCACAACACCCATCTGGAGGGCTTGGCGGGGAAGTGGGAGTCTCTTTGGAGCTGAACCTAAAGTAAAATAAGACACGGGTGAAACCCACGGCAAATATGTCTCACTTACAAAGCTAAAGTTCACACCTGCCTGGAGGTCAGAGAGCGGGAAAGACGCAGCTCATGGTATGGCTATTTATGGTGGAACAAACAAATTGGGAACCAGGAAGTGGGAGGGGCTAAGGCATACCCAGCTCCACAATAGCCCAGGAGGGACATTTCATTGCCGGCTACACTCGTCCAACAGAAACCTTCGAAATGACAAAAAAGAAAATGTACATCTCATTTAGCACGGTGGATGTCTGACAGAAGTTTTCAGGAGTAGCGGCCAGCTAGAAGATAATGTCATGTAATGTTCCCTTGCTGCTCGTTTCTGGAGAGACTTTTCTAAATACATGACGTGAAGCTGCTCGGAGCCGCACAGAGTGGAGCCTCTACCTCTCGCAATTTGGTTCAGCATTAGGAGTTAATATAGACAAACCCCCTCTCAAAGGACACGGTACCATCCGCTTTGCAATAATGTGTCTTTGACGCTCATAACTTACCCCTTATTATCATAGCATTTAGCTTAGCTTAGCTTAGCGTGTGTGTGTGTGTACACTCCCTTTACATTGGAAAGGCCTCTGTACTGGTGCTGCATATGTTACTAATAGTTTTCAATCGACATATTTTTTCTTTTAACTCATTGACTAAAGAATTGACACTTTGCAACTTTGTTTTTTTACAATAAAATATTCACAATGAAGTTATGAAGAAAGGTGCCACAAGCGCACTTCTTTTAATATTCACCTCCTGCTCCTAAATGTGTTTGTACATATTCCTGGGTTTGCCGTTTTATAAGAATGAACAATGAATAAATGAATGAAGATCAATGATACAAGGAATTTTATCGGGAAAATAGTCGACCAACGCTAAACTGGCTCTTTTTTGGGAGAAGTTAGGATTAAGCTTGATTTCTTCTGCCAATCAAAATACGGTGACCAGTTCATTAGCTTTTTTTATCGACAACAAAGATCGATAATATCAATATCTGCAGTTTAACGACTGAGCTCAAGTTTGTTTGGGTTAGCTTAGCTTAGCATAAAGACTGGTAGAAAGGCTAGCCGTTTCCCTCCGCCCCCAGTCTTTATGCTAAGCTATGCTATGCTAAGCACGCGCCAACTCTAACATGCAGAAATTGAAAACATCAATCTAATCATCTCATTCTCAGAGCAAAAGTGTATTTCACAAAATGTTAAACTATTCCTATAGATGTGAGCTCTGATTATTGATTTACTCAGTTATTGTTTGTTACAGTATGACAGGTTTCTACACTACATCAGCAACAGCTGGTGTTGATGTAACTGGGTGTGATGATGGATCTCAGGGATTCACATGAGCAATGTTGGCTAGCTTTGCGCATTCAGCTTTGACACCAACATTTACTCAACAGCCGATAGAGAAAAGCAAACACTCCATCTGACAGCGCAGCCACTTGCAACATCCATCCATCCATCCATTATCTTTAGTCGAACCCCATCTTGCTGTGAGGCGACAGTGCTAGCCACCACACCGCCGTGCAGCACTACCTGCAACAACAAGCTTCAATTATTGATACGAGGATAACGGGGACAGTCTCCCTTGTGTGAGGTCTTAAATACTTCCTCTGGATCCCATTGCTGTTTCAGTTTCAGAGTGACATTTTCTGTGCCTCTTTTTACATCCACTAACTTGCATTAGATGGAGGCGGGATCAGGAGGAAGCTACGGTGTGTGATCCTGGGACAGAGCCAGTATTAACACTTTCCTTCAATAATAACAATTTTAACAGTCAGACAAAGTGAGTATAATTCAGACACCAAATGTGTTTTTACATTTGAATTAGTTTTGGCCCCAAAAGAAGAAGAATTCAGTGATTAAACCTTAAGTTTAGTCGATGTCCCCACAGTGTTTGGAAGACTTTTTTAACCCCCGAATACTCTCGATTCTGTTTCCAGTCCAGAAAAGCAGAAGTGATTCTCGATCATTATTGAAAACACAGCTCTGCTCGCATTTGGGCTCAAAATATTCTTGTTAATATTCCAGTTTATTATTTGCATTGTTGTGCACTTGACACTGAAGCAGGAAGCTCTTCCTGTTTTAATCTGCACACATTTCAATGCTGGTGAGTTCCTGTATTCTTACTGTTGCTCAGAGGGATCTTTGTCTTTTTCTGCCTCTCTGAACCTTTGTACAGTGTTTTGTTCTTCATGTAGTAAACATGACTTCATACAAAATACACATAAAGGAAGCACGAAATACACAGAATATTAGAATGTACTCTCAGCCATCTGACGGTTACCAATCACACTTTGACTCCAACTCCAACGCCGCCGCCGTTATTCCATGATTGTGTGCAGTCTGACGTTGTCTTGCAGTGTCTGGCAACACACTTACTATTGTGGCGTCACCAGACAATGACCTTGATCCAGTGAGTATTGTTCATTAAAAAGGCTGAAGCACCCGTCACCACGAGGTCACCACTGAGTTCTATTTAACGTGGCAGGGTGAAGGCACTTCTGCACGCGCTGCGGAGACGGTGGGGGAGGACTCCAGAAGGATGCACGTATCATGTCTCGTGGATATGCTCATTTAGTCCTTAATGCATAAGATGTCGGGGGATGCGGCGCTCATAGGAAAATATCATATTTCTGACGGAGCCTGAGAGCAAGTCTGACAACGCAGTTAGTATCGCCTGAAGGACATCCACACCGCGCACCATTCCTGCTGCTATCTGATGTGCGTTTTTACACAAGTCAGAAACTGTCAGATGCCTGTGCAGCACACACACACACACACACACACACACACACACACACACACACACACACACACACACACACAAAACTAATACAGCTGTCAGAGGAGAAAATCTAAAACTATTACAACTGAAAATGGCAGGACTTGGACTCACACATTGAGATAAAAAGAGACTTATTTATCTTCCAAGTCCAATTTCCTCAAAAACATAAATAAATATACGGAATGGATACAATTATGAAACTTTATAACCACAAATTGGGATAAATACACATGGCAGAGTAACATACATATACACACACACACATAATAATTTATAATACATAATGCATTTAAAGGCAATACATTAACTAAAAACAACGTATTGTCTCTGACCAGTCTGCCATTGATGTTATCAGCATATTTTGATATTGCATTTAATATTGCCACAGCATCTTCATGCTACTGTGGGAAACCTTTGGTTCCCGAGATACTCAATGTGATGAAGGACATTGCAGTCAACAATGATGTCACAGGCCTTGTCCAGGGCGACTCTCGGGTGACTTGGAAAGGCCGAATGCCATTTCTATTCAGGCCCTTATTCTTGCATTGTCAAGATTGTACGTGTGCTGTGCTGCTGGCTGGGGATCTGCAAAGGTAGAGCGAGTAGAAATGGCTGACAGGCGTAACCCCTCGTCTCCCAGGAACACGCCGGAAAATTCACCCGAGAGCACAGAAATGCAAATGCTGAATCTCGGGACCCAGCAGTCTGCACAGGTACGCTCCTGCAGGTGGTAGTTAATAAAAGCCAACTGGAGACACTATATCCCGTCGCAAAAGCCCCTCTGAGTGTGAGCGCTTCATCATGTAGGACGTCGAGTAAAAAAAGGGAACGCCATCAAAAGGAAGAAACTCTTGTATAGGACTGTATATGCTCTTATTATTACTTCATTGAAAACTCCTTTGCAACTCAGCCTTTAAAAGGAAATATTACCAATTTATAAACCAATAGCCTAATATGTTCAAACCTCTAACAATATATTTACAAAGCTAATGTCAATGACAATTGTCAGATGAAAAAATATAATATAAATAAATAATATCGCTCACTAATAATAGTACTTCATTGTAATGCATTACGTACCAGTGGTATGTTAAATGCAGGCTAAATACATACATAACATGGAATAACACATGGCAGTGACTGCTGACTGAACAGAAAAGGCACCAGGATGAGTCCACGCTGGCTGTGAGCCTGGTGTGGAGCAGGCTAGCTGCACAGAACGGATCACCATAACGTACGTGCCACTGCTTTCATAAAAGCATAAGGATGTTTTTCGTCATCGTACGAACATACAACGAAATTGAGTTGGCGACTCATCAGTACAGCAGCAACAGTTAAAAAGTGTATAAAAACAAGACATTAAACAAAATAAATATATACAAGATAAAACAAGATAAAGCACAGGCATCAATGGCTTCAAAGTGAAAAATGTGCTTGGTTACAGTGTCGTGCTATTGACTGTTTGTTTCAGCACTGTCCGGTGGGAGCTGGGTGGGCTAATAAAACTAAAAGTCAGCCAGGAACACTATGAAATCTTAATCCGCCATATAGGTTTTCGCGAAACAGCCCCCAGGTGAACCGTGGGTATGCTGACTTATATGACTGCCACCATCAAACCAACACACGCATTGTGTTAGCGAGCGTCCGGGCCGCGGGGGTCACGTGATTAATTTGTATTCAGGTAAACAACCCCGGAGCAGCACTTGGCATAGAGGTGAAGAATAGCCTGTAACGTGAAAGCCATAGAGTAGTCCACAGTATCATATTTAACCAGACTTCCATGCACTGTACCCAACACATCATCCCGTCACCCCCAGTCCATTACAATGGCAAAGTCAAAGGCTTAAAGAAATGCTATATTGTGTGTCCGTACCGCTAATGGCATTCACAGCGGGTAATAGAGGCGAGCGTCTCTCTACGGGCGTCGCCATTTGTTTGGTGATGAATAGAGGAGAGTGAGGGTCAATGACTTAAAGCACAAGGTGGACTTTTAAGAGCTCCAATGACGTGCAAGAGCCTTTTTTCTCCTTTAGGCTAAGCGCTCCGACAGCGGTTCACTGAAATCAGAGTTATAAATAATACGCGGCTCGTCACAATTGCCTCGAAGGTCTCACACTGGAAAGGAATCGCTGCATTAAGTAAAGAGGGAGAATGGCCCTTTCCCCTGCCGTATGAATTTATTCCCATGTTGCCAAAAAAAAAAGAAAAAAACGCCGCTAGGCAGACATCACCAAAGCAAAAGGAAACAGTGGATCCAATTATCATTTCACAGTGTCGGGGTGATAAAACGCCTGCGTGCTGTTGCCTCATACCAGATGACTTCATATTCCTTGATAAAGCCGCACATATTACAATCCGATTCTTCAACAGACACACGCACACACGTCAAGCCACTTACCGGCCTATTGCAGTCTGCGTCGGAAATTATAAGTGCAAATCAAACCAGTGGACGTTTGAGTCATACAGTCGGGTAATGAGAAATCCTGGCCAACAGTGGCAGCGGGGGGGCTCTGCGCTCCAAAGCACAGATTCACAGAATCCCCAGTGCCAGCACAGTCCTGTGGCTCTTTCAGAGTGCTCAGGCGTCTGGGACATCTGAGGGACCGATCGCAACGGGAATTGGTCTCCCGGGTCCTCCGGAACTGTCAGCAACTCACTTTGTATGAGAGCTTCATTCATCAACACATTTTTTTGCCCTGTGAGCAGCAACTTTTGAAAAGTATAAGAAATGTGGCAAAACTTTTTTCTTTTTTGGGGCATTGTGGAACATTTTACAGTTTAGAAGTCTAGCTAGTTGAAGAGGAAGGATGAATTTGGGCTTCATGTATTTCCTTAATCTACTAGGGAGTTCTCTGGAAACATTTAGTAATAATTATAAGAAGGGATATAATAATAATTTCACTGATGGACAAGCACCATTGAAAACCAAGTACATCTTCATTCAGTTTATATCGAGAATGAAGTCTCCAATACAAATGGATAGTCAATTCTCAGCTCAATATATGCTGAATTGTCAGCTGATCTGCTGTGCACGGACTAAAAAAAAGTATCTTGTGTTACTAATTAAAAAAGAACCAAGTTTCTTGTCTGGAAACTTCTTGGCAGCGGCAGAACATGATGAGTTAAAGGAGACATGCTCCTTTTTAGGTTCGTACCGCAAGTCCTTTCTCCCCGCTGCTGTCAGGCTGCACAACAAACTGCTCTCGGTAGACCACTAACACTTTGAACACTTTGAACACGAACATTTGACTGAACATGAACACTTGAACATGAATATGAACACTTTAATTCATTCACCTGGTGCAATATCTAATCCGTGCAATCCTGTGCAATATCCAATACGTTTAAGTATTTACCTTACATTTTACTCCGTCTGTATATATACATACACATATACACACACATATATATACACATATACACACATATATATACACATATACACACATATATATACACATATACACACATATATATACACATATACACACATATATATACACATATACACACATATATATACACATATACACACATATATATACACATATACACACATATATATACACATATACACACATATATATACACATATACACAGGTATATTTAATATTCTTCTTTACTGTCAATCCCGTGCAATATCCAATACGTTTAAGTATTATCTTACATTTTACATTTTTACTCCGTCTGTATATACTGGTATATTTTGTATTCTTCTTTACTGTCATATTTTCTGTTACTGTTTAGTTTATTTATACTACTTGATTTTTTATCTTCATTTCATTTTATTACTTGTGAGCAATGCTGCTGTAATCCTGTAATTTCCCCACTGAGGGACTAATAAAGGATTATCTTATCTCTTATCATACTTCTATTTTGTTTTCGACTGGACCATGTTCACATGCTTTAATGTTCCAAAAAAACACATTATTCAAAAGGTATATTCTAATGGAGCCTGCAGGTGATACAGGAAGGGGAGCCAAATCTGATTGGCTTGCTGAACCACATGTGTTCTGATGCAGGCACTTGTAGAACAACTTGCACTGAAAAACACTCGTGAATTGAGCCTCTATGAAGTGTTCCGAGAGGACGAGCCTCATCTTTTCCAACAAGGGTTAGGGTTACAAACCATCTTGTTTCAAGGATTTAATAGAAACTATTTAGTTTCTTGAAAGGCTCTAGAATCAGGCAAAACATAAGAAAAAATACATTTGATTCCAGGAAATGACTTGAGGGGACAAATTTCTAATGTCAAAGTCAAATTATGCAAACACAAAGCATATGTAGATATTCAGTCTCTTCATCCTGTGGCAGACAGTATCCACCATTTCAAAAGATACAGCACTGTATGTTTGCTTAAGAGATTACAAGCCATAAAAATAAAAGCGGTTATACGCCGACCACAGTTTCTTTCGAGCTCGCTCAGCTAAACGGCCACTAAAATACACTTCTGCAGACGAGGGGCAGTTTGAACATCCAAGCATTTACATAGCTGTTATCGTATGATACTCGAGCGCTGACTTCCTTGTGACCCTACTCTGAGAGGCAGTTGTGAGGGTAATGATGATTGCACAGCAATGTCAACCGCCCGGGCCCGGCACTCGATGATGCGCAGTCCAAACTCAGCAAACCCAGCGCTCTCTTTCTGGGGAGGTGATAATTTACTGGAGAGGTTTGGGAATATGCGAGAGCGGGGGGGGGGGGGGGGCACAAACGCAGACAAACTTATCTAGCACAGACAGATGCTGAATGTGGGCTGCCTCCGATTTGGGAATGTAGGCTACGGGGGAACACATGGTGGGGCAAAGGTAGCGGGGGACCCCGGGGAGGGTGGCAGATGGGCCTATATTAGACATCTCAGATAGCCCCTCCCTGGACACAGCCCAACACTGTCGGGTCAGGGAGTGAGGCATCGGCCTCGTCAGATTAAGGTGGCTCCATGACTGACCTCACTTCTCCATTCATATGCAGTCACGTGTTCGCGCCTCGTTCTGCACTGCACGGAGGAGCAACAAGAAGAGATACCTGCTCTCCAACAGGAGGGGGAGGAGTCCCGAAGAGTTGGTTTTATTAACTTGTGAATTCAACGTTTTATTTGCGAGAGACTTAAAGCTGCGTTAACTGATGCTCATGACATATTTTCAGTTTTTTGGCAAACTATTGCCTTTTTTTCTCTCTTTTTTTTACCAAGACAGCCGCCTGTTGCTGCCAGAAACAAAAGATCGAACACTGGGTTGTTTTACACCGAAACAACGAGCTTAAAAAAAGTCCCGGTGAAGTGGAGTCAAACTGCAAAGTTGGGTGATAAGTCTGTTGATTAGGAACGCCAATTTTCACATTTCACTTAATCATTCCTTTGTTCATTAACATACAAATATTGATTGATTTAAAGCTTTAAAGTTTTACTTTGTGACGTTTTCAATTGAATACAAACGTTTTTGCTGTTCCCCATCTCTCATCTGTCTTGTTGTTTTGTTTTGTTAAACAGGAAGTGATTGATTTACTTTTACATAGTAATCTGGATATTTCCGATTGGCGATGGTGGCAAATGTGTAAAAAAAAATAAACACCAACACAAAACAACTCCAACAGCAATAAGCTGTGAGCATGTTGGCAAGGAATACAAGTCTGTATTAGCTTCTGTTCTCATATGTGACATGAACAGCAGTCTCCTGGGTTAAAGTCTTGTGTTAGTTTGACCAAATCAACCCAACCTCCTAATGCAGATTATGTTGTTCCATATATCACGTCGCCCGACTTCCTCAGCTGCAGTCCTGCACATCCTCACGATTGCTACAAATTACAATGAGATTATATTGTATGTGAGAATAACATGAGTACAGTCTGAGCAACGTGAACGGGGTTGTCGTAGTGATGCGCCTACAGAGGATTATGTACGGCTCCTCGTAGTGAGTTTCAGCTCATCGTATAGCTCTGGTTCACGCCTTGAAAGTGTCATTTTCAGTCGCAGCAGGCAAAACCCACAGTACAAACCCCAACCGAACTACCATCAGAGACACAAAGCTGGCGGTAAAGGTGATACGTCAAACACAACTTGTTTCCGCTGCCCGCTAGTGGCCAATCAAATAAGTCATCGTAGATTTATTTATCAGTATGGTCTCTACACTTAAAACCCTGGAAATGCGATATATCCATACAAAAATCATAAAGGCACAGCCCTTATTACATGTAATAGCTGCATTAGTGGATGATTAAAGAAAGTTCAAAGTTCAAATGATGATTAAATCCAATGAAGTTCCTCCTCAGTAAACAGTACCACTCTGTGTAATGTGAACTGATACACGGGGGGGGGGGGAGGGTACTCCAGAAATTGCCCCCGGCTTGTATTCAATAACGCTGCAATTTCAGCGCTGCTTGTATTATTTATTGAAGTGCTGTTGAGGGTACTGAACAAATTTCCTTTAATGCCTCTTTGCAAAATCCCGGTTCACTGTTGTTGGTTTGACAATTATTACACTGGAGACAACGTCCTCTGCAAAGGACAAATGGACTTCTTAATGTAAGTGTATGGCAATACATATGTTAATACATTGTAGCTGTTGTCATGAGATGCTCAGGGCATTAGCTGTATAATTTACAGGCCATCTGGGGAAGTGTAATGCAGATAGCCGGATTAGAGTGTGTGGGGTTCTAATACATGCGTTAGCAACGCTCCCTCAAAATGAAAGTTGTATTGCAGTTCAAGACGCTGGGAAAAATGGATGGTAGACAATTAGATAATTAAAAAAAGAAAATCACCCTTATTGCTAAAACTCAAAATGATGCGTCAAACAAAGCCGGGTTGAAATACTGATGTTCAAATATAAAGCGCTAATTGTGCAAAACAGTCTCCGGCATTTGAAAACAAAAACAAAAAAATCAATCCAGCATCTTGGGTCAGCTGCTGCAGTTTCCCCGTCAGCGTTCCTACAACGCATTCATCTAACCAAATATAGGTTATAAAACGCTCCTTTTAATTCTACTAATGTATGTTGTGCTGCAAAAACTTCTGGACAGTAATCGATCAGGAAAAGCCCGTTTCTGCCGCTGCTTGGTACGAGGCGAGCGTTTCCCCCCACGGGCCCCAGTCTTAGCTCGCAGTAAGACTAATGACTCTCTGGCTTGAGTGGCCTGAGCCTCGCCGTGGCCCCCCCCCGGCTCCCAGCTGCTGCAGTGCTGCCGAGAAGGCTCCTCCACTTTGATCCAATCAGGTGAGGGCTTGTGTTATCTTCTGCTGTTGAGTTCCTTCGTGCCGCCAACCACCTGCACGGGAGCGCAGAGGCAAGAAGAGGTCCACATTTTTCACAGCGGTTACTCGTGGGATAAGCTCTGAGCCGAGTCCCTAACACGGCACTTTGAAATACCCTCCTACTCAGAGAGGATCAGCCTCGATGCGCCACAGTCATAGCAATTTAGTCTCTGTTGCTTCTGACCTTCGGGTGGGGGGAGAGAGAGAGAGAGAGAGAGGATGAAATAGAGAGCAAAAAAATGATAAACAAGTCTTTACTTTTGCTGACACATACGGCCGTAATAAATCTGCAGCGAACCGAGGGAGGATTCCGCCTACAGACTTTGGTTGTCAAAACCCAGCGTCTTTCTTTGGCAGAGAGAGTAAAGAGGGTAAAGTGTCCTCAGGCGGTGGCACCCAGTCCACCCGACATCAACATGCCGCTCTGGCTTTATAGTTTCATCTCTTGCATGCACATTCAAATGTCTCTCTCCTTCACCAAATATTTGCATCGCTTCTTCTTCCAGAGCCGCTTATTCCCGAAGCATGTTCAAACTCACAGAACTTATATTTAAAATTGCAGACAAGATGCCAATGTTTTATACAGATACCAAATATTTCCTGCCCATCAGTGGAAACCCCAATCCATCCAGGACATGCAATGTTGTAGAGTCGACACAAATGCTCAGGACGAAATACGTTTACGTGACACAAACACTCCCTTGTGAACTTGACATTTTTGTTTTTGTAAAGTCAACAATTTTAGATTTTTGAGTTGTACAATAATGTAAAAAGCGAATATATAGCTGAATAAGTTCAAGGCCAATTGACAACCCATACATTGTGCACTTATATATTTTGATAGTTGACTGAACTATGCTTGGTTGTAAGACATGTACTCAATTCATTTTAATCTTCATATCACACAACAGCTGCAGAGTTATGTTGAACACAAAACTGTTTTGCTTCCTTAACATAAAAACACCAGTCTGTTGTTACTAAATCATTATTTTATAGTAATCAATATTAAGTAAAAATGACTCAAAGCAATGTGAGATTTAAAGGTGGATTACAACTTCCATGTCTTTGTTTGTGTAACTTACACGTTTTGAGTAGAAAGGAAAAACCCAAGTTAGTGTTATATGTATGTCAATATGCACCGCGTATTCATTTAAGTGATTCTTTGAACTTACAAATTGGCGTTAAAATATCTACTCAAGTTTATTTCACAAGTAGTCGCTGCCTTGTTCATTAAAATGCAAGGAAGGCAGCCTTCTCGTGTCAAGCTCTTATGTAATAACAATGTCCTGATTAAGAAATTATTCTAAAACGTTGCCATGCACCTCGCCTGCATTCAAATCTCGATGTGGTGTCATAATTAACCTTAATGTTAAGAAAATGTAAAAATGGAACTTCATATGGAAAAGGTTACCGACCCCTGGGTTAATGTTAATGTCATCTTTAATGCCGCGAGTGCCTTATTGATGAATTATTCTGCATGCACTGTCTGTGGAAATACATCTCCATCGCAGGATTTCCTTTATGTGGCATGGAGACCAATTTCATGACTTTTGTTTGTTCTGTCGCCAAACGTATTGACTTTGGTTTTGAATTTGAAGCATCTCTGCATCGCCCCCTACTATACGAGCAGATCACCCAGAATACATTCAGAAGCTCGCAGTGGTTCTGTGTTCTGGTCCACATGTAAGTTGGACTTTGCAATGCATCGGACCGCCGAAGACACTCGACATCATCCACCAGCAGTGCCGTCGGAACGATTACTTTCAGGAGTGACGACCGCGTTGAGATTGATCCTCTCTACATGAGAGGAGAGGCAAGGAGCTAACAGGTCGACGCTTATCTGATGTTGGAGCAGATTATCTGATTTCCTTGTCTTACTGACGGGAATCCTGCTGCTACTGCTTTGCAGAGCTCACATATCTCAACTTGATCTCGGTCTATAAATCAATTTGAGGCTTTGAGCTTATTTTTGTGTCTTGAGGATGCTCTAGCGAATGTAAAAGGTTAATAAGTACAGCCTGAACCTCACCGGCTACACAGCAGTGATGTTTTACTTTCTCGACCCAACAATTTATGGAATATTAGATATTGCATTTGTAACACAAACAAACATTACACTGACTGCTTATGTTTTTGTGAAAATCAAATAAAACACTTTCCTCCAAGAAAGATGAAGTTCCATCTCATTGATAAGTTAATGATGTATGCCATGGGTCAGGCAGGGAGAGGCGATAATGATGATAGTCATTTAACATATTTACTGGCGTGCACTGGATTACCATCTGCAATTTTATGGTTGATTTAGAATCACTTTATCCTCGCTTTTATGGCGGAGATTTCACAATGAAATGTGCATCCGCCGTCCTTTTATCATCTCATGTTTGCTGAGCCAGCAAAGAGCAGTTTATGGCCGTGGAGGAAATATAAAAAGAAAAAGGAGTATTTCATTACGACCCAATACAAATGCTTTTCATCAAAGTCTGTTTTTAAAAAGGGAGGCCTTCATGTTCTGCTGGCTTCTTGACCAGTGCTCATCATTACCGAGCCATCTGCAGTCTTTACAAGGCTGAGCCAGTCAATGGTTTGAAGGACGGTGGGTTGAACATGAATACCAGCCCTCAATTACCTCCTGTATTATTTTTCACATTCCCTTTTTTTAAAGTGGATTCTGTTAACGTGACATGCAGTCTATGACAGTCACTGACAGCATGGGGGCAACCACTGGGGGCAACCAATGAATGGGCAGGAATTGTCTTGAAAGAGTACTCGAGACAGAGAGTGCGCTCCTGGGATGGTCCATCGATGGGACGCCGTCCTACCGTCTTTGGTGCGTTGATGAGCTTAAGTCATAATGTGGAACCATGACACTACAACGATGTGTTGTATTATATTCCTTAAAAGTGTTGAAACATGTTGATATTCGGTTCAAGTATTTGCCCGACAGCAAAGAGCAAACGAAACCGATCAGCTGAGAAATGAAATGTGACCGGGACCTCGTTTTTCTGAATATTCCTACGCCAATTCAAACAAAATTCACGTCACCCTACCCTCACCCTCCACCGCACTCACCCTCACCCTCCACCGCACTCACCCTACCCTCACCCCCCATCGCACTCACCCTCACCCTCCACCGCACTCACCCTCACCCTCACCCCCCATCGCACTCACCCTACCCTCACCCCCCACCGCACTCACCCTCACCCCCCACCGCACTCACCCTACCCTCACCCCCCACTGCACTCACCCTCACCCCCCACCGCACTCACCCTCACCCCCCACCGCACTCACCCTACCCTCACCCCCCATCGCACTCACCCTACCCTCACCCTACATCGCACTCACCCCACTCACCCCCCATCGCACTCACCCCACCCTCACTGGCACTCACCCCACCCTCACTGGCGCAACCCCCACCCTCACTGGCGCAACCCTCACTCGCAACCCCCCATCGCACTCACCCTCACCCGCCATCGCACTCACCCTCACCCCCCCATCGCACTCACCCTCACCCCCCCATCGCACTCACCCTCACCCCCCCATCGCACTCACCCCACCCTCACCCCCCATCGCACTCACCCCACCCTCACTCGCAACCCCCATCGCACTCACCCAACCCTTACTCGCAACCCCCATCGCACTCACCCCACCCTCACTCGCAACCCCCATCGCACTCACCCCACCCTCACTCGCACCCACCTTACCCTCACTCGCACACCCCTGTCTTTTGGCTCTCACCCTCTGGCTCTCACACGTGCACACCCCTGAAGTCTGGCTTTATAAAACAGAGCACAGTGAAGCTCCGATTACAACACAAACAACCACACAGACCGAGAGAGACATGTTCTGCTTAGGCAGACATTACTAATCGATAGTTTTAGATAGATATATTGTTTTCCTCTAAATTAATGCTCTTAATCTCCTCAAAAAGGAGGGGTCAGGTAATGTAGCTGGGCCAAAACTTCAAAATCCAAGAACATACTGTTTTCACAGTAACATCATATGGCAAGAATTAAAAGCCAAGAATAGTGTAGAATTCCTCTATCATTGAATAGTTGTGAGTTTATGCATTTACAGAATAGGAACCGATGCTCTTGTTCCTACTGACAGCAGAGTAGGTTGAAGTACCAGATGGTGAAGCACATTGTTGGTATTAATCTTTTCATGGGAATTGAGCAGCAAAATTACCCAGATTAAAAAAAAGCTTGAAATATTTAGATTCTTCTCTCCGAGTAAACAAATATTTACTCTGAGAGACAAATCTCACAAGTGCCTTCACAATGAAAGAATGCCTCCTTTATAACAATGAAATGTGTATGAAGGAGGTTCGACTGAAAATAAACCAATAAACAAAACAGCCTCCGTGCAGTAGGTTATTCTTGCATGAAAGATCAGCTCTAAGATGTGTCCTGATGCAGGTAACCGAGAGGAAAGCTGTTATTAAATATTCACTCCAGCTTGGTTTAGAACACTCAAAACCATCTCAATCACACCAATCAGAAACTTTAAGCCAGAAAACAAGTCTCAAGGGCCTAAAGAGCAGAAAGCCCTTCGTGTTCAGTTCCCCCACCTCTCTTAAGCCCTAAAGAAAGGGCGTATACACCCTGATTGGCTATTCAGGGAAATGCACCAAGCCGCTCTTAATTGTTAATTAGAAGCAAGTCCTCGCACCCTGCACAACAGGTGATCTGAATAACCCTCAATCAACTCAGGGGGACTGAGACGTTGGCCCAATCCCAATGTCCCCCCTAAACCCTCAAACCCCGAACCCTCAAGGACTCACTGACGTCACCTGGTGAGTGGCTGAGTGTGAGAGACTGTGAGGGCTTGAGATGGTATGAATAGGAATGGGACAGCACTTTGCTGCAACATATCACGTTACCATGAAAACGACAAAAAATATGAAGTATAATTGTGTGTATTTATTTTATATTCCCTGATTTGAACGTCCTCACAACATGAGGTAATTCTATATAATCTATTCACTCGTTTTTTTGGTCAAAACAGCTTCAATAACAAAATCAAATATTTGATGAATAAATAAATAGATATCTTCTGATTTCATGTTTATTTTTTGTTCCATCTTTAACCCTTAATGTTTCTGAGTAAACTTAATAAGACCGGCTGAACACACGTGAGCCGTCCTTCTTTCATTACTTTTTTTTTACTGCTCCATGCGTCCACTCGTTACCCCGTGTTTAACGTCACATTGCAATGATTTGTGGGTAATTCCCTGAGGCAGGATGCTGACTTACGGAAAGCGTTCATAAAGGGCTCAAAATGTCTGCCAGAGAGCCCTCAAACACTCGATGATTTGACAGTGGGACATCCCTAAACCCTCACGGACTTCGCGGGAGAGCGCCTCAAAGTCCGTGAGTCCGTAAGGGGGGACATTGGGATTTGGGTCATTCAGTTAAAGTATATTGGGAAAAGGGAAATGTCGGCAAGTACCAAAGAATGACGGATACCCGTACGTGTTTTACACACATCCTTCACATAATTATTTACCCCAAAGCAAAAACATAAAAAATATATATTTTCATGACACGAAACTGATACTTTGACCAGACAAACATCACACAGTATTACAATGAACCTGAGACAAATAATACTGGAAAGGTGCACTTACAAGAATAAACTTCATGCTGTTGGCTCCAATTTGACGTGTTATTTTAAATGTTCCTCAGTAGTTACCTCTGACACCGACCGCGTTGATCATCATCAGTGTCCAATGGCTTCCGTCTACAGTAACATACTGCAGGAGCAACCGGCCCGCTGGCTGTGGTGTTGTGGCAAGCTGCCAATTGCACACCTGTCAAGTTCTAAGCAGCGCTGTTGTCTTTGAAATTGACCAAAAAAAAAAGAAATTGAGCAAACAGATGGGCAACGGGGACTGTGTGTACCCAGATGGTATTTGAATTGACAAAAGAGCAAACGCCTTAAGCAATGACTAATACCATGTTTGCGATGAGATAAAGAATTTTTACTCGAGGGAATGTGTGTTTTCTTTATCCTCGGGTTTACACCGGAGCATAATGCAATCACTTGAAAGAAAAGGTCATCATTAAGATGCCAAATCATATTAACGGCTTACCAACATCCGTAAAGACGATGCCAACCCAGTCGCAGCAACGTGACGGCAACACAAACTCAGCACATCCACAAATACTGGCAACGCGCCGTGTACCTGCTGAGCAAACACGTGGCATTCTCTCACCTGTCATCTTAGGAAATTAGTTTTTCACTCTGCCAGTTAGTGAGCGTGGAGGTTTTTGGGTGTTACACGAAGCATAACTGTCGGAGTCGCTACAGACATGTGCGGCTGACAAATTCAGCTACATTCTGCAGATTATTGGACTACACTTTCCAAAATAGGAGTGATATTTTACATGTGGATGGACCAATTTTCATATTTCTTGATGATAAGTCCATTCGGAACCTTGCTAACAAGACCGTTTACAAGTGAATGTACAGTTAGTCTTCTACTATATTGAGTAACAAGAGGCACCAGAATACGCTACAGGTGTCATTGCTGCTACATTATCCAACAATGATAATGTTCCACGTCTGTGTCCAATGACACAGACATTAGGCTGGTAGCAGTGTCTAGAAAAGGAGTGTGAGTCAATGTAATGTTCCCACAAGTCATGAAAACACGAATGTGTGTGCACGCTGCCCACTGGCCTTGACATTGCTTCAATTGTGTTGTTGCATTTTCATCCAGACGGAGATTTTTTTGTTTTAAATAGTGCTTGAGTGGACAGGATTTTTTGAGGAAAAACACAGTTTACAAAAATACTAGTACGCGCGTGGACTAGGCCTTGATCTCTGGGGACGATGACTGATATTTCAGAGGTTCCGGTGTTGCCAGCTGATATCCGGACATCCGGTTGCCAAAAAACTTCCTCTTCTGTATGCTGGTGATTGTTTACAGTCAGATTGGCAATGTGAGAAAAGTTGAGATTTGTAATTGTTTCACGAGTAGCCAGTTTATACTCAGTTAACAAATTATTTTTTAAGTTAACAAAAAGCGAAATTGCTTTTCCGACAATAGCCAATGTGTTTTAGGATTGCATTCAAGGGATTGGTCAATGCTACTCAGACTACAAAAGTAAACAAAACATTGCCTGCAGATTCTGTGAATTCTATGAATCAACCAAAATAACCACAACGTTGCAGGGTTCAATGTTGCATTGTTTCACGTGAATGGCGGACCCTGCCAAAGAAAAGAAAAAGGTGGAAAAATAATGACTGAATGCAAATATATTAAATGGTTGTTGCTATAAAACAGTTGACCATCAGTAGAATCAAAAACAGGGTTTGATATGATGCAAATCTTAAGGATTAATACTTAAACATCCTGTACAAAGTCACATCATACAAATGGTAAAGCATCAAAGAACATAGCTCCAATATTTTATGTGCCCAGTACCAGAATTCCTCCGTGGAGATCTCCACATGTGGTATTCTGATTGTAAATTTAGCTTCAATATTGAGCCCCCAACACGACACCGACCCACCCTCGCCTGGTTAACATGAGAGGAGCTGAAAACGAGGAATATATGGTACAAAGTCTGAACCGGAGGCTACACAGCAGCACCCACCATTGGAAAAAAAGTCAATCAATAGGACTTGCTGGATTTCTGCCCATTAACTGGTACCACGCCACCAAATGTCCCCAAAATATAACTGTGAGGATCATAACACTGAAGAGCGTAATGCCAGGACCTGACCCAGGTGTAAGTTCCTGGGAGGTCTGAGCAGTGTCTCCCACATCATTTACATTTGTCTTGAATCTTAAATGTTGGTCCTTTTTTTTGCCGGTGGAGAAGGACAAATAGGGTGAATCTTTACATGTGCTATTGCTCTTGAAGAGGATAATTACAGCGACTTATGTGCCCCTCTGGGCCCGTTTTATGCTCTTTTTATGCTCTTTTTTTAACAGCCTTTCTTTATTGCTCCATGTGCATTTATCATTCATTGGTATCCTGTCCTTACTGTACCCTAGCACACCAAATCCCCTTTTGGGATTCTTAAGGTATATTGTCCCAGCCAGTCCCATTATGTCCTGTCCTGTCCTACAGAAGCTTTGTCGTCCTCCCTTGTGATTCAGGCTAATCGGGCGAGTGTAAAAGAATACGACAAAAAGCATTTTGTATCTCTAAAAGTCTACGGTCATTTGCCATGGACTTGTTCTTGCGCACTCTGACGCAACATGATGGAAAAATCCCAGAACACAGCTGAAATTGTCCTTGATTATAGCAGTAATATGAAGAGCTATTCTTGTGTGTGTCAGCAGGAGATATTAGAGACATTGAGATAACGCACAACTTCAACGTCCTTTGAAACCACACGGCCTCGCCCTGAGGGAGGCAGGAGTTACCTTGAGTTCAGTGGAATGGAGGCTGCACAATAAAGATTTGACACCTACATGACTTGCTCTTGCAGCATTTTAATCAGAATTTCAAGTCTTTTTTTTTTTTTAAATAAAGAAAAATATTGTATGAATAATGTTAGATAATGTCAACCAATTACTCTTTTTCATATTCTGATCAACCTTTGGCCTCTCAACAACAGAGGAGCAACTGAATGGACAGACCAGCCTCCTCTGACAGCGTTAGCACAGTCGTGATTGAAATCTATTACTCCAAATACATTTGTATTGTAGACAACAGTATAAGCGCAGCACGTTCTGCTCATTTTGTTCTCCGAGCAGCTCAGTCATATTCCCCTCGCCAAAAACCCTGATGAAGCCTGAAATATCTGGAATATTGTTGCATGAACAATGACTATTGATGTTGCTAAAGGCAAAAGCAGCCAAGATGCTTCAGAAACATATTTTCCAAACAGGTTCCACATACGAGGCTACAGCTGATATTGGTCTGAGTGCAGATGGTGCTGCTAACGCGACGGTTTTGCTTTTTCCCTTTTATCAGATTGTGATTGTTTTAAAGCCGCAGGCTTCTGTGTTTACACTTCTGTGTTGGCATTGTACATTTTTGCAAACCACGGATACGTTGAATATTGGACATTTCTTAACAGAGAATTTGTTTCATGTGTATATTTCATATCAGCCTCGTGTCACGTTTGCAAAAATGTCAACGTTGTGAAACGATTGGTTGGGTTTAGAGACAAAACTACCGTACTTGGTTAGGGATAGAAAAAAAGATCACAACTAAAGGTGACAGTCCAATGTTTGTGTAACCCATCCAGATCTTCTCCCAACCGCCCTTTGTGGACTTTCTCATGCTTTATTCTCATTATTATATGACATAACTTTCAATAACAGTCACTCAAACTATACATCACTTGCACTGCTGAAATGCAAAAACATCCACATTTAAAATAGATAAATAAATGAAAGGTCTACAGTCAACATATCCGTAAAATACCAGTATTTGTTTCCTGGCGACTTGGTTGATATGCAAAACCGACAGAAAGTCTGAAGTTCCTCTCGGCCCTAGAGAATGTTTTTACCGTCTGTCAGCTCATTATTTCGGGTTTAAAGGCCTTCTCGTCAACCTTGTTTACAACAGCAGGTAACACGACCTGTCCAGCACTGACCGGCAGACGAGTCAGTCTTCAAGTCTGTCAAGTTAGTGACAAGCTAAGGAACATAGCGGAGCATCCGGAGAGATAAAGGCCCAAAGAGCTGATGGAGATCAAAACAGAGCTCGAGGTCATATTTCAAACGTGTCAGCTTTCTTACTTGCAAGTGGCCAAACTGATTCATGCAGCTTTAGAAATTCCCCGGATGTAAAGAAAAACTGAGCAAAACAACAATTAGCGAATCACCACAGGACACACGATGGCCTCTTATTAATCCAACCAACCATACTGCCTTGTTTACCTCAGTATACCTTATAGCGACACATAGACGAGGGTTGTGAACAAAAATACACTATCTAGTCTTGTGGCTGAATTGCATTGTGGTCTATTAAGGCTACTGTCTGTGAAAAAACGACATTGTAAATTAAAGCTGGATGAAAGCTCTCCCACACGATGTATTTGTTGTTATTGTATCGCAAGAAGGCGCTGCAGTAGAACTATATATTGTTCGTTCTGGCTTTTGTTCCTCGTGTTGTCTCACATTTCGTCAAACAACTCACTCAAACTCTAGCGCGTTCATATCACTGTAATGCTGATTTATTTAAATTACAATTGGAGGCAGGGTAATCACATTGCAATTTTATGCCTGGCATATTTGAAAATAATGACATTGTTACAAATAACATAACTATGTCTCATTTAAATGATAATTTTGTGTCATTGTGAATTTTTCTCCGACACCCAGGGAGCCGGGACAAGCGAATGTGGGTCATTTGAATTCAAGGCATTTAAATGACAAAGGATGCTCACACTGGGACGACGCAAACGGCTCTATTCAGTTTTGTCTCATTTAAGTCAAAAGTCTTTCATCAGCTTTCGACTTGATGAACGACGGAGCAGCTCGGGGCGGGCTGTACTGTATGCCGATGTGCCAACACTGTGACAAATGGCCGTGGGCCTGGTGACTACAAAGCACAGTAAACAGAGCCGGAGCTGCCGCCTCACACAGCCGATCTTTTTCCACAGGGCTTCCTCGCTCATCATTCATCTCCTTCGTGACTTGATGAAACTGTAGAGAACGCACAATGAGGATGGCGTATTACTTCATACTGTACGCCGGAGGACACAGTTGTTATGGGGTTTTTTCTTTGCGTCATGTCTGAATTATGGCCCTCCTGCACAGCCGCTTTCCTGCCTTAGATCAATATGGAGGCGTTCATATTATGTAATGCTGTCGGTTTTAATCAAGTAAACAGTTATGAGGAGCCATTCATTAAGAATTATGCACAACTTTGAATGTGTTTTAGCTGTTTCTGGCATTTTGATGGTTTTCATGACATCCGAGACAGATTTTATTTTGTCATTAAACATCAAGGTAAAAGATGTTCAACCAAAGACTCAAAAGGAAAAGAATGGGATGCAAGCACACAGTCCAAAAATACAAACATCTATCTGTCAACTTGCTCCTCTAGTTCAGCTCTGTCTTTAATTCTCAGCACAGGGGAGTAAAACGCAGACATTTCATTCAACTTTCTTTTAACCTTTGTCCGCAACAACCATCCATCGCAGCCGATTGAGAATAAGATTCTCAGAGCAGACGTCTTCAGGGAGTCTTCTGCTGTTCGTCATTTTAGAGAAAACATTCTGCCGATATTCAAAACAGAATATAAACAGAATACAGCATCTGTAGTATATTTGACACCATGGAAATAAGGCCGGGCTGCAACTGTGGTTGTTTTGGATTGTTGTTAACTTTTGTTTGGGTCTCTGTCACATTTTCAATAAGTCATTCTGAAGACACATCTTACTAACTTCTGGATAGATTTGCTTAGATTTGGTGAAAGGTTAAAAAGACTAAACCATGAAACTGAAGGGTGCTCACTGAATTACAGAAGCAATCTGACAGATTTGTGTTCATCATTTCTTATCATTGCCAGACCATATATGGGTAGCGCTGCCATTATTGTGGCTCCACTTTATGGCTCAGAAAATAAGGTGGACGCAAACATATTTGTCCTCTAATATTGTACTCCCTTGTACTTTTGTTTGTTCCTGAAAGCAGTCCGACAAAAACACACTTTATAAATAAATTTGCCCTGACCGCAGCCATTGTTGCTAAGCAACCCTTCTCCGAAGACTTCCACCATAGTGCGTCTTGCCCAAAAGAGACAAACAGACCGACGGGAGTTTGACTGAAACAAACCATGTAATATAAAAACAAACACGGAGATGTGTGGAAAGTGTCGTGTTGTCTCTCCGCCACAGTCGCTCTCCAAATGAACCGCTTGCCAGGAGGCTTAAGTCAACTCAGCTGGCGGCACAGATGCTGTCCATTCCCTTCAACGCGGTCGCCAACGCAGCCAGCACCAAACCTCTCCGAGAAGCCAATTTCAAAATGGAGAGCTGTGATTCCAGCTCAGGCTCCGGCTCGCTGGGAGAGATGCCCCTCCGTAGTTACGCTACACAAACTCAGCGGAACCCATGTGATGGAAACTTTCATTTCAGTCTCTCCGTGCCTTTTAGAGCAGACCGTGTTGTGTTTGACATACGAAACACATCAAATCTAATGAATATCTCTGCGAGAGTGACACATAATTAGAAGCATAATTGCATCATTGCCTCAAGATGAGGCATAAATCAAAACAATATATTTTTTAAACGCCTATTAAACGGGTGTATTCACTAGATAATCACTGCCTGCAGGTTGAATGAAATGAGGTTAATTAGAAGGCCATTGGAGGATGGAAATACAAAAATATAACTGAACATCATGACGTGTTGTTCAAGTTGGGCATAATGGAAATTTGACCAACTTTGGATTCTGAAATGTGGTGGGAGGTTATTTCTGCTGTTGGATTTGATTGATCCACAGCTTTAAAAGGAAAGACACCAATTATAAACATAATAGAAAGCTAACTTTCTGGCTGGCTTTAGTCTTTAGTCATAAAAAAGGACTGACATGGGCATTTTTGCTGATCTAGTGCTCCATCAGTAGGACAAAGATACACTAAAGCGTGGTCCTTACATCATGGTTAAGGTAAGGTTCAAAAAAATGGAAAAGGCCATGGTTCAGGTTATGAATAGATTACCCTCACAATTAAAGGAAACCATGCCAAGCTTTAACCCAGCCATGAACTGAACTGAACCTGTTTGTAAGGGGTGAGGTATAAACCTTGTTCCCCAGTGTCATGTTGTGTGGACTCAACCCCCTACAGGGACTGCCCATTGTTCTGACAGCCCACAATTCCACAACCTCGATAGTCCAAAAAATGTCCCATTGGACCCATTTGTCCACCAGCGTTATCGCAAAAACAAACGCCCATTGTCTCTGATTGGATAATACTTCTTGACTTTGTTGGTTGGGTCGGTTAGTTCTCGGCACGAGGAGTGAGTCTGGTTAGGGTACGGGTAACTAGGTAAACCAATCGGAGGTAAAGTAGGGCGGGTCATGCCTCTGCCATAGTAGGAAAAAGGAAGGACTGCAAGGAAGTCATTATGCATCATAATTAGCCATGTGCTTCCGTTTATTGGAAAGTTCTTTGTCTGCACCGAGCATTTGTTTTCATTTCGGAAGTAGTGTGCATGAGGCGGAAAGTCAGGGCGTGAAGGTCGAGGTGGTGAATAGGTGTGTTGCAAGTTCAACTTTCATCCGAGAGACCAAAGCTTGCATCCTATAACACAACAGTGCCGACAGGAGGAAAACCAAACCCACGGCGTCATGTTATAAATACAATTACAATAAATGCGACACTTGCTGCTGCTGCTGGCTCCTAAATAAGCAGTAAAACAAAGATGTCTTAATCTAGAGGCCCTCAGGCCATCATTTCCCCATGAGATCACAACCTGCTGGGCAGAATAGCATAGTGAAAGTGGTGCTTTTAGGGAACCAATTTGAATTGATGGTGTCATTATTCAATATTGCGCAAGTTTAAGCAAAAAGACTTCTCTATTGCTGCTTTAATACATAAATAATTCATTGTGAATAGCTCTGCGAGGGACCATCAATGGTAGCCTACAAAAGACACTATTCCTGAGGACAAAAAGTCTAAATAAACAATGCTTTGGAGAGAGCACGTCTATTTTTTCCAGAACAAGAGCGCTCGGCCTCCCCACAGTGTCATTTTTCATTTTTCTTATCTCCTGCACCTTGAAGGCTGCCACAGAGGAGAAGTCTGCAGCGCTGCGCTCCAGGAAGGCGTCAGTGGTCTCCAGAGGAAAAAGTCTTCGTTTAGTATTGAACAGTCCAGTAACCATGTCTTTGAGCTGTGTCTGAGGCCACTGCCTCCTCTCTGAAACTTCCAATTGCGAGTTTTCTTATGGGAACGGGGGGGGATGCATTGCATTTTCTCAGTATCTCTGCGGATATCAATGCTTTTTTCTTGACAGTGTCTGGGCTTTGAATTGCTCGCCCACAGATGTCACAAAATTGAAATTCTCGAGGATCTGTTGACAGTCGATTCGAAATAGAGAGAAATAAAATGAAGAGGAGAAAGATTCGTCAGGGCTGTTTAGTGTTTTTATGCAGCCGACACTGGGGAAATGGGAAACGCCTTATTTGCGCTGCGGGGCGGGATTTTGCTTTTGCTGACAATTTTCACAGTTTGGAGTTCTGCACATCTAAGTAAAGCCTTAAACACTTGATGAAAGCAGAAAAAAAAGCAATTTTTTTCTGTGGCAAAAGCCACTGTCATCTGCAG
This sequence comes from Lycodopsis pacificus, assembly GCA_028022725.1. Lineage (NCBI taxonomy): Eukaryota > Metazoa > Chordata > Actinopteri > Perciformes > Zoarcidae > Lycodopsis > Lycodopsis pacificus. The sequence continues at coordinate 26,478,350 of CM051691.1, forward strand.
AACGGGATTTGTGATATATAGGCAGCTCTTTCTTATCCGCCGCCTCTGACCTGCAGGACACGTCTGGCAACACATCCGGTTTTAATCGCAGCATGAACTCCACATACACACACGTTTGTATCCTGTAAGAGCTCTACGTTTCCCCTGATCGTGTCTGACAGTTTCTACCGAGAGTGGACGTGTAATGCAGCTTTTAGACTTCTGTTGTGTCTCGTGAGGAGCCCCAGTGGCTCTCTGCATTTTCATCTCCAGCCCTCTTGGCAATGGCAGAGGGTAAAGGACAAAAGAGAGAGGATCAAAGACATTTAGCCTGTATTCACACTGTCCATTCTACGTGCACGTTCTTCAGCACGTTTTTTTTTTACTTTTCTTCATAAGAAAGGACACAGAATACCACACATTGCCAGGTCTTTGGAAGAACCCATTTCTTGTCACGTGTTGTATGGAACATACAGAGAAATGGCCTACGTTTTTTGTCATTTGTTACTCAAAGAATATTGATACATTCTCGTTGGGAATTTCACTTCCTCTGCACCACAGGGGTTTTTTTTCCAGGAAAGACGTCAGACAACAGATGTAAAACCTTTGGTGCTTGATCCCTGCTGTGATCTGTCATCCAGCAGTGAAACAGAGCAAAAAAGAAAAAAGAAAAAGCCACAGCTTGATTAACCAAGAACAGCTTGGCCCCTGAGCTTTGTGACCTTGTGTTCAGTGTGCAGTCAACTAGAACATCACTGACCTTGACCCTTTTCGGCAAAATGTTACTCATCACTCCATCACTGCCAGTCGCAAATGTTTCTTGATGGAGTCCCTGGTGGTCAGAGGGGTCTCTGCTGCTGAGTCACTCCATGCGGATTGTCAAACACTCGTGTGTAATGTTATTTTTCCTTTTATTGGAGTAGTTGTAGGAGAAGTCCAGATAGGAAACGGGATGCTGGATATTAAAGATTACTCCTGAAATTCATTTTAAGCTATTTAAAGCCCAGTCATTATCTACTCAATGAGGGTTATGGGTTATGGGTTTAATGAAGCACAAAAGCAAGTTATATGTGAGGTTTTATCGTTTTATTATGTCTCTACTGTATACGACGTTGACTCATCTGCCCCCGCAGGGGATGACTTGTACTTTGCAGTTGTATTTACTAGATGCATTGGGCTGGGGGTTTGCTTTAGTTGGTGTTGTCTTCAAAGCTCATTTGGGCTTCATTACTCTGAATGTTGGCCCATGGCCCAGAACCTCTGGCAGGTAAAGATTATTTAAAAAAGTATTGAACACAGACTATTAAAATGTTTAACCAGAGATTGTTTATGACCACAGATCTCCACACAGTGTGTCGGCATCGTTTGGCAGGTGTTGATTCCTTCGGTTCCCCTACTGATTGCCTTGTCCAATAAGCAGAGCCAGAGAGACGCTCGGAGCCCAGAAGAGTCTTGACATCTAGTGTCTGTAATCAGCTAAATATGTCTTATCAACTGATATCATTAATTAGTTTGATGGCTTTTTTTTTCATGTTTAGGGCTTTTCCCTTTGCCTAAAAGAGGAGCAAACATCGCATTTCGCATGATGCTTCATTCGCTTTGTGCTCGATAAAGTGCTGCAGGGATGACATATTTTTGTAGACCAACCAACGAAAGTATTACACCGGTTCCACAAAAAGCCAAGGAAACTTCTCCATTGGATTATTGCATGAAATAAGCTCTGTGGCAAAAAAACCAACGTTTCTAATTATACTTTTTGTTCAGCAACATCATCTTCACAATTGAATACCACTTTTATGATTTTCGAAGCGTGAATGCACGTGCTTGAAGTAAAGTGTTCCCATGATGACTTCACTTCACCGCCACTGAGATAAAGGCAAACTAGCATTCAGCGTGATGACGTTTCAAAGTCTTATTCAGCCAAATGTAAGCACTTCAAAACTCACGAGTGGGATATTTACTGACGTATTTTACGTCGTAGAACAGAGACCTTTGTCAGGCATTTAACCAAACTTTCATTCCAAAAACCCAGAATGCGTTCGTTCAGGGATGCATGAAGCTGGTAGTGGGTGTAGAATTCTCTCTTTTTTTAAAGAACTTCCTTCAGGATTTACAAAATTCTATCTTATCTAGCCGGAAAAAACACAAAGGCAAGAAGTGAAGTGATCCGGAATGAAAGCAGGGTAGCAGAATTAAAAAACGCAAAACAAGAATGAAAGACACGAAACAGAGGAAAAAAACATGACCTCATAGAGCAGGGCGGACTATGAATATTTATATGGCTATGATAACAATGTCTTGAAATTGATAGGGGTTATGCTTATTAATGTTGCAGTGACACATTCATAATTAAGAAGGCTAGAGAAAAGGCCAAATGCTGGTACAATGAGAATCCTGCAGAACAGTCACTGTGAATGTAACTCAATATACAACAATAGGATTTACAACAGGAGCAGTAATATACAACTTGATAGTCTAATCAATTGCCTTATAATTGAGTAGAATTGTACAATGTTTGCACCGTTCTCCCATTCTTTTTACTAATTCTGCGACACTGTGCAGCATAAGCTGTTTAGACTTTGAAGAGTTGGGACAAGACTACACCACAATTGGTTAAAATGTAAGATTATGAGTCAAAGAAATATGGTTCAATCTTTGATATTTGTGTTCACAGTGTCATCAAGTTGGCATCAGACCAACCAGCCGTAACAGTAATCGATTGCACGTGTGTCTGGCGTGTGATAACTGCAAACACCGCGACCAATTTCACACACGCCACATGAGTGTTTCATTTCCATTTAATTTCTTTCAGGGATTCACGTTATTGAAGCTGTCAAATCCACGCATTCACCGGTTGTGGCAACACTTAAACCAACTGGAACATGGTTTTGGAATTGCTAAAAAAGTTTGCGAAGTGTGTTCAGGGACGTGCTTGCCATCACATCATGTACACTGAACGTTGGCACATGGCATTCAGAAAACCCATTAGAAGAGGCAGTGTATGGAAATGATGTGCTGAAGGTTGCGAACGCATTGAATGGAATTGATTTAATCATGAAAGGGGTACCATGATCCCTTGTTAGTACACAAGAACTGATTGTGATTTGATGTATAAGAAAAAGAGAGATGCCTGAGGGCCTTGCTCATGCTGATGTTGTTTTCCTTAAACCTGTTAGCGAGTTTGGACCCGTTGGTGAACCCTTGATATTAGAGGAGCCTGTTCTGTAGAGGTGAAGGACGTTACTGCTCCTCTATTTTTGAGATGCAAGAGGGAAATCAACATTTAAAAAAGAAGCTGAAGAATACATGGTTGAAATGAAATATTACCAAATGTCATTATCATCGATTAAATCAATATTCTTTATGCCCCAACAGAGGACGTCCTCCCTAACCAATCAACAACCAGAATACAATATTGGCATTTCATTGGCGCAATGATGATTTCCATGCGCTTGGTTAATATAAGGGAATATTAGAAGATAAATTAAAACCCTTTAAACAGAAAAATACATTTACTATTTAGGCATTTTCAACAGGGTCTAGTTTTCCTTTCATCAGATTTACAGTTCCCTATTTTTTAATCGAGTAGTAAGCTAGCTACTCACGTTAGCCAACGCAACAGTTGACGTGTAGCAGCTTTGTTAAGCTAACAGTGTAATCTGGATTAGGGGCTTCTGCACTCCGCTTACCCAGGACTGAATACGAGCACGGGAGACGGACTTCTCCACGGCAGGAGGACGTTTCCAATTTAACGTACTAGATGCTGCGTCACACCTCGGTGGACCGACTGCCTTCTAGTGACACATAATACACACGCAAGGTTCATTCCCATCCAGAACCCACAGTGATTGTTTTTAGGAAGCCCCTGTTAGTCATTGTTTTACTGCTTAATAAGAAAATAGAGATAACCCCACTTGGCTTCTCACTACATCACCAAAATAATAATAGAGCCATACCTACTCTATTTCAAAGAGATGCAGCTCTATTTCATAAGTCGTGGCATATTGGCAGAAGATCTGGATGCTTCCTAATGAATACCGAATCGTGAACAAGGCTTAGGGAGTGTCCTTCAACATTATCAATATATATTACCCTGCCAATCTCTACATGCAGAAACTTCAAACAGATACAAACACAAACTGCGCTCTCTCTGATAAATATTCAGAAATAGTTTTACATTCATTTTGGCATTGTATTCACACCAAGACATTTTGGCATGGGTCTTAATGAGACTGCTATTATTATAAGAACATGTGGTGTTTGTAAAGAAACCAATTGTTCTCATAAGCAATTTGAAAATGGTGCTGGCAAAATCTTTTAAATATAAATCGAACAATAAAACTCCCATTGTTTTTTCCTGAACGATGTTGAGCAATATGTGAAATTACTTTCTAATCCGACAAAAAGGCTATCAAGACAGGATTCATGTTTGTGTTTTATCATAGTCTAGTGTGCTGTTCCCCTGGCTCCTATGTTATTGTTCTGTGTATAGTGTCCCCTGTAATCCGGATCTTTTGTTCAACAAACCCAAAATGAAGGTAGAGGAGCCAAGTAGCCAAGTAATGTAAAATAACATGGCTTGGTTTTCCTTCTGTCCTTGTGAGCCGTCAACTACTATTGATAGTCCATGGCCCATGGTCTGGGTGAATGCTTGATCGTGATTGGATGCAGGTTATTTCCTGATAAAGAACACCTACTAAGTACTTCCAGGAGCAGCACTCGAAGAACCGCCTCACGTTTTGTGTTGCCTCCATCTTATCCAAGTGGCATTCCTGGGATATTGCGTTCATGAAGATGGGACCACCAACATCCAATCAGTTCATCCTCGAGTCAAAGTGGACAGTCGTGCCAAATTTGAAGAAATTCCTTTCCTGAGATATAACGTTCACACAAAGGTACACACAGACAGATGGACAGACAACCCGAAAACGAAGTATCTTATTTACAACAATGAGCTCAGTACTTCATCTTCTGAACACCACAGGATGGGGACTCTACAATCATTGCCAAAGACTGCAGTGACACAAAATGGATTGGGGTTTTTTTTTAAAGAAAAAGTGATGTGGGAGACAACCCTGTGCCATTGAAAGCTCCAAACATGTGGTGAGAAAATATGACCCTGAATACATTCAATTTGGAATCATAATGGCAGGCAGTGCTGGGCGAGGGTAGGCAGAGAATGTACATTGGTCATTACAGCTGACAATTTCACAGTTACAGGCACAGTTCTTCTTTCTCTCCTTTTCTTGTTATTTATTTGGGAAGGTGGTCCTTGGAAAAAAAACAATCACAAGTGGGCCTTGTGCTACAAAAGGTTGTAACCGTTGCACTAGTGTATGTTCACTTAGTTTGACTGGGAGGTACAACTGTTGGTCATCAGCATAAGAATATAAAGAGATGCTGCTGGGACAAATGTCAATAATGAACCGTTTGATCAGAAAAAAAAGCACTATTTTCTTGACCTTTTTCTTACATGTCAGAGGCAGATTCAGTTTTGTCTCTCATCATCTTGCCTGGGAGGTACAGTTATGGGTCATCAGCATATAGAAGACTATAAAGAGATGTTGACAAATAATGAATTGTTTTTGCAGAAAAGCACATTTTAATGTTACTAGATTTGTCTTTCTTCCAACTGACATTTGCCAGCTTCTAAATGATAATACATCTTTAATATCGGATCTGGAAACGTACATCACAATGCTACAGGCGAGAACGTCTTGGGCTGGTTTTTCATTTCAGTATCGTCACACGTGGAGTGCAGACACATAAAGAGACATTCAGTTTAACTGTTTTCATCAGCGAAGATGTTTGGAACGAGCTTCAACACCTTGCAGAGGCCAAGTGACCTCATGGTTAGTTCCTTCAATTTGTTCATTTACTTGTTGTCCATCACAAACTGATTCAAGTCTTTCCTCAAAGGTCAAAGTAATTATAAACGGCTGCTTACAATGTAAATATAAAATAATTTGGTATTTGAAGTACTCACATTTAATATAGAGCCCAGGCAGCAGACACACAAATAAGCAGAGAGTCGTTTTCCATCCCAAAAAGGTATCGATGTAGTTCGTCATAGTCTGCTGAAAAATGAGGTGCTTGACAGGCAGGAATGTGATCAGGAATTTAACTAAATTAACACATCAGTGGGTGTAAACGCTCCACAAATGGCTATTTCTACCAGGTTTTAATAAGTGATTTGCTTTTTATTTGCTTAAACTAGATTACACCAATTAAATTGAAGTGCTATTTATTTCTGGCCCAAACGAAGATCTTATTAATAAATGAATTGGGAGGCTGTTGATCCAGCCTGTATCAGAAGGTAAGTGTTGTATTAATTCCCTCGATTTATCTGGTTTATCTGGTGGTGATAAGATTCTGGAGATTCAAACCACTTTTTAATGTTCATGCAAAAGGCCAAACAACCTCGGTCCAGAGGGAGAGGAGTATTTTCTCTGGTTCCAGGGCCATTGAAGGGAAATTGTTCCAGCAGACCTTGCAGCTGAGGATTCCCAAGACACGATGGATGCACCCATGAGGAGTCCCAGTCCCACCGAATACTCCATGGGGAAAAGCTGTTGATCCAGCTGGTATCAGACACAAGTGTTATATCACGTCCCTGTATTTCGGATTACTTCCTGAGGTGAAGATTCTGGTGATTTATACAACTTTCTAGTTTCATGCAAAAGGCCGGACAGCCTCGGTCCAGACAGAAAGAGGACAGGCTAACAGAATGTCCGGAGAAACAACAGGGCAGTAGTAGAAACAGGAGAGGCAAAGCAAAGTCTGTACTCGGTGCGGAGGGAACAATGTAGTTGAGAATGACACAATTTATACTCTGTGGAGTCACACAGAGTGCTCCAGTCACAATGACAGTAAGACCTGGAATGTAGGGAGATGAAACGCGCAGTCTGGACAGGATGCTGACAGACGCAGAAGTTCTTCATCGCAAGTCAGACCTGTTTATTCATTTCTGTCTTCGTCACATGGATTACATCTGGAATTTAGATTTCATCGCTGATATTAAAGAGATTGAAACAATTTACAACCTGCCACCCGAGCAGCCACCGAGAACGCTCTGTTGACACCGTGAATAACACCCGGAGAGGAAGGCGACAAAAGGCGAAGTGGGGACAGACGCAGGTACGTTATTTTAGACCAACACACAAACACTTGGGAGCTCTTTTCACGAGATATCTTCAGATCTGGTCTAGAATAAACTATCAATTGTGATGGCTCTGCAATTATAAGGAAATTACACTTGCAACTCAAAACTGTTCCATGAAATTAATTCTGGTTAACAAGCTAACAGTTTAGCCAGATTATTTAAACCGTTAAAACTGGAGCGGACTAGATGTCAGCAATAATCCCTCGTTGCACAGGAAACTGTAGACCCATGTTTGAACATCTAAGGTAATGAAATGTCACTCTAATTATTAATAATCTAATTAAAACCGTTATTCAGAGCAGCTGCGACAAAAGATGGCGTGAAATCACAGCAACCCCCATTCAGTCACTTTCAGTTACATCCCAAAAAAATGACACCTTGGTTTCTGTCAACTACTAAAAATGTGTCACATGAAACAAATAGTACTGATTCTATTGCGAGTTTGATTCTTACAGGATCTTCACTGGTACGTATCAGAACATGATGCTCACTCTCTGAAGGCTGATCCCAGGGGTGGACCGGCCATCAAGGAGTTAACACAAGCTTCTGCTGCAAGACCTTATTTCGGGCATCTAACTAACTCATTTCTTTCATTCGTGCATTCTATATTGCTGTGGATGAGTTAACATTGGAGTTACTTGAAAGCTCACTTTGATATTTGAAGCTCAGGGAATGACACCAGGCTGGACTCAGACTGGTCAAAAACAGGAAACTAAAAGACACAATGCAGAGAGTGGTGAGGAAATCTGCCCACCAAAGGACTGCACACTGGTCTCAGGTGTATCCCGTGCTGCTAATTACTCTCCAATCCCTCCAATCTGCAGCTCTGGAGAGAGAAAACACAGCAACAGGAAAGCCATCTAGCAGCCATTTCTAGTTTGTCATTTAATTTCTTTCTGGGATTCATGTTTTTGAAAGTGTCATCCGTGCTTTCACCGGTGGCGGCAACACTTTAAACACCTGAAAGATGGTTCTGGAATTGCTTAAGAAATGACTGTTTTTAGCTTTTGGAGTGCATACAGTGACTGGCTGTCAAAACACACCACTTACTAACACATCATGTAGGCTGGACTTTTGCACATGGCATGAAAAGCTCATTTTCATACAGAAAATCGGTAGAAGAGCATGGAAATTATGTGTTAAAGGTTTTGAATATGTTGTGACTGCATCATGAAACCCCCATCAGGTTGATGCTGCTTTTCTTATTTTTCTTATTTCTGCGAGCACGTTTGGAACTGTTGGTGAAAATATTACTGCAAAAGGGGGACATATACTTTACCTGCACTTACAATACAGCCCAAAAAACAGAACAGAGCTAAACTCATCTTGTCTTTGAATATAGCAATGCGTTCGGTATTTAAACATTCTTTATCTAAAGCATTATTCTTTTTTTTTGCAAGAAACACCAGTGTTGAGACAATTAAACGGATTGCTAACTAGCTAAAAACGAATCATTAAAAAAAATTTTTTTGGTGCAAAAACACTAAATTGTGTGGCCTAATAATCCCTCATTGCACAGGTAAACTGTGCGTGAACAACCAATGTAATGCCACACTTAAATCATCGAATTATCACCGTAATTACGCGCAGCTAAATGGGAAACGTTGCTCGTGTTAACTGTGGATCTGAGATGGCTTGAAATTCCCCCATTCGGCCACAGTTCTATCCAAATCAAATCCCAAATCAGTGTTAATACAATTCACCGAATTAAAAGAAAGCTCTAGTCTACTGTATTTTGTTTCAGTGAACTATAAAATGTATCCAATTGTGACAATAGAGCTGCTCAACATTTTATGAACGTATTCTTTAGCACATTTGATTGGTGCTGTCTTCACTGGTAAGTACTGCCTCCAGGAACTAGCTGCTCACTCTCCGACAGCAACGAAAGCTCTCACCTTCTCCCGCCCACTCCACGTTTATATGTTACCCAACATACTATTTTATATCCAGTCATATAAATGGAAACTATACAACATTAAACCGTAAAACTCTGAGTAACTAGACAATTTCTTAATTTGTCATTTTGCATGCTACCACAACACCAGTCTTGCTTTTGGCGAGTTATGTCGCGCCATTTCTTTCTTGTCCGTGTGCTGACTGCAATGTGAACACATCTGCCAGAACATGCTACGCTCAGAGCTAGTGATATAGAACAACGGGAGCGACTCAGAGCTAATGTCATACAAAAAAAGCCAGAAAGACAGCTTAATGTACCGTAAGTGGGCGGGGAACACGAACACAGGACACTGACCCGGGAGACCAGTCTTCATGACACATGTGAAATCAGCTTTTGTTGACTTATTTTAAGTTACGTTCGTGACGTATGTGAAGTTTTTTCTTATCTTTTTTTTTCACACTCATTTTAAGCCAAACAATGATGTTTTACCGAACTAGATAACTAGTTTCTGTTGCCTAAACTGTGACCGTTATCGTAGCTCTGTTACTAAAGCGTAATCGCGACAGTTTGACATGGCGTTAACTGGCACACAAAAAGCTGTTTCGTAATGATAACCGTGACAAAGTTTAAAATGCGTATTCTGACTAGCGGAACGCGCTCTTATTTGTCCTCATATTTCTATTGTAGAAGAAAGCAATCTCATCATCTGTACAGTCTCTGTGTGTTTCACTTTGCAAACTCAGTCGCAGCGGGTCGACTTCCATCTGTGCAATTCCGATGACAAACGTTGTCATTTGAAGATTTTGAGGTTGGTCATGAAGCTGTGTAATAACAGGGTGTAGTAAGCGCTGTGTGGCGAGCTTTTTCGATAAACACTTTGAAAGCATCATTAGCACCCTCATTACACAACACATAACACAGTCAAGCCACAGCTCCATCTAGTTTAATTAGTATGATTGACCTCGTCATGTCAGCATCAGCTATGCATGTTTAATGCAACAAGTGATAACTGAAAGAATCCACGGAATGTACCCCTCATTTAAACAAAATGAAAAAAGCCACCTCTTCCCCTCCTCGCCCCCTGCTTTGTTTGGAGGCCTCCGTCTGGCATGCGGCGGCTGCGTGATCTTTTTCGAGGTGATGACAGCAGCACAGAGGCAGGCCGCGCCGCGCCGCGCCGCCACGACAGAAATTTATGAGACACGCACGAGTAATGAGATCTCAAAGCTTGTAACAGAGGAGGATTACCAGGTACGGGACAGAGCGCATCTGCACGTGTATACCAGCCCGACTTACATTCCCAATAACGCCGGGCTCGCAGGATGGAGACGCACGCGCCAGCTGCGCGGTCTCATTTGCGGCGTCTGGGACTCCCGCTACTCCCAGTGGCGTCGGGTTTATGTCAAGAAAATTCATCTGCCAAGCTCTCTTTTTTTTTTCCTCCTGCTGGGATTTCATTTGAAACGACAAGTCTGGAGCCATAAACAATATTGCTCCAGATAATCAATTACCAATAGCGTTGGAACAGTTAAACGTATGAACCTTTTAGCAACACGTGCATCTAAACGGTAGTTTAGAAATCTCCCAAATTGGACACCAATATTGTATATCATCGTACATTGAGACGCCATATGATGAATGACTGTGTGCAGAGATAGTGGCCATGACCTTTACATATTGCATCATCGACACATTAATAATGCATGCCGTAGCACTTTGCTCGGTGCCATTACTGCGTTTCACATTGTGCGAGTTGAAAAACAACAACAGTTCATTCCCCTACTTTTGCTGGCCCGCTTTGTCTGTCAACCAGACCTAAAGGGCCTGTTTCAAAATTAATGAGCAGTGCTTACACTGTAAATAACTGCTGGTAATGCACCGTGGGTTATTTGAAATGTAAAACCTGCTGTCACGCTTTGATTATCTATGCATCTGCCCTGAGCGGGGAAGCAGTGTTCCATGCAGCGTGGTCGCCGGCCGACTTATTACGGCTCGCTGTCATTTGTGAGAGTGTTGAACAGCCTCCCCTGAGTTGAGAAGCAATGGGGAAACTGCAGCAGCATTTTTCAGGGCACTTCACCTATAATGTGATGTAATTGTGAAGAGGTAATTATTTAATTCTGACTCCTGAGGGTTTACTCCAGCAACACTGCTGACAATATGTCGCGGGGCAGATCATTTCTAAGGAACATCCATTCCATAATTTCACAGAAAAAGACATTACATCCATTCGTTCATTCATCTTATACTTAGACATCTTTCATCAGCAAATTCCTAGCTAAGGGGGACTGACGAATGGCTTCAGGGCAGTGTTCAATCAGCGTGGCAGTCCTCGTTAGCTTTGTTCTGGATGTACCCTTAAACAAGCCCGACCTCGTGTCTTTGTAATTGTGTGTCTACTGATACCGGGCTCCTGCGCCAGTGAATAATTAATTTGGGTAAATTTGGAGCCCTAGTCTCGTGGTCACCCTCATTCTATATCGAACTGGAGGTGTATTTTCCTCCCCATATCAATTCATCATATTCAGCCATTTGTCCTCAGGGGACAAATGTCATCGCAGCACAGTTCTTACCTGTCCCCGCGACATCCCACTCTTATTTCCGGGACTCTGAACGACACGGGGGAAAAGAGTTGCTTGCATCTATTCCTACTTAAAAAAAGCTTGTCCTACTTCTATCTGACATATAGTCCTGTTGCGTTGAACGATTGGGCTGCTTTCGATTCATATAAAAAGATATTTCACCCATGCTGAGCTCTTCAGAGCACATCCTCTCTGCATAAATATCACCTCAAAGCTTTTTCTTTTTTTTTCCCCCCTCATTTAATTTCTTCCAGTTGCTACATTTCACCAGCGGCCACAATTGACCCAACGCAGTGCAACATGAATGAGCTCCGGTGGCACCTGATTATCACCCTGCTTGATGAGTCTGGGCTCTGCCTCCCACCCATTACAAAAAGGAAAAAACAAGTGAGGCTCGCTCCAGATGGTCATGCCCTTTAGAAGTCGCTCTCTTCCCCGTAATGGAGCAAGTTGGCTCTTACTCCCCAGACTGAGCACTGGGATCAGTCCAGGCGGCCGCTGTTAATGAGCCTCGGTGTTCCCTCCTCTGTCATGCCGGGGTTTCTGGCTCGCCGTATACCTTGCTTCTGTTTTATCGGCCCGTGTTTCTGCATTGGGATCAGACGGGGAATTGGGATGCCGGTTGGCCCCCATGAAACCAGGCGCACTATAGCGATGGCTGACACGCTAACCTAATTGTGTATATATACCCAGGCCTATTGAAAAGTTTTTTTAATTCATCTGAAGAGCAGCCAATGTGTAAATAATGTTTGAAATATACACATTATATAATATCCAGGCTGAAACACGCACAGTGTCATTAAAATTAAAGTTACTTGACGTGAAGTTCAAATTATCAGATTTAATTCAGACGATAGTGGTTAGAATGAACATTTTTGTCACGATCAGGCTTTGCCTTGTGTGTTCTGTGTCTTTGTGTAACTTCACCCTCCTCACTCTACCTGTCAGTCACTCCCTTAGCATCAACCTAACTCCCTTCGCCTGCCCCTGATCACTAATCACACTCACCTCATCAGCTCATTACTCTCACCTGCTCGCTCTGCCTCCTTCACTCTTTAAAGCCCTGCCTCACACACACACACACTGCCAGGTCATTGTTTGTGTTCCTACCTACCCGCCCGTTTTGCTCGTCCTGTTCCCCCAGTCTGCCTGCCCTGCCTTTGCCTGACCTGCCTTGTCCTGCCGGATTTCCCTCCTTGTCTCGTCCTTGGATTCCCTGTTTGTTTTTGGTTATTCATTAAAACCCTTTTTTCACTACGTCTGACTGTTGGGTCCTCATCATGCCCCGTGACAATTTTAGAAATTAGTTTTGAAAAAGTTTCATACAGACTATAGTTCTAGAAGGAATAGTTTTTACGTTGCATGGCCACAAACCACTTCCCCATCAGCTACGTTGATGAGTTGCATTTGATACAGCATGAGGACATTTTTCACTTGAGAGAACTGCGAGATCTCACAATGCATTGCAGCGAGGTCTACCCGTCGCACCTCCATGATTACTGACCATTCTGGGGTACAGGTGTCCCACTAGGCTGGTGATTTACAGCATACTGCAGACCAAGTGGGCTTCATTCTGGTGTGTGTAAGCATTGCTGTCTTTTCTCCCTGCCCATCTATTGTTGGTGTTATGGTAGGGGGTCAAATTAGGCTGATTGGCTGGCCTATGAACATAAGCCTAGACTAATTTGCTGGTCTACACACAGTTTCACCATAAATGTTTGCTTGTATGTCGACAGTCAGTAATTGCCCCTTTTGAGAGTCTATGATTGAGTAGATGTTATTCTGGTTTTTAAACACCTCCTATAATTGGTTATGACAATAGCTTCAGGAGAATAAATACAAATTATCAGTTAATATTATCACATTGTACTGCCCTCAACAGGATAAGGACCACAAGGACTCATTTAATAAACATCTGTAACAAACATAAAAGCAATACAAACAAAGATGTGAATATAGTAAACATTGTACCTGCTTAACATTGGCAATGGCAGCTGTTCTTTCAATGCCGTTTTGAGGATTATGGCAGGTTTTTCCCGCCTACTTCTATGGATTAGTCTATAGCGCTTATTGGAGAGATTTGGACTGTGCTCAACATGGGCTTAAATGTGTCACCTTTGGTTTCATTTATGAAAATAAACTTTTCCCAATATGGCTAAGCCTTCTTACCTCAAGGAGGTTATGTTTTGGTTTGTTTGCATGTCTGTTTGTCATCAGGAGTACGGAATTATTGTCACTGGGCTTTCATATTGTCGTGAAACTTGTGGCATGGGCCAAGGAAGAACTCAATAAATTCTGGCGCGATTCTGAATCGCAGGGCGGATTTAAGTGTTCTATTTCACTTACGAAACATCCTTTTGAGGATGTCTGTGCTCTACGAATACTCCTCCAGCTGACATTATGATTGTGATCATTGCAAAGAACATTTACATAGAAATAATCTATTATGGGCTAAAAAGTCTACTCAACAGTTCTCAGGAGTGCTTGCAGAGGACACCTTCGGATACAAACCAAAGGGACAATTGATACTGCTGGCAAGAAACAGCCCACTTGGTAAAATTTAAAATCCATAAAAAAAAAAATCAGCATAACTATTATTGCACATTTGGAGAAAATCACATGCTGTCAATTCAAGGTTACATACAGTTTTTTTCTAATTGTTTCCCTTCAGGCGGATTGTCTCAGAGCCTCGTCAGCTGTTGTGTTTAATGTCTCTGCAGGAGATGAGTCTGAGGATCCGTTGCTGTGCTTCACACGGAACACTTTCTCTCCTGCCCAGAGAAACCTGACTGGTACTCTGGGGGTGGCATGTAAGACAAGATGGCACAGACACAAGGTACACGGTTAGCTTTTCATGAAAAAAAGATGCACTGTCCATCACCTCTCAATCTGGAACAGCACACACTGCTACAAAGGTGGGGAGTGCATGTCGTGTCCCACTCGACAGTGCTTCCACCGGCTTGGTTCTCATGAAACCAGACGTGAATAGAAATGTATAGGGTGCATGTGGCGTATAATGCAGCACAAGACAGTAAGAGCAGTAAATAAAGAGTAAAGGCAAATGTAATTCCACTTGATTGTCACAATAATTAGCAGTGTGTCCGGATTCTTCCGGAAAATTTAGTCCATGCAAAGCAACTACAGTTTGTACGATTAGTCTCCTGAGCTCTTCCTATACAATATGGATGGCAGTATAATGAAAACATAAGCTATTCCTCCATCTGGCCAAACTGAAGGTGAATTATTTACGCTTGCACTACTTTTACTATCAGTCACATTTTTTTGTAAGGCATTATATCCTGGGCTTTGGTTATCGGCGGATACCGACTGCCGATCCGATATCGGTGTTTAATTAATAAGCTGTATGCCTCACTGTGGAGAGGTGACTGGGATCATTCTTACCTGTGTAAAGAAACATCAGGCTTGACTTAAACATTATTTTCCGAGCAAAATGGAACACATAAATGTACTGAATTGTTTTTTATTAATATAATTGTATTGATACCCGATTCAGCTTGTGGTGAAGCCTGACCTGAGTGGCTTCTGAAGTGGTAGGAGGCAGACACGAGAGACTTTGTTCAGATATCAAAAAGGTGTTTTTATTCATAAAAGTGTCCTGCTACATGTGTAACCAAACGTATACAAACAAAACAAACGTTTAGCTTAACTGAATAAAACTCAACTCGTCTAGTAACATAATCACATGCACACAGATCTTCCTTTCTCTCCCCCTTTAGTGGGGCAGATTAGTGAAACAATCTTTCACTTGGTGATACAAGCAGCAAATTCAGCACAAATTATCTTCAAGACCTATATTTTCAAAAAAGCCCGGTATCCACGATGGAAAAACAATATGGCCGCTATTTTCCAAGATGGCCGCCAGCAAATGCCAAAATGCGATTTACAGATATACAGGGCTAATTAGATAGCATTTGGGACACTAAACTATACTAGAACTACAGTTAGTAGACTACAACTATAGCAAGTACACTAATTAGCCGACACTGAACCCCATGCTGAGTCTCGCAGCAATGATGTCACCAGTGTGCCCTGGTTGTGCTTTGACATCACTTTTATAAACAGAATGTCACCTCATATAGATCAATCAAAACATTTTAATTTGGATCGAAAAGATAACTTTGACTACTACTACTTCATCCAGCTTCATGCCAAATTTGGTGCTTTTATCACCAAGGTAAAGATTCTAATGGAATATTGACTTAATCTGCCGCACTACTAGTCATCACCTTTTTTATATAGAGCCTCCCATCAGCAGGATTCAGTTCCTACCATGAGTGCAGGTGACACCAATTACTGACTCCATAGTTAACAGACACGACCTATACCTTACAGCACCCCTTTAGGTAACCAACGATTTTATATAGTTTATAATTCACTATACACTCACAACAATGTAAAACAGATCACAAGTAATCTACAAATCTACCTGTACATACTCTACTCATTTGTAATCGTGTATGGCCCCTGCCACTTGGCAAGGAGACCACTGTCGGACGTTGGCAGCAATAAAATAACTTTCTGGCCCTCCTGGAAAACTCTCCTTTTAGAAGCTTTATCATAACTCTTCTTTTGTCGCTGCTGTGCTTGAGCCAGATTACCATTAGCAAGCTCCTGAAATTGGTCCAGTTTGTCTCTCATCTTCAGGACATACGAGAGCACTCTCGTATGTGAGCGAGAGTGTGAATACAGAAAATGTCAACTGTCCCTCCACAAAAAATGACATCCCTCAGGAGACTGTCCTGTCTGACTAGGGTGCGATTACTTCCTGAATCTAGGAGAGCTACACAGGGTCTGTCTTCAATTAACACAGCTATTGCAAGTTCTTCACGTTGACATTCCAAGCCACTATTCCTCTCTAACTCACTGACTAGTAACTGGGGAGCAAAACGCATGTCATTGTTACTAACGCGTACATTCGGACACTCTGCCTTAAAATTACCCTTCTGGCCACATGAATGACATGCTAAGAGGGCTTTGTTTCTCGGTTCATATGTAGCTGAGTTCGAGGGGAAGAAACTGTCTTGTGTTGGCTCTAAATTCATTACCAAACGTCTTACTCGACGGGCGGGACTTGGCTGGGAGGTACTTTTTTGATGGGCGGCGGGCCTGCTGCTTCTTTGGGAGTCTTTGGGTTTCACTCTTTAATCCAGGTACAAAGGTCTGGATTCAGGATTTTGAGAAACTGCTCCATGATGATGGTGTCTCCAATTTGTTCCTTTGTCTTTGCTTCAGGAGCCATCCACTTGCCGTGGACCTGCAGGCATTGTCAGGAGTGCAGGACAAGTTGGAGATGGTGTCTAGTGATAAGAGCACTCTTGAAGAGGAGCTCGCCAACTTAGAGGGCAAATACAGGGTCATGGAGGCTCTGCGGGACAGCCAGGAGACAGAGCTGCAAACGCTCAAGATGAAGCTGTCTGTGCAGGAGTCGACTCTGGCCCGTCTACAGGTGACCCTCAGCGACACGGAGGAAGAGGTCTGCTCTCTCAAGGACACTGTGGTCCAGCAGAAGGACGAGCTTCATGCCGGGGCGATGGAGCGCAGGGGGCTCCACAATACCATACAGGAGCTCAAGGGCAACATCAGGGTCTTTTGCAGGGTGCACCCTCTGGTGGAGGGAGGCCTCAGCGAGCACATTCAGTTAGCGGCCAGCGGCGACAAGACTATAACTCTTGCCAAAACAGAAGTCTCACACAGGCAACACTGCTGACACTCAGGTCAGGCTTCACCATATTCAGCGATTTGTGTCAGTATCTGCAGCGTTGCATCTCAAATTTTTTTTTTTTCCAATTATGCTTAGAATATAGTTTAACTTAGACCTGGCTCTGACTAGAAGACTTTTGGGCCAATTTACAACCGTTTCATCGGGTCGGGGACCTTGGTCAGTAACGATGTTCAGCCCAGATTATCAGATACAGCCTTAAACCTCCCAAACTGTTTGACTCAGCAAGGTTGCCCCATTAACTGAAAACATGTTTAATATTTAAGTTAAAATATGGATGCCAACATCACTACTTTCCAAACGCAACCATACTAGCCAATGGGAGAGGAAAGCCGGAGCAGGTGTTTCCAAGCAATGGTAAACATTCCAGGCCGTGAAGCTAACGTTAGCTATCATAGCATTGTTAATAGATGTTAAAACTGACAGTTAAAATCTCAGAATATTAGAAATGTAGAGGCGTTGACCACGTCTCCCCAACCATTTCGTTGTCAAAAACAAATTGTCGGTGTTTCGCCTTCTGGTTTTGTATTTCTTTTAAATTGTAGCGCTAAATCAGTTATACGCGTCTGTTATGTTCACATCTGCTTTCTCGTGAAAAGCATGTGAGTGAAATGACACGGGGTGGTGCGTTGCGCCGTCTGCCACGATAACCTTGATAATATCCTGTCGCGAGACATTCTTTTCTGCTTGTATCTTGTACAGTTTGTGCATCTTTGAGACCGGAGACATCTGCGAAGATTGCTACCCCTGATTTCAAAATCGGTTAGGATTTTTCAAACTCCTGTTCGTTGGTCACCCTTGTGTTGTCTGTGGCCAAATAAAAATGGGCCAAAAGCCCACGTTCGCTCCCCTTCCTTCACACATGAAGAGCCCTCTCCCTGCAGAGACAATTAGAGGGAGAAACCTGTGTTGCCTCAGCAAGAAAATAAAATTTCACAGATGTAATAAGACAGAAGTGTGACTTTAGGCAATAGAGGAAGCCACCACAGACGCATTACCGTGTGGTTTTCTGATTAAAGCTGCAACAGCTATAATAATATGACAAATGGGGGTGGGATTTTATACAATCACAGGCATTACGTTCCCTTTCAGTTGCACAGCTGTTTATAGGAAAAGCATTCATGTGATCATCTTGAACTTTTTTGAGGTATGGGAAGGCACTGTCTCTGTGGGTTTTATCTGCCAGAAAAGGAAAGGCTCTCCTCTGGTCCCATGTGAAGCAATTTGTTGAGGCAGCACATAAATTACACGGCCGGGCTTGGGTGTCACTTATTACAGACAGGTCAGATCCCGATTGAAAGGTCTGGATATAAAAAGCATCTCTAATTTGTCTATCCTCTGAAATGTTACTCGCAGCGAGTGGGAGGACATGCAATGAATCATTACAGCCACAGTGTGCAGCACGCAGGACTCTGGATATGTCACACAGAAATCATACCAGGGTTTGCAAAATCTGGACTGGTCACAGAAAGAAATGTCCTGTGTCACAGCCTGGCTCAGAGACTGGAACAAAATAGGGAGACAAGACGAGTGATTAAGTAATAAATAGACTAACTAAATAAACAATCAAACCAAGGCAGCAGCCAGCCTGGTCCTCCACACAAGAGTCAGAGAGGGGCACCCAGCCAAAGAAGAGGGGCAGCCTTTATAGCTGGGACCAACCCAGCAGGCTCAGGTGGGGCTCGTTAGCTGCCGATCAACATCCTGCAAGACAACCTGAGAGGAAACGGACACAGACCCCTGGTGGAAGGGAGGGGTCGTCACACCTGTATCAGATCATGATGTTTCATTAAATCTAACAAAGTATTTTGTAGCAGTTTTGTTTCAATTTACAACGTTGTAAACCACATGGTTAAAGCTGCAACCGTAATAAGGGAGAACATTTCCCTCGACACGTAATTGAGAATGATGTTCACCTGTATGGGAACGTAGTCACAGGGTTGCACAGTGGCAGTATTAAAAATGAGGTTTGTGTTGTGAATTCAAACAAAACAACTTGGTTTCATTAAGGAAGAGATGGTTTGGGGTGAAATAAGCATTTGTTATGTAGCTTAAGTTATGTACATGAGTTAGGTAGTAAATGTAAACTAGTAGATGGTTGACTTTTGGTTTCGCTCTGGGCTCGAACAGCGGTCTCCTGTTAAATTACTGTGTTAAATTACTGTGTATAATCATCCATTTAACAAACAAGCCAACTCTCAGATAGCACTTTGAATTGCTTTTGTGTGTGAAATGTGTTGTATGAATATACTCGTCTTCCCTTACATATTTATCTAAAATAGATAAAGGAAATGGATGCAATAAATCATTAACAATGCTTGTTGGACAGAAATCGTGTGATTTATTTTTTATTTTTAAAGTGTGCAATAAATGAGAGAATCTCACCCAGTTGATATCACAAAGTACAACAGATGTTCAGGGAGAGACGCAAAGCAGCAGGACTCTCATATTGCATCGGTTACTAAAATACCATACATTATACTTGTGAACGTGCAGTGCGGTACA
The DNA here is from genome assembly GCA_028022725.1 of Lycodopsis pacificus. Classification (NCBI taxonomy): domain Eukaryota; kingdom Metazoa; phylum Chordata; class Actinopteri; order Perciformes; family Zoarcidae; genus Lycodopsis; species Lycodopsis pacificus. Next base: position 26,498,215 of record CM051691.1, read on the forward strand.
CAGTTGGGGAGATGGGTGAGTAAGCACTTTTAGATATTCTGCTTTTAACACACAACATGAAATAGAGAACATGTTGCATTATATTATGCGTCTCTGTAATGGAGCGGTGATGAAAATAAAATAGAGAAGATGTTGCATTATGCGTCTCTGTAATGGAGCGGTGATGACAATAAAAGAATGCAAAGCTCGTATTGTGGCTCCAACATTGAAGTGGTGGATAGCACAAGTGTTTGCCCTTCATGTTTTCAATTGAACCCTCGTTGAATGAATGTAATTTTGCAAATGACAATGGGATCATCAAAAGGCAGTCGTCTCATTTTCTCCTCCCAGTCAATCGATGAGATTTGGTTGAAATTCAGCGCTAAACCGTCCTTTGCATCACAACAGCAGCCGATTCAAGGCTAAGCTTGGTCCTTGTTGTGAAGTGTCCTACGCACAGCTGAACAGCACTCAAAGACACATGCAGACACTGGCATTCTTAAAGTGCGTTGGTAGCATTACAAAAAGCTCAAGTGCAGAGCAGGTGACACTGGAGCGTCTGGCGTTTCGAGTGTTTTTGCTCTCGGCAGTTTATGAAGGTGCCAAAAAAGGAGGAGCATTTCTTCAAACTCTTCTTTGCTCCATTTAAAACTAATGACGAGAAAGAGATGTCTATAAATGAGTCGGTCCTCCTCCTCCGTGACAATCATGGTGCAATTTTTGATGTTGGAGCGCTTAATCAGTCTAATGAAGTTGATTTACTGCTAAATGGTTTTGCTTGGTACATTTTGGAGTAAACGTCTATGCAGATGATGTTCCTTGGTAACGTTGATCCATGAAGTGCTACATACCGAGTGGAAGACGCCGACGCAAAAAAGGTCACTAGTGTGAAAGGAGCAAATCTGTTGGATGAAAAAACTGCACTGAATCAGTGAAAAACGATTCTTCGTCACAGACTCTGAGATAGAGATTCAAGTTCTGTTTTTCTGTGTATTAGAGACTTTTTAAAGAATTGTTTCTGTTGTTTTCCCCCTTAGGTCATCTACAACTGTGACAGTGATATTTGCAGATGGTTGTTTGTTTCAAACAAATAACCCAAAAAAACTGACAACCCAGAAATGTATTGTTACGGTTTTTGATGTATTATACCTTGTCCGATTCTCCGTTCTTAGTTCAGTAGTTGTTCAAGATCAGTCGTGCTTCAGTTCAGCCAGGTTCAGTTCAGTGAACGCACCTTTCTACGGATCATGATCTCATGATTCAGAACACTGAAAAGAAGTGCTTAGCCCGTCACTATTTCTCACCAGAATGATTGAGCCCATCTAATATTACTGTGCTCTGCAACACTTACCCAGGTTGTTCAATATCAGGAAGTTCATAATGTAACACTTGGTGTCCCACTGGATTAGGCAGTAATTACATGAAATGAATACTTTAATTATGTAGACGCTTCTGATAACTGCATATTTGCCCTTGGTGTAGTTTGTATTCCTGGATCCCGAGCACATTCTCCACAGATCATGAAACTGAAATCTACCCTCGTCGCTTCCTTTCTATTTTTGGGGGGGGTGGGGGTTGGAATTTCACAAGGGAGTTGACTCTATTGATAATGATGTGCCTACTGCAGGTGTACCTTCCTCTGGGATTTGTCCTTACATGAATGGCCCCTGGAGTTATCATCTGTAAAGATAATGACTCTTTCTTTCTCTCTGCTGCTTTAAGGTCTTCAGAATGAGGCCAGAAACCAAATGCCTGCTCTCTATTGTCTGGACAAGGAGAAAAAAAGCCCCCTGCAAAAAAAAAAAAAGTGTCGCATCTCAGGTTTTTATCAGTATTTCCATGCGAGCGCTGTAATTTGACGAGAGCATGGTGAAGTGTAGATTTTTAAGAGGGCTGCTATATTTCCAATGGGAAGATGGTGTTACTGTGGATAACAAGATATTCTGGGTTAACCTTTATCCTGAACATGAAGCTTACCAAACCAAGAATTGTTCCATTTTGTAACTCTAATCTCTTGTAAACTCTCACAGTGAGAGCCTAATTGCGTCATTTGTTTATCATTCACAACTGGTGTTTTTTTTAATCACACAGGGTTTCAAGGCTTTCTCTAGTCTTTGTTCTCGTGCGATTTTATTTATCTCGAGTACTTTTAATCCGCTTACCTTTTATCTTTTGTGTCTGTGTTTTTTTTGCCAGAAATAGTTTTGCTCGCCCAGAACTCAATTTAAAAAAAATCAGTGAAGCTCAAAGTCATTACCTTGAGTTAAACAAAGGAGAGAAACTAATGAATGACGTTTCAGCAGAGGACAGGGGGGGTGACAGTGGTGACACCAGTGGATGAGGTAAAGCACCCTGATTTTGGTTTGAGGTCCAGAGTAGAAGGACTTTCAGACTCGGAGTCAGATGTTCGATTTATTTGAAAGTGAAGACAAGGACAGCACTCCAATTTGACTTATTTTTTAAATTGCCACACAGGCAAGACTCCTCTTCTTCATTAATGAATCAAATTAGAATGCTGTCCGAGACTTTCCTTTTTTAATCATCCACATTAAGCATCTGGTCTTCAAGGTCTTATCGTGAGTTTAGCGTGTTATGATTTATTTGAATAAATTGAAAGCAGGATTGGAATATTTGTAAATTGATATTTCAGGATTTTCACATCCCAGGTATTCCTCCAAAAATCTTGCCGTGAGTCAGGACGGCGTTATCAGCCGCAAACGCCATATGAGGGCAGTGCAGAGCGGCGGCCGTGAGCTAGCCTTCCTCACATGCATTAACGCTACCAACATGCACTAAAAGGACGCGCAGCCGGCCCGGCTATAGGTCAACAAAGCAATGAGAAGCTCGGATAACAACACACACAAAGGGAGAGGGACTTCGTACTCGGATCACGTAGGCATTACCCCGCTACATATCTTTACATGGCAATCAGGTTTTTGCTGCTAAATTAATGCTCTGAATGTTAAATACAGCTGCTTTAAAGAGTATGTTCAGACGGACAGTATAAGAAAAATAATATCCTTATTTAACATTAAAGCAGGTAAACATGTTAGTAGAAACCCCAAATACAAGTATGAACCTGACCATGAGTGTGATATGTATTGAAATTATTGTTATGAGAAACAAACCACACATTCTAATGGGTACTTTTTCATCATTCATAGAAGAGTGGTTGTTCCAAAAACCAATGCATGTTAGGGATTCAATGAAAAAAATTAAATCATATGAGAACTTGACTCAAAGCTAATGAACGGCTACACCTGTCAGACCCACATGCCAGTATATGATGCACATATGTGCATTCACGTTTAACTGATGCAAAATGATTTCATAATGCAGAACACAGGCCACCACACACTAGGCATGCAGGGACTCTCAGCTCGGATGCATGGTGATGAGGAGGAAACAGTTGGACATAGTTTGATATAAAGGGGGCTGGTCTGAACCTCGCTGTCCTTTATTGGCGTAAAAAAAAAAAAAATCAGACAGACGCACTTTGGAGTTCTGAGCAGTCCTTTCATCCACACTGCAGGCTGTGCTGCTCGGCTCTCCGCCCGACCGCCTCTCTCCTCCTGCTTTACCGTCGTGTCTCCTCTTCTGGTGCAGGTAAGGCATCCGTCAGAGTTATTGTGCGATCTTTCTACAGTTCGGCGTGGGTCTGCCTGCCCGCGCGCCGTATTCCCTGCCTCGCCTTGCCATGGCTTTTTTTTTTTTTTTGCACCGGTAGCGCGTTAACCTCACAGGGTGAGATGATCGCCCTTTGATGCGCTTTGCACTTCCACGCGTCCCCGTTTTTGAAGCATTTTTAAAGAAAGTTAAAGACTCGTACCGGAATGGCAAACGTCGTGATCCTTTTGCGCATTCCGCCACGCTGCTGCGCACAGTTACACGAGGGCATGTGGTTTGCCCGCGTTGAGGAGAGGGGTTAGCTTTAATGCAAGAATAAGTCAGTTTGTTAGACGCACATGAGGTGTGCGCATATGTAGAGGTAGAAGTGCGCATTGTCCTCTCCTCATGCCACCGCCGTTTTAATTGATCAGGTGGACGCGCGCGAGACACCTCACGAAATGTTTTTTCCTCACCGACTACTCTGGCAGCCTTCTCGTGCATTATTATGAGATGTATGTTGTTTTTTTCTCAATGCACACAAATAATAAATTCAAATACTCTAGGTGCCAACTATCCTACATATGAATTAAAACGAGTGGGTGATTAAGACCTTGATAGCAAATTATTTAAAAGCTTATCCTGAGAAGAATCGCCCACCTACACTGTTTATTAGTGTGTGTGTGTTATGTGTGTGTGCTCGCAGTTTCTGATGTTTATCTCACATTTCAAGTGCTTAGTCACTGCCTCACCTCCTTCTGCAGACATCTCAAGCCATTCCTGTTAGTTTGATTATGGTTTTCTCATACAAAGGGATCATTAAAAGAAAATGTGACTCCCCCTGCACGCACGCACACACACACACACACACACTCACCCAGCAACCAGTAAGGAACTACAGCACGATAAATATTCCACCAGCCTGTTTTTTTGTGAAATGCAACCCCCCCCATTCCCCACCAACCTATTGTGAACAATGATCACTCTCTTCTGTCACTTAGTCTTGTGAAATAATAATTCATATTCCACTTTGAGGCCGGCTTACTTACCGAGCTCTGACTTAATAAACCTGCCACGTCCCTGTAGGCCCGTCTATTACTCACGAGGGGGGGGGGGTGTGTCATCGAGAGAATACATACTCCACAACCTTATCGGCACATAGCGACGGAGGCAATAGGCGGCCAAGGTTCCCTTCGTGAGTAAGGTTCCCTTCGTGTAAAGAAAGGAGAAACACTGAGACAGTACAGTGCATAAACAATTCACAAGAGTATCGTTTCGTTCTTGTTCCACCAGGAGTGCAGTGCTGTCTGCATAAAATACAGCTGAGTAACCAACATAAAGTTCAATCTGCTTCTCGGTGTTTGCAAAATGAGCACGTACGTTATGTGTCTTCCGGGTGTGCTTCAGGGCGTTTTTTTCTGGGGGAACCCGAGTTGGATGAGGACTCTGTTAATCCGCCGTTCATTCAACAGAGGTGAACTGTGTGAAAATGACACATTTGAAATGGTTTGATAATGTGGTTTTACACAGAAACTCCCTGACTTGAGTTCATTCAGTGCCGTCTACTAGATTCATTTTTTGGAGGATGACGTAAAGGCATCTTGTACATTTCAGTGGATCCCTCCACATTTCGCAATATAAACCTTATTTTGTTGTTTTTTAGGTTATCACCTGTTCTGCCCGGGGTCTCTGGGATTTTGCTCAACAGCAACAGTCTGAGCAAGTAGGTAGCGCGGGGTTGAAGGCTAATCTTCACACGGGTGATAGAGATAACAGTGATGTATGGAGCGGATGGGGGCGGTTTAACACCCAGAGCCGACTGTTGTCTAGCGGGGTCAGGTTGCGTGATACCGGAGTGCTGCTTCAGCCAGCTCCTCTCATGCCTGGGATTTGGCTTGTCTAGCTGCGGGTGGATGCAAGCAGCGGATGCGTTAATAAATGCTGCTTTGCAGCTCCGGGATCTGTCAGTCACTTTTGCTCTCCAAGTGAAATACACTGGCCGCCAGCCAGACGGGCAGCCAGTGGATACAGTGACGTGGTTATGTTGCATTTTATTTCAGTTTTACTGTGAAACCTGGCGGCAACCTCTGGTTCTGCCGAGTGAAGCCAATGCGGAAGTGTCTTAAAACTTGCATTCTCTCTCATGACCATCAGGGGGCGACTCCTCCGGTTGCAAAAATAAGTCTGATTGTATGGAATTCTATGAGACAATGACTCTACTTCTCTCTTGATTTATAACCTCAGTAAACATTGTAAACATGAGTTCATGGTCTCAATCGCTAGTTTCAAGTCTTCTTCAATACAGCAAGATGTTAATTTAGTAAATTATCCCTTTTAGAGTCAAATAGACCATAAAGAAGAGTATGTTTAGGCCGGGCTTACTGTGATTGACAGGTCACTGCTGCTACCAGGGCGTATACGGCATCTACGTCACTCCTCCGCATTTCAAATATGGTAACTTCTATTACCAGAACAAAGAAATCGCCAAACTGTGTAAAACTGATGGCTGTGTTTTGGCCTGAAGGAGAAGCTACACCTGTAAATCTATGATCTTCTGACAGATTTTTCATGAAAGCTACTACTAGGATCTTTCATTTTGTGTTGATTGTGGCGGTCCCTGTGGACAAACACAGTAGTGTTTCTGAGCGCCAGACTCCCTTTAGAAAACCTCAGATTTTACTGCAGCAGGGTCTGACAGTCTGCCCAGCTCAGTCCTGGTTCTAGGTCTCCCGACCCTCCCTCCAGAGGGCCACGCTGTACGGCCCGGACCTCCAGCAGTTTGGTGTCAGTGGTGGCTCCTAGCAGCGAGGCCAAGCTCTGCTCCTGGCCGGTGTGGAGCACTTCACCTCCCGCCGGAGCTGCGACCCGGAGGCACAGATGACAAGCATTAAGAATAACTAAATAAATATAGCCAATCATCTTGCCGATGGTCTCGTTTACGTCAGCATTAAATTGAGATTAGATTGTTTTCATAACCAGTTAAAAGTTCCTCACAGTAACTTTAATTAAGTTTGATATCTGCAATCTTCAATCGATAGAATATTTTGCTTTGTGAGTGAGCTAATTTGTAACAATTTTAAAAACCCAAATCTCCAGGTTTGTAGTTTGTCAGCGTAATCATACTGTAGCGGGGAGGAAGGACCGGAAGGAGAGATATCAATCAAATGTGACCAGATCACACCTAAGAGGCCCCGCAGCCTTGAGATTAAAAGTAATTTTTCTTGATAAAAAATGACCTTTAGGTCACAGAGGCTCGAGTTACTCGACGGAGGAATGCACACCAGAGACGGCATACATTATTTGATGTTGTCATTTAATTTGATTGCTGTCAGTTTAAGACGAATCCAGAGAGGAAGTGTGGTTATTATTATTGATCGGCTGATGCCTATCAACGTGCACTTTAACAACTTTGATCGTAAAATGTCACCAGCCGAACACAGAAAAATAAATAGATCGGTGGAAATTGTTTTGAACTTTCATCTGTTGCCCGCATTTGATCTTCTTGATATGTTGCTCAACAATGATCTTCTTGATATGTTGCTCAACAATGTTGTACACAAGGGATGAATACCTTTTTTTGCTATTTGTCTACCTTTGGAGATGCTTCAGGAGAGGCATCTGATTACTGAACTGCTATTCTTAATTGCCTGAGTTGTCGTTCTGATTTATTGAAGTTCTGTCACATTATCCCCATATATCATAAGCTAATATCTGTTAACTAGCATTGTAAATTCGGGTTATTGACAGTCAGCAAACCTACTTTCACACTACGGTTCATTTCTTTGTGCGTTTTCCTAAGAATACCTGTGCAAGAACTTGTTTAGGCAGCATACCTACATAGTTAGAAGAGATTGTGTTTTGGGTTCAAATAACTGTTTGTTACGTCAAGGATGTAATTTATGTAACAAAACCGAGGTGAAATAAGTCAACATTGACTTGGTTTCACACGGGATGTGAACAGTGGTCTGCACGTAGGTTGTAAAGGATTAACAGTGCATTGCTTTGTGTAGGTTCTGTGTGAATATCAACAGCCTGAGTCCGTGATGAAGGGCTACAGCTGCACCTTGTTGCTATTTTACAGAAAAAAAGCAACAAGATTTTCATATTCAAGAAGCCGGAACTAGAAAACATTTGGCATTTCTGCTTGAGGAATGTCTCAAGGATTAATTCCTCATCAAAATACTTGCAGATGAATCAAGTAATCATTTCAGCTTAAGTTACTTTCTGACCATAACTTCCTCAAACAGCGTATTCGACCACAAAAAAAAAAAAAAATGAACAGTATACATCCCTTTTATTTAATGCCTCCAAGAGCTGCTGAACCTTAAACTCGGAACAGTTTGTTATTCAGTGGAGAGACTTCCTGACCCATAATGATCCAAATATCGTTCCAGAGGCTTTTATAGCCTGGCAGGAATTTAATCCTGCAAAAACACAAAATGATTGCGACGACTCGATATTAGTCTGGGCCAATATTGCAGTTGGGGATTCATCACCACGAGACAAATGCGATGTTTTCTGATCTCAAGCCACGGCAGTCAGGCGAGATTGAGAGGGAGGCTGGGAGGTGCAATGCGAGGACATGTGGTCGGGCTGCAGGAGGCCAGGTAAGCAGGACAGAGTGGTGACCTTCACTCTCTGATAGACACTGACGGAAGCGTGATGGAGGCTGTGCAGCCAGAGTCATGTTGCGTTATCTCTGACATGGCGCTGCGAGAGCCAGAGAGCAGCATTTTACAGCACAGCGTTGGAATGAATGAAAGAACCTGACCAACAGCCGCCTTAAAGTTTGCATGGAACACATGCCAGAGTTGTGCTTTGTCAGCTGTTGAGTGGAGCAGGTAGTGTATCCAGTGCAAGTGCAACATGTTAACTGTACTTGGGTTTGATTTGTAATTTGCTTTTCTCAGCAGAACCGTTACCTCTGTGTGATCTGCCTTTGTCTAATGCTCTCTGGCAGGAGAAGCGCTGCTTATGAATAAATCAGAGCCCTCACTTTCAACTGCTTTGAAGGATAGCGAATGGAATTACCATGTACTGTACCACACTGAACTGGGAGCTACTTTCATCTTTTTGTTTTGCCCTCCCGTGTGCTAAAAATATTCCGACAACAGAAAAGTGCTTTCTGTACATCACATCGGTAAACGTATGTAACATTTCATGAATAATTCCAGTTCCTGCAGTGGTTTTCCACAATAGTTTGACTATCGGCTATACACGGCTGTGAACCCGTCAGTAATGGTATCGGGATTTGGCACAATTCCACTTCAATTGCTTATCTGTTACGTAAGACGGCCACCTTCACTCAGTGGTCACCCGCGATTCAAGACTAATCTTCTTAGCCATGCGACATATTTGTGTTTGGAAAGCGGCAGATTATTTTTATGTCTGATATATCCCAAGAAATATATCATCTGACGAGAGAATGATTTATTTATTGTTTATTAAAGCTGCTACGAGGAGATTTCATTTTGTGTTGATTTTGACGGTCCCTGCAGACACAAGCCGTAGTGTTTGCAAGCACCAGGGTCTCTTTAGAAAACCTCATTTTACTGCAGCGGGGTCAGCAAGTGAGTCCTGGTTCTGGCTCTCCCCTGCCTCCCTTCCCTCCAGCAATACAGCTCGGGCCTCCAGCAACATGATGTCCGTGGTGGCTTCCTGTGGGAACCGGCAGAGCAGCAAGGCAAAGCTTTGATCCTGGCCAGAGGAAGAGATGCTGCCGGCAGCGGAGCTCTCCACCTCCCGCCGGAACCTCCAACTGCAGGTTGAAGGCAGCAGCGAAGCCGGAGTTGGGCCTGTCCACGGTGGGCAGGTTGCTGCCGGAGGCCCCGTTGGAGTCTGAGCTGAAGAACCTGCATGATTTCATTTGATTTCTACAGAATCGGAACTTGTGGCACCGACGAGCATTAAGAATTATACAGAAATAGCCAATCTTCTCGCTGATGGCCTCGGTTACTTATGGAGGTGATGTCCAGGCATCAGTATTTAGTTTAGACTGTTTCAAAACCGGTTAAAAGATTCTTAAGGTGCGTTCACACCGGTCGCGTTGATTTTTTGACGCACTGCAAAATCGCGTCCAACGCACTGCAAAATCGCGTCTACTCGCCGCCGGTCGTGTTCAGACCAGACGCCGCAAAATCTCGTAGCGCCGGAGAGGGGGCGTGGTTTATCGACTGGAAGCCGTTCACCTGGCCGCCATTAACCATGGAAAGAATAACCTATATTCCTACGTGTTGTGGAAGTCACAGATATCCCGGGAAACTAAACGCCGTCATGTCTGGTTCATAATATTGTTCAGAGGAGCTCCGTGGATTGTATCGAGCTGTATTCACTGTGTCTAGCAAGCCGCCGGTCGCTGTTTACTACAGCTGTAGGAACACAAAATAAACAGATTTGGCTGTGATTCAACGGAAAATAAACCGACAAAAAGGGACTCCGAAATAACTACGTAATGATGCCGGGAGCGGTGCTAGGCTATGCTAACATCGTAGCAGCTCCACCAGCACTCAATAACGTCACGTAGACGTAAATACGGCAGCGTCTATTCATTGTTTGTACCGTATGGTTTACACATGTATACACATAGTTTGGTCCGGTCTCTGTTGATATGAGGTATCGTAGAGCTCTGGGTGAACACAGACGGCTACAGGATTTATTTGTCCTCCATTGTTGTTTGTGATTCAGCACGGGCTGAAGCTACGGCACTGATGACGGGGGGAGCAACTCAACGCTGATAGGCTAGCGCGCCATAGCGTCACGCGATTATGCCGCAGAAGTTGAAAAATTTCAACTCGCGCGTTGACGATTTTGCGGCGTCCAACGCGTCCACCGCACTGCAATAACGCGTCCAACGCGCCGCAGAATCGCAAAATCGCGGCGCGCCAGTCTCATCGCGTCTGTGCATAGACTTTGTATGTAATCTCGACGCGCGTCAAAAAATCAACGCGACCGGTGTGAACGTACCTTTACAGTAAAATGTTTGCCAGGGAGCAGATTGTAACAGTATGTCTTTGTTTAGATACTCTTTCTTCTTAGCACCGGTGCCAATATTCCAGATTTTTATTACCAATGTCTAAGTCTGTAGTTGCGGTCCAACACAGGATTACCAAAACCAATATTGAAAGCAGCAGCTCACAAAATAGCATCAGGGAAAGAAGTTTTACCCAAAGCCTAAATATAGCAACAGATACCAGCTATCAGCACAAGCCACAGTGAAAGCTTGAAAATTTCCAAACAGGCTTTTCAGTCAAACTCCGAGGTGTGAGGGGGAGATGGCTGACGATAAAACCTCAGAAGGAAGACGGGAGCCGAGCTTAGTTCCCTCTTAACAAATCCTCTGTTGCCTCGGCGTCACGAGCACATTAGCGCCGGTGTTTCAAAAGCGGACTCCGCTTCAAGTCGAGCAACACCTGCACAGCGCTGATAGAAAGAAAGCCTGTAACATGAACCTGTCACACGGCGCCTGTGCCAACTCTTAAATAGATGGAACTCATAACAGGTGGCGTATCAGCTCATCATTAGAATGGAACCCCCCCCACGAGAAAATGTGTTTGGGGGGGGAATAATTCATGTCCTCACAAGTCTTTCCAAAAGCATGTTTTAGAAGTTGAGTGATGTGTGGATTTTTGGAAGCTGAAATAAGACTGACAAGTTTGTTTGTGAGATAAAACCCGGACTTGCATGAAGTGTTGGTTTCTTCCAACTGAGGACATACTGGACTTAGTGGAGGATGATGCGCAGCCCTGGAGCAGCTTTGTGCCTTTAGAGCAATGTATGGATTTTACTATCTGGAACAGGAAGCTTCAGTCTGTGATAGAAATTTCATCCCGACCCTTCACATAATTTTTTTCCTGCCAATATCTACAGCTAATTGTCACCCATGCAGAATGTCTTTCAAGCTCTACATTTCGAGGAGGAATTTGACTTCACAGCAGCAGCTGTCACGTGAAAATAATGACTACCGGAGTCCATCCGGCCACGCATTCACTCTCGTTCACAAAAGACGCAACTTCGCAGGGATTCTTCTTCTTCATGGAACGCGTGTTATTGCTATTCAAGTTTATAATATAATGTTCTATAAATATGTTTTCATTAGCAAACGGGTCCTCTTCACGGAGTCCGCCATGTTGCACTACAGTAGCCCAGAGCGGACAAACAAACACTGGCTTTTGCGTTTTTACGTTACCTGAAGTCTGTCGTAGTTCTCCGACAATTGAGTAATTGTTTAGTTGATTATTAGAATATTAAGCAACAACTCATTTGTTAATCAGTTAATTGTTTGAGTCTATGACATGGAAAAATGTATATTGCAGCCTCTCAAATGTGAGGATTTGCTGCTTTTGTCATTGGGGGATAGCTGACAACGATGAAACATAATAGTTTGTTCCCTGCTATTAATTTATCACTGTCTGACTTCCGTTGCTCCGACAGTCTTGTTATCATAGTAAGGACGGCCTCTTAGCGAGGCGAATGGCACTCGGCAGCCCGCGTTACCACATTCTTGGAAAAGAAGGAGTGAGCGGAGGGGTAGTCAGTTCGTTGCAATGTGCATCCACACCGCTAGATGGCACTAAATCCTACACACTGTCGCTAGAATGTAATTCTGCATTCCATTTGAACTGGGAAGGAAGGATTTCCGATTTCCCAGTCCGTAATTTCAAGTGGAACGCCACCTCAAGTCGGACTTTCACTTTGGAAAGTCTGACGAACCCCACCAATCAAAATCCAAGATGGCTGCTCTGCGCATCACCAGTAAAAAAGCTGTAGTAAACTGCTATTTATTAGCACTTGTCTCTTACTTATTTCCCATTGAATAACTCATACATCCAGTACTGTCCAACTCCCACCTGCGAACATGTTGCTACGGTGTTTGCATGTGCAAAATGAAGCCGCAATGTGTTACCAACTGGAATTGCTATTAAATGCTAACCTGGATCTAGCAAACGCCATTAAGTTTTCAGATTTGAATGTACTAGAACGCAGTCAACTCGGGTGCGGCGTCATTCCCAGTTCCAAATTCATGTTTCCGGGGTAAATGGAATGCATCATAAGTATGACCATCATTGTTAAATGCATTTCTTCCACTTTTGCTCTGCAATTTTAACCCTTGTTGATTCGTATTTACGACAGCACATACGTTGCCGCTACCAGCTGTGCAGAAACCCCGTCCACCTTCCCATCGCTCCTCTCTTCATATTCACAGCAGATAGAAGAAGTTAGTGGAAATTACTTTCCCTCTGGCACTTCCATCCATCAAACCCTGTCTCGAGTCCTATCAGATGTTGACGAACAATGTGAGCGCGTGTGATGTTTTATGAATTCCACATGCTCCTCGATGCTCGATGCCCCAGCTCTTTTTAATATACATATATTCTTGCCTCAGCTCCGAAGGACGGGGGTTGGTTCTGATCAAGTGTGACACCTTCGCTAAGTGATCGTGATAGCTTTTGACAATCAGCTGCTTTCCCACTGCATGGCTCGTAATGGAAAACTATTAATCCAATAAGTGTACACCCAGGTAGCTGTATGCATGTGTGGGGTGCTTTGGGGCGGGTGCATTTGTCTGCTACTTTTGCATCTGGGTTAACCCGCATAATCTCACTGTCAAGCAATCTCATTCTGTGATGTGGTAACATCACCTCAGCGCTGAATTTAATGTCAGAACCCCACTCAGCAAGAAGTCTGTAAGTTAGAGAGAGAGCCGCGGAGAGTTTGATGGGGGATCGAGCATCTCGTAACGATATCTATATCTACTGTACGGCGAGCTATTTCCACAAATGGGCCCAGGATTACATCTTTTAAACTTCTGTGAACGCGATGCTTAGCTTGCAGAGGAGGCTGAATCTAAAAGATTCTGTGCACAAATGTATCAGTCAGCCGCTGTATGCATCCGACTTCTGCGAGCGTGCATTCAAAGACTGCACGCAACATTGCAAACATGAATGAGAAAGCAGGGAGCATAATGAGAGCTTCCTTTCCATTAAAAGAGAGTTTCCAACACCCCTCTCTTGTAATCTACGGAGGAACATAAACGGTGAACCTTGGCAGCCTGCAGCATGATTAATGCACTGCACACTAAATGGATTTGCAATGAACCAGTCGTGTGATGAGCTGCTTACGCTCGCATTAAGCTGGCACCTCGACAGTGGTGTGGCTCTTCCCGCTCTTTTTATGTCGGGAATTTGCATGGCAAATAGCCACCGCAGGCTCATTCCTGTGAATTTGTGTGACCAGAGTGAGTCATCCATCACAAATACCGGCCTCGGCTTTTCTCAAGTTTTGTTTTAAGACCGGGCCGTACCTCCCCGCTCTCCGGAGCAGGTCAGCCGGTCAAAGGCCCGTTTGTCGTCCGTTAGGGTTCCGTCTACTGGCAGCCTGGCTGTGTTGCTTTCCCTGGGACCTGCACCAATTACCCCCGACTTTCCCCAAGCAACAGACTCAGCCCCTGCCCGGCTCCTCAAGACATAATTCCGAGAAATCTCATCGCCTTTGCACAATGAAAAATAGCCCCTGACGTCTGTGATTATTCCAAACCTTTAAACTGTCTCTTCCTATAACACTTACTGAGTTGTGATTGATTAAGCTTTATCTTCACGGCCACATTGCACCTCCTTATTTTTTGCACTGGATTGTTTGTTTGTGTCCGTCCAGAGAAAAAAAGGAAAGGAAAAAGCCTCTCCTAGCAGGAATTCATCAATGCGCTTTGTCCTAATACCGGAGCAGCGTGAAAACAGGCTGCGGGGTCTAATGCATTAAGACCGCGGCCATCCTTCAACCCCCTTGCACAGATTGTGCATCGTGATTTCATTACCCACAGGAATGTTCTCGTACTTTTATCTCAAGGCGAAATTTGGGTTGAACTAAAAATCGCCATTTTCCTCGTAGAGAAAACACTTCCCGGAGATACAAGGGCATTTCTGTGCCGACACACCTTTTATCAACACATATAGATCGTCACCCCGGCCAAACACAACAATAGCTGGACCTCGGCTGCTACAATTTGTGGTTGAATTGAAGTGAATGAGCACCCATAATGGTCACAATAAAAATAAAAAGTCATAATATTTCTTATAGAAAAGCTGTTGCTGGAGCTATGATTGAGGGCGGGCTATGGCCTGTGATGAGTGAAGCCACTGCCTTTGCCGCGGCGGCGGAGGAGGATGGATGGCCTCGCAGTACAAGGTCCAGCAGAAATGTGCCCACCGTGCCGTTCGGGGGATAGGGAGGAGATGATTCATTTTCAGCATCACTTCACCCAGGATGATCTCATTACTTGGTGCGAGTGGACAGTCCCAGCGATGGGAACTCGGCCGAGTCCGCAGAGCCTCCACCCTGAGAGGCGTGTCATGCTCCGCTGTTTGTGTATCGATTATAGAATATAATGGATGGATGGAGGCGCACAGATGGTGTCCTTTCAGATGATTTCATGCAGGTGTGTGTTGAAAAAATCATTTTTTGTGGCAAAAATAATAGTAATCTGACCCTGCTATTTTTTTTGTTGTTGTTGAGATTATTAACAGCATGAATTCATAAATATTGAGTGAATGTTATTTACAATCTGCTTCTTTTGCTTCAACACCAAAATATGAATTTGCTGAATCCTGTGCATGCAGGAATTTCAATTATAATGCAGACAGCTGCACAGTATTGACAATCCTTGTTCATGTTCAGTGGCCTTATTATTTATTAATAATAATACCTTGTCTTGATTACAGACGCGTAACCAGAGTGTGGATCTTCTGTTTGTCCCGTTCTCCTCTTTTAGCTTTTTGGGGATTGATGATTATTGTTCTAATTATATAAGACAATATTAAATAATCACAAATCAGAATCTGGAAGTGTTCAAGGCTCCTAACACGTAGCGAAGATGATCATACCTCCGTGTGCGCTAATTAAAATGAGATACAACTTCCGATCTGAGTCGCACACTACAGAGTGCCTCGTGTTTCAACAGTGTGCAGTGGGGCGAGAGCGCAGGATCTCACTGTAGGGCCTTGTTAAATAAAAACAGAGATGAAACGCAGCATTTTAATGATCCGTACCTACTGCAGCTTACAGGAAGAGGTTCCTTGTCTTCACATGTTTAATGAGGGTATTGGTCGGTCAGTCGGTTATCTGAATTAAAGGGGACCAGGTGTACCCATGTACTCTACTGCAAGAAAAGGTCTGAACATTTCTATATTTTGCAGAAGTATTAACTAAAATATATTGAGGTAATACATTTTAAATCCTTGTCAAGTAAAATCTGAGATTTGTTTCTAAACGCATTATAGATGTTAGAAAATAATTGCTGAAAACATGTGAACTATACGTAGAATTGTACCATTTTTTTTGTTTAGAATTATTAAATTTTTTAAAATCCTGGCTGAGGAGCCATCCTCAGCATAAGGAGCACTTTGTGTGCTAACGTTACAGCCTCCGCTGTAGCCTACTCTGTCGCCACTGTTTCGTCTCTTAAACGGTGGATGAGTTGTTTTGAGTGTCACATCCCCCGCTAAATGATTCGTTTCATCACCAGAATGTGATCAGTTCGGTGCGATAACATTTGGAATGTCTAGAAAAGCCGTGCTTATTGAATTATTTTATCCCCATTGACGTTGGCATATAGCGGCAATTAGCCGGCGGAAGTCTCTGGTGAGCATGC